>OY720614.1:3464601-4664601 GCA_963151315.1 Nymphalis c-album
GGGCTGAGTTGAGTTTCACATGCAATTCATTCTCTATAAATTAGACTATTTTTTTTTTTTTTTTTTTTATGTTAGAGGGGGCAAACGAGCAGGAGGCTCACCTGATGGAAAGTGACTACCACCGCCCATGGACATCTGCAACATCCGAGGACATGCAGATGCGTTGCCGGCCTTTTAGGAAAGAGTACGCTCTCTTCTTGAAGGTTCTTAAGTCATATCGGTTCGGAAAAGTCGCCGGCGGAAGCTGGTTCCACAGAGTGATTGTGCGAGGCAGGAAATGCCTTAAGAAACGCACTGTTGTGGATTTCCAGACATCGAGGTGGTGGGGATGGAATTTAGAGTTCTGGCGCGATGTCCGGTGGTGAAATTCAGCTGCCGGGACTAAACCAAACAACTCCTCAGAACACTCCCCGTGATATATGCGGTAGAGGATGCAGAGGGACCCTACATCTCTACGCAAATCTAAAGTATCAAGCCGATCAGTAATAGCCTGATCGTCGACAATTCGAACAGCTCTACGTTGAATACGGTCAAAAGGAAGAAGCTGGTATTGGGGAGCTCCCGCCCAGAGGTGAGAGCAGTACTCCATGTGGGGCCGAATTTGCGCCTTGTAAAGTTGTAGGCGATGGGCCGACGTGAAGTACTGTCTCGCCTTGTTGAGCACTCCAAGCTTTTTAGAAGCCAATTTACGTAATCAACGTGAATTACATTGTTCTTTTTTTTAATTAATTGTAAAATGTTGAAGACCTCATCACTCTTCTTATGAGTTGTTAATTTTTCGTTCAAAAACCGGAATTAGGATTCAACGGGGCATTGCAAGCTTGCAATCATATCGTTGCAGTTTCCGAATCTAGTTTTATATGTTTTTAATACTTTCCGATTGTTAAAAATGTATCTTAATTGTAATACATACATATATATATATATAGTGAATGAAGACATCGTCAAGAACGTGTATGTGTCCAATGACATCCTGCTTACGATTTTAATTTTATTGTATTACGACCGAATATTGAAACGTCATTCAAATATTAAGTGTCACTTAATTTTTGAGACGCCGTTAATTTTAAATTTATTATGATATATTTTAATTCAGTATTCAGCCGTTACTAACTGGTATTCGATTTTTAAATTTTTATTTGCGTTAGTGTAACTATCTCGATAAATAAATATATAAGTAAATGCATACGTACATAATATGTCCAATTTGTAGAGTATGTACAGTAACAGCCTGTGTCCCACTGCTGGGCTAAGCCCTCTTCTATTACACCACTCCGATGCGGAATTGGTGGGTGGAATACACATGTGACAGAATTTCAGTGAAATTTGACACATGAAGGTTTCCTCGCGATGTTTTCCTTCACCGTCAAGCACGAGATGAATTATAATCACAATTTAAGCACATGAAATTCAATGGTAGAATAGAATAGAATAGAATATGCTTTATTATACAACATATACAAGATCACAGAAACATACAATTATTAATGCTATTTTAGAAAAGTATTAATGTAAGTACAAAAGGCGGTCTTATCGCTAAAATAGCGATCTCTTCCAGACAACCTTTGGGTAGAGGACACGAGACAAATAAAGCGGTATGAGGTGCACAGAAACTATTTTTTAAATAAATATGTGTAATAAATATTGATGCATAGTATAATATATATAAATTTATATACAACCATATAATGTATAAAAATATGTAATTAAGATAATTATAATAATAAATAGCAATAAAATGCGACAGTTGATTAAACAACGTGGTGCAAGCGTTCTTACCACTGGGCCATCTCGGCTTAGTCCAGTTTGCCTTGAATAAAAAAAAGTTATAGTATTATAGAGTAGTTGTAATGTAAAATATATTTTTATTGTATTAAATATGAACCAATATTAATATTACTAATTAAAATGTAACTTGAAGCACGGACTCACGTTTTAGTGGTTATTGCGTTTTATTAAATTGGTAGAAGATAAGCAAATACCTGATGGCAAGTGGTCACCAGTGGTGGTGACTCACCACCGTTCATAGATAGATAGAAACAACAATTTTGATTCGATTGATTATGTACGTATAGAATTTAAATAGATATAAGAAAAAATATATATATGTAGGTAATATGTATTTTTTTCATAGATAATATATTTAAGGTGTATATAATATTCAAATATAATGAATTTGCATAATGCAAATATTCATGTTGCCCGGTTATTCAGTGCTAATTATCCGTAATTGAACTAATTACCTTCAATTTAACCTCTGACCTAGTTGTATTATGTTAATATTAACATATAATAAAAATCAACACACAAAAATAATGTTAACGCCTCAGACAAAACAAAAAGAGAGATAAAACTGTACTGTAATGAAATTTGAGCGCATACACGTAGATATTTTCGTAGTACGAAAATGTAAAATTAGCTATCCGTCTCACTTACACCCACATTTCGTAAATATAAAAAAACAGAGATGGCAACATTCCATCATTTCCTACTGACATGTTATAATGATATGCAATGCGACCCTCTTTAGCCGCCCCTCACTGTCTATTACAATATTTAATACGAGAGAAAACGAGACAGGTATATATTTCTCAATTCAATTTCAAACGGCATTTTGCTGGGACACGTCCAAGATAACTTGAACTATTCGCGTCCTGTTTTTTATAGACTTGTTAAGACGTTTTAAGGGGAGTATGGGTCTCGTTAGAATGGTGAATCGATGGTAATTTTTCATGGCTTGAAATATGACGGATAGCGTATAATAAATTTTATTTACATTGAGATGACAGCACGTTAATATCATTTTAATGGCGGCGTGTGATTTATTTGTTTTGCTATTTGTAAAAATGTGATTTGATATCGTTCGATTAAATAATCTTTTAACGATTGTTGATTTATTCGGGATATGTTAATTAATAAAACGGTCAGGCAAATCTGATGCTAAATAGATAGTCATATATATATAGAAACTGTTAGATACATAAACAGTCACTAAGAGCTAAAATGGCTTGTCGTACTAAAGATTCTTGTGTCTGATATTACACTGACTTTGGCTGTAAAATAACTGGTAATGGTAACTGCTACCTACACAAGTTATGCCACCAAATACTTACGTAACCTATATGTAAGTAAGAAAATCATTTCCTAGTGCATCTCATAATGTGCTGTCTGCCTATTATATGTGCCTCATTGGTCTGGACATACTCGGGCTATCCTGGGTTGAATCCCCAGTCAAGACAATAAAAAAAAAAAAAAAAACATACAGACGAATTGATAACCTCCTCCTTTTTTTGAAGTCGGTTAAAAATAGATTGTATTTAAGAAACTAATGAAGAGCCCAAAGCTTGGATCTTTCTAGATTATCCTCCTGTGCTTCGGTGAGCACTTACCGATTTTGCCGTTTAGAAATAGAGAGGGATCTTATATTTGCATACAGTCATATAATATAATACGTCATGCGTAACAGCGCTTACATCGCCAATGCGCCACCAACCTTGGGAACTAAGATGTTATGTCCCTTGTGCCTGTTGTAATAACAGGCACAAGGGCACTGGCTCACTCACCCTTTAAACCCTTCAAAATGGCCAAGAAAACACGTAACAAAATAAAGTTCGATTTTCAAAAGCTAATAAAGGGCGTAAATTCCTTTATTAATAGAGTTCATAAGGAATATAACAATATTTTTTCTAATATACATATATATATTCTAATATATTTATGGAATTGTATACTTTAGGCAATTTATGTTAGACCAATCAATGTTGGGTGGCACATTGACCATGTAAGGGAATGGTTAATAGGTATTGACATCGCTAATGTCTAGGAACGGTGGCGACCACTTTGTTAACCAATCAAATAAAATAGTATTAATACTATAACAGTAACAGCCTCTAAATGTCCTACTGCTGGGTTAAGGCCTCTTCTCATTTTTTGAGAAGGTTTGGAGCTTATTCCACCACGCAGCTCCAATGCGGGTTGGTGGAATACACATGTGGCAGAATTTCAGTGAAATTAGACACATGCAGGTTTCCACGTTTACGACGTTTTCCGCCACCGTTAAGCACGAGATAAATTATAATCCCAAATTAAGCACGCATGTAATTCAGTGGTAGGTACTTGCCCGGGTTTGAACCCACGACCATCGGTTAAGATACAAGCGTTCTTACCACTGGGCCATCTCGGCTTTTTGATACTATAAAAGACACCAAATTTGATATCTCTATCTTAAAGTTAAACTATGCGCTATTAGCCAATTAAGATAAAATATCTATACGTATAAAATAGTTTGTCCAGATTGATTGTGAACAAACTACGAAAACAAAGAGTCTAGAAAGCTGAAATCTCTAACTAATTTTATGACAAAAGCATCTACAATATATTTGGAAATTTCTTTAAAATGTGTTTCTTCTCCAAATATAAGATATATGTTAAGCTAAGCACTCGATGGTAGAGCTTTGTACAAGCTCGTCTGGGTAGGTACCACCCACTCATAGATATTCTACCGTAAAACAGCAGTACTTGTTATTGTTGTGTTCGGTTTTGAACCATTGTAAATACAAGCACAAGGGACATAACATCTTAGTTCCCAAGGTTGGCGGCGCATTGGTGATGTAAGCGATGGTTAACATTGCTTACAATGCCATTGTCTATGGGCGTTGGTGACCACTTACCATCAGGTGGCCCATATGCTCGTCTGCCTTCCTATATAATAAAAAAGCACATGAAAGCTCAGTGGATCAAACGTGTTTTATCCACTAGGTTATATCGGTATAATTTATTAATAATTCCAAAAATAGAACTCCCTTTCCTTATATCCAACAATAGTGAAAATTGACCTCGATAAAAAAAAAAGAATACATTTCAACATTTTCCCCCTCACATAATATAAATAGCGCATTCCCCACGTCTTACCCCCGCGGGCGTTCACGCTCGACTGACTCTGTACAATCGCGCTGATTCGTAAACTACCCGCGCGCAATGATTGGTCCTTATCAAGTAAGACGATTTCACGGTTTAAACTACTGGAATGATTTGCTTGTTAGCGACTTTTGTTATTTTTATGACCACTTTCAATGGATACTATATTTTGTTTAATTAGGGCATTGAATAAAATTTATTGTATATAATTATTGTTGGAATAAATCGGTATAATTTGTTTTTTTTTTTAATTTGGAAAACGTTAATTGGCAACTACAATAGCCTTTGAGGAATGGTATTAATCCTCATTAATTTATCGTTATTTGCTGTCAGTGATATAATGAATATATTTAAGGATGCTTCGTTGGTCTAGTGGCTAGATATAAGGCTGCAGACCCCGAGGTCCAGGGCTCTACCCCAGGCCGGGTAAATAACGAGACGATTCAAAGGTTATTTTAGGAGTCTACTTGAATTAAGTATATTTTTATTTTGAGCCGATAATACTTTAAAGGTTGGACTTTGACTTTACAAAACGGATGTCTATATTAAACGGAATCCTGTTTTCTTCGCCATGGGCTCAGTCTATTTAGGTCTTGTGCTTTTTTCCAGATTAGTCGATCCATTCGAGGATTGTCCTTCACTTCAGTTATAAGTCATATAAGAGATATTAACTTGTTTAATTATACCTTTATTGTATTTTTAACCGACTTCAAAAAAAAGAGGAGGTTATCAATTCGTCTGTATGTTTTTTTTTTGTAATTTATTTCTTTCTCAGTTATGTATAAACGCTAACTTTCTGTCTTGCTCTAAGACTGCTTACACTATCCGCCTTCTATTTTTATATAGGTATAGTGTTGTACTTGGTGGTAGAGCTTTGTGCAAGCTCGTCTGGCTAGGTACCACCCACTCATCAGATATTCTGCCGCAAAACAGCAGTACTTGGTACTGTTGTGTTCCGGTTTGAAGGGTGAGTGAGCCAGTGTAATTACAGGCACAAGGGACATAACTTAAATTACTCCACCAACCTTATGTAAGCGATGGTTAATATTTCTTACAATGCCATTGTCTATGGGCGTTGGTGACCACTTATCATCAGGTGTCCCATATGCTCGTCCACCTTCCTATACAATAAAAAAATTAAATGAAATGTATAAGGCGAACTATCGACTCATGGTGAAATTATATAAATAATAATCATACGGAAGGAATAAGCTTCAACTTGCACAAGAACTTGGTAGGGGGTTTTAATTAGTGAAACTGTTTGTAGTACATAAAATACATTGCAGAGCATAAAAAAATATCATGATATTTGTAAATCTATGGCTTGTTTACATCTACTTTTTCTTCGATTTAAATACTCAAAGTCTACGATTTTTTTATTATCTATAAATACAATGTCACAAACCACCACTACGGTAACATTATATACAGCCACGCCGCAAAATTTAATTCCAATGTATAAAAAAATAATCGATTTCATTGACAACAATGATTATGAATACCGCAATGTCTCGCCGCCCAAATTATCCCACCCCAGAACAACAACCCTTATTTACCTAACCCGGACATACGAATGACTATATTTTTTTCTAAACCGCAGCCAAATCGCGTCAGCCGTGTGGCGCCTGCGCATGGTTCGAAATTTGAATTTGAAATTGGAACGTAATAGCGTCCCTGGCGGCCATCATTAAAAACAGATCATAGACTGAAGCTTTTTTTTCTATTTTTGGATAATTTTAAATCGTTTACACGATTTCCTTGTAATGTAGACGATTTAATAATTTTATTATTAGTATTAATGATGATTATTAAAAAAAAGAACATTAATATATACAATAAGACCTTATTTTTTTTACACACTATACTAACGGCCGAATACTGAAACGTCATTCAAATACTAAGTGCAACATAATTATTTGAGACGCCGTTAATTTAAATGTGATATGTATGATTCTATCGCATATACACCAACCATGAGCTTGAGTTGATTTATAATTTTTCATCAGCTTAGCGGGCTAGCTTAGCTTAGCTTAGCTGTACATCTGCAAAATATCCCTTGAAAATCCCCATGTATCCAAAACTAGTTGGAGCAGCGTGGTGGGTAAAGCTCCAAACATATTGCTATATAGCTGGCTGCCCGGAAGCTTACAATTCGTAATTATCAGCCGATCATCGCGAGTTCAAACCCAAGCAAGCACAACTATATTTTCATGTGCTTAATTTGTGTTTATAATTTATGTTGTGTTGGTGTACGAAACATTGTGAGAAATTCTGACACATATAATCCGCTTTGGAATAAGCTCCAAACCTTCTACTAAGGCTCTTAGTCCAGCAGTGGGACATTCACAGGCTGCTACTATATATTACAATAAATATTAATATTTTCCTTTATTATTGAGAACGAAATGAATACAAACATAAATTAAGCACTTAAAATATATCAGTGGCGCTTCTCCGAAATCGAACCCACGATCATCTATTAAAATTCACAATATGTCATCCACTGGGCCGTGTAGAAGTTAATTAAGTTACTTTAAAATAAATTAACCTTAAAAATCTTATTACCATAACGACCCATGGCGCCGGCACTTTGTTCTCATTAACTTTACATATTTAAGTTATGGAAATAAGTTAATGTTTTTTAACTTTAGAACTTCATTGATAGTAATGCATTCGTATTTTTTACATTAGTATTATATAAGGTGACTAAGGTAAAGTAAAATAAGTATTATAAAAGAAAACATTAAGGATTCCGATAATCTATATAAATAAAATAATAGAGGTCTGCGGTTTTGCGCGCATCACGGAAAAACTACTGGATGGATTTAAATGAAATTTTCTAAATGTTATTTCTTAGAAACTTGGCCCCTATAAAAAAAAATATTGCGATATCTTCTTTTAATAAAAAGTTATTAAAGTTTCTAGAAACAACGATTTGTATATGCACTGCGTATTCAGTGATGTATGTTTAAACAAAGTATATTTTTGCTTGCGATCTTTTTGATGTTTTTTCCTTCGTACATAAGAGAACTTTGTTAATATATCAAACAACGCGGACGAAGTCGCGGGTATCAGCTAGTCTATAGTAAAATAAAGAACTACATTTGACTCATTAAAAAAATATGTATTGCCTAAGTGCTTTTAGTAAAAAAATAAATATAATAAGCAATTCAGTTATTTTACAGAATAACTAAAGTTTAATGGATATTTTGTTGATATAATCTTTATTTTTTGAGTTAGTATCTGGAAGAGATCGCTCTTTTAGCGATAAGACGGCCTCCCGTATATTAATAGTTTGCTTAAATTGTTTTTATAACTGTATGTTTCTGTAAACATGTACGTTTTGTTGATGTACAATGAAGCATATTTTGTTCTATTCTATTCTAAATATGTATGTTCAGTTCAGTGCTAAATGATTCTGCAACGACAAATGCAATACGGAGCCCTTATGCGAAAATCATAAACGGCTGGTCTTGACATCAGAATGATAGATGAAGAACTGATCGTAGAGTTTTGTGCAAGCTCGTCTGGGTAGGTATCACCCACTAATCAGATATTCTACCGCAAAATAGGAGTACTTTATATTGTTGTTCCAGTTTGAAGGGTGGGTTAGCCAGTGTAATTACAGGAACAAGGGACTTCCCAAGTTGGTTAATTGGCGATGTAAGCGATGTTAATCATTTCATTAAATACCAATGTCTATGGGCGTAGGTTAAGTTACCACCACGTAGCCCAAAAAAAATTAATGATCGTCCATTTTAAAATAAGACAACAATTCCTTCGTCTTTATAATTCACTAATTTGTAGTGCCTTGGAGTATAACTCAACTGTTTGGGCTCCTTTCTATTCTACTCATAGTGATAACATTGAATGTGTCCAAAAAAAGTTTCTTTATTTCCTATGTCATAAATTGGGATTACAAAGGAAGCTAAAGTAATATGACTCAAAAATCAGTTATTTTAATATGTATACGCTTAAACAAAGACGTATATGTACCGATCTCTTTACGTTACATAAAATATTGCACTCCAAAATTGATTCTTCTGCCTTGTTATCATGTCTTAACTTCAACATTAAATTTAGATCACGTCATCCACATCTCAATAGTTTTGTGCTCAGTGTTCACATTAATAACACATCATATTATAATCCTATTGTAAGATTTTGTCGCACTTACAACGACTTGCTTTTAACACACAGCAAGATATTAGACATTTTCAATCGAAATTTCTCTAAATTTAAGAACACTGTGAGACGTATAATATCGACGATCCAATGATTGACGGATAATACAAACTTTCTTATTTTTGGCATTCAATATTTATACATATTGTTAAGTCCAATTGTATTATTTTATTGTATTTGAAATTTAGTTTTAATTTAATTTATTATTTGATTAATGTAATTTTAAATTGTTAGATTATTAATTACCTAACTGAAATATTTTTAAAGCATGCCGTGTACACATGTGTTGGAATGTAATTTGCAATTGCTTTTGGTTCTTAATTATTTAATTCTAAGTCTTGATTACATTCCGTTTTGTGTGACTTAATAAATAAATTTATTTTTAAATTTTAACTACAATTAGATACTGAATACTGATAGTCTTTTAAAGCTTATCTGACATGTTGTGCAGTCATTCTGATGCAACGAATGTCGGATAGCCATTCCATTGGATAACGAGAGTTAGGGAATATAGATTGCTCCTTTTGGAGTGGAGTTACAAATCTCTCTTGAAGCCTGTCTTACAAGCCGGCCGCTATACATGATAAGATATTATACAAATTAAGCCTTTCGCTATCCGCTTAGACGAAGCGTTATTAAGCACTTAAGCAGCTAACATGTATGATGTTAATAAGTGAAAACTAAGAACTCATTTTCCTTTTAACAATTTCATAAAGCAAACTAAGTAATACACATTTTTATTTATAATAATTAATTTTGAATATTACGTTTTTATACCTACTTAAGATTATTTTAAAGATGTACGTAAACGTAAAACGTAACGTAACGTAAAACGTAGTACGTAAGAAGCTGTACGTTATATCGATATATACCTATATTATATATTCGAAATACCGCTCATCACGAGATCTCCCAGCTATGACGAGCCGGTTGGCGTGATTGGTAGATACTCTGCCTTTCGCGCCGTAGGTCGTGGGTACGATTCCCACCCAGGACAGACATTTCTGTGCATGAACATGTATGTTTGTCCTGAGTCTGGTTGTTGTTATCTATGTACAATATAAAAAGGTCCTCCAGACCGATTTTGGTCACGGCGGCCAATCTCAAGAGAGACTAGCTAACTGCGCAGCAGATATTATAGTGCACAAGTGTGTGCGCAAACACAGGTGCACTCTCTTTTCCTTAGATCTCATAATCCGATGGGACGGCAATCCGACACGACCGGAAAGAGTTCAGGCGCAGGACCAATGGCTTAACGTGCTTTCCGAGTCACGGGAGTGTTCTAACTTCCGACTTCCAGACTCCGGGCTGATACTGAGAGTTTTCTGATAGAAAACCCCAATAACTATTTATTGGCCCGACCTGGGAATTGAACCCAGGACCACCGAGTCTGCGGCCTTATATCAAGCCACTAGACCAACGAGGCAATCAAATATCTATGTAAGTATGTATTAACAAAAGAAAAATTAGTATATGTAGTATATCAGTTGTCTGGTTTCCATAGTACGAGCTCTCTTTAGTTTGGGATCAGATGACCGTGTGTGAAAAATGTCCCAGGATATTATTATTATTATGCCCTCAATTGATTTGATATTTTTCACAGCTACTCCTATCCCGACGTAGACGCTATCTAAGAACGGATTTTACATATCCTATCCAAAATACATTTATCTTATTATATACTCGTGCGAAACCGGAATTTTTAGGTAGCTATAGCATATTAGATCTATGTAATTGTCTATATAATGTGCTCTTGTAAACATTTTGTCTTTTTCTTTCGAATGTTATAACAATAATGTCAAAAAGAGATAAATTATTGTTTTCCTAAACAGTTACTAAGCAACGTTTATAGATAAGATAGATAAATAACATCAAAGAACAAATGGTTGTTCAGTAAAGAAGCTTAATTGTGCTACTTTTTTATATTTAGTTACGTGTCATTGGCGAATAAGACAAAAACAAATAACTATAGATAATATGATACTTTTATTTTACAAGTAATCGCTCCATAGACGTATTGTTTATATCTTTCGCGTATCTTTGCATGTAATATCAGTCAGTATTACAATCGAAATTTTAACATTGACGATGACTTTTATATATCTAATAATCTAGACTGCTTTCGGCCACGGCGGCCAATCTCAAGAGACATTATCTAACTGCGCTGGAGACATTATAGTGCAGAAGAGTGTGCGCAAACAAACAAACAGGTGCACTCTCTATTTCCTAACTGTCTGAATCCGATGGGACAGTAATTACGTCCGGAAAGAGTTCAGGCGCGCGTATCTCGTGCTTTCCGAGGCACTGGAGTGTACACTGTACAGACTTCCAACTACCAGACTCCGGGCTACTGAGAATTTTTGTCAAAAAATCTCAATCACATTTTATTGACCCGACCTGGGATTTTAACCCAAGACCACCGGGTCTGCGGTCTTTCGTGTAGCTACTAGACCAACGGGGGAGACAATTTGTAAAACTATACTGATTTTATAAATACGAAAGTAACTACATTTACGCTAACAACTTTAGAACACTAAGCTTAAGAAAAAAATACGCGCCAAAATATCAGTAGAAAAAAATCATTATTAACGCATTCAGTCAGCATCATACGCACTACATTGCCGCCACACTATTTACAATATATATTTAAATTAAAACATAGTTTTGATTATGGTAACACTAAATATCAAACACTCTATATTAAAAAAATGGCAACATTATTATATTCCAAATCATATTAAATAAATAACAGACCTCATTTTTAGTGGAAATTTTCATATGTTTTCAACACTCAAGCACTATATTGTTCTCACAAAATTTTTACATTGTCATATTTTATGGAAATATAGTTTTTTTTTAATATATAATAAGCACACACCCTGTCCGTTCGGTTGGAAGAGTAATGATAAACTATGGTCGCTATAGTCAACGTGGTTTTGAAGCAATTACCTTTAATTTGTAAGGAAACAAGTAATTTAACGGCTTATTGAATTTCGCATAATGTTAATAATTTCGTTTCGCATTTTGATTGGTTTTCGAACGTAATTTTTAAATTTTATTTGACGTTTTGTATCTGTGTGTGTGTTGTCTTTACATACATGTTTATGTAACTTGCCTAGTTAGGCAATACTAGTTGTATACTTTTCAATTTAGTCGATATACGTAGCTAGCCTAACTAGTACATGTAAGTATGTAATTATATTTACTTTTTAATTTAGTCGTATTATATAATAGTAGGTATGTGTATTGTGTATATTATTCTACACATTATTGTACTCCTACTGCCTTGTTGGTCTAGACTCTAGATGTAAAGCCGCAGACCCGGAGGTCCTTTGTAATTCCCAGGTCGGGCCAATAAAATGAGTACACTTCCTTGTCTTGGAAAGCACGTTAAGCCGTTGGTTCTGCGCCTGAACTCTTTCCGGGCGAGTCGGATTTCCGTCCCAACGGATTATAAGAGCTAGGGAATAGTGAGTGCACCTGTGTTTACGAACACACTTGTTCACTGTAATATCTTCTGCGCAGATAGCTAGTCTTAAGATTGAACATCGTAGTTCCTGAAGTTGTGGATGAGGTGATGTGAATATTTCTTGACGAGCCGGTTGAAGTGGTTGACTCGCCTTTCACTCAGTAAAAACACAGTATTTAAAAAATTGTCATACTATGTGTATAAAAATATTTAATAAAATTCCAGATTCCTTAAAAATGTTAAATATCCGCCATTTTAAAAGAAAACTACATACTTGGCTAATTGATAAAAAATTGTATTCTGTATCTGACTTTTAATATTTTAATAATGTAATAATTTAAGAATGAAATTGCAATGATGATTTTGAATTTGACATGTACTACATATTTGCATTCTACTACGTGGCTATATTGTGTTATCATTATTGTATTTCGTGTACACAATAATTAATTAATAATGCAAATAAAGACTTTTTATTATTATTATTATTTCGCGCCGCAGGTTGTTGGTTCGATTCCCAGGACAGACATTTGTTTGCATGAACATGAGTCTGGGTGTAGTTATCTATATACGTATGTACTTACAAAATGAAACTAGTATATGTAGTATATCAGTTGTCTGGCTTCCATAGTACGAGATCTGCTTAGTTTGGGACAAACTTTGAATAATAAGAAAAATGTTATGTTGTATACATATGAATGTATGTATCGCAAATGAAGTAACCGCAAAAATATAATCCATCTAATCCTAACTAATATTATAAATGCGAATGTGAGTTTGTTTGTTACGCTTGCATTCCTAAACCACAAAATCGATTTTTTTTTAAACATCTCAAATGATAGCTACATTATCAGCGAGTAACCTAGGCTACAGTTTATTCTCGTATTCCTACGGGAACGGTTACTAGGCGGGTGAAACCGCGGGGATAACGCTAGTGTATTATAAATAGAAATCTGCGCATGCGTCATTTATGCGATAAACAGTTCTTTTATTGGTGTAAAGTTTTAGTTTTTATATTACAGATTAAAAATATATATTAGTCACAACCTTCTCAGGATCGGTTAATATATGCAAAGAGTTTTACGATAAACGGCCCAGGACAGATGCGTATCATTATTCTATCCCACATTAGCCCCAAAACTAGCTAACTTCGATGAGTATTAACATAATTATCACAGAGTATAATATGTCTAGAGACATTATTAAAAAATATTTAAACCTAGCTAGGTTTTACAAAATAGCTAGCCTATGTGGTAAGCCAGCTGGGTTCAAGTTCTAGGTGGGGGGCAATAAAGGGCTCCTCCTCCTTTCTGCCTAAAATTTTATTTAATATTAAAATTAAATTTTTTCACTATTATATATTTTATTATATATATACAAATGTTCGTAGATTCCTTAAATTCAATCCACGCGGCCATGTTTTTATATACTATTAACAAAAATAGAATATTTCTTTATTTCTTATTGAATATGTTTAATATTCGTTAAAAGTCATCGTTAGAGATCACGCGTTCAAAATGAATTAGAAATAATCTCACCCAAGGACGTTTACTATACATTAAATAAATAATTATATTTAGATTAAAAAAAAAAACAAAATGTTAATTTGGTAATTGCTAAAAATACAACAATTAAAAAAGTGTCGTCAACGTACAGCTCTGTCCATAACTACTCTGTACATTCATCTCCGTGTCAACATTAAATACTTATATAAATATAGTATATAACATAACAAAAAAGTACATAATAACATATCCTGTACGAACAAAATTATGAATATTAAACCGATCCGCTGTATTCGGACATGGTTAGCCCGAATTTAATGATAATCATGATGCACAGATTATGGTAAGGTTTTTGTTATATAGGAATGTGTAGTGTGGAAGCGATACTATAGATATATGAACTAGATTATTTGAAATCTATAATAATAATAATAATAATATCCTGGGACATTTTTCACACACGGTCATCTGATCCCAAACTAAGCAGAGCTCGTACTATGGAAACCAGACAACTGATATACTACATATACTACTTTTTTTTGTAAATACATACTTATATAGATAATTACAACCAGACTCAGGACAAACAGACATGTTCATGCACACAAATGTCTGTCCTGGGTGGGAATCGAACCCACGACCTGCGGCGCGAAAGGCAAGGTATCTACCGATCACGCCAACCGGCTTGTCATAAAACTAATTAGAATATACCGTGTTTTAGATATGATGATCATGATAGCCTCCTGACCGAATTCGGCCACAGCGGGCAATCTGAAGTGAGATTAAAGCAACTGGATTAAACCAAGAAACATTATAATGTTTTTTTTTTCATTAATATAAAAGGTGGAGTCCAAACGCGCCGACGGCTAATACAGTCGGAAAGAATGATCTGCACTAGCCGCCCCCGCCTTGCCGGTCCATTGGAACGAACCCAGGTCATACGGGGGAACACGTGTGTTGGTAAAGAATTCCATTTTTTAAGAGGTGCAACAAAGAAAATAGTTGCCTAATTTCTCCGTGAGCGATGAAATAGATTTTCACAGTTAAGCGGTGTCATCGAGAGCCAGCACGCGTAGACTTGTGAAGGAAAGAGGGAGGAGGAATGAGGGAGAATATTTCCTCTGACCACTCGCCGTGTGTGCACAAACACAGGTTCTCTCTATATTCCCTCATTCTCATAGCTTGATGGGACGGCAATCCGACACGACCGGATTCAGACGCATGACAGTGTACCCACTTCCAACTTCTAGACCTTATGCTACTACTGAGATTCTTCGACAGAAAACCCTTTAATATTTTATTGGCCTGAGCTTTTTTTATAGTATACGTAGGCGGATGAGCATATGGGCCACCTGATGGCAAGCGGTCACCAACGCCTATAGACATTGGCATTGTAGGAAATGTTAACCATCGTTCGCATCGCCAAAGCGCCACCAACCTTGGGAACTAAGATGTTATGTCCCTTGTGCCTGTAATTACACTGGCTCATTCACCCTTCAAACCGGAACACAATAATACCAAGAACATTACTGCTGTTTTGCGGTAGAATATCTGATGAGAGGATGGGACCTAGGCAAAGCTTAGCTCTTAGCTTTTAACCCAAGACCCAGTAACAGGAGCTATTAAATATAGCTTAGCTTTATCTACAACACAATCATTACATTTTTGGTAACATCGTTTTATAGTTGTTACTCCAATGTTGTATATGGGAAAATGTATTTTCAAATTATATACAAGCACAGATTAAAAATTAAATTATACCGGGAACCCATTCAATCCTTTGGCGATCGAATTCATAAAGAAAATTAAAAAAACCCTGGGAACACTAAGGGGAAATAGCTGATGGTACCAACATTGTGACGGTACAGATAGCTCTTGGGATAAGCCTTAAATAATAATAATAATATTTTATTTCGGATAATTAATGAATCCATATTAAAATTAAGTTAAATAATAATAAATAAAATAAAATAGGTTAGTAACGAATGCTTAAACTATAATAGTACTTAATACTTACAGAAAACTAATTTGAACTACATCCTAGAATTCCAATATGATGTCCAGTGACTTTGATAATATCCATTTTATATTTGAACTGCCATTTTATTTAGATATTAAGCAAACACACCAACTAATATTATTGAATTATGTACGAAAATTGTTTCATTTTGTATTTGTGGTAGGGCTTTGTCCCTATGTAGGTAGCATTTATTATATATACATATATATTGACTTGGTGGTAGAGCTTTGTGCAAACTCGTCTGGGTAGGTACCACCCACTCATCAGATATTCTACCGCAAAACAACAGTACTAGGTACTGTTGTGTTCTGGTTTGAAGGGTTAGTGAGCCAGTGTAATTCCACCCACAAGAGACATAACATCTTAGTTCCCAAGGTTGGTGGCGAATTCGTTAACATCTCTTGCAATGCCAATGTCTATGGGCGTTGGTGACCATTTACCACCTGGTCCAGGCCCATACGCTTCCGCCTTCCTATGCAATAAAAAAAATCCTACCGCCAAGCAGCAATAATAGTACTTTATTTAACATGCATTCCTTAATTGTTCCGGTTTTATGGGTGAGTGAGTGAGCCAACCGATTACAGCACGACATAATATCTTCACCCAAAATTGGTGGCGCATTAGCGATGTACTTAATATTTCTTACAATGCCAATGTCTATAACCTGGTGACTACTGTCAAGGTGACCCATTGGGCCGTCCACCTTCCTATTCTTTAAAAGTACATAAAAAGAATTAAACTCCGTTTGACCTTACTGACTCTCAATTGACTTTGTCTATGAAAATAATTATGATGATTCATTCTGTCAATGACGGACAGTCACACTATTTATTATAAAAGTGTGGATAATGTATACAAATAAAATATATATATAAAATATTTAACATTTCCTTAAAATATTTAATAGATATTAAATATATACTAATATTATAAAAACCAAAGTAACTCTTGTCTGTCGGTTACGCTTTCACGGCTAAACCGCTATACCGATTTTGATGAAATTTATGACGAAGAATGAACTCCAAGAAAGGACAAAGACTATTTTATCCTTAATACCTGACTTTCTTCCCTAAAACGCGGGCAAAGCTACATGAGAAAACAATACAAAATGGAGATATATAGTAAGAAAATCGAGAGCGCTGGTCAAACTCTTGATAAATAGACCAATATTGTCTTATTTTTTAAGAAATACATATCGATGACGTCACAAAGTTATACTATATTAGCCTTATGTGTATAATATTATTGTACATAAGAATTCGTTATTCTGTGGCAGAAAGAAAATACTATTGGATTTTCGTCTCACGAAATTCTAACTAGAAAAGCTTTTGAGAGCTGACATTCTTGTTCAGCACATATACTTGATAGCCCTGCGGCTCTTCTCTCGGGGATACCTCGCCCGACTATAGAGTGAAGCTATATTTGACAAATGTCTGTACTAATATCTTGTGTAGTTGGATAGTTTCAATTCAGAATAGACGCTGACTACCAGCGTAAATCCTTAATCATCATATAATTTAACAACTAAATTATTGTTGTTTTTCATTTATAACATTAAAATAAAGTTAAACATTTATAATAATTTATATAATAACAATCAATAAAACGATAAACTTCTATAAAGAAGTTATTCTAACGATCAATAAATTATCAACTTAGATACGAACCACTAATCGATTTTCACAGCGCCATCTAGTGTCGAGTAGTAATTTGAAACGAGTCGAAAATGAGTTTATATAAATGAAGTTTTATCGCTTTGATTAAACAACATTATTAACTTAAGATCTGTATTTTTTTATTGTTGGTTGTGGGTGGTGGTTTTATTATAAGATAATAACATTTTTATAACATTATAATGACATACATTGGGTTATATAGTTTTTGTTTAATGGATTTTTCTAATAATATAATTTATTTTCGCTGAAACATTACAATAATTACATCAATTATTATTGTTGATTATGAGCCGAAATGGCCAAGTTGTTAAATTGTTTGAATCTTAACCTAAGATGGTGGGTTCAAGCCAGCAATAATTTTCATGCGTTTAATTTTTTTGTTGATAATTCATATCAATGTCCAGAGTGGTATAATGTTCGGCGGTGAAATAAATCAGAGGAAGCCTGCGTTGAGTCACTGAAGAGGTGTACCTAACTAATCAAGTGCAGCTTCTGAAGCTGGAAAATAGACAACACTGCGCAGCACTTACATTTATGTAATTTACATTATAGGTTGCTATTAGGGACATTACATAATCAAAAGATACATATTATCATATAACAGAAATCAAAATTTGGTGTCAGCGTTTTTAATTATTTTGCTAGCTTTTTCGATGAGTAGTGTGAAGTCTTGATCGCATATTTATCGCTAACAAAGAAAATCAGTGCGGCTTAAATTTTTATTTTTGACGTGACAACGTCTTATAAATTGGTTTGCCGGGTGACACTTCAAGAAACTGCGTTACGCTCCGCTCACGTTATGCGCTCACAATGAGAGCGAGTGAGAGGGACGCGTGCCTTTCACTTTTTATGTCTGTCTCTCTCGCTCTTAGGCGGGCTAACCATGCCCGAGTGGAAGGGATTAATTAGAAGGGGATAATTCTTTGTATAAATAAATGTTTTAAATTGTTACTATTATTTCATCCTTCTTCCTACTATACGAATGAATATTCACATTAAAATTATTTTACCACTCAAAGTCGTTGTCACGTAAAACTTTCGCCCGTATACCGACTTTACAGGCAATCAATTTTTTTTGTTCTAAATCAGACATAGTGGATGGATGGACAATCAAATTTACGGACGTTGGTCGGAAATAAAAAAACGGAAAATCCTATAAAATTTGCAATTTTAACGTATCCCTATGTAAAATTCAAACAGGCATATGTTAAAATTGCAAATTATTATCATACAACATATCAAATAATTAAATTATTAGGTGGCAGCGGTAGTATAATATATATATAAAAAAAAAGTTTTAATTTTGGTAACTTGAAAATAGCCATATTAGGTTGTTTTGAAACCACAGAGACCACTTCAATTTTATTTATTTGTATAGATGACATATTTTCTTTTCGTTTTTATATTTTCTTTAACTTTAACTTGGTTACTTTCGTGTTTATAATATTAGTATATATTTAATATCTAGTAAATCTTTTGAAGAAATGTTATATATTATGTATATATATTATATTTTTATATATTATCCACGCTTATATAATAAATACTGTGACATTGTCCGCCATTGACACAAAAACTGAAGAATGAATCGTCATAATTATTTTCATAGACAAAGTCAATTGAGAGTCAAAGTAAGGTCAAAAGGTTATTGAACCAACAGTTGGTAAGTGGTTACCGCCGCTAAACATTGGTTCTAAGAAACATTTACCAATACTTACATCGTCGAGCACCGCCAATCCTAGAAACCAAGTTATTATGTCTCTTGTGCCTGTAGTGTAGTAGCACTGGCTCACTCACCCTTCAAACCAGCGCATTACACATGATGGTGGTTCCTACCCAGAAGGGCTTGCTCAAGGCCTTATAACCAAGAGATTGGTTTAACTAACAATCAACTTAAAGTTACCTACTTAAATTAATTGAGTCAGACTCCTTGCTTAAAACACATAGGCCGTCGGTTTTGAACAAGTTAACAATAGGCGTAAAAAGTATCAATCAAACCAGAATACAACACTAAGCATTGT
Organism: Nymphalis c-album; assembly: GCA_963151315.1. Taxonomy (NCBI): domain Eukaryota; kingdom Metazoa; phylum Arthropoda; class Insecta; order Lepidoptera; family Nymphalidae; genus Nymphalis; species Nymphalis c-album. Next base: position 3,484,395 of record OY720614.1, read on the forward strand.
TATTTGGCGGTAAAATATGTGAAGAACAGTACTTACGAGCTCGCACTAAGCCTACCGCCTAGTTTTCTTAATTGTTGTATTTAAAATTCATCCCATGCTCGGCTGTTTAGGATGACATTCTGACACATTAAAATACTAATTAAAGTAATAAGTTAAATTAGTTATAATAAATAACACAAACATAAGTTGATTTTATTATACTTTCTATGCTATCTTTTTTAATATTATTCGATGCTATATAAATAAAATATCACAGATTATACAGGAGTACTTCATAAAACATTAATAAACGACTTGCAACATTGTTAGTGGCTATCTATGTTGTGTTGTGTTGAATAAGTAGCGAGTGTAGCCGGCGGGCGGAGCTAGCTCGGCGTAGGAATGTCGCTACACGAACGAAATGTCATGCTGTTTAAACACAGGGACGTATTTTATAATATATTAATTAAAAACGGTTATTAAAACGTTAGTAAATTTATATGTAACTTAAATTTTTATTTTTTATGACAACAAAATCATGTTACTTTTGACATTATATACAATAATAATCATATCCTGGGACATTATTCAAACAAGGCCAACTGATCCCAAAATAAGCAGAGCGTGTACTATGGAAACCAGACAACTGATATACTAACATATATTTCTTTTGTAAATAAATACAGTAATATATATATCAGCTGAGTTATCACCGATAATTATTGCACAATTATTAGGATTGTCAAAAATGAAATATACTTAAAATCACATTGCTAATACATTATGACATTAATTGACATCAATTTAAGGGTGTTGTAAAAAAAATTAGCTAAATAAAAGTAATTACTTAATGAAAACAAAAATTTAAAAAAAACCTAAACATACATTCAACGCGTGAATCTTAACCAATGATCGTGGGTTCAAACCCGGGCAGGCACCACTGAATGTTCAAGTGCTTAATTTGTGTTTATAATTCATCTCGTGCTTAACGGTGAAGACACCATCGTGAGGAAACCTGCATGTGTCAAATTTCAATAAAATTCTGCCACATGTGTATTCCACCAGCCCGCATTGGAGCAGCGTGGTGGAATAAGCTCCAAAAAACCTTCTCCTCAAAAAAGGAAAAGAGGCCTTAGCTCAACAGTGGGACATTCAAAGGCTGTCACTCTCACTCTAAGCATACATAAATATTACATATAAGCAATTGTTTTTTTGATTCTTTTAATTGTATAAATATGTATCCTATTGATGGAGTAAGTAGGAGAAGTCCGAAGTTGGACAACTTGTGTCTTATTCCGCCTATGTCCACCGCGTCGGTACTACGGTATTAATGTTAAGTTATTGTGTTATAAATTATTATTTTAGGGCCGGCAACGCACTTGCAAGTCCTCGGATGTTGCAGATGTCCATGAGCGGTGGTAGTCACTTTCCATCAGGGAAGTCCCTTACATAAAAAGTCTCTAATATCATAGAATTCTTGTCATCTGTCAAGTAATGGTTATCAATTTACTTGGTTGTAGAGCTTTGTGCGAGCTCATCTGGGTAGGTACCATCCACTCATCAGATATTCTACCGCAAAACAGCAGCACTTGGTACTGTTGTGCTCCGGTTTGAAGGGTGAGTGAGCCAGTGTAATTTCAGGCACAAGGGACATAACATCTTAGTTCCCAAGGTTGGTGGCGCATTGACAATGTAAGCGATGGTTAACATCTCTTACAATGCCAATGTCTATGGGCATTGGTGACCACTTACCATCAGGTGGCCCATATGCTCGTCCGCCTTCCTTTGCAATAAAAAAATAAAATAAAAAATAACACTCGAGACGAATTACGGGCATTAAGCTAAGAAAAGAATAAAAGATTTGATACTCATTCCCTCATAATTTGCAAGACGCTACATATATAACGGCTATAATATATAACATATGATTCGTTTCTGTTTTTATTTCACCACCAATCATGATGGATTATGAATACATAATTATAATTAAATAATATTTAATTATATTTATTAAATAATTAAAACCTTAATCCGTATCTGTTGAAATACCGTGGGAGTTGCCATTTGACACACGCCATATTACGAATGAGACGGAAGTATGTTTCTTCTCTTTTTGGTTTCGCGTGTTTAGTTGAAAAAAAAAATGACATTTAAGAATTATTCCATAAGATGTATTGTGTGTAGTTTTTATTAAATTATATTTATAGCGCATGCGATTAAGTTATTACGTTAAATTTATATAGTTTTATTTATAATGTATTGCAATAGATTATAAATAAATTATTTTGAGCGGGAAATGTTTTAAATTTAGAATTTCTTTGAGAAACTTTTTTTTTATTTGTGAGCTGTCTGTTTTTTCCAGAAATTGTTATGTTGTATATACCTATGTTGTAAATCCCATGTGATGTATGTATAGTTTATACTAATTTACTTTGTTTTTTATAATTACATCTTAAAAAATATTTCACATTATTGCAAAATAAAGGATTTTTCTCTTTTTTCAAATTTTAAAATGTGTACCTAATGTACTTACTTATATAAATTCTGTTTTAAAAAATTTAATTTAAATTTGATTGTATATAATACAATCAAATTACGTAGTAAGAAATTTTCAATTAAAAAAAATATTAAATCAAGTTTTCAAAGCTGTAAATGGATAATAGTACAATGTTTATTCAATAACAGATACGATCGATATATTTATTTGCACGATCGAGTATAGTACAGCTACTGGAAAATAGATGGCGCTAGGTGCCATTCTTAAGCTAATGGTATAAATTCAGAATATTATGTTATTAAAAAATGTTTTTTGTTTTCATTGTAATAAGAATAATAATGTAATAAGTAAATATAGTTTTGAATTTTTCGTTGCAATTAGTTATGTATGCATATATTCTGTAAGCATCATGATTTAAAAAGTGCTCAAACGAGCCTACTTACTCCGCTAGGTAGATGTATTTGTCATTGTACTTTTTTATTTTAGCAGTTAAATAATTAATATATATTAAAACAATATAATATAAGTTGTAATCATATATGGATCTATATATTATATTATATATTATATCCGTAAGCGCCCTTTTTAAAAAACATCAACACTGGTAAAAAAGCCGTCGTTAAATACCCGATATCATCTTGGCATTTAGACTGAAATAAGTCATAGATAATCAATTAAAGAAGGTCAACATTATAATATTAACAATCGTCAAGTTGATGTATTGAGAAATATGTATTTTATAGCATAGGTAGGCGGTAGTTTCTATATAGGTACCACTCACTTATCAGATATTCCACCGCAAAACAGCAGTACCTACTCGGTATTGCTGTGTTACGGTTAGGAGGGTGAGTGAGCCAGTGTAATAATTATAGGCACAAGGGACATAACATCTTAGTTCCCAAGTTGGTGGAGAATTGTCGAACCATCGCTTGGTTAACATCTCTTACAATGCCATTGTTTATGGGGGTTGATCACCACTTATCATAAGTTGTTACATATTCGCGTCCACCTACCTGTATAATAAAAATCAAACTCACGGTCAATCATGTACGCATAAAGTACGAATTTATAATATCACAATGTCTGACGCTATGTTCTTTATGTCATCTAAATGAATTTAAATGGTACCATCAACGTATGATATATTAATGATTAGCCAACTGCGCAGGACATATTATAGTGCACAAGTATGCGCACAGATGCACTCTCTATTCCCTCTAATAATCCGACGGGACGGCAATCCGACACGACTGGAAAGAGCTTTAGTTCAGTTTGGTTTAACGTGCATTCTGAGGCACGGGCCTGTACATACTTCCAACTTACCTGACCCCGGACTGCCACTGAGATCTTCGCCATACTTTCAAAGAAACCCCCCATAATTTTTGACTGGCCTGACCCGGGAGTTTGAACTCAGGAAATAGAGATCTGTGGCTGTAATCTAGCCACTAGACCAACGATGCAGTCACCAACAACACCGACGTATGATATACATATGTATATATGTATATATATAAAGCTCAAGCTTATATATAACGCTGATCCTGAGGAATTATATAAAAGTAAAATTTTTGGAACATGGACATTAATAGGCTTACATTCTTTCCTCAGAAAGTCCATATTGAGCATCATCTATTCACCGGTTTGCTATCCCATCAGATTATGAGATGGGGATTCAGAATACACTTGTGGACTTCGGTATTTTATGTGATTGGATAGCACAGATAGCAATGTGGGCGTTGTTATTTACCAAAGTAACTGAATTATTATTTATAATTACAGGCACAAGGGACATAACATCTTAGTTCCCAAGGTTGGTGGCGCATTGGCGATGTAAGCGATGGTTAACTTACTTACAATACCATTGTCTATGGGCGTTGGTGACCACTTAACATCAGGTAGCACAAATGCTCGTCCGCCTACCTAAAAAAAATACTTTATCAAACTAAATCGATTTAAATATTTTTATTGAGATAAACTTTTAAAAGTACCGATAGCAGCCGACAATAAACTAGTTGTTTATTATAAAATAATCAAAATCATATAAATTGAAGTATTAAATCTATATTTATTATGTATAGCTTATTAATATATATATATGCTCTACACTAAGCCCATAAATAGATGACAAGATTCGTCAGTCAGCGTGTAGTGGATCATTGTACATTGTATGTTTGTTACAACCGTACATGCATTTAAATCCAAATTTAAAATACTTTATTCAATATTGAAGTATTACACTTACTTATTGATTGTCAAACTGGAAACTACTACCGGTTCGGAAAAGAAACACCCAGCCCTGAGAAGAACCGGCGAAAGAAACTCAGACTTTTTTCTTCTCTTTTTTGTCTTTTACAAAAATAAAAACAAAAAGAAATAGCCATGCGGCGATCGGCTCATTCCCAAGGTGTGCTATCACACTATATAGGTACCTATGCTATACTATTTGTGCTAAAACAACCTATATTGTAATTGTAAGGATAAATTAGACAGATGTTATTTTTTTTTTTTTATAATCGGTAGGCGGATTTGTAAATGAGAAGTCTTTGGGGTTGCAAGAAATATCAACCATTTCATACATCACCAAACCATCAACCTTGTGAACTGAGATATTATGTCCTCGTGCCTGTAGTTACACTGGGTCACTCACCATTCAAACTGGAACAAAATAATAATATTGCTGTTTAGCTGTAGAATATTTGGTGAGTTAGTACCCACGACGGGTTTGCGTAAAGCCCTACCACCATATAAATTATAGTATTTCTATTGAGACACCTATGTTCGACGATAACCAACATGCATTTATTAAATTAATTGTATTATTTTTTCTTGGTATTACAGTTATTTAATAAATAAAAAAATGTTTACATTAATTCCAAATTCAAGTCATCTGTCATAAAAATAACGGCGTAGTTATGTATAACAATGCTTAGCGGTTGTTTAGACAAACACAGATTTCTCTCTTTCTGTCATTACTGATTTCACATTGAAAAGAAGAAGACACAGCATTGCTTAACTACCCGCTAAACTGATATAAGTGAGGCCGACATGTTTAATAAAACAACACCTTCCATTTTTTTTTATTGTAAAGGGATACGAGCGTTTGGACTACCTGATGGTAAGTGGTCACCAACGCCCATTGACATCGCCAATGCGCTACCAACCTTGGGAACTAAGATATTATGTCCCTTGTGCCTGTAATCATACTGGCTTACTAACCCTTCAAACCGGAACACAACAATACAAAGTACTGCTGTTTTGCTGTAGAATATCTACTACTAAATGTGTAATTTATTAATTATAATCTGTGCTGCCTGCGAACTAAATAATAGTATTAATGTCACGTGGCATACAGACCGAACAATCAACCTCCTTTGGAGTCTTCTTAAATTAATCAAATTGATTTGATTTATCGCGGTGTTGCACCCCTTTTCCTGCATCAGAGGTCAAACGGAGCATCGAGCTCTAAGCAAGAATAAACCTTATTAAACGTACTATAGAGTTTACAATCATTAAACTCAATAACCATTATTAATATATCCTTAAGATAGAAGGACGTAATAGCCATAAAAGTTTTTATTGAAATTTAAACCTAATGTCTTTAAAATTAGGTATCAATTTGTGTTGATTCGAGGTCAAGTGCAGTCAAATTGGGAGGAAGAGTCAATTACTGTCAATTCAACTGAATTAGACAGTGGGATTTTCGGGGGCCCCGATCTAGTTACGAAGGTCGGTGCTTTAAGACTTCCTAGATATATCCTGGAGCTATTTTCGCATTAACCCTAATAAAATAGGAAGTTTATTGATTTGTATGAGTCAGTTTCAAGAAAATGTTATATCCAAATAAAATGTATGATGCTGAATAGAGATGGTAGATCATTGAAGCTTTAATGTTTGTAATTGGTATTTAAAATTCATCTCATGATGTGATAGAAGAGTAGCAGGCTGTGAATATCCCACTGCTGGGCCAAAGCCTCTTCTCCTCTTTTTGAGGACAAGGTTTTTTGGAGCTTATTCCATCACGCTGCTCAAATGCGGGTTGGTGGAATACACATGTGACAGAATTTCAGTAAAATTAGACACATGCAGTTTTCAATACGATTTTTTTCTTCACCGTCAAGCACGAGATGAATTATAAATCATAAATTAAGCACATTAAATTCTGTGGTGCCTGCTCAGATGTTAACTCACGATCATTAGTTAAGATTCACGCGTTCTTACCACTGGGCCATCTCGGCTTTTTTGTGCAAGAACAATCAAGAAGAATCCTGCATTGGACTTGCGTAATGGAGCTTCAAATCTTCTCTTTGAAAAAGCAGAGGAGTCCTTAGCCCATCAGTGACATTTACAAACTGTAACTCATGCTTATCAAATAAGATCCTGTATGATTGTTCTGATAATTGAGAGACGCGATCAAAAGAGAAAGAAGTTGGATCATTTATCAAGAGAAGTCAGACATACAGACAATAGTCCACTTGAGAGTGTGTCGTCATCTTTGTATATATATGAAGCCGTGAACAATCTTAAATGATATATCCTGTGTCTCTAATTATATCAGTTTACTTATGACATATAGTTGTATGAATAGAATATCTGTACAGTGAGACAAGATGCTGTAAGAACCAATTCGAAACTCGAAACGAAAAGGTGATATGTCAGTAAGCGATATGCGAAATTGTTCGAAATAATTATAACATTTCAAGAACATACGCTTCAAAATAGTATATCAACATTAGTCACAAGTTTTTTTTTTAATGCATCGAGAAAATTTCAGTTGTACATTACTGAACGCTACTATAATAATAATAATAATGATCCTTCTGACCGATTTCGGCCACGGCGGCCAATGTCAAGAGAGACTGCTCAGGAGATACTACAGTGCACAAGTGTGTGAGCAAACACAGGTGCGCTCTCTATTCTCTAACTCTCATAATCCGACGGGATGGCAATCCGACACGACCGCAAAGAGTTCAGGCGCAGGGCCAACGGCTTAACGTGCTTTCCGAGGCACGGGAGTATACACACTTCCAACTTTCAGACTCCGGGCTGCTACTGAGAATTTTCTACAGAAAATCTCAATAACATTTTAGTGCCCCGACCTGGGATTTGAGCCCATGACCACCATGTTTGCGGCCTTACAAGTAGGCAGTCAATGCAACAATACTATGTACTGCTGTTTTGCGGTAGAATATCTGATGAGTGGGTGGTACCTACCAAGCTTGCGTAAAACCCTGCTACCACTAAAATATAAATTTTCCTTCAAAGCAAATCAAAATTGACTTCTTGACCAGATTTGAACCCGTTTTTCAAAATCCACTCTATCCGACCCATAAGCCATATTAATGAAACAATTGATATTTAATACAAAAATAAAAGCGAATATCACAGATGTTTAAGAGCTATAGTGTAACTATACAAGTAACCACTCGTATCAAGACCACTTCACAACATGTTCTGCAAATCACATTTTCACTCCCATAACCCTTATTACAACGGTATAAGATTCAAAATCCAATACTCAGTTGTAAAATAAAATGGTTTGTTAATATTCTTTGATGAATGCAATGGACTTTAAGCTATTGCAATAAGGTATATAATCCAATGACATGTACTGTTCAAAAGTTTTAAAGTGACACATAAAGCTATTATGGTATTCGAAGGGCACTTTAAATTCAAATTGTTAATAAATAGAGTGATATTTGTTAATAAGGGTTGAAGAGGTTTTACGAATCAAAAGGTTTTCATCGGAATTAGGCATATATCACAAAACAAAGTTTGTCTGTCTGTATTTCTGAACGCGGTGAACTCAAAAACTACTAAAATTATTTTCATACACTTTTAACTAATAGTTTGATTAATGGGGAGGTTTTAGTATATAATTCATGTATGTTTTGTGTTGGGCTGAAATTGGACGATGATTGTTAGAGATGTCGGAAAAAATATTTACTTTCTTACGGTACTTCTTTAAAATTGAAAAAAGAAGACAAAGGTCCAAAATCAAATTATTATTAATTATTATTATTTTTTTTTTATATCAAGAGGGGGCAAACGAGCAGGAGGCTCACCTAATGGAAAGTGACTACCACCGCCCATGGACATCTGCAACATCCGAGGACTTGCAGGTGCGTAGCCGGCCTTTGAGGAAAGAGTACGCTCTCTTCTTGAAGGTTTTCATGTCGTATCGGTTCGGAAAATTCGCCGGTTTATAAAAATTAAATCAAATATATATATATGTTTAAAACAAATGTATAATTATTGTATAATTTGTGTATATAGAGATACATATATAGAATGTATATTTGTTGTCTTATACGTAAAGTATCAAATTCATCTCAATTTAACCATAAACATTTTTGTCATTGATTCCTTAGAGATTAAAGTTTTTGAAGTAACCTACAATGGATTATTCCGGTCAAATAAATTTCTTTACAATAAATATTTGTATAGCAACACAACAAAAGAGCAAAATGTATCAGCTATCGTATGTCACGAGAATCGAACCTCGGACTTCCGTTTTAATTACACTATAAGTACATAAAAAGTAGCACTTTAGAAATATGTATTTTATAAATATTTATGATAGTAAATGTTTACAGCACTGAATTTTCATTTCCAAATAGATTTAAATGTATTTTATTTAATAACTTATTATATTAAGTTAATTACGTTATTATATTGCCCGGATGGCCCAGTGGTAAGAACGCGTGAATCTTAATCGACAATCGTGGGTTCAAACCCGGGCAAGCACCTCTGAATTTCATGTGCTTAATTTGTGATTATAATTCATCTCGTGCATGACGGTGAAGGAAAACATCGTGAGGAAACCTGAATGTGTCAAATTTCATTGGAATTCTGTCACATGTGTATTCCACCAACCCACATTTGAGCAGCGTGGTGGGATAAGGTCCAAACCTTCTCCTCACAATGAGGAGTATAGGCCTTAGCCCAGTAGTGGGACATTCACAGGCTGTTACTTTATATTGAGCGTTTAATAGTTATTTTGACTCGACCACATGTCTACCACCATTTCGGAAAGCAGTCTCGAGAAGAAACAGTAAGGTGATCTTTGAAAATAAATCAGACTCACAGTGTAGTTAGGAGGTCTTGATCAGTAAGAACTCAATTAATCGGCATATATTTCACTTGGTGGTAGAGCTTTGTGCAAGCTCGTCTGGGTAGGTACCACCCACTCATCAGATATTCTACCGCAAAACAGCAGTACTTGGTACTGTTGTGTTCCGGTTTGAAGGGTGAGTGAGCCAGTGTAATTACAGGCACAAGGGACAAAACATCTTAGTTCCCAAGGTTGGTGGCGCATTGGCAATGTAAGCGATGGTTAACATCTCTTACAATGCCAATGTCTAAGGGCATTGGTGACCACTATCCATCAGGTGGCCCACATGCTCGTCCGCCTTCCTTTGCAATAAAAAAAAATGTTGACAATCGATGCATGGTGATATACAATTTTGATGCTTGTATACTTGTAATGTTATAATTATTACGGTCAATATTGCATATCACTCACTAACATGTCTCGATCCCAAATCATGTGTCCAGATCAGGTAGGCCGATAAAAAGATATTGACATTAGTAGCCTGGAGACTGGAAGTTGAAACGTACACACCCGTGCCTCGGAAAGCACTTGAAACCGTTGTCCCTGCGCCTGAACTCTTTCCGTTCTTGTCGGTCCTTCCTATATGATTGTAAGAGTTAAGAAATAGAGAGTGTATCTATATTTGCCAACACACTTGTGCACTATGATATGTCCTGCGCAGTCTCATATCTCTTAAGATTGACCGCTGCCATTGAAATTAGTCTGTAGGATATCATCATCATTTACAAATACATTTTGTGTATTTTTTATTAGGTTTTTTTAGGTTGTAATATTTTTGTATTTGCCCCATATTGCTGGATAGCATCGGCTTTGTTCACGAAGTATCTCTATACATTACAGTTGGCATTTGTGCGACACACGGGGTGAATTCAATTTGTATTTAATGTTGGTTAATGTAAGTTTCTGTCTGCGCCCTTCCATACTTGGCTCTTTTGAGGGGGAGGAGGGATAGAAAATAGTTCTGATTTAATTAATCATATAATTTTTTAACTAATTAAGATTTTTAAGGGAGAGTATACTTGGTGGTAGAGCTCTTTGCAAGCTCGTCTGGGTTAGTCCCACCCACTTATCAGATATTTAAGCGCAAGTCAGAAGTTCTTGGTACTGTTGTATTCCGGTTTGAAGGGTTAGTGAGCCTGTGCGATTACAGGCATAAGAGACATAACATCTTAGTTCCCAAGGTTGGTGGCGCATTGGCGATTTAAGCGATGGTTAACATCTCTTACAATGCCAATGTCTATGGGCGTTGGTGACCACTTACTATCAGGTGGCAAATATGTTCGTCCGCCTATCCTAAATAAAAAAAAATATCTTCAAAGTATTCTTCTTAACTTTTCTCCTTTACCAATTTAATATAAAAAATATATATATATATATTTCGCTGTCAAAACATACTTGACATAGATTTGCAGATATAATATTAATATCAGCCAGTATGGACGACAATTCAACGTACATTCGAGCAGTTTGTTCCTAAACACAGGTAGCGACTGTCAACAAAGCGATTCGCTCGAGCGTAGCGCTTTTGTTGGGTAATGTTATGTTTTGCAGCGAAAAATCAACGGATAGCCGTCACTGTACAGTCATGTCGAAAATTACATAAATTGCAAACTTAGAATTCATATAACATTCTTACTACTAAAATTATATGGATTTATTCTATTATCATTTGATATATTTGTAAGCTTATCTACATATGTAACTGTAAATAAAGCCATTGTAAATAAAGTTTTGTTACAATTTGACAAGTTGGCGTGGTTGATAGATGCTTGCCTTTCGCGCCGCAGGTCGTTGGTTCGATTCACACCCAGGACAGACATTTGTGTGCATGAACATGTCTGCTTGTCCTGAGTCTGGGTGTAATTATCTATATAAGTATGTATTTACAAAAGAAAAGTAGTATATGTAAGTAGTATATCAGTTGTCTGGTTTCCATAGTACGAACTCTGCTTAGTTTGGAATCAGATGGCCTTGTGTGAATAATGTCCACGGATATTAATAATAATAATTAGTTCAATACTTATAAGTCGCTTAGAGATTGACGTTAATAAAATTTTAGTTTAATAAAATAACTGCAATATAAAGCGACAAAAATTCAATTTTATTGTAATTTTAGGTAATAGGTGGTCACTAAGCAAGTGGTACCATGCCCATAGACATTAGCCACAGCGGTCACTGATTAGCGGTATTACATTAGAGCAAATTAAAATTAAACAAAGTTTATATACTTAGAAATCAGTTCAATAAGAATATAATTATAGAATAAATATTATATATCAATAAAACATATAGGACAAAATAATTATAATATACTTATTTATATTATTATTTTATATTTGTCTAATATCAAATGTGATATAAAAAAAAAATTAAACAGTCTCACCAACTGTACCGATTTAAGCAACGTACAGATTATGACAGAAATCTGACAGAATAAACAAAATCGCGTGGACATCATTGTTCGACACAATGGGTAACCCTTCGATGTTATTATTACGCCCCGCTGTTTAGGGATTAATTGAGAACAATACGTTGAACATAATTCAAGCATACTTTTTATACACCACAGCCAATGGGATAACAAAATTAAATGCCTCGAGCTATTTATCGTCATACGGTGTTTGGGAAGATGACATAGGTTATGACGTCACGGGGGTGAATTGTGAGAGAACCAAAGAGCTCGCCGAGCTCGGGGTGAACATCGTCAGATCTGCGAGTTGGGTCTTCGGATAGCGTCTCATAAGACGGAGACGCTATGGTTCCATGAACTGCCGAGGAGCACGGAACCGCTCGACTCGCACTGGCCGAGATGGCCTGGCACTGCCGTTCACACTAGCGAGGAGTGCAGGGGGGTAATAGCGAAGGTAATCTCGACCTTCGCTCCCTAAGGAGAGCTCCGCCAAGTTTTTATATAACAATAATTTTCGCCCGCCTGTTTCAAGTTTTAATAATGTATAACTGTGTCCTTCCTTAGGGCCCAAGCTTGCATCGTACCAAACATCATCAAAATCGCTTCAGTAGTTTACCAGTGAAAGCGTAACAAACAGAGTGAATTATGCGTTTATAATATTACTATAGATAATTCTGTCCTACTCATCGATTTTGGTTACCGCGTCCATTCTCAACAAAGAAAAGGCAACTGTAGAAGTAAAATATAGACTGAGTGTTTGTCGAAAAAAAAAAACAATTACGCAATTGGGATTTCAACCCAGGAGTTTTGGAGTATATAGACAAGTGTTTGTCGAAAAGAAAACCAATAACTCTACGGAAGGCTCTACGGATTGATAGTCACCAACCTTAGCAACTAGTCTTATTAATTAAGACGTTGATATGTCAATGCCTGAAGGCCAATCCTAATGAGGCATAAGAAGAATAAGCTGTTTTGCTGTAGAATATGAGGGGATAACACCCTGACAGGCACCAAGGTACCACCAAGTATATAGTCCATTACATAATGTATTGTTATATACTCTGTAGTCTCAATGATTGGTTATATATTAAAATTCAAATAACGAAATGACATAAATAATTATACAGTAACAAACGTAACCGGAGTCACGGATTGAAATCCAAAAACAGTTAATCCAACGCCCGGGAATTGGTCATACATTTGTTTTCTTGTTCACGAATTTTAATAATATTGAAAATTAATAAAAAACGTCCTTGTTAAGTTTGTTCTACTTGCGACTTAGTGATTTGCACCTGCTTTTATTTTTGACGTATTCTGATTACTTGAGTTGTTACTAACAGGGCTTCAATAAGTTATAAAAATATATATATTATTAGGTTTATTACTCTCTTTATGTGTATATATCTGATAATGCATGGATTGAATTGCTGGATTACGTGTAGGAACTAACGGCCGAATACTGAAACGTCATTCAAATATAAAGTGGAACTTAATTATTTGAGACGCCGTTAATTTAAAATTTCGCATACTAAATTTGAAATTAATGGCGTTCCAAATAATTAAGTCCCACTTAATATTTGAATGACGTTTCAGTATTCGGCCATGTGGATTTCGTGTAGGAACAAAATGTTATATATTAAATTTGTATTCAATTTGCCAGTTCTTCTTGGTAGAATTCACATGTGAAGCTGGTGACTTATAAGTACTTATAAGTGAGGAAACCTGCATGTGTCGATGAAATTCTATCACATGTATTTCCACCGCATTGAAGCAGCGTGGTGGAATAAACTCCAAGCTTTCTTAAAAATGGAGGCATTCTCCCAGGTCAACACACCCATGACAGTGGAAGCTGGATTTGTCTGTCCTAAACAATTTGAAGTTATGCGTATGTATTATTTTTTATGTTTAATTTACCTGTAATATCCACTTGGTCATTTCATAATTCATAAAATTCTATCTACGTAAATGAGAGAGTCGTCTAAAACAATATTCACCTTGGATTAAATCTTCAGGTTATATTTAATTTTAACACAAAAAAGGAGATTTTAATGAAATTAATAAATATTACAAAATATTAACATACAGATTATTTACTAAGTAATGCTCGTAAAAAGAATTCAAAGTCAATCAATTCCCGCCATAAAGAGAGTCAATGTTCTTGTTGTCAGATTAAAATATAGATTAATTATTATTGAATATCAAAAATGACAGATACCTAAGTTATATTTAATGATATTTCGTATTACGTCTAATATAACAATCTAATTAAGTATTACAATATATACATAAATATAAATATTCTTAAGTGGAATAAACTCACAGTTTCCTACCGAAAAGACTTGAAGGGACAAAAAATATATTTATATGAGAAGTTACATCAAGAACAAATTAACGGCGGCGAACAGAAGCAAGCGGGCTTTTTTTTCCTGATTCAGGGTTCAGTTGCGATTTTGATAAAACCCTCAACGATGAAACAATGGGATAGATTTTTATGGAAGTCTACTTAGATTTTTCTTATAGCATAGGCAGGCGGACGAGCATATGGGCCATCTGATGGTAAATGGTCACCAACGCCCATAGACATTGGCATTGTAAGATATGTTAACCATCGCTTACATCGCCAATGCGCCACCAACCTTGGGAACTAATTTGTTATGTCCCTTGTGCATGTAATTACACTAGCTCACTCATCCTTCAAAATTATTTAATACTAATTGATCCGCGTGGATCTGCATATAAAATGACTGTTCAGTCATATAACATTATTTTTTATAAGATACAGACACACAAATAGTATATCTGTTTACGCTTATACGCTTTAACCCCTGAACCAATTTTGATGAAATATGGCACGGAGCAAGCTTGAAATCTAAGAAAGGATATAAGGTTTTTATACCTAAAACCTGTGCTCTCGTCCTTAACATGTGGGTGAAGTTGCGGGCAAGAAACTAGTCGTCTATGATCTCAATAAGTGATCATATACTTTTATGTGTGTTTGGATGTATATGTCATATACTTTTACTATTCATGTAAAAAGGGGGCTTCCCAGAGAATCTCAGAAACATTATCTATTTATTTATTAAGGACCACCAATAACATAACAAAAGATAACATAACGATTGATAAGTAAATAAAGAAAACGTACTTACTCTAATCAAATAGTTAATTTGTTATATAAACAATTAAAGTTATCTTGTTGAACATACGGAATCCTGTCTGTTACAAATCAATCATGGCTGCCGAAAACTGAATCGCGATTAGGCAGAGGTCACAATAAGAGACAGCGGGGCGCCGAAACTCGCTAATGTAAGCTGACGACGTGTGAACGCGGGTTTAGGGGATGGTATAAAGAGAAATTGAAAATATTTTTATTTCTACATCTTATTAATAAAACTGTATGTTTATATGTTTGAGATTAATACTTCGACATTGTTTGAAATGCTATTAGTATTTTTTATAGTGAAGGATTTTATACTTTATAAGCTAGGACATACATACATAAATAAACTATAATCGCAAAGCACATGAAAACTTAGTTTCATGTCATGTCAGTCTCTTGTCTAGTTTAGGATTATATAATATACAATTATATAATATACATAAATATGTTTATGAAATACAATTATATTACCCCTCTAGCTTCCGCCTATCGCTTCTCCCGTACATACTTTCAGTTGATAGATCTATGTTTTTTCTGTACCCCTTAAAACATATATTCAAAATTTAATTACGAGCCTTTGAAAAGTTAAGAGTTAAGTGTAACAAACAGACATACTTTCACACTTAAAATTATATAAGGATTTCAAAAATCTTCTTACCCAAATCGCTTTCACTCATGATATGTACCACAAAAATTGATCTTTTTGTGCCCACAGCTTTATAATACACCGGCACTAATGCTTTCGGTATCCCACTGTGCAAAGGTGTTTATAGCAGCATTATTACTGGAATAACATTGATTCCGGATTATGTCGAATAGAAGATTACCGGTGTACAAAAAAAGATTAAATATGACATAATAAATACTAAGTGAGACATGGATTTCGATTCACGAATTGTGCTTTTATGAGTGGTAGTTGTACTCTCAGTGGACCAGTGGAAAATCGACCATAATCATTATTAATGAGGAAATATATGAGTGATTCGGAGATTTTTTTCAATTAAATCGGTTGACACAACGAAGACAAAGTTCTATACTTATTTAAATACTAGCTGATACCCGCGACTACGTCCGCGTTGCTTGATATATTAACAAAGATTTCTTATGTACGAAGGAAAAAACATCAAAACAATCGCAAGCAAAATACTTTGTTTAAACATACATCACTGAACACGCAGTGGATATAAAGATCATTGTTTCTTGAAACTTAAATAACTTTTTATTAAATGAAGATATCGCAATAATTTTTAAATATAATATTATTGTTATAATTATAATGGTCAATATCGCGTATCACTATCGGTCATTTCACGAACATTTTCTGCGGTTAGTTTCGAGTTTATTCCTACATACTATTTTCTGTTAAACAACTGAGTCTCTACAAACACACAACATAAAAAAAAACTTCCATTGATCCGTTTGGAAGTGAACACATTTTTAATAACATTTTTTCATCAAAACTTACACCTTATTTCCGCAAAGGGTCCTATTAAGGGAAGAGGCGTGGTTCCTTTAAAAAAGTACTCAATGAATTCCTTTATAGCGATCTGGGGTCCTATTACCTTGAATAGTGAACACGCATACACAAAATACTTATTAAAAATTTTGATATACCGTTAGAATAGAGTTCAGGGTTTATAAGCTACACAAGAACACCATATATAGTATTTTACCTTCGACTGCCTCGTTGGTCTAGTGGCTAATAAGGCCACGGATCTTGAGTTCCTGGGTTCAACTCCTAGGTCAGGCCATTAAAAATAATTCAGTTTTTTTATCGAACATTCTCAGTAACAGTCCGGAGTCTGAAAGATAGAAGTGTGTACTCCCGTACCTCGGAAAGCACGTTAAGCCGTTGGCCCTGCGCCAGAACTCTGTGGTCGTGTCGGATTGCCATGACATTATGATACTGAGGGAATAGAGAGTGCAATTGTGTTTGCACACACACTTGTGCACTATAATAATGTGTCCTACGCAGTGGGATAATCTCTAGAGATTGCTCGGCGCGGCCAAACGGTCAGTAGAACATCACTATCTTAATAAATGCAAATGTTTTACTTACTAGCGTTCTACCCGCGTTTTCACCAACGTAGTTCCCGTTCCAGTTTGAAAACGGAGACAAAACGTAGCCTATATTACTCGCTGATAATATACCTTTCGATTTGTTAAAGAATTTTTAAAATCGGTTCTGTGGTTTCGGCCTGAAAGCGTTACAAACAAACAAATAAACAAACTTACATTCGCATGTATAATGTTAGCTAGGATACGATTTTGATGACATTTGATTGGATAGCTTTATTGTAAGGATAAGCGACTTAGTGCATAACCAGTAGCCGTCGTCTGTGGAGTGCTAGAGAGTATGGTGGCTAATATACTGCAAATTTACTCAACATTAACACAATACTAAAACTTAACTTTAAATCATCTTAATTTATTATAAAAAATATATTTAAGAAAAAAATAACTTGACGGAAGGTACTCAATATAAGAAGGTATCAAATAAAATATTCAGAGCTCAGTTGTGATAGTTATTTAGTCTGTAATATTGTCAAAAAGGTGCTTAAAATTCAATTCAATGTTTAGTTTAAAGTGTTACAAACGACGGTATAACCATTAAAACATTATCAAAACCAGTTCAGTACACAATATATTGTACGGGAGTTTTTCTCCCAATAACCTTTGTGTTGCATCAAAAGCGGTTTGATAAAACATTTTTTGCCCACCACGCCCATAGCACTCGGAAGAGGGGAGTATAGTTACCATTGTATGGTGTTATTGTTAATGGTATAATGCGTTTGACAAACATATTTGCTGATTTTTTTTATATATACGTATTTTTATTTAGATACAATATATGCCAATTTCACAAATCATATATCTCTCAAAACAATAACATCTAGGATTTAAAACATGGTTGATGTTAAAATATTATTATTTAAGAGACTGCAAAATTTCCCACTGCTAGGCGAAAAGCTCTTATTTGTATTAATAATCTCGTGCTGAAAATCTGTTGCAAACATTAAGATGCTATTTTTTTTACTTTGTTACAAAATCTAAAAATCCTGGCAGTTAAGAAACGCACCATCGACAGATAAAAAAAATGACAACTGTCAAATTAAAACGTCATGTAGTTGCACTAATCATTACGGATTTAAAAATGGAATATTGAATTCGAATATAAATTGGCAACACGCTTAAGAAACAAAGCTGTTATGTGTAACGCAACACCTAGTATTATACATCGCAGAACCGGCGACACGCGTTTAAATACGATACGAAAATTACTGCTCGCTCTGGTCATTGTTCATTTTGATTTAAGAGCGCGATGGGTGTTATTGCTGTCCCTTTTTTACAATAAACGTTAAACTTTATTATAACTGGCTTGTCTAATCTTATATTTAATGAGCAATTCTTATGTATGTGTACATTTTCTCTATGTATTGTGTATCTCGGAAACGGCTTCAACGATTTGATTAAAATTATGAATTTAGCTAACATGTCTCACTTGATATTAACACAATTAGTCGTAAAAATAATATTATTAGAGCTAAGAAGGGCTCGGTCTCCTTATACTGGGTGGTAGAGCTTTGTGCATCATCATCAGATATTCTACCGCAAAAGAGCAGTACTTTGTAATGTGTAAATTTTCCGGTTTAGGGTGAGTGAGCCAGTTTAATTACAGGCACAAGGGACATAACGTCTTAGTTCACAAACTGGGTGGCGCATTGGCGATGTCAGCAATGGGTAACATTTATTACAATGCCAACGTCTATGGTGACCACATATCATCAGGTGGCCCAAAAAAATATCTTGGCATGTAAAAAATTGCAAATTAGTATACCTAAATGCAATTTAGTATACCTAAATGCAATTTAGTATACCTAAATCAAATATTAATTATAATTAACACCCAAACATAATTGACATATATTTTTGTATTAGAATATTGTAATTCCTATTAAATATATATAAATTAAAGTCGCGTGTCCGCGTGTCACCCGCTGAGCCGTTATTGCGAAATTACTACAATTATATCAACCCCCGGACAGAGTTATAAAAACCGGCTAATTTTGAATACAATTGTTGTATTTCATTTAATAATTGTATTTGAAATGGATTATACGACGGAATCAAATAATGTGATTTTGTTTGATTGAAACATTAAAAGTGTGTTCTCCACAATTTATCATCATAATAAGTCAGGTCACTGTTAGTAAAAATATTTAAAAAAAACAAAAAAGATTCTATTTTGTAAGAGCTCTGCATTACTTACCCGTGTAATATTGACAACCGACTTATGGTGATATACGACTTTAATGCGTGTATTGTTGTAATGCTATGATTATAATGATCAATATCGCATATCACTATCTGACATTTTACGACCGTTTTCCACGTTGAGTTTCCAGTTTTTTCTTGCATACTGAATCTTCTTTAAACAAGAAGAATTGATAGACAGAGTATTATTTCCTGAACGAACATTTAAACTTGAATCTTTTAAGGACCTTAAACGGTCGATAACATTGTTTTTTATGACAGCACACTTCATTGTAAGTCGACGTGGTGCAGGATGCTGTGGAATATTGCAAGCTGTTAACGAATGAGCACAGCGGGTAGCTTCGAGCTTGTAATGTAAACATACAAGTCTCCACTCGGTTCCGTCAGCTTCACGTGGAATATTGCAAACAGCTGAATTGAAATATGAGCATTTTTTACCAATGTATACATTTACAAGTGATATTAAAATTATTTATAAATAGACATATTTTTCTGTCCAGGATCACATATTATATATATACTAATATATAAAGTTGACGAGTTTGTTTGATTGATTGATTTTGAATCTTCAATAATAATTAATTTATGTCATTTCTTGCTCACAGGTAAACGATAATATAGACATGAATAAAAATTCCTAATAATAAGCCTGCCACATCAACCAGCAACCAGCATTGGAACAGCGGATGACATCTATCGTTGTTATGGAGCGAGTGTTATGTACCAGGAGACCATAAGCATTTTTTTTTATTAGGATCTCCAACAAGGAATACACATGACATGCTTAAATAAATTATGCTAGTTAAAAATCTATGTGCTCCCTCCATTACAGGAGAATCATAGTATCCATCTTATGTAACTAAGTTACGGCTATTGCATATTATTTATTATTACTCGGTGGTAGAGATTTGTGCAAGCTCGTCGGGTAGGTACCATCCACTCATCAGATATTCTACCGCAAAACTGCATTACTTTGTATTGTTGTGTTCCGGTTTGAAGGGTGAGTGAGCCAGTGTAATTACAGGTACAAGGGACATAAGATCTTAGTTCCCCAAGGTGGGTGGTGGCGTAAGCGATGGTTAACATTTCTTGCCAGATTGCCAGATGCCAGAGTCTATGGGCGTTGGTGACCACTTGCCATGAGGTGGTCCATATGCTCGTCCGCCTATACAATAAAAAAATAATTTCATTAAACGCAGCAACGAGCATCGGAACTAAAAAATCTAAATTCTAAGTTAAAAATATCAAGGAAAACATATAACTCTGAGCTGTACAATACGATGGTACCATTTACAGGGTAAAGTGCGTCATGTATCATCACAGTAACCAGTTAACCACCGACCTCAGAACATAGTGTACTTAATTTTAGGGCGCAAGACTGAAGATAAAATTTATTGTCGCGTATATCAAGAAGTTTAAGTTACTAAGTACGCTGAGCTGCGTTATAATGGAGAAGGCATAGATTATAAATTGAAATTCCTATATATTTTAAAACAGTTCTGTGAATTTGTATGTATCAATTTCATAGTGTTATACTTAAGGATTTTTCGAATTACAAAGCTCAAAATTATCTAATACTAGCTGTGTCTCGCGGTTTCACCCGCGTTTAATGAGTAAGTAATAATATAATGAATAAACATCAGCCTAGAGCCTTCCTCGATAAAAGGACTATACAACACAAAAATATTTTTTGAATTCGAACCAGTAGTTCCTGAGAATAGCCGGATCAAACAAACAAACTCTTCAGCTTTATATATTAGTATAGAATCTATACTAATATATATTATCTATACTATAGATAATATTTATGGTACTATACTTATAAGGCTATTTTTCTTCAAGTAACCTTAAGGTTAAAAGTTATGTACTTAGGAAACTTCAAAATCCACTTAGAAATAACTGTCTGGAACCCATAAAGATGACTTTGACGTATAGCATATGACTGAAATAATTAATATATTAATAGATTATTTCATTTTATTTAGACTTGTGACGATAATTAGTTATCAAGTTTTTCTTGTTATAAACAAGTTATGTCGCGTCCATTTCGATGCATTTGTTTCACAAATCTTCGTGCTCGAAGCACGCTTTGAGGACGCCGCGCGGGTCTCAGTATTTCTCCAGTTTTTTACACAAAAATAATTCTTTCTTGCCATCGTGTCTGGGAGAGGCATGTTATTTCAGAGATCTCTCGGCGTATATAAAAAACCTTTAATGCCTACCTCAACAATCCTTATCATTTCACGAGGTTCTTTATAGGGGGACCGTCGGTCCCCTTTGCACATGTACGCTTTATGTTTTGTCGAACGGTTCGTCTCGTTCTTGGACAGTTTCAGAACGATTTTGACGTACATCTGCTAAGTTGGACGTGTAAGTATTCTAAGTTTAAAATATTGCGGTCAATTATGACAATTTCCGAACGCGAGTTTTTATATGTTATCCGATTGAAAGATAAATGGCGATGTATTGATTAATGATTATTTTTTTGTTTAAAGTTTTTTTTTTTTTGAGAAGATTAATGGTTGGTACATGCGCAAAGTTAGCTGCAGATCGTAGGTTCAAACCTGGGTAAGCGTATACTAACTTTATGTGGGAGAAATGCGTAATTGCATTTTTGCAGCGAAATAAAAGAAAATTAAGCGATATTATTATAAATAAATAATAATATCCTGGGACATTATTCACACAAGGCCATCTAATCGCAAACTAAGCAGAGTTCGTACTATGGAAAATCAGACAACTGATATAATTTATTTATTATTATAGGTCCATTTGCACCACCTGTTGGTAAGTGGTCACCTCCGCCAGTAGCCAATAGTAATGTAAAAATAGTAACCATTTCTTACATCGACAATGCGTCACAAACCTTGGAAACTAAGATGTTACGTTCCCTGTGTTTGTAGTTACACTGGCTCACCCTTCCAACCGGAACATAACATTACTAAGTGATGTTTTTGTGCAGTAGAATAAGCGATGCATAGGTGGTGGAAAAAAGCCGAGATGGCTCAGTGGTTCGAACGCGTGACTGTTAACCGATGATCGTGGGTTCGTTCTTAATTATATAATTCATCTCGTGCTTGACGGTAAAGGAAAACATCATGAGGAAACTGTGTGTACAATACACATGTGTCAAATATCACTGAAATTCTGCCACATGTGTAATCCAAAGGGCCCGCATTGGAGCAGCGTGGTGACATAAGCTCCAAAACGTATCCTCAAAAGAGAAGAGGAGGCCTTAGCCCAGCAGTGGGATATTCACAGACTGTTACTGTACTGTAGGTGGTGGAAAACTATTCTCAGATGGACTAGCACACAACCCTAAGTAAGTAAATTCATATTAAAGAGCACAGCTTTGATCGATTTTTGTATGTGACATTATAAATAATTTCGCAATGCACATCTTACGGATACCGGTTGCACAGATGTTTAAAAAAACACGTCTTTCAAAAAGTCTTTTATGAATTCTTTTTGTAACGAAAACACGAGTTGGGGTCCTTTTTTTAAAGGGTTCAGTGGGCGTCTACTTCCGTTTTATTCAGTTACTTTCGGGGTTCGCGTATTTTAGTTTTTTATTAAATGACACTCGAGCGAGGGCGTTTCATACATATGCTGTTTTATTAATATTCGATATTAAATAATACATTTTTTTAAATGTGTTTTATTTGTAAAGTTTTTGATAACTTAATGTTTGTCTCCATGTTGGTCAAAGTTTGGTCAAAGATTTTTTTCTGAAGGAGGTTTAAAGTTTATCATAACGTCGCTCCAGGTCCATGTTCATGTTTATTTTTGATGATTCCATACATATTTTAAAATTACTGAAATAAAACATATTTGTCCCAATGTTTGGTCAATGGTTGGTCAGTTTTTTCTTAAGGATACAAGTTAGAATTTATTCCATTGCGTCTATTTTCACCTTAAGGGGAGAAAGCTGTTACTTTTTTAACCTAAAATCTTCTAGTTTAGTTTCAACATAAAATCTTTAATTCGTACAATGTAATCGAAAAAGAAAATAATAGATAATCTTTATATGTATAATTATTTTATAAGCTTGTACGTAAATAAACCCCAAACAGCTGGACCGTTTGTGACGATAGTATAATAAATAAAATATATATATTTTTACTTATATGGCTTAAATATTTATTTAGGTATATTGAAACCACATTGTTTATATATCTGACATATATATTATTTTAAACAATCGGTCACCCATCCAACTTTTGAACTGAACGATATGCGCTTAACTATTTAAAAAAAAATACAAGTACAGTTATCACATTATAAGATACCAACATCATAATATTTCATATCAAGATCTATTCTTTACGTGACATACCATGTATAAACAAAAGATAATTAAAGATAAGAAATAATGAGTGACGTTTTTATGTACATTAATGAAAAATAAATGTTAATAATTTAACGTACATTCGTATACCTTTGCCTAACTAGAATGGTATATTAAATAAATAAAAATTTTAACAAAACAAAAACCGACTTCATACGAAAAACAAATTAATATGCACTAAAAAGTAAAAAAAATAATTGCGTATTCTTCTATAATTTGATAATTAACTTACTATTTTCTACTCAACAATATGTAGGACGAATGTGTAGTGTGGTTGATAATTTATTTACAATTATTGTTACTTTTGGAGTCGATGTCAGCCAAGATGGGTTTATAACTACATACATAGTTAGTTATAGGTGAGATGTGCTTGTGTCGCACGCGCAACTTAACGAGGCGAATAAAAGTCAATTTGTAATGTGTATGTTTTTGTTTGTTTTTAAAAGATTCCCATATTATTATTGCGAGGTATATTATAGTGTTTCCTTAGCTGACATCGACTCCAAAAATAACAATAATTGTAAATAAATTATCAACCACACTACACATTCGTCCTACATATTGTTGAGTAGAAAATAGTAAGTTAATTATCAAATTATAGAAGAATACGCAATTATTTTTTTTACTTTTTAGTGCATATTAATTTGTTTTTCGTATGAAGTCGGTTTTTGTTTTGTTAAAATTTTTATTTATTTTTCGATTTTTAGTGAAACAGAAGTACACTCACTAATTTGTAGAATATGGGTAGACCTACTAAACGTGCAGCTCATATGAGACAGCGCCATTTATATTATTATTTAAATATATTAATCTAAACCAGTGAAACATAAAGAAAAATACATTTTGGTACTGAATTAATAAATACTAGTTAATATGGTTAAATGTATGATTATAAATTAACATGTTTTGATTAAATAGATTTAGTTGGTGGGGTAATTTAGTTGGGCAGCCATAACATAATCAAATAGTTATTTCTAGTAATAATTAAATAAACTGTATGTTTATAGATGTTGCGTTATACCATTCTTCACCATAAACTATGACGGAATGTCTGTATATTAAAAAAAGGGGAAGTATCTATATTGTCCTAACTAATATTATAATTGCGAAAGTAAGTTTGTTTGTGACGCTTTCACGCATGTTTATGCGTGTAGTGGTTTCACTAAGCCGATTTAAAAAATTCTTTCACCAATGGAAAGCTACATTATCAGGGAGTAACATAGGCTACATTTTGTCCCCATATTCCCACGGGACCGGGAACTACGCGGGTGAAACCGCGGGAAAAACACTAGTAATCAATATATAAATATACATAAATATAACATGTATATAAGAGTACTTATACGATATATTATATAATTTTCAAAATTGGTCTCAACTTTTAGTGAACATCTACTAAAAATAAAATTTAAATATGTTTCAATTACAAACATAACACATATACTAATGCTTACATGCATAACTCATATTATAAATAAAGAGGAAAGATTTGATTTTTGTTTGATTTTTTATTACGATTTAAATCAAAAACTACTCGACCGATTTTAAAAATTCTTTCACCCTTAGAAAGCTACGTCTTTACCAAGTAACATAGGCTATATTATATTTTCAAAAACTTATAGATCCCTACTTAAAATGGAGCAATGTAACCCAACGTATCAAACTGTTGCCTATAAAAGTTATTACTTCGCGTGCGCTGCGAAAACTATTGACGGTATATAAAGAAGTGTTTTATACAATAGTACTACAAGTACTTGATTATAACGATGTTATGGTAGGTGAATGATAAATCTAGATAGCCTATAAAAGATTCGGTCGTGTATCGTTTATTTGCTACTAAGAATTAAAGATTTCCGTTACTTTGTCATGGATCCTATAATCAGAATCTAACCAAACTATCATCAAACAACCCTTGAAGTATACTCTTTCCAATAAAAAAAAAATCATCGAAATCCGTTGAATAGAAATCGAGTTATTCGTCCATTTGTCGCGCACATACCTCATGCAAATTTACGACTTATATGGTTTTCTCATGGATTCCACTGTCAAAACTAGACCAAAAAAAAATGGGACCAATGGGAAAGCAAACCCTTTCAAATAAAAAAAAAATCATCGAAATCGATTCATCCAGTCGAAAGATATGAGGTAACAACACCAAAAAAAAAAAAAAAAAAAAAAAAAAAAAAAACATACAGACGAATTGATAACCTCCTCCTTTTTTTGAAGTCGGTTAAAAAAAAAGTTCATTTAAATACAATATGTAAATATTTCTATGATTAACTACTTCCACTTGTATATACTTATACTATATTGTTGTATAGTGTATTAGTGTAACATTAAAAATAAAACTTATAAATAATCAAATATATCTTTGAAATAATTTTTTATTATGTCGAGCGAAAACAAAATATATTATGTAATATGCATTAATATATCCTCTTGAATATATGATAATTAATTAGTAGCTTTTTAAAATTTAATTTATATATAGGTCCTAATGTATATAATTCAAAGAGGCATGCTTTTATTCACAGATAATAAATACACATAATGTTGTTAAGCGACTCTCTGATCTCTTTCTGTCATTATTGATTTGACATTAGAAAGACAAAGACACAGTATTGTTGGATTTATTACTGACTGATGAATTAGACATAATATTAAATATTATGTAGCATTGTATTTAACACGAATATAGTAATTTATATATATTTAGAAAATAATATTATTTTAATAATTTTAAAGATATTTTTTGTAATATCAATGTGACGTCACTGAGAATTTAAAATGTTTATTCTAATTTAGTGTAAATTAGAATAAACAAATTACATAAACAGAACCAATTTTAATATTGCATTGTTTCTTATAATATAATTCGTAGCGGGCAACGTCACGGGCTGCAACTAGTTAAGCCAGGCGTACACCACCATGTCTGCACACATATGGATGTGGGGACAAAAAGCGAACAATCCCTTTGGTTTGACGCCGCTCAGTAAAAAAACTTCAGAACGCCGGTACCATCAGCGGATGATTCAATAAACGCAAGTTTAATTGGCTGCCGATCACCATTTTAATTACACTTGCTCCCTTTTTCGCGGGACGGTGGGGTGAACTGGTCCAACGTTTGATTGTAAATCAATTAGACGCAATGGGAATTCGAAATAGGTATGTCAAAGATTCCCGCGAAATTGAAAAAAAATATACGACTATCGTTCTTAGACGAGCGTCTCATTTGAATATGATAGTTAAGCGTAGAGTACACTGTGTTGGTTGTGATTTTTATTATTTGACTGCCTCGTTGGTCTAGTGGCTAGATATGAAGCCGCAGACGCGGTGGTCCTGGGTTCAATTTCCAGGTCGAGTCAATAAAGTTTCATTAAGATTTTGTGTCAAAAATTCTCGATAGTCTAGAAGTTGGATGTGCACCTGAACTCTTTTCCGGTTGTGTCGGATTACCGTCCCATCGGATTATGAGAGCTAAGGAAAAGAGAGTGCACCTGTATTTGCGCACACACTTGTGCACTATAATATCTCCTGCGCAGTTGGCTAATCTGTCTTGAGGTTGGCCGTCGAGGCGAAAATCGGTCATGAGGACTATTATTATTATTTATATAAATATAATATTTGTAATGAGTCATGGTGACCCAGTGGAACAACGCTAGGAAACCTAGAAAATGTTGGACAAAATTCTGCTACATAATCCACCAAGCAGCTTTAGAACAGCGTGGTGGAAAAAATGTTATATCAATACTTTTACATCACTTTGTCACAGATATAATTAAACCTTTAGCGCTTATTAAAATATCATCCGTGGCATAGGAATGTCCTTTTTATCCATTTTAGTTAAACTATTTCAGATAAACCCAATTAGTTAAACACAAACTATGTATGTATTGTAGCGTTAAACATACATACAAATACTTATTTACAAAATACATGTGATCACAATTTCATGTGATTTGTCAATTTCATATATGCCTTTACTTGGTGGTAGAGCTTTGTGCAAGCTCGTCTGGGTAGGTACCACCCACTTATCAGATATTCTACTAAAAAACAGCAATACTTTGCATTGTTGTGTTTCGGTTGGAAGGGCGAGTGAGCCAGTGTAGTTACAGGCACAAGGGACATAACATCTTAGTTACCAAGGTTGGTGGCGTATTGGCGATGTAAGCTATGTTTAACATCTCTTACAATACCAATGTATATGGGCGTCCTATGCATAAAAAAAGACTTAATTATATTTGACGATAATCTCCTCTGAGCCTCGAAGTAGCTTTACTTCTGTAATAACTGTTATTAGTTCCACTGGTTAATCTTATTATCATAGCATGAATTTAATATATCTTAGAAACATCATTATTTTTTTTGATGAATTGATGAGGAAATGGTCCACCTGATGGTAAGTGGTCACTACCGCCATTGATATTGAAAGAAATATTAACCATTGCCAATGCACTACCAACCTTGGGAACTAAAATGTTATGTCCCTTGTGCCTGTATTACACTGGCTCACTCGCCCTTCAAACTGAAATATAAAAATACCAAGTACTGCTTTTTTGGTATAAAAGAAGACCTTAACTACCACCAGTAACATTAAAGAAATAAAACACACTTATTGTAGACAATACTTGTGACACCTCCTGTGCCCCCCCCCACCTCACAGTGGGTTATGTAAGTACCCTATGTCCTTTTCTGTACCTCGGATAACGTGTTTGTAAAATCTTATGGTGTTTGGAAGTTGTTACGTGAAAACATCACAAGCGTAAGAAACAAATAATAACTGCAATCCATTATGAAAATTAAAAATAATTAATGCAAAATCTCAATCAAGATCTTGATGAGTGTATGTCAGTAATGTCTTTGAATTAATTATAATAATATTTTAAACACTGATGAGTGTGTAATCAACTCAAACAGAGCAAATAAATTCCTCGATAAGAATTCAAAATTGTTGAAAGCAGTCGGTATGCAAAACAGTTTGCGATTCGCTTAATGTATTGCACGCTTAAATTAATTTGAAGCAGCATTTTTAAAGGCTTCCGATGGATATCATAGTACGTGACTTACCCCTTTTTATATATAGGAGAGATATATAACATAATTTGTTAGAGATATCTCAGCGTTCGTCAGAGTATGCGTTGAATAACAAATGATCAATGTACAAAAAAGTCGTATGTAAATTTCCCACAGCTGGGCGATTAGCAAGAACGATATTGACGAACATGTTTCACGATAATCAGACGTGCAGGTTTTCTCACGACATAAGTTTCTTGTTAAGCCTGCGATTCTTGTTGTTCGGTCTGTTAGGTAGCTGATCCAGAGGCCCTAGCCAAGTTGACATTCTACAATCGTAAACGCTAATAGAAACTAAAAATTGTATGAGAATGATCACGTGACTTATCGTTGAAATATGTCATTCTCATACATTTGTTTAGTTTTCTATTAACGTACGTACGTACGCCTCAGTACTGTCTTTACTCATTGTGACAACGAAATTGTGATTAATATTTTGATGGGTGTATTCTTGAAGTGTTATGATTAGTGTCAATGTCGCCTAGCACTTACTGACACAGCACGACCTATTTCTGCCGTGAGTTTGTTCGTACAGGATACAATACAATATTACAATTTTCCTTCCTGAGGTTGGTTCCTTTTTGAGGAGAAGAGGAATTATAAACATAAGCATGTAGTAATAATAATAATGGTCCTCCTGACCGATTTCGGCCACGGCGGCCAATCTCAAGAAAGATCAGCCAACTGCGCAGGAGATATTATAATGCACAAGCATGTGCGCAAACACAGGTGCACTCTCTATTCCCTAACTCTCATAAACCAATGGGACGGCAATCCGACACGACCGGAAAGAGTTTAGGCGCAGGACCAACGGCTTTACGTGCTTTCCGAGGCACCGGAGTGTTACCACTTCCAACCTCCAGACTCCGGGCTGCTACTTAGAATTTTTGACAGAAAATCTAAATAACATTTTATTGGCCCGAACTGGGAATTGAGCCCAGAACCTCCGAGTTATGACTCCGACTCTGCATTTGGAATTGGCTTTATATTTAACTCGTATTGTAACAAAGATTCAATATTTCCCTATGAGTCTATTTGAATAAAGAGTGTATAGATTTGATTTTATATGTAGGTAACATATTTTTAACGCCCGATTGACTTGAATCAGTGTCACTTCTTCTCCGACGTTCCCCGGATTTTACGCAAATACACCTATACAAAATCATTTCTTATCTACCCGTGCAAAACCGGGACAATTAGCTAGTATATATATTACATGTATGTATGTACAATGTATTGATATTACATATATATAATATATATTTATAAGATACAAAAAATAGGTACAATATTGTCAACAGCGATGTCTATTCGTGTGAAACAAAACTGAATTTAGTGTCTATTAAATTGTGATTATATAGACTAAAGTATTCAAGATTTTTATCTAAATTTAAAAGACACAATGGCCTAGTTCATAGCCAGCAACCTTCGTTTGTTTCCTATGCGACCTTCAGTGTCCAACTCTTGTATTAATTAAAATCAATATAAGAATACAATTTAAAAATATAATGTTTATATTAAACAGTTTAGTGTAAGATTAATAAACTTGTCTGTCACCATTGATTTTTACTGGTAATTCCTGGACATAAGGCTCCAAGGCACATAAGCACTGACTTTTAAGAAAATAATAATAATAATATCCTGGGACATTATTCACACACGGCCATCTGATCCCAAACTAAGCAGAGCTCGTACTATGGAAACCAGACAACTGATATACTACTTTTTCTTTTGTAAATACATACTTATATAGATAATTACACCCAGACTCAGGACAAACAGACATGTTCATGCACACAAATGTCTGTCCTGGGTGGGAATCGAACCCACGACCCTCAGCGTGAAAAGCAAGTGTCTAACCTATCACGCCAACGGGCTTCAAAAAATTAATGCTATTCTAGATAATAGGTGGACTTGTAAAGAATAACTGCACTGATTTAAAAAGAGCCGAAAGAAAATCACATTCTGTATTTTATTTACGAATATAAATAATACTGAACTAGCCGTCGTCGCGTTTGGGCTCTACTACCACTTACCATCAGGTGAAGTAGTCATTTACCTTTCCGGGCTATAAAAAAAATCTTAGTTCCCGTGGGTGGCTGGGCATTGGCGTTGTTAGTGCTTAATATTTCTTAAAGTGGTTATTTTATAAACATTGAATGCTAATTTCCCTACCTACTTCAATAAAAGTATCATATACATAGAGACAGAGAAATTGAGGATAAATTGTCCGTATAAATAAGTTAAACATATAAATTCAAATTTCAAAATACTTAATTCAATATTGAAGTATTACACTTACTTATTGATTGTCAAACTGGAAACTACTACCGGTTCGGAAAGAAACACCCAGCCCTGAGGAGAACCGGCAAAAGAAACTCAGCCTATAACTATAATCTATTATAATAGGAGCTGGTGCAGCTATCGTCCAGGGAATGGTATTTTCATGCAGAGGAGAAATCCTGCTGGCATTCTTGCCAATGCGGTCGTACATACAGTATTATTTATTTGGATTTGTAAATAATTAAAGTTTAAGTTTCAAGACATTTATTTCGTAAAAAAAAACAAGTCCACTTAAACTTAGGGAGTACCATTAAATAAATGAGTACAATACCATAACTTACAAGTATACATTTTGTGCCGGTAAATATTTGTTTAATCTTTTCTTGAATTTGTGTTTATAACGTATTTAGGTAAAGAATTACAAATCTGTGCTACTTCAGATAGCATAGTTTTTATGCCATTTTTAGTTCGAAATCTGGGTAATTCGATTTTATATCGGTTTCTAAGTAAGATTTTTTTTTTATTGCATAGGAAGGCTGACGAGCTTATGGGCCACCTGATGGTAAGTGGTCACCATCGCCCATAGACATTGGCATTGTAAGAGATGTTAACCGTCGCTTACATCACCAATGCGCCACCAACCTTGGGAACGGAAGATTTTATGTCCCTTGTGCCGGTAATTACACTGGCTCACTCACCCTTCAAACCGGAACACAACAATAGCAAATATTGCTGTTTTGCCGTAGAATATCTAATGAGTGAGTGGTACCTACCCAGACGAGCTTGCACAAAGCCCTACCACCAAGATTAGAATGGGTGTTAGGTTTACAGGTAAATAATTAAAGTAACTAAATAAATGATTCAAGCTTTTATAAAAGTGTCCGCTGTCTGTCTTAGGTGTAGATTAAAATATAGCTAGTCCTGAGCTTAATCTTATTATACATACTATGAAACATTAATTATGGAATATTGTGAGCTTGCTTTTTAATTATGACATGTATAAAGTTAATAAGGCAAGATAGCCCAGTGGTCAACACAAACTTCTTATCTGAAGATTGCGATACGCGTGTTGGATGATAATCTCCTATATGTGTACTCATCAAACTGCATTGATGCAGCGAGATATGAGCTCCAAACACTTTACTTGGTGGTAGGGCTTTGTACAAGCTCGTCTGGGTAGGTACCATCCACTCATCAGATATTCTACCGCAAAACAGCAATACTTTATGTTGTGTTCCGGTACAGGCACAAGGGACATTATATCTTAGTTCCCAAGGTTAGCGACGCATTGGCGATGTAAGTGATGGTTAACATTTCTTACAATGCCATTGTATATGGGCGTTGGTAACCACTTACCTTTATTTTAGATACAGAGTTTGAATTTGAATCCAGGTTGGGATCTGCGTTTATATGCTAGGTAGGTATGGTACGGTCATTAGAATAGGCCTCCTACAATAGAGGAAATTTTGGTAAATAAACTATCATGGAACTAGTCTGTTACTCTACGACTTAGAAATATATTTTTTTTAATTTTCCAACTATATCGCCAAGTTTTAAACTTTAGGTTGCAGTTTTTTAATTCAGTAGTAGCTTAGTGGCAGCATACACATAGTAACTGTCACGGGCTTCTTTATTTTATTACTCTTTTAGGCGGGAAATTACTATCTGTCAATGTCATTATTTTTATCGAATAATCAATTAATTCGAATACGGAATATGCATTATTATTATTTTTGTTTTCAGTTTAAAGAATTCTTTGTGTAGACCACAGATAAATTAAAAAATTAAAACATTGTAATTTATCGGCAAAAATGCAAATTTTAAATTGACAGTTTAAATTTTCGCGCGGAAAAGGACCTATAGTTCCGATGACGTCATTCCTGTCGCTGTCTGTCACTGGTCGTCGTTGGCTTTCATACTTTTGTATATTTTACCGACTTTCGAGATATTTTTTTGCAAAAATTTAAAAAATGGACTATCCATCAACATCACGTGATCATAACAATACCACTGATATTCCGAAAAAAAATCCGTATTGACTCATATCTTATACCAATGTATCTACTTCAACAAATTTTCCAAATAAATTATTTTTGACTAGACCTACTGACTCAAAACTGAGAAAAAAATTTTCAAGCTGCGAAGACAAAAATGACAATTACTCTCCAAAAAACATTATTCGACACTTGTTATAACATAGAATATACTTAGTTAATCTTCTAGTACGTAGAAACACGTTAGTTACCTACCTAATACTTACAAAACTTGTCTATAACATATTAATTTTACAGTTGGAGAACGAAGTCGAAAATTGGATAAAGTTTAAAATCCCCAAATGACTGTAGCTTTATCAACTGAGCGACAACAGGAGTGACGTCACTAAACGCTGATTGGTCTTTTGAAATTTGCATTTTCTCTATTGTTCTTTTCGTGTATTAATAAATTGTCTTTAATTTTGTAAATTTTGTTATTAATTACTTCTTTTTAATCTGTCCTAAAAATATAATATTTTAATTTTGATTTCAGATGTTTTTTATGTAAGCAATTTTGTCATGTCTTTGCCGGTAAGTTTATATAAACAACTAGCTGATACCCGCGACTTCCGCGTTGCTTGTTTTAATAACAAAGTTTTCTTATGTATGAAAAAACATCAAAAAGATCGCAAGCAAAAATATACTTTGTTTAAACATACATCACTGAAAACGCAGTGCATATACAAATCGTTGTTACTTGAAACTTTAATAACTTTTTATTAAATAAAGATATCGCAATCATTTTTTTGATAAGGGCCAAGTGTCTAAGAAATAAAATTTAGAAAATTTCTCCAGTAGTTTTTCCGTGATGAAATGATGAAAAATGATATAGATAATATCATTTTTTTAATAAGATAATAGCAGATAGTTAATTTGTTAGAAAAATTACGCAGTAAAAATTAGTCAAATTATTAATAATCATAATATTTAAAATTTAATCAAAATGTCATATTATATATTATAAGAATAAAAATTTAATAAAATTGATAAATAAGGTCTTAATTGTTTGCGTTTCACAACTAATCAATCAATTATAATAATGAATGAAATGTGGTTATATATAAAAAAAAACACAAATTGAAATGTTTTTCAGTTTTTATTTGACAAAAGAAATTAATTCACTTTTTTTCTTATTTCCGTTTTCCTTATAATACATAGTAGTTATAAAGTAATTAAACTATCTAAACTATATTTATATGTATATATTCTCTATATATTACAAAAACATATTTACAAAGACATCCCGTAAGACCCATTCTAGTTTATACTATTATCTATTTTTAGTCAAAAACTTTTAATTTCTTTGCCACATATAAAAAAAAAGTTTTTTATTTTATTGATTACCTAAGTTTTTGAACTATCAATAGACTATAGTATTTATTACAAATAAATTCAGATTGCATTAGAAATAATAACAGCTTAAATAGATTTGCATTATAGAATACGATTTTGAACAATTTTATGTAATAAATACGTTATATAGTTCACCAAATTAAAAAAAAATACAGACGCCCCATGAATAAACGTTTAATTATTTTTAATCTGTGTTTGCTGTCATAATTTATAAATAGAGCTTACTCATTCGTTCTCAGGCCTAATCTTTCGTTTATTTAAAGGACGCCATGTTTACAAAAAAAAAAACTTAAAATTATGTATCACAACAGACTGGTTTGTGTTCCCGTTTGATTTTAATGATTAATCTATTAAATAAATAAAAAAAAATCTTTAAAGCTTAGTTAATTTTTGAATGGTAGCAAATTAGTCAGCCATCATTTACATTAAAAAAAAACACGGCACCTTTTCTTAGGTGGCGTTTTTGGAACATCATAATATATATATATATATATGTATATATATGAAAATAATTAAAAATAAGAAAAACAAAACTATGTTATGTAGTAACTATTCTTAAAGACGGCTGAAAAGTGAAATAAAGAAAACAAAATTATTTGCTACATCAGCCAGTGTTGCTAACACAGAAAATCCGTTTTACATTAGTTGCATTCATATATTTGCGTTTTAGATAAGCTATATGAGTTGGCAACACTGACATATTTTTATCTTACCTCGGTGACCACACGACATATTCACATTACATATACTTGTGTTGTTTGGGACAGTTCCTCAAAAGACACAATTTAACCACACCTTAAACATTTATTGCACAATTTTCAATGAATTCGTAGATATAGAAATTTACAATAAACACTGATGGAAATATTATATACAAAAACAAAATAGTATACAATTTTTATGACATTTTTATGTACATCAGTCAATGTTGTACATCTTTTTAAATTATATTAGACATAATGGCATACACTGCGAGGGATATTTTTTTTTAAATAATATATTTTCGTCGTGGCCACCGGCATTTTTACACGAACTCCTTAAACTAAATTTACAGTAATCATTATAAACATTTATTCTATTTATAATTAATAGAAATTTACAATGTTTTTTTTTATTACTATTAAATATATTTTTTAACAATAATCTTGGTTGTGCCGTTCTTTAATGGGACCGCCATTTTGTGCGCTTTATGCGCCATTTTGTGCGCTACGTGCGCAATAATGTTTATCGTTAAGTGAACTATTGTTTAATATAATATTTAGTGTTTTTTTTTTCATTTAGCCCGATGGTCGTTACACGGCAGGCCAGACCCTGTTGACAAACAATTTTCTATTATTAATAATAATTATAAGCCAAATCAATTTAGAAAGGACGTAACTCTTATTATGAATGTTTCTCAGATTGACAGCTGTAATATTTTTAAAATATATTAATAATAGAAAATTAATAAAACCATTAATTACGTCCCTTCGTCTATTAAATATACAATAATATTTATTTTAAAAAAAAAACATTGTCACTCATTGTAGTGTATGCCATTATAATATTTGTTTAGTGAAAACGGGTTAAACAAATTATGACCAAGATATAAAATTCAAAATCGTAAAAGACTTCACAATATATATTAGTATTATAAAAGTCTAATATAGCCGGTTTCTTTTAAATACGAATAACGTAAAATAATATGGATATATCGTTAGTATCATACCAAATAATAGGCCAACTGTGATGGACTACTTTTACGTATTTCATACGAAACGCGGAACATTATTTTGCTATTTATAAATATATGTGCAGGTCGAATAAAAAAGTAAATTAAAAAAAGGTACTATTTAGTTGTATAAAGTATAAAAGAAAAACAAAAGCTTTGTAAATAAAAAAACAGACAAATCAGAGCGTCTGTAAAAAAGTTTGTCACACTATTGCTATTAGGTATTTAATTATTTTTCTAGTGTTCCGTTTGTGATCGAAGGTAAGAGTTTATACAGCCGATATTACTTTCACGAAAGATGTTGGGAGCAAAGTCATTAAATATAACTAGACTTAAATTAGACCTGGCTTGTGAAGTTTGAGCTAGACTTTAATAATACAGGGTGAAATCTAAACCGGTTTCAACCAGTTTTAACAAGTTTAGTAACTTGGTCATAATTTTTTTTAAAATATCGTTAGTAGCTATTCTGAATTTGATTTAATAATAACTTCAGCTGTCATAATTGTTTTGTTCGTTCGATCCCAAGAACTGACTCCTCAATCCCATCCGGTGGAAAAGCGCTAAGCCATTTTCACTGCAAATAATGTATTTATCTTATTTATTTGTCACTTACAAAAAAAAAATACATGAATTTCTGAACGTGTCTTTTGGTGTATTTTTGTTTGAATATCAGGTTCTATATTTTAGGATTATTAATTAATTATGTAAGTGATTGCTGTTTGTAATACTTACTTACTTTTATTGTTAAAAGTGTCTTGTGAAAACATTTTATGGATCATTCTTAATATATCAAACATTACATTGTGATCCAATAAATAAATGTTACCATTGCAAAAAAAAGAACTATGAGACTCAGAATGTAATCTATATCAAGAAAGAATGAAGAAATAAAAAAAGTAAAGCATTAAAAATTTATTAAATTGTAGAAGATTAAAAAAATAATAGAAGAAATTAAAAGAATCATGAAAAAGAAGAATAATATAGATTGTTCTAGAAATGTTTCGAATCAATTAAAGATACTCACGTCAAGAGTCCAGGGTTGGCATCAGTTTGGTACCAGGAGTACTGAGGCACGTAGGGCGGATGTGGTTGCGGTGCGCCCTGGTGATGAAGCGCATGGTGCGCGCCTTTCATGTCCCAAGGGCCGGGTGGCGCGCCCTGTTGATGAAGAAATTTGTTATAATTTTTTTTTTTTAATTCATTTCTAAATTTAAACTGTACATATGTTCAACAATAATGCATTATAAACGAACATACAAGCGTGCTTATATATACGTATAGTATTTATATCGGTTGTCGGTCTAGCGATTAATAAGGGCTGCAAATCAGTGGTATTGAGTTCGATTCGCGGCTTGGAACGATAAATACTATAGGATGTTTAGTAATACAGTAATTTTATTGCCAACTAAAAATTGCTAAAAGATGCAAGAAGAGCAAGTTAAATAACTATTTCTACTTGGAGTTTACTTTAATTTAAATAGCTTCTTCTGATATACTATTATCATCAGAAACAATGTTGGCAACACTATATCCCATAAGATATGACAAAAAAGAACTTTTATTGAATATCGGATGTGAACTTGAGACCATAGATAATAACGATCAACAGTACAGCCTACTAGACCAAAGAGATCACATAATGAAAAAAGACCTTAATTACAAAAGATGTCAAACAAAAATTTAATCAACGAAATCACAATTACAAACAATTATTATAATTTTAATCTGAAATTAAATTGCCATAAATTGTAGCGTGACGATATACTCGTATATATGTATATATATAGATACGTAATGCGTGTTTGTTCATTTAATATTATATATGGATGGAGGGCGTGAAAGGCCGCACCTAGCGTTTTATATAAATGGAAAAGATTGCACTTTATATTATTAACGAAGCGATATTAATCTATTACTGTAATAAAAATAAAAAAACTAAATTATATTTCTTTGAACGCAAATACAATATAACTGATTACGACCCATTTTGTATATAATCTGTATATACGTCTGTATCTCACACGGTAGTAGAGTTTTGTGCAAGCTCGTCTGGGTAGGTACCACTCATCAGATATTCTACCGCAAAACAACAGTACTTTGTATTGTTGTGTCCCGGTTTGAAGGGTGAGTGAACCAGAGAAACAGGCACAAGGGACTTAAAATCTTAGTACCCAAGGTTGGTGGCGCATTGGCAATGTAAGCGATGGTTAACATGTCTTTCAATGCCAATGTCTATGGGCGTTGGTGACTTCATACCATCACGTGTCCCCTATGCTCGTCCGCCTACTTAGTCTATATAAAAGCAAGGTTTGAGAGTGACAGAGAGATAATGGCATGAGGAGATAAAACCTACGCTAAGCTTAGAGGAACTGGTTAATTATAACCAGCTCCGAATAAACGATAGACTGTGAAATCTTACAAAAAACCAGTGATTTAGCTAAGAATTCCTTACTTCTACCCGTCCCAACTTTGTACAGGTAAAATAAGGGTCTGCATTAAACGTCGTACTTAAATATAAATATTGAATTGAGCGGCACAGGTAAAGCTTTTAGTTTTTCCGACATCTTCAACAATTATCATCATATTTCAGTTAATTTATAGAAAAACTTAATACATTATACATCTAAACTTTCCTCATTAATCACTCTGTCCAATAGTGAAAACCGTATAAAGAACCGTTTGATGGTTTTTGAGTTTATCGAGTACAAACAGACGCGGTAAGACTGTGAAATACTTACGTAACCGACCCTCGGGTCCCACGACTGTTGGTGTGGTGGCTTGACGTCACAAGAGGTGCCGTCCGGCGAGCGACCAGCTGTTGGCTGCAACAATAATACCATATTAGACTACATATAAAAAGCGTACATTAAATGCAAAGATTGAATCTTCATAAAATCAATAAATCGATTATATAAAAAAAACTAAAATGCTAAGATCTTGGAAATAACAGACGAATTTAGCTTCAAAGCTTTCGACGTTTTAATTAAGTTCATGTGAGATACACTCTCAAACTCAAACACTCTTGTCTAAAGTATATTTTGACTTTGAAATAACAGCGACATAAATATTAATACTTGTTTTATTACATTAATTAATTTAACTGTACTTATTTAAACATAACTTCCATGTAAAATTAAGTCTAATTTGGTAAAAAAGACATTGATAAATGAAATTTATTGCTCGATAAAAGGATGACAAAAAGCTTGGAGTTAATAAGTATAAATAAAATGGTGGAAATTAGTAAATACTAGTTTCGTCTTGATAGAATGTTTGATAAGAGATTACATTTAATTGATCACTGTAACTTTAAGATTAATTCGAACGCATTTTGATGCTAAAATTCCTGGACTAGTAATATTCCCTATTCAGTACTCAGGTGACATTGATTTTAACAATTATTTATTAACTTAGAATGTACTGTTTGTAAAAATTCTTATTTTTTCTTATATATTGAACTAAACACGTTTTATTATTACGTCATTATATTTTAATTTTATTCAAAAGTAATAATAATATTTATTGTAAATAGAACGAATTCAATGACGTAGTTATATAGACTGTAGCCGATAAATAAGCTCTTGTATATAAACATAGTTTGTATATATAAAGGTTAAGAAGTCAATGGTTCTCAAATTTTCCTTACATATCCAACCTTTACATCCCAAGCCGGCTGCGGCGGCTGTTTCACGTCCCAGGGCGTCCCAGTCGGCGATAGTCCTGGGGATAGCTCGGACACTGGTGTAGAACTAGGCGTCGGCGAGTGAGCCTGTGTCGGACCACTCTGGTACGCGGACGGGGAATGTTGTGAACCGCTAGAACTGCCGCCACCACCTAGTAACAAAGTCATTTATTTATATTATTGGGGCATTAAAAAATCAACTACTTTTACTATTACTTTTTGATACAATTCACACTAAAAACTGACGGTATCTTTACTGTTAATAAACCTTATCAACTAACAAAATGGACGCCAATAAATTCCTATAAAATATATTATATTATAATTGTAATATAATTTATGTTAATATGGTTGGTATATGTTGATATATCTCGATGCCATTTGATCGATGACCATGATGTTGGGCATGTATTTTTAGGAGTTTTATAATGTGTCTATGTTCGTGTCCATCAGAGATAAATGGCGCTGGAGGCTAATAGCTAGGCAGATAAAGGCTACTCACCACGGCGCAGCGTTGCTGCGATTTATATAGATGACAATATAAACAAATTGTAATATGAAATATAGTAATAATTAATTTTATAATAAATGCTTAATGTTTCTGCTTCTTTACTCACCATGTAGAAGTTGGTTATTGTTTGGGGGGCTGCCGGGGGGTAGACCGAGGCCGGGGGGCGGAGCGCCCACTTGCGCAGCCTTCATCATCTTTTTGTATTTACTGCGACGATTTTGGAACCATATCTTGACCTGGTGACAAAGACAAATATATTTATCTATTCTTATTAAATTATCACGACAGGTTTGTCTGTTCGTTACAAGAAACTTCCGGATATATTGAGACGTTTGCCAAAGCTTATACTTGTTACTAATAGTAGCGTAGTTATGTGATACGAAATGACTAGAAAAAAAATTAGCAAGCACAGATCATATATATATAAAAGAATATATATATGATCTGTGCTTGCTAATTTTTGTGGCGATGGAATTTAGAACTCTAAATTCCATCCCCACCACCTCGATGTCTGGAAATCCACAACAGTGCGTTTCTTAAGGCATTTCCTGCCTCGCATAATCACTTTCCATCAGGTGAGCCTCCTGCTCGTTTGCCTCCTCTAACATAAAAAAACGCCTTATTTTTATTTATGTATTTTAATTTATATAAATAAAATTTAATCATTAATTAATTATATGTAATGCAATGGTGAATATTTTATATGAAGCCTTAAATATAAACAAATAAAAATTTAAAAAAAAGAATATGTATCATTACAGCATAGAATGGTTGCAACAGCGCTAGCATTTTTTTTTAATAAATCTCAACAGTCTCACAGTGCGAATTGTCCACGATAATCAGACTTGTGTTTTCTTTTCCAAGTATTTACTGAAAAAAAAACCTTCAGCGGACTACCACGCAGCATTGAAAAAAAAATCAACGTACAGACACGCACAGGGTTGCGTGAGCGAAGGCGTGGCCTAGGGGTGAGTCGTTACAGCACTGACGTAGTGATGGACAAGGCGATTTGGGATATCGATAGATTGAGATTAAAAAAAATAATTTTACACTATATTAAATATTGATAGATCTAATTTTATAATCATCTATCAATTATATAAAACATAAGCCTCAAAAAACAATATGGTTATAATTTATTATTTGAAGAACAAATATAATATTTGAATGTTTATTGAAAACCAATATATTAGAGTACAAATAGGTCTTTTGGTTAAAATAAAGTTATCTTAACCAAAGACTGCGAGTTCAAAATTGGAAAACACCGCTTAATTTGTGTACCCATTAAACCGCATTAGAGTAGTGTAGCGTAATAAACTCTAAGCTTTTAAGAAATATTGGGATATTTACATGCGTTTACTTTAAGTAATAAGCAGTGGCGTAGCTATCGTAGGGCCAGGCGGTGCAGTGCACCAGGGCCCCGGAGCTAAGAGGGCCCTCTAACCATTGCTTTGAAAACAGAGGGGCAATATGAAGCCTATAAGAAAAAGAGAGAATACATATATATAAGTTCAAGCGACATGGAAAGAGGGGGGAGGGCCCAATTCTTTCTCTATGCGCCGGGGCCCTTGTCCAC
This sequence comes from Nymphalis c-album, assembly GCA_963151315.1. Classification (NCBI taxonomy): domain Eukaryota; kingdom Metazoa; phylum Arthropoda; class Insecta; order Lepidoptera; family Nymphalidae; genus Nymphalis; species Nymphalis c-album. Next base: position 3,526,394 of record OY720614.1, read on the forward strand.
ATAGCTACGCCACTGGTAATAAGCTAAGTCTTGTTATATGTATTGTGAAGTAAGTATTTATAATGTAATTGTTTGTGTGTATCAAAAATATATACTAAACAAACATACTTAGTTAGTTACATTTGTGTTCGTGAACATGTCTGTTCGTCCTGTGTCTGGGTGTAATTATCTATATAAGTATGTATTTACAAAAGGAAACTAGTATAATATGTAATTATATCAGTTGTCTGGTTTCTATAGTACGAGCTCTGCTTCTCTTTTTCTCATTTTCTCTTTGCTCTGCTAGCTTGGGATCAGATCTTGTATGAATAATGTCAGATATTATTATTATTATTAGTATTTGAAATTCCATTGTATTCCATTGTAACTTATTAATTACTTAGAATTATAAACATAATATTAACATCTTTTTTTTTAAAGAGATATAACTTGTAGCAATGAATTTGTATGAAAGACCAGAGTAGTGCGATTCTGTAAATCTGTAAAAGCTCCACATTAGTCACCGGTGAAACGATGCCACCGACTTATGATATGCAATTTTGATGCGTGTATACTTGAAATGTTTTGATTATAATGGTCAATGTCGCATATCACTATCGGACATTTTGACGACCTTTTTGTGCGGTGAGCTTTGAGTTTGTTCTTACGGAAAAGATATAGATAAAGTGACAAGTCTTTTTAAAAGGATTTTAATAACAAATATAACCGATACGTCTCTGAAAATTCACTATATTGAGCAACTACAAAGTATAAAAAAATTACACACTATAATTAATGTATAATTAAATATATTTAAATGAAGTAATTATCGATTAAGCTGGTATAATTTTAATTATGATAAATTTTTTATTATGAAAATGTATAAGTGTTTTTTGAATTGATTAAAATATATTTAACGAATAAAAAATTAAATTTCTTAATAATTATTACTCATTTAAAAATTAATAAAAATTATCACACTTAAATTTTTTATCGATATATTTTATGAAATTCCCATCACTAGACCCCATCACTACCCCACCTCGATTAGTCGGGTCAAGTCACGGTGGTTTAACCCTCATACCTAACTCATTCTATTGGCATTCAGTACAATTGACTCCAATGAAAGGTTACTTCGAAATTACTTTATATCTGATTTCATACTTTTAGTCATCTATGCTTTTACACAAATAAAACAACACACATTAAAAATGTTTTATTACATATTAATTAAAAACTTTTCTATAATAATAATCAATCACTCTTGACGTTATTTTTTATAATTACATTTAATTTTAGTTATTATCTGTGAAAGAAAATATTTTACATTGTAATATTAACTCAAAATAACAAATAATAAATTCATACATGGCTGTATGTAACCACACCGTTGAATGACAATAGCCATAAAAAATATAAAACAAGATGGCCGTCACCGCAACATATGGACAACCGCAATTGCGTTATTTCCCCTATTTACAGTAACATTTGTTCAAATATGTATGAGAAAGCTTATTGTTATTATATATAATCTTTATATATAACTAAATACCACATTTATTCTTAAAATTAGAATTGTTTTAGGAAGTTAAACAAACAGCACATACTACGACATTAGGACACTAGGACAAAAAATCAAGTACATCAAGTTGACTTCTATTTATAGTGACGAATGTGTACAAAGAGGATCTTTGACTGAAGTGGCAGAGATCTACCACTGTAAGTATATTTAGAATGATAAATAAATACGATTAAATATATATATATTGTGGTTAAAATTTTAATCAAAATGTACAACTACAAATAGTTTGCAATCGCCATTTTGTAGTAAATTTATAGAGGATTTGGTAAGAAAATCAGTAGTTACTCTTTTCCACATAATATGTTAATTAAATAATATTTACAATAATTATTAGCTTATTTTTGTTTACCTTTTTAATTTAATTTTTTTTTAATTAATTATCTATGTATTGTATATTTATTTATCTTAACATGTAAAAGTGTGGCCCTATTTCGGTAAACTTTCTATTTATAAATATTTAAATTAAGTATATATTATATGACAATCGACTAATTAATACGCTCGAAACATTTATAGAAAATACGTTGTGATTCCTTATCTAATATTATAAAGCCGAAAGTGTGTTTGTTTGTGTGTTACTCTTTCGAGTTATAACTAGACCGATCATCATGAGTACCTCAATATTTTATTTGCTTAAAGCTAAAGCTAAAGCTAAAAAAGCGATCATGTTATTTCTAAGAAAATTGCTCACTAAGTAAAATCATATGAGATACCGGACGCTACCTTTTTGAAGTCGGTTAAAGAGGAAACATTTTTAAAATTGATTTTCGAATACAAATGAAAATTTTGAAAATCGAACATTAATTCTGCTACGTATCATGTTTACAATATTTTCGATAAATAAATTTATCAAAAATGAATTCGAAATTCGAAAAATATCAATTTTCGTTCAAAAATAACTCTTCGTTTACCAAGTTTTCTCGACTAAAGCATTTCGTCAGGAGGGACGGTGGTATTCAACACACGCCAGCATACCTATACTGAGGACGGCATTCAACGAGGCGGCGAGTACAAAGAAATATCGGACATAGACCGCATAGCACTAAGAAGTTGGTACCTTCGCGAATACAGCTATTCCACCACTTGAATGGATGGTGTTATGCGGGAGGTGTATGTCATTGTGTTTAACATTTATTGCCTTCTACAAATTATATGCAAATGGATTTATCTAGTTAAGTAAGCTCAATCGATAAATTGTTGCCATTTTGAAAACCGAATCCAATACTTACCAACAAGTTGATATGTTTCGTTTTGGTACTTAAATTGTGTTATTATTTATTAAACGATTAATTCTTATAGACGTATTATATTACAAAATGTTTCAATCAATGTATAAACGACTCAATTTGTGAATTAAATATACAGAACATATAAATAATGAATTAAAATGTTATTAATATTAATGTTATGTCCGATAGCGCATGACGCTGTTCTTTGCTTTTTTCAATAAAAAAACGGTAGCTGGTACAAAACTGCATACCGAGGCCGGACACTGAATGACGTGGAGAAGCGTTCCTTTTTTGAAATTGTCTTTCTTTTATCAAGGATGCTATACTCGCCTGCCAGTATTTTTTTAATTATGCTCGACTATTCTTTTTTTAACAATTACTGGAAAATTATGTTTTTGAATGAAGACAAAATAAAATATATTATATTTTCTAACCATTATAAAAATAACGAATTACTTTAATAAATAAAAATGGCTGTGTAAAGTATCGTCGTCGCCTTAACAAAAAGTTGACAAATATTTTTTTTACCATAAATTATTCCCGCCATAGAGTAACACGGAACGTAAAAATGATTAACACACATGCCATCGTTTCACAAACAAGGTCTCATTTTAATATGTAAAAAAAAAAATCTTACATACAAAACTATAAAATTTTACATTTATCTTTCTGACAGTTTTTCTTTTCTTTTGATATCATTTATGAAAACTTTGAAAACAACTTCTGTTTATTAGAGTGGATATTTTTTATATGAAACACCTTAACTTTTATGATTGACATATAGTTATTCAGCAATTTTGAATTATGACGCGAATGCAACCGCCGGTGATTCGCCTTGTAAAACATATATAAATTTTAAGCTAAAATAAAAACGAGCTAGTATATCTACTTGGTAAAAACTATTTCGAAAAATATATAAAACCTTAATTGAAACAAAAGGCTAATATTTAAAAATGACATACAAAATGACACCTTTGCAACAAACAGCCAAATTCAATTTAAAAAAAAAATAAATTCAAACAAAAGGCATTTAATAAATGGATGTGACATAAAATTAAATCACTGAGTTGTATTTAAAAATCCTTTAATTGTTTTAATCGTACGTCCTAAAATAGTTCGAAAACAATTTAGAATCGATCTTAATTGGGCCACCGTAGTTGGTACTGCAGTTTGACGGATTTTATTTTTTTTCCTTTGTAAGGGACAATTTTTTACTTACAGAACGTTATTTTTTGTCTGTGCAAATATATACCGTTATTTAAATATATTTTTTTATAGTTTTTTTTTGTTTATGCCTTGTATATTATGTTTATTATTGTATCTGTTATACAGATATTCTCTCTGTGATTATTTATCAGATTTGTAACTATCCTATCTTATTATGAGAGTTACATTTTAATCTGATTAGAGATATCACCCGTATATATTTAAAAACATGAATAAATAAGGTATATTATAGTATATAAGTACAGTATTATACAAAAGGTATAATTAGATTTAGTATTCCTTGATATATGGCATACATAAGTATATAATTATTACATATATATTCTTCTGATTGATGATAAATTGTAACTAGATACTCGCCGGTAGAACCTACATCGGTTTTATAAAAGCCTACTTGAATAATATACGTTTTGATATCGACTTGTGTTATATAACTCTAATGGTCTTTTTTTAATATATGTTATGGACCAATGATTGAATTCTGGTCCATAACATATATAAAAAAAACTATCATATCGATGTATAAAGTAAGCTATCATTGTCAACTATAATAAATATCGCAAAGCATGTTAAGTGATGCACCTATTTGCATATCGATGAATAAGACACGAAAATTTAAATATATTAATAAATAAATACTGTGACGAAAGTACCGACTGAATAATTGACTATAAACAACTTATTATTTAGTATAAAATATTATAAATATAATTGTATATGATTACAAATACATTTTTTAAAAACTTTTATTAAATTTAGTATATTTTTTTTTATTAATATAATCTATAGTAATGATTATATATTATTATCACTTATATTTTATTTTATACTTCCAAACTGTATTTTAATTTTTTTCGTTTCTTTAACTTATATTTTAGATACATGGGGTCATTTTTCCATGTCGTGGTTACCTATAAGTATGGAAACTTTTACCTTTAGACTTTATTGTAAGTTATTACTTTGTTATTGTTATTATATATCATGATGGTAATCTTCAATAAATAAACTTCATAGTGTTGCAAGTTTTAATCGATAAATATCGATGTAATGAAATCTCCACGGCTTTCGATATTCGTTTGGCACAGATACGTCAAGTGGTCATCGTCGCGGTCACATCGTTTGCGACTTCCAGTTGAATTTGTCTTTCGATTACAAAAATAAAAGTTACCGAGAATAAAACTATTGGAGTTGTTTTATTGCGCGGCACTTTTGTTGAGTTTAATATTATCTGTGGCTTTATCGTTTTATTATATTTGAATTTCGAACTTCATTATGTTTTAATATAATCATAATGTTCATGTTAGATCAGAGATAATCAAGTAATTGTAACGAATATGATTAGTTTTCTTTGAATAATCATGTGCTCAGCGGTGAAAACATTTGCATTTTTCGTATTAGAATTTTCCACACGTGTGTCCGACCCTTTAGCAAGTGCCTAACCTCTTCATAAATGAAGCTTAAGTTAAGGAAACATTTTCAGGCTATATATTTATGTTGTTTTTTTTATAATAATTAAAATCATAACAACTTCAAAGGTTGCCGCTTTAGCAACCACTTAACGTCAATCAATACCCCAAAACATTTAACGTGTACTTGTTTGAATGAGTGAACAATAATATAATATAATTGAAAAATATTATTCCATACATAAACATATATATGTTCACGTATTAGTAGAAATATATAATAATATTTACTAATTAAAAATAGTGGCATGACTAAGCAAATACTGCATGACCGTAACGAAATAATAAATTATTAATCGATGCTAATAAGTATTGTTTATTTAGTGTAAAACAAATTTGCTATGAATGAAAGCCTTTCATCTTGAAACACGCAAAGCGATAAAACAGCTATTGATTGCTAATCACGTTTATGGCGTATCGATGTCGACAAACAGTTTTTATCGAACTACGACCGTCACTAATGGTTTACGCAATGTGAATTTATGGGTATACTTTGTTGTGACTTATAGGGCGTTAATGTTCCTTAAACGGAATAATGACACACGACGAAATTGTTGCAAACTTTTCGTGTAAAATCCAGATTTAAATTTAGTATGTAAAAATTTACATAATATAGACGATGACTGTTTACTGTTTTTTTGACGCTGTTTGTAAATGGTCTCGTACCATTTCAAGTTAAGGCCTCAATGCCACTAAAAAGTTACCGAACCTTTTTGTCCGTATAGGTGAAAGCCCGCAGACCTCTCGCAAAATGTCTTTATCCTCGCCGACACAGTTTTATTACGACTGACGCGCGGGCATTCGATTTTTTTCTTTCTGTCGGACCGTATTGATATCTTTTATCGATATTTGCAAAAAAAAACCCGTCCTGTTACGTCACTAAATCAAAGACAAACGTCATGATTTGATGTATTCTTTTTTTGTCTGTTGCTAAATTGATTTAATAATTATAGATCTGTTGACGATATGACGATTTATTTCTCTATTACATTAATGACAGTTGATCTGTCAAATTTATTCGCATATGTCATGACTTGAATAAAAATCATGTTGCATTTTTCTATGCAGGTTTAAGTACCGGTTTAGTACAAACCAGTAGTTAGTATAAATATACGTTATATTAAGTCATTAAATATGTATATGATGGATGCCATATTGGTTTGAAAGGAGATTTTTTTAACGTACTTTTATACTGTTCCATTTGTGATTTTTAAATATTCTATTCTTTTGTTTGAGTGTGCTTGATGGTATATGGTTTATACCCTGGTAACGGAGTTTCCATGTGCTTAATATGTGTTTAGAATTCATCTTGTACTTGGTGGTGTTGGAACATATCAAGACACCGAGTTTTGGATTAAAATTTGAAGCGTGGTGGAATAAGCTCCTTCGTCTTAAGAGGAGTAATTGGTCAACAGTAGTACATTTACTTCACTGACACTATTGAGAATACAATTTTTGTTAAAATGTAAATATGTCTGTTGATAATCCGTTTTTTCCCGATCTTCCGTTCCGAATCCGGTTTTTTTAATACCATAGACATCGACATCAACGCGCCACCGACCTAGGAAACTAAGAATTGATGTCCAACCAAATTTATGTACAAAATCAAATTTTAGTATGAATATATGTATGTATCTTAAAGCTTAAACCCTGAACATGTCAACTAGTTTAATAATTCCCCCTTAAGATGGTGTAATAAGAGATGAGATGCTGTACAGAAATAAGCTTATGCAATTCAAGAAGCCGAGGTTGTTCAGTGGTAAGAACACGTGAATTTAACCGTAGATAGTGGGTTCAAAACCTAGAGAACACAATTACTACTAGTTTGAAGGGTGATGGCACAACATCTTAGTTCCCAAAGTTGGTGGTGTATTGGCGTTGTAAGTTATCTCTTATAGCGCCAAAGTTCATGAACGGTGGTGATAGCTTACCATCATCGCCATTTGCCACTACTTAACATACAAGGACAGATACAGAAAAGGACATAGAGTGTCTATATTTACCCTTCTCCCTCTTCATATATGATATTGTATAATTTTCTATGTTAAGTGAAAACTATTGATAAGAAAAAAGAGTTTGATAAGGTTAAGTACGAATGTATAATAATGAAAACATTACAAAGTCGTTCCTGAACGTATATGGGAATCATTTTCGAAGTTTTTAAACGTAAAATACCATCAAACACCATGACCCCCATTCCGAAAATTTGCGGGATCGTAATAAACCACCGTCACAAGAAACATCTTTTTGAATTATTCATTTGGCGAACCGATTCTTTGGCACATCGTGTCAGCTCGAGATTGTCGTAAAAAATATTCGAATAATTCAGACATGCTCACCGCACTGTTAAATTCGATTTTACGTCCCATTAATATTCATTTGTTGCTTTTAATTAAATACAGTTTTCGTTTTGTAATTTTCCTTTTTAATTTCGAAAATATATATGCGAGTTTGATTAGTTAAGACTTCCTCATAAGCAGGCGCCGCCGGCAAATCGTATTAATCGATTGTTTGTTTGTGTCTTTTAATCTCTGCAAGTACTTAAGTAGCTCTTTAATATCCACCTTGCTTATTATATCAAACTAAAAATAATAAAAAAAATATCGATAAATCCGTCGTGGAACATCACTTGTCCTTTACAAAAAAATCCTTAGTACCAATTATTACTGGTGAAAATTTGATTAATCATACAAATAGGGGTTATCATATAATGCCACTAATTGTAATTGAGAGTTGGCTGTAATTTTCTCTCGGGGTGTTGCCATGGTAACGCCACGGGAGGTTATTTTGACATATGTTTTGAATTTAGAGGGAAAATTGGCTTGGTTTTAATAGAGATACAATAAATTTGATTTCTTTTCAGACAGTATAATTTGTTGTTATATTATGGTAACCTTTATAACTGTCTTTTTTTAAGTTATTAAGTTATATTAAAATTATATCTTAAAGTTATAATAATAATATCCTGGGACATAATTCACTCAAGGCCATCTGATCCCAAACTAAGCAGAGCTCGTACTATGGAAACCAGACAACTGATTTACATAAACATTGATTACAAAAACTACTTTTCTTTTGTAAATACATACTTATATAGATAATTACACCCAGGCTCAGGACAACAGACATATTCCTTCACACAAATGTCTGTCCTGATTGGAAATCGAACCCACGACCTGCGGCCCGATAATCTACCAACCACAAACTCGTCAAATCTTATAACATCAAAAATAAATAACGCTAATAAATTATTCTATAAAACACTATACATATAATGTTATCCGTCCCATTTCAGTGTCATCTTACAAACAAGGGTATTCAGTACGATGCTCGTTATTTTGTTATTTGACTACATAATACATATTGAAGGGTTGCAAGTAACTTATGTCCAATTAATACAGTGTTCAAGTTTATTATTTTAATTGTCACTTCATCACAGTAATGGTCTAGTGGTTAGAACGCATGAAACTTAACCAATGATCGTGGGTTCAAGTACCACTGAATTTTCATGTGCTTAATTTGTGTTTTTTTTATCTCGTGCTTGACGGTGAATGAAAACATCGTGAGGAAACCTGCATGTGTGTTATTTCACTGAAATTCTGTCACATGTGTATTCTACCAATCATTGGAGCAACGTGGTGGATTAAGCTCCAAAATCTTCTCGTCAAAAAGGAGTAAGCCTTAGCTCAGCCTTGGGACATTCACAGGCTGCTAGTTTACAGTTCATTTGTTGTTGACCTTGTGCCTGTAATTACACTGGCTCACTCACCTTTCAAACCGGAATACAGCAATACAAAGTACTGCTGTTTTGCGGTAGAATGTCTAATAAGTGTGTCGTATTTACCCAGACGAGCTTGCACAAAGCTCTACCACCAAGTAGCTAGCAGCACCAAATGCCTTGCACTAGCGTGGCGGATTAATCCCCAAAAAGCCTCAACATTGAAACAATTATCGTCTCGTCTTAGTAGACATTATATATTATAAGAATCTTAATTGATAGATCATGTATATTTAAAAAAAAGCGAAGATTTTTTGTATGTGTCTAGTTTTGTAAGAAAACAGCACACATACAACAATCAGAATTCAATAAAAAACACGCACTAGCAACACCGAACGAGAAAGCTCTTCGAGCGTTAAGAGAAAGTCTAAAAAAGGTCAAAATATGTTTAAAAAAATAGCGTAATCCGAAAATTAGTAATACAATTACAAAAAAAGACTATCATACCAGCATATAACAAATTTAAACAATAAATTTTAGTTCTTGCGACACAAAAAAGAATTAAACACTAAAAAATAAAGATGGCGTGAGAAACGTCACTTTTGTATCGGTTTTACATAAGTAAAATCATGATAGCCTTAGTACGAATATCGACTCTATTCCAATGTAATACGACACAAAATCATTATATATAAATTTTAGTTTTTTTTTTAATATCATAGTTTCTGTGCAGCACGCAACAGAGCAATTGTGGTTTTTCTCATAAGACGGAAGCGGGTTCCGTAATTATATACGAATTAGTTATAATTCTAAGATTTTTGGACAGTCCGCTTTGTCGTCGGGCCGTGAGAAAAGTCAGCGTTGTGGAAAATTGTGACAATATTTCTTGGTATTCTAAATTTGAATTCTAGTGATGTCATGTGAAAATTTCTAACGAAATTGCTCAAAGGATGTCTTGACTGAACTATGTGTATTTACTTATATCGTGCTTATAGTTCATCTCGTGTTCCAATAATGGTTAATATCAAATGTCATTTATGCTGTTTCTTTCGCCGGTTCTTCTCATGTCTAGGTGTTTGTTTCCGGACCGGTGGTAGATTTATGACTATCAATAAGTAAGTGTAACGCTTGAATATTGAATAGAGATTTTTGACTTTTGCCTTTGACTATTCGACTATTATATGTATTCTCCATCACGCCTTTTTTTATTTCATATATAAATTATATGATATATAAATTAAATTGTATATAGTAATAACAGGTACATACGTGTTTAATAAAACAGATTAGTTACCAAATTCTTAGCTAGCTTTCTTAGGTACAGTAACAGCCCGTGATTGTCACACTGTTGGGCTGAGGCCTCTTCTCTTCTTTTGAGGAGAAGGTTTTTGCCTATGTTGGCAGATGGCCCAGTGGCTAGAACGCGTAAATATTAAACGATTTTGTATTGGTCTGATTTTAATTATTGACAAAGTATAATATATACCTACATACTATTTTAGTAAATATAATTTTTAATATATAGATTATAGATAACATATCGTTCGAAAAGCATAGTAGGTACTTCTATTTTATCGTATATACTTAGTTAAATATCATGCCTCGTTTACTACATCCTGCGTAAATCTCAAGTTAGCCTCAAGCTAGATCTAAGTTAGTACAAAACGTGAGAAACAAAGATTGGTCCTTGATACATCACATGCGTCCAACACGTTTACTGACCGTATTTTCCTTCAACAAGACAACCAGAATCTAATACGACTATGTAGCTTGTGATATTATATTATTTACGGTTTCGCGTTAATATATAAGATATGTGTGTGTTTTGATATGTAATATTTTTATAACTATCCTAACTATATATTATTATCATCATTATTATTATTATTTTTTATTGCAAAGGAAGGCGGATGAGCATGTGGGCCACCTGATGGTAAGTAGTCACCAATGCCCATAGACATTGGCACTGTAAGAGATGTTAATCATCACTTACATCGCCAATGCGCCACCAACCTTTGGATCTAAGATGGTATGTCCCTTGTGGCTGTAATTACACTGGCTCACTCACCCTTCAAACCGAAGCACAATAATACTAAGTATTGTTGTTTCGCGGTAGGATATCATATCAGTGGGTGGTACTTACCGGTCCGGGTATTAAATCACATGAAATGTGTAAATTTACGGTCTATTTTCTTTACTCTTGATATAAGAATAAGCTCTGTATAAATACGTTACCGAGTCACGGGAGTGTAAACACTTCCAACTTCCAGACTCCGGGAAAACTTTTTAGCGGCCCGGCCTGGGATTTAAGCCTAGAAATCAGCAGCCTCTTATACACCCACAAGACCAACGAGGCAGTCGTATGACGTAGATATTGATAGCAATTATTTGAATCATGTCATATTCGTTATAACATTGTTATATAATAAGATTATAATACCATTAATTAGAAATGCATGCGATTACTTTGATGCTCGAAGACATAATTGCTATTTTAATTTATCAGCATTTTCACATATACAATAATTTAGATTAAAAACATGCCCATTATGTGTGAAAGCTTTGACATAGCTTTATCTACTAGTATGTATGGGTTGCAATTAAATTTTAAGTTAGTTCCTAACAACCGATTGAGCTGAAATGTTGTACATGCGACATTGTAGGGTTATATACATGAATATATTTGTTCTAGTACATATTTATAATTTAACAAACATGGAGAACGGCTTGGAACAACCACTTACATTTTATAAACAAAGAAATAAAAACAATTTAAACGTAAGCTTACTAAAGAATGAACTTAATATAGAACTGACAAGAAAATAAGTAATTCCCCGTTTTAATTAATTCAAATATATAATTATGTACAGTTTAATACTAATTCTATGTTTTTTATTTATGTAAACTTGAATTACATAATCTTTTCATTAAATTTTTTAATGTATGTTTAATATAAACATTAGCTAAAAGGTACTTGTAACAATTATATATCTATGACTACGTCAATTGCGTATCACTTAGATATATTATGTATATATGAGTATAACTTACTGTCCGTCCGATTTCGTACCGGTAAAATTAATAGAAAGTATTCCTTACACCCCTTAAAATAAAAAAATACCTCTTAGCACAAGCTTTATAAAAAATAATATTATGTACTCTACATTCTAGACATAGGCGTTTTGGTAGAACAAATGATTTAATTAATAAAATTCATCAGTAACTGTTTGCGATTCTAATCTCCTGGTAGAATTATTTTTCTACTAATATATTATACATAAAAAAAAAATCACTATATAATTTAAATAACTTGTGTACTCTCTTTATCTCGATGAATGGATGCAATAAAATATTCTATTAATCCATATTTTTTGGGTATTCTTCTTGTATTTATATCTAAGAATCTTCTACTTCCAAACTTATATTATAAATGCGAATGGCAGTTTATTTGTTTGTGACGCTTTTATGCCTAAACCACTAAACCGATTTAAATAATTCTTTCACCAATGGAGAGCTACATTATCAGCGAGTACATAGGCTACATTTTGTACCCGTATTCCCACGGGAACGGGAGCTACGCGGGTGAAACCGCGGTCAAAACAATATTAATAACTGCAATTAAGATTCAATTCGATGTACGAAAATTTCCAACAAGAAAAATAATTAATTCGATTTTTCTGGAAAGATCTCGAAGAATTGTTCCAAGAAAAATGAAAATGTAATTATTAAATATGTGACTTTAATAAACATATCAACACCTGAGTTATATGCCTTGCATTCTTTTCCAATTTATATGGAAATAATAAAATTAATTTATATGCGAAGGCAGCGGAAAATTGTGATCTAACTCTTTCAAGATTATGTCCGCCTAGTACTCGGCCGGCTGATGGACAGATAACATAAATTTGATTTATGGTTATTTTTTATCTGTTCTCAGAATCTATTCTTTTCAAATTTACATCTAACGTTTACTTATAGCATTTTTTTTACAGCTTTAAGATAAAAATCGGTTTTTGGCAAAACCATTCATTCTAGTGTTGCCACATGTTTTAATTTCATTCGATTTTGCAAAAGTCTAACAGCTTAAAATTATTTTTATTTATCTATTTTCAAGAATGGAATTCGAAATATGAAAAGTTAAGTCAAGTTAGTTTCTCTTTTATGTCATTTATTTTTAGTCTTTATTTTTTATGTACCAAGGTTGAATATTGAATAAATTATTATTGTCACTGTAGAACGAAACGGTGCATTTGCTTGCGGTATCTTTCGCCTCACGTACCGTCTCGACTTGAGATCTGTCATTATTCTGATAACACTGTCTGTTTGTACGTGCGAGAACCGTCAGCGTTAGTGAGGTGTTTAGACTATCGATATTTTTTTTAAACATAATTTAATAAAATAATTTACTTGTAGTTTTTTTTCACTTAGCAATTGGTCGTTTTTGTATTAAAATTTTAAAACAATAGTGAATACATAACTTCGTATTATTCAATGACGAGTCTTAATATGATCGTTATTAATGTATCGATACATATCTAGTGTTGTATGTATAAATTTAAAAAAAAAGCAAAAGACAATGGAAGTACCGTCAACAACGACAGTTGACTCAATTATAATATACATATTGAATAAACTATAAAATTATGAAACATCTTTAAATTCATACATATTTTAATAAAATCATGCATCAGAAATTATATACGAGATGATTTATATGACAGAGAAATTATAATAATTATCGAGTCGATAACCGACATGTCTCCATCACTACACTATACTATGGCTAAATATATAGAAGCGGTGTTTGTAAACATATAATTACTTGGTAGGTCGATGCATATCAGTTTTTTTCATAGTGTGCGTGATCGTTGACGTGTGCGTGTATATATATACATGACGTTTTACATGTTTGCATGTGTTTAAACGCACAGTTTTGATGTGTGTGTGAGAAACTAGTTCCGCAAGATTATGAGTGATCGTAACGCGCTTTAATTTCGCGACCACACAACGTACGATGTTTATTTAATTAATTTATTTATAGTTTTGTGTCTATCGATTAATGGTACGACTATGGACATCACTAATGACTTTTATTTCTATTAAATTAATTTGTAATTCTATTAATTTGTTCAGTTGTTATTTTAATTGAAATATTATTCATTTAAGTGAGAATTTATTAAGTTTTTTTTTTAAATAATGTAGTCTGATGTTATGGTTTGTAAAATAATTTGGTGGTTTGTAATTTTTTTCCTAATTAACATATCCTGGAGTATAAATCTGTTGATTACTTAGGCGAACTACCAGGGGACTAATTCTACTAACGAATTGTCACTTTATCGAAGCGTTATCGTTGGCGTTTATCCTTTTCCTATTCCTTAATTTGATTATTGACTATTGGCTTAACAGTTAATATGTTGACATCATATCGTTTTGGTTCCAATCAGAAAATAAATATAGATTTTTATATCTACCGGGAAGGTAAATGACTCTACTACATATAATGGTAAGTGGTAGAGTCCAAACGAAGAATGTCCTTGCTGACCCGCAAGATGCCTCTTCACGCCTCAGAATGGTCAAAGATGGATTCGAATCGTAACAGAACATATAGTAACCGTTATAAAAAAATTGGTCCAGGTCTCTAATCTGTTGAAACAATATCGAATCGCGGAGAAAAATTAAATCGTCAATGTCAGAAGGTCATATGCGACATTGGCTATAATAATTGTAATGATGTCATCCTGATGACGTCACAGTTCCATTTTTAAAAGGATGCCTACTACGTAGGATTTATAGTGAACGAGTGCACTCTCTTTTACTCTTATAATAATGAGAGTGAATGCAGTGCCCACGACTCCGACTGGTAAAGCTTTGTGCAAGCTCGTCTGGGTAGGTGGGTGTTACATCAGATATTCTACCGCAAAACAGCAGTACTTGGTAAGATTGTGTTCCGGTTTGAGAATGAGTGAGCTAGTGTAATAACAAGCACAAGGGACATAATATCGTAGTTCCCAAGGTTAGTGGCGCATTGGCGATGTAAGCGATGGTTAACATTTCTTACAATGCCATTGTATATGAACATTGGTGACCACTTACCATCGCGATCACAAATATAAAAAAAAGATTATAGAACTGAAAATCTAAAAAAAATTCAATGACTCGACCCAGAATTTGAACCCTGGACCACTGGGTCTAGCCATGGCAATGAACATAAAGGATTATTTTTAAATACCGAATCAATAAATAATCGTTTAATAACGTTTTACGATCAAGCATTGTCAGACTTGTTTTTGCAATATCTCTGCAATTGCGACCGAGTCGTATATATCAATACGTCATTCAATTTTCCCAATGTCATAATTATCATCACTACCCAATAACGGAATATAGACAATGTATTTTTTTTTGTTTTAAAACATGATCCAAGTAAGCGGTTATACTGCCACTCGTGATAAATTTAGAGGAAATTAATTAATTATTTGAAACAATTTTTTATTTTTGAAATTGTAAACCGATAACGCAGTTTTTTGATTTTGATTTTTTTTTGTAATAATTACAAAATCCGATCCAGGTAACCCTAATGCTTATTTATGCAATTATTATTATTTATTTATGAAAAGAAAAAATATTTTGACGAGCCGGTTGGCGTGATTGGTAGATACCCTGCCTTTCGCGCCGCAGGTCGTGGGTTCGATTCCCACACAGGACAGACATTTGTGTGCATGAACATGTCTGTTTGTCCTGGGTCTGGATGTAATTATCTATATAAGTATGTATTTACAAAAGATAAAGTAGTATATGTAGTATATCAGTTGTCGGGTTTCCATAGTACGAGCTCTGCTTAGTTTGGGATCAGATGACCGCGTGTGAAAAATGTCCCAAGATGTTATTATTATTATTAAAATATATCTAACGCCGCATAAGCAGTATTCTCTAAACTGTTCTCAAGCTTTTTAACTTACAACAAATTAAAAGTAAGTGTGGAATTGAAAACAAATTATTATACTTCTGTGATATGTCTCATAGCTAATAAGTTGCAATCTTATTAGCTATGAATTACGGTTGAATTTAGATGGATAAGTATATGTTGATATATCCTTCTTCAATACAGCAACGAAACAATGATTTGACAAATTCGCGTAGAAATGTCTACCGGATATGTGAGCTATCTCTTCTATCCGAAAAAATGGACAAAAGGAGATGAGAAAGTTCTGGAGTGGTGACCATGAATAGCAAGACAGCGTGAGAAGATTCCCTACGAAGTGGATGATCTTGTTAAGTAGGACAGGTAGCTCAAGACCGACGGGAAGCCTTAGCCCAGCAGTGGACGTCTGCCCACTAAGATCATGATGAAGGATAGGAATTGATAAAATTACAGATAAAATATTGACTCTAAATCATTAAGATAGACAATCTGTCTGACAGCACACGTCAAAATTAAAAGGCATATTTTATCTAAATAAACAAATTAAAAAAAATATTAACAGATAATAAAAGTATCTTAAATAAGTTTAATAGCACAATTATTGTATTTAAGATCTGTATCAAAATTTAGTGGGACGCTAATTGTCGTAATTGTTGTAATCAACGATTATGTGTTAAACAAAATTTTGCATAAGTAACGACCCATGTAATAGTATACGTTTGTTACCATAGACAATTGTCCATAAACTTCATTGTTGTTACTTTATGATTTTTATTTAATATATTATTAATAATGAACGAAAATTACATTGTTTTTTTTATTTACGATTACTTATTTTAGATATATAATAAGCCTTACACGACATTAAAATATACATTCTTTAATTTATTGTAAATTTAAGGTTATGATGTCCTCCTGACCGATTTCAGTCACGACTAATCTCAAGTGAGATTACCTACGTAGGACAGAGCATAAGTACGTTTTCAAATGAAAGTGCACTCTCATAATCCGACGGGACGGCAATCCGACACGACCAGAAAGAGCAGGAGCATGACAGCTTTACGTGCTTTCTGAGGCATGGGAGTGTACATATTTTCAACTAAAGACTTCAGGTAACAGGTACAATAACTTTTCTCCGGAACGACTTTAGTCGTTGGTCTAGTAATATAAGGGCGCAAATCCCGATGTCCGATGATTTTTTTTTTCGTGGGGAAATCCATCATGGATGGATGTGATGTAACTTGATGGAGGGTTATGTCGGACTCCTACCGACTAAAACCTCCACGGTACCCTTCCCGTCTTAAGGGGAGCGCCACGGGATCGCTTGCGCATGCTACCGTGAAAATTCCGATGTCCTGGGTTGAGCCCTTATACTTTAAATAAAGCCGAGATGGATTAGTGGAACAGTTGGTTAGATGGAACAAACACGATACCGCAGCCTCTGATTTCAATTTTGCACAAAAAAAAAATACAAAAATAATTTTTGTGTTGTCCTTTTATCGAGGAAGGTTCTAGGCTGATTTTTAATCATTATATTTTTTATATAAAAACGTTGTGATTGTAACTAGCTTTTACGATTGTAGACGATTCAAACCCTGATCATGACAAATGCTTGTATGTCACGAAGAACTCATTCTTGTTATTTATATTTGTTTTGGTTGCTTAAAGGGACGGACAAGTAAATGGGGCTGATGGGAAGTGGTCACCATTAGCCTAGACGTTAGCTCTGCAAGATACACTGACCATTTCATATATCGCCAATACACCAATCTTATGAACTATGATGTGATTCTTCAAACCAGAACGCAAGAATACTTTTTGTATAATATCTGATAAGAGACACCCACCCTGGACTTGCACAAAACTCTACCACCAAGTATATACATGGTTGATAAAGAGCAGAAAAGCAGACCCATAGACAACGAGACAGGACGAATGAGAAATGGTCTTACACTAAAATATCATAAAGTACACTCATTATCATTATCTATGCCGATATTTTTTTTTTATAAAAATTTAAGTGAAAAATTTCGCAAACCGTTGGTGCTTGGTGTTTTTTTTTTTATAAAATGCCCGCTCGTTAGTATTACTTGACCTCCGAATCGCCCTCGCCGGTTCCGCGCGGTGCCTTTATAATTGATGTGCATGTACACGCCGTGTTATATAGCGTGTTAGGAAAAGTCTTATATTATTATATATTTAAAAAAATATATTATGCTGTCAAATTGTAGAGTCATATATTTGTGATCTCGATCGTTAATAGTCATGTTTTGGTTACTTTTTACAATAGTAAGTTGTCACTGCTGTCCGCAGAAGGCTTTTGTTAATATAAGATTAGCTCACTTTATGGAGCGATATGCTATTCCCCTGGTGTCTGTAATTGACTCACTCACCACTTCAGTCGGAACAACAACACTAAGTATTACTGTTTGAGTGGTATCATCAGTGAATTGGTGGTAGCTATTGACAATTGAGTAAAAATAAGTATTTTTTTTTTAGTAACATTAAAGCTTTCTAATTATGTTTATGTGTTATCGATAACAGGTGGTACGTTTTAAAAAAAACATGTGTGCAATTCACACGTGGAGAAGTGAAACCTTCAAAAATGATATCTTCAACTGTATAATGCTTCCTGTCTCATTTTCTCCCACGTTAAATCTTATGAATTTATGTGTTGGTCTCTTTTTACTGTCGCTTTTTCGTTTCATCGACTTTCAAATCACAACGATGCTAAAGAAGTTTTCACTTCAAAAATGTTATTCAACAACATACATTAAAGAGAAATATCTAAAATTTTGCACATGTGTGAGTAACACGTAACACACACATACAAAGCTTATCACTTACATTCGACCTTGAAACTTAACTTCACTTAATACAAATACTATCTAATATTATAAACAGGGCCGGAATAACTACATAGCAAGAGTAGCAATAACCACGGGCCCCGCGCAAAAGGGGGACCCGCAGGGGCAAGTTATGAGTAAAAAAACATGTCTTATTAATTTAAGAGAGATTTCCTTGCATCAGAGGGTACCGTTTTTTGAGCCCCACATACCCCACCAGTTACTTACTCCCGAAAAAAAGAGAAAAAAAGTGAGATCGAGGGCCCTTCGAAAGAAATTGCTACGGGCCCCGTGCATGTTTAATCCGGCACTGATTATAAATGCGAAAGTGAGTTTGTTGTTGTAACGCTTTCACATTCTTAATAACTTAATGAATATATAACATACATTTTATCAGGGGTACATAAAAGGACATAGAGACACGCCACACACGCAAGCGAAGCCGCGTTTAGCAACTAGTGTGAAGTACTGATCAACTCACAACCTATATACAAACAAAATTTTAGAAAGTAAACGAAAAATAAACTTGTAATTAATCAATCATCAAGCGAACATCCTATATCCACTCACACATGCGCAGTGCGCAGCCGTGCGTAAATTTATTTTGTATGGACAAAACTGTTATTTTAAAATAATAATTGATGTGCACACACGCTGTCCGTCTGTCCGGCGATTGTCAATGGGGTATATATATATTTTTTTTACCTTTTGTATGATAATATTATTTTCGCACCATTATGTCGTTTCAGTCCTATTATTCTGTTGTATTAGAGGCAAAGTTATATGAATCGTGTTCATAAATTATAGTAGTGGGATAAATGTCCCACAGTTGGACAAAAGCCTCCATTGGATGATAATGGACTAAGCATTAAGTCCAGGAAGATTTTCCAGAGTGATGGAGAAGCATCTTTAGAATTTGTCAGTTGTAATTGGTACTCCAGGTATATAAGGATATAACAAATCCATCAGGCTTCGTCAGCGAACTCTCACTGGCTCGGGCTTTGAACCCGAGACTTTCAGCCTTATAAGCCACAAACCCGCTGAGCCACATAATGAAATACATATTAACATATATAAGCACATAACGACTTCTAAAAACAGTCTCACAATGAGTCACATTTTGACGATTACCGTTACAGACACATAAACATATATTTTATAGCATTTCACAGTCCCTTGCCAACTTTAGAAGCATACAACCAATTAATGCCATTCAATTGTTTTAATGTTAAACAGTTAAAGAATTAAACGATTTCATTATGAAAATAAAAATATATCTTTGTATGTAAATTTGTGACGTCATCTGTTTATATACTTAATTTTCACATACAAAATTGAGGTCACATTTGTGTATGATATCGTTATGATCTCATTACAGCTCTTTGACTATTCCAATGAGTTAATACCTTGTTCAAGTTAATGACAAGGTGAAGTTGATAGTCAAGTCATACGTAACATTAATTTTTAATGAAATATATTATTATAAGATCGCGTTAATCTTAACCGATGATCGTGGGTTCAAACCCGGGCACTACTGAAGTACTTAATTTAGGAATTTACGATTATAATTCATCTCGCGCTTGACGGTGAAGGAAAACATCTGCATGTATCAAATTTCACTGAAATTCTGTCACATGTATATTCCACCAACCCGCATTGGAGAAGCGTGATGGAATAGGCTCCAAACTTAGCCCTTAAAAAGAGGAGAAGAGGCCTTAGCAAAGCAGTAAGATATTCACAGGCTGTTATTTATAGGTGGACGGATAAACAGGCCTGACCTGACCTGATGATAAGTGGTCACTACCGTTCACTTTGGCGCTGTAACAAATATTAACCACTCCTTACATTGGCAATGCACCACCATTAGGAGTTTGCACACAGCTCTACCACCAAGTCCAGTCAATATAGTCCAAGCTAGACGCTCCTGGCCATTTCACCCACATTAAAAACTCCCCTCTCAATTACTATGTTAAATGCAAAAATATATTTTTTTTCTAATCCAGTAGTTCCAGAGATTAGAGCGAACAAAAAGACGAACACTTCTTGCTTTATTATACCAGTGTACTATACATAAACATTTTTTTATTCTCTATTTAATCAAAGGGGGAAACTTGGTATATTGACTTAATAAATTCAAAAGCAATAACTTTTATCGATAACTTTATTTTAATCTAACATGGATATAAAAGTTATAATAATATTGACCTTTTTCTCAGTTTTTTTATGAAACACGTTGTGTTCTTAAAGTGGTTTTTTTACAACCCCTATTCTTGTCATAGGTCTGGTCATTAAAATCGCATAAATATATACATCTGTTACTCAACGTTCTGTTTAGAAATTAAGTTAAAAAATATATTAACCAAGCCCTTTGTACTGAAATGTATTGTCCTAGATTTTAGGGTCAGCGGCTCCAAGTGTTTAGGACATTTCAGCTCTGCTTCAATCAGTGGAAGGGTTTAAAAATTTAAATGCAAGACTTCATATTAACAGGAGAAGTTTATTAATGTTGCTTTCGTATCAATAATATAGTGATCAAAGAGGTTTTACGCTCAATATCTCAATTATAATTCTTCTGTACGCGTGTTTGTCATCTAAACAGCTGGACCGATTTGGATGAAATTTTGTGTGTATTTCAATGGGTTGGATGGTTTAAAATCACAATTGGATCCGGTAGGTATCGCTGCTGTCGGTATGTCACCAAAGGCATAAATGTTTCTCTGAACGACGTCTGAAGAAAGATTTTCGCTTTGAGGTGTAAATTGAAAAATCTAAATTGTGTCGCATAATAGGCGTTTGAGCAACGGCCTCATCTCTTGTTAGTGTGCGAAATACGCAGCTTAATTCTTTATGTACGTTTTGTCGCAGAATTTCTCCTAACGTCGTTAAGTTCTAACTTTAAACAAGACTGTAGGCTTACAAAAAAAAATGTTAAACATTCACAAAGTTACTCAACACTTAAGTTAGAGGAATTTGTATTGGTATTTCGGCTTAAAGTGTGTGAGCCAGTGTGAAACAGACACGATAAATGGAACCTTATTTCCAATGGCTTACATCGACATTGTTAATATATCTTATATATCTGACTATCTATATAACCTGAATCAGTCATATGCTATTTCGCCTTTCTATTATTTATTAATCCGAAAACATACTATACGTATTCAAATTGTTATTTTAGAAATGAATGTCTGTTTTTTTTAAATAAATATTTAATGTTTATTTACATTCAAATTTATTTATTAATATTACGTCTGATTGATTTTCTGTCAAAGTCGGTCTCAACTGTACGTGCTCAAAAATCTTCGAAAAGACAGCACTCTATCCTCTCACTCTCATAATACGATGGGAAGGCAACCTAACACTATCAAAGCGAGATCGGTAGCTAAAACTCCGAGTGTAAACTTCCGAGTTACAGTAATATTAAGCATTACAAACATCTTAAATATATAATAATATAGTATCCTATTACATTATACACAAGGCCACCTTATCCCAAACTAAGCAGAGCTTGTACTATGGAAACCAGACAACTGATATACATACTACATATAGTTTTCTTTTATAAATACATACTTATATATAATTACACCCAGACTAAGGACAAACAGACATGTTCATGCACACAAATGTCTGTCCTGGTGTCGAACCCACGACCTGCTGCGCGAAAGGCATCTACCAACCACGCCAATTCGACAGCTACTGAGACTTGATATAATAATATTCATAAGGCGCTATTACACCTGCCTTACAAACTAGCCAATGGAAAAACGTACCAGTATAGCAACCACTGGTAATGTTATCAAAATCGAAAGTCATAAAAAGATTCTAAGAAATGAGAAAACAAAGTTAAACATTATTACTTAGAATTAAAGACGAACGAGATTAAGTTTTTTTTTATACCTCAAGCGTAACTTTCAAAGAATCAAAATTCTTCAAGTTATAAAAAAAAAAAAAACTATCTAACACACGTTAATAAATATATGTAAGTCGGGAATCAAACCTGCAACGCTCCGTTAATCATGTGAACTAAGCTGAATGTTCGTATAAAAAAATAAATTATATTACAATGTATTATCAATTAAATGTAAAAGTTTATGAAGTTATTAAATTTATAGTTGATAACATTCTATTTTCGTTAACGTAGATCTTTTAAAACATTCCTTTGACATATTATTACACTTTTAAAAAATTCATGATTATATTTCAATTTATTTAAGTATGTCGTTAAATTAACATAATACAAAATAAAAGCGATAATATTTAATATAATTACATATTAACACATATAACGAACTAACTCTTCAGTCCTGGCTGCTTTTTTATATATAATATTATTATATTTATTTTTTTTAAGTTTGGTTTAGCCTATGTCATATTAAGACATGTGTTCACTCTATGGTCGACATTTGACCGTAAAGTTTTGTCTGTTTTTCTACTCTTATTGCCATTTAAAAAAAAGAAAGTTTGTTGACGATTGCACTGAACTGTTTGTCTTTTGCCCATTTCTATATAGATATATATGTTGTTTTATCTTATATATCCTTTGGGCGTTTTGTTTTCTACAAATACATATATCCAATACGCGTATATATTATGTACTAATTATACGTGTGTATGTTTGCAGATTAAGTGAATATCCTTAACCAAGATTCGAATACTTGACATGTAGATTTTTTTTATTTCTTATAATAGAGAGAGAGAAAAAATTGTCTAGTGTCAAATGTTATAAAGCCGAATTGAAAAAATAAAAAAAAATTAAATCGGCAATGTATAGTCACTAAAAAGTTGACAATCGAATAGATTTTGCATGTTTTTTGTGTAATTTTATGTAAAACATAATATTTTATATATTATAGTGTATTTTTATTTGGATGAAATTATGAGTTATTAATTTTTTATAGTTAATACATCTAAGGCCAAGTCCGCATTGCGGATGCATCTAAGGCCGATGCCACACTTAAGATAAAAGCCATTACCGTGTGTGTCGCCCGTGACGCCGCCATTTTGTCTATTAACTACGCTAGCGTAATAGTGGGAAAAATATGGCGAAACAAAATTGGTTTCACATTTTAAAATGTATCTTTTGTTACGTAAAGAGTTTTTTATTTTGACAGGATGTATGACAAATCCGTTCGTCTGTAAACACAAAAAAATCTAAGACCTACTTCCTTTTTACGTATGAGATAGAATCATTATAAATTCGAAGTTAAAATAATCGCAGACAGATAAATAAAACAGCAGAGTTCACTTATGTCAAGATTTCCCGCCTTTACCAAGTGACAGTAGAGAAAAAACTGTGCTTACAAACCTTTTCTAACTTTAATTTATTACTTCTTTGTTTCACATACCTGTAACAAATGAAAATTGATGAGTATTATGCAAGTAATCAAAGCTAAACAAATAAAATAAAAAATGTAATTAAGTTACCGTACTGACATTTGGCGGCAAAACAGACGCGGGCCGCCATAAATTCTAGTCCAATAAAAAAGCAATTTAAAAAACATTCAAATTTGAAAAGAGAACTACTCTAAATCGACTAACAATGACTGGTATTGTCTGAGCTCGCTGAGCGGACGGCCGTGTTCGAATTCCTTTCACATTATGGATTAATATGGAATGTTTCGAGTGTCAATATTATTTGGTTGTGGTGGAAACCACGCAACCGTGACGTCATCGTTCGGTAACCACGCTCGATGCACAAGCGTTATAACTCCACTATCGTGAGATTATCGATAAACTGTTCTTTTATTTCGCATAAAAATAGTGCTTTGTGTATGTCTAGAAAAATCATTGTTTTATGTTAGATCAATATCAGTGATGTTTCTTGCGGCAAATTAGAATTAATGTGGAAATCTTTATTGCAATCGTTGCCAGGAAATTCCGGTTTGGAAAAAAAAAATTCAAAAGAATTCGAATTTCGTAATATTCTCTTTGTTATTTGTTTCTGGTTACAGAAAATGTTTAAAAATGGAACTATACACATTATTCATAAATATTCATAGACACACTCTCGGAGAATCTGTGTTGATTTACAAAACCATGCAATTAATTAAATTGTCGGAATAATTTTGAATATGATTAATTTAAAGCTATTTTTCTTGTTCTACATTGTTATATTTAAATAAAACTATATTTACAACTAATTAATTAAATTCGAAAAGCCTACTTCACTGACTATGATATTTCAAGAGTAAGCCACTAATTGTAAATTAAAAATAACCGCTTTTGTTATCTGGTTTAAAAATCATCACATTAGGTAACTATGAATATGAACTATCGCTTTGATAAATTTCATTAAAATCTATTCAGAGGTTTTTGAGTAATTTGAGTGCAAAATAACAGATCGTTTGAAAATTATGCTACAGAGATACAATCGTTAATTTCATTTTTTTTTTGTTATTATTATTAAAAGTGAGTTTTATATTAAGCCATATATACAAATGCCTAAATGCGGAAGTAACTAACCGTTATTGATTTGCTGAGTAAACCACAGGAACGATTTTAATACAATTTAGAGAAAAAAGATTTAAATTTACTAACGTAAGTAAGGTATAGACAAAGTAAAGTATGCTCGATGGTAGGTCTTTGTGCTCGTCTGAGTAGGTACCACCCACTCATCAGATATTCTTAAAACAGCAGTACTTTGTATTGTTGTTATACGTAGTGACAAATTACAAGCCAATGGTGCATTCGTCTTTCTTAATAATATTAAAGGATTTTTTTTTAAACATTATAAGAAATATATTTTTAACAACCTCAAGAAAAGAATCGTCGCACTAAAGTATTAAAAAAATAATTAAAACGAAGTCTTTGACGTAAAACTTCCCCTTGAACTGATTCCGTTGTAATATAAATAAAAACATTGTATATTAAGTTAGTGCGGACGTCTGTCGACTTTTGGAACCGGAAATGTCAAAATGTCGTAATTTTTGTAAGTTCCCGTCATGCCTCGG
The DNA here is from genome assembly GCA_963151315.1 of Nymphalis c-album. NCBI lineage: Eukaryota > Metazoa > Arthropoda > Insecta > Lepidoptera > Nymphalidae > Nymphalis > Nymphalis c-album. The sequence goes on from OY720614.1 coordinate 3,552,316, forward strand.
AGCGCTTTTATAAAAGTTCTTTTTTTTTTCTTCGTTGTTCTAAAAATATTGTTTTAACAAAATACTTTATATGTACATATATAACTTATATATTACACGTAAATGTGTTCTTGTCTTTTATTGTATAGGTAAGCGAACGAGCATTTGGGCCACCTGATGGTAAGTGCTCACCAACGCCCATAGACAATGGCATTGTAAGAAATGTTAACCATCGCCTTACATCGCCAATGCACCACCGATCTTAAAAACTAAGATGTTATATCCTTAGTGCTTACACATTGGCACACTCACCCTTCAAACCAGAACACAACTATACTAAGCACTGCTGTTTTGCGGTAGGCTGATGAGTAGATGCTCAGATGAGCTTGCACAAAGCCCTACCACTAACTAAAAGTTTAATTTAACTATTTTCGACAAACAACGCTCTAAAGACGTTACAATAATGAATACCAATTTTGAATCCTCATGTACAACATTTTTTCTGCCGAATCTGTGTCAGTACCTCACCTTTATAGTTATTTTATGGCTACTAGGACATTGCTTTTTATTCTAGGACTTACTACATCTTTAATGTATAGGTTGTAGTTCGACTCCCGGATAAAGGCATTGGGATTCGCTGTCAAATTAAAGAGCTACCCAGAGATCTCGTGCTTCTGAAAGTTCTTCTTGTGAGATCAAGCGGCTGATCTCTTAGATTTTGTCAGATTATCATCCCATCCCATTTAACTATAAGAGAAGAAGAAATACTACCTATATTAGCACCCTTGTGAATAGTAATTAGTAGAATGTATCTTCATGTGTCATCTTTCAGTGACAATTATGAAAAAAGGTGCAAAGATCGTTACATTTAAAAAAAGAAGTAATACATTTAACAACAATAGTATTTAAAAAAAAATAAGCAACAAAAGGCCGCAATATTCAAATTTCGAATTACGAATGGTCATTCGATTATATCATTCGTCTTTTTTTTTTCAAATAGGGAATGATTGATTGATACGTTGATGTCTTTTTTTATGTGTTACGTCATTAGCGGTTAATTAGTTGTGAAGTCGATCATTTGTAACCGTGCTACTAGTTGAAGCAAACGATAATCGACTCTACTTATTAAATAATAAGGATTCGTTTCGCATCATCAAATCCTCTTTGTCTATTGCACGGGATTGTTAGCGGGAACTAGGAAAAGTTTTTTTTAAAACTAACAATCAAAGATAACCCCCTTATAGTTATTAGTTTATTATATTATCTATGAATAAGTATTGTTCTGACGTAATTACTTTTTAAAGACAAGTTTATTTTTCTCATGTTTCCTATGCCTTTTATTTGTGCATAGTGAATATATTAATTTATACGATTAACAATCACCAAATCCTAGTATGTATTTGTATATAAGGTTTGGTAAATAGTGACTGAGAAAGCTTTGCTTTCTCTTTGCATATGTAAAAAATAGCTTCAAATTTATAATAGTGGAAAACGTCTATAGGGCTATGGTTTGGATGCCTAGCAATGTAACAAGCCACAGGTGTGATCATGACCCCTTGGATTACTTAAATCCTCCTGGCAAAAGTCTTACTCTTAATTGAAGGAGTAAATATTAGTTATTACCTTAATACAGGATATTAAAAGAACTATAAAGCTGTACTCCAATTATCCAATGCACTAAATCTTTCTCTCACTTTGACGAGCTTTATAGCCAATTCTACAATGTGGACGGAAACAAATGTAGAAGATATGTGCGACACATACGGGTTCCATGACACTGTCCTTCACAACCAAGATTTTAAGTTAAGCACAAGACACCATAAAACAACAATTGGTTAGTATTCTCGTGTTCAAACCACAAAACGTTCAAAACGTTCTCTGCTATTAAAAGTCTATCGTAATCCCAGTCCTTCATTCATTCCCATTCAGTCCCAGCCCAGTCATTTAAATTTAACTTTATTAATAATTTTATTGATAGTCTTAAAGGTATATCAATCAATCAATACTTTATTAGTTTATTTTATTAATATATTTCTTGCACATTACATTATCCATGAGCTACCAGGCTAACAGCGAAGGGTAGGAGAAAATATTACAAATACTAAAGAAACAAAGAAATAATAGATTGTATGCTATGATGACCGTTTCTACTTAGAGCAAGGACCAAACTAGCTGCCCGTCCTGACTACTCAGCGGTAGCTTCCTATACTCAATAGTTTTGGCTATGCATTGATTGACAGAAAAAACGATTTTATAAGTATAGATAACTGTATGTAAATTGTGTTCTTTTTTTAAAAATTGTAACTAAAATACAAGAAAAAAGTTTCACGAAAAAGCAGGTTTAATATATTTTTATTGACCGCCATATTTGGTGTCCGTAATCTGTATTGACTTATGTCAATATTTTTAACTCACGCGTTAAGCAAGAAAGTTTAAATTAAGAATAAGTTTTATTTTTAACCGTTATAATTGGGCGTAGGTACATATATCTTAATCTTTGTTTATAATATTTATTTTTAATTATCTGTAGTTATTCCATTAAAATAAATCACAATTTTACAATTTATATTATTACCTGTATCAAGTAATAAATACTAAGTAATAAAAACGACTTAAGTACATAGATAAACAATCGTTATCTCATTCATCAATCAAAATCGATACGTATTATTATCGAGTAATTTATATAAAAAATATCGATTTAAACGGTATTGACAAATACACTATTAAATTGTAATTTAAAAAACAAACATACAACAATTACTATTCATTTACATTAAATGCTATTAACACTTAGCCATACATGCGAAACTTGAATTTGATTAATGGCAACACTAAAAAATCGATTAATTTAACTGGCATTATTTCTGTATGAATTGTCATTAATAAGTCATTGTTACGGGTAAAGGAAGGCTAACTAGGTACTCATTTCTCTTTTATATACTTGCAAGAAAAAACGTATTATTTTTAATTTAATTGTAAATTCGAGTTTGTTTTAAAAATCTTGTGCCCTCTGTAATTAAAACATTTGGACCTTCGCGTAATAGTGAAAAAAGAGCTAAATGATTTATCACTCCGTCATATTACTTCGACATGACGTGACAGCTCTGGTTGTTTTTTTAAAATCAGATAATCGAAATTTCGACAAATGCTGATTGCATTATGCCAAAAATCATTTTTTCATATTCATACATATTTTCACCTATATTTTTAATGAAGCAATTAATGGTAATACTTCTTATATCATATTATATTATGAATGAGGATTAAGTTAACTGTTAAATATTTACCGATTCGTCTAGATATTTACATTTATAATCCGTAAGTCAGTTTTAAATTAACTTTTAAAATGACGATTTCAAAGTGTTTATAAGAGCCTCCTTGAATTATAAATATATTTTATTTTATGTCTGTCTTTAGAAAAGGTATTCAGTCGTTATTTTGAACACTCCACTACCTTGACATATAAACAAACTTGGAGGGTGAAATATCTGTCATAGCTTTAATACAGTTAAACATTCTAAAGATATTTCAATGAACGCGTATTTCTATGTGTCTAAGACACATAGTTATGTAAGGGTTCGATCACACCTTCGCTGCCAAGCGAAGACGGAATATTATGTACCTTAAAATCGAAACAAACTTACAATAACAGCACTTCAAGTCAATAACCTTCTTAGGCAGTGTCTATTATTATAAAATAGAAATCATATGTGTGACCGAGACAAGCGATCACAACACAGAATTCTCTGTAAAGCTACGGACTCACCTGCCGTGACATGACATGACAACCAAATATGCATAATAAATAAAGTCGTTCTAAAAATAACGCAATATCGTTATCGCATCGCCTGCTCCTGTAGGTGTGTGTTAACTTTAATAATAATGAAATTATTATCGTATGTTTGTCATATCAAATAGAAACAAGATTGATTTTCTCATACTTTTATCGAGTAATGTCTCTATCAAAAACTACAAATGAGCAAACGGCAAAAACAATGTAATCCATCGGAAAATGTAACAATGCGCGCCATTTTGCATAACAGCAGATTTTTCCCATGCACAGATAAAAAAGAGACGCCACAGACAATAAATCAATCCGTCTATTCAGTTTTTACTTTTTAATTTCCGAATTCACGCGAATTTTTTTTTACGTCAGAATGAGCTGACAACTTGAGGGTCATAGCTTTAATTGCGTCAAGAGTATGACTCTTAATGTCATGACTGCATGTTGCATAAGTATAAGTTTCTTTTTTTTAACGCGTTGCATAAACAGTTTTTTTTTTAAATCGACTTGTTATTTATACTGAATTTGATTGACAAGGTATAAATTATTCTTGTAATTATATTTTAACTGCCATTATGATGTTAGTTTTATTTATCGATAGTAATTGTATTGTATCGTAAACTTGACCTTTAAGGGTCTGTTGAATAAAAACCAATATGACATTTTATTTTATTTCAATAAAATCTAACAGGTTTTTGTTATTTTTAATCGTTTAGTTGAAAGTTACTTATGTATGTACATAAAAATAAAATAAAAAAAAGTCATAAGTTTTTGAATTGTTTATTACAAAAGCGCGAATGATTTGAACGCAGCCATTGTTTGGTTGGATTCGGAATTCGAACGTTTCAAACGTTCGAATTTCAAATTGGAACAAATCTCGGCGCTGTACGCTCGGGATATAAGTAGGAAGTCCCGATTAAACCCATAATGTGCTCAAGTGACGTCCTAGTTGTTAAACCGGACCGACGTGAACTGACCTACCCCGCCCCTCCCGCACCTTCCGATACGAACGAACGAGATCCCTGTCCATACAAAACAAGAGCTCATTAAAAATTGGTTTTCCTATAGTCCAGTACTACGACCAGTTTAGTCTGGTCTCTCAGAACGGGCGCGTCGTTTTTAAATAGACGTAAGTGCAGTTTGCCGGTATTCTAAGAGGGCTCATGCTACTCCGGTAGCTATATTGGCTCTATTGAACACCGGACGCTTGCTCAAGACGGTCGGTGTTACTTCTAGAGTCAGTTAGGACTTGCCGGGTGTTGTAACATTGCGTATAGTAACCTTCGTATGTGTTTTCCTTTATGTAATCGATGTAAATAATGATTTATGTATTTTAATTTATATATACTTCAATTTGAGTATTCTGTTTTGATACAACCAATACAAGTTGATCCCTCTTTTGTATTATCTCGCATATAAGACACAGTTGAAAGTTTAAGCTGGCGTTTGAGTTTCTTATTTATATAATAATAACTATATATGATATGATAGATTATTATTTATGTAATACAAATACTTTACAACAAATATTAACTTGGCAATATTAACCAGGCAACTGTCTGTTTGTTTTTACCATCACGATTAAAATTACTAAACCGATTGTATACTTAACATATAGTTAACCTGGGACCTGGACATAGATATATATATATGCCGTGATGGCACAGTGGCTAGACAGAGTGAGTCTCAATCATAAGTTCAAATACAAACTAACTGTGTTTTATATTTATAATTTATATCTTGTTATAAAGAGGACAGCTTGAAGATATATGAGATAGAATTTTGTCATATATATTTTCATCATCCAGCGCTGCAACAGCGCTTAATAAGCTAAACTTTTCCCTCAAGAGGGAAAGTAGGTATAATCCTAACAACAATAAGTCTAAAACTAATCAGCTATATTATGTAGTTCCTTCTTCTATGATTATATATTGGATAGTATATAACAATACAGAAAGTATAATCTATTAAATTCTCAAAGTTCAATCATTTATTGGAATCCGGATAAACAGACAAACGTAATTATGTACTCTATATGGTTTAATATTATAAATTTATTTTTATGTCATTTACGTCATTATGTCAAGGAGACTAATAGTTCGTTTATATTTTAATATCTAAATTACGTTTAGGTATTTTATTAAGGACTATAAAGCGTACATACTGAACTAGGGCTGTCAAAAAAAATTAATATTTTATTTAAAAAAAAGTGTTCAATTTTTTTTTTATTGTGTAATTTCATTAAGTATTAAGTAACAAACGCAATTGCTATCAAACAGAAAGACTAAATGACAAGAAACTGCAGTGCTAGTCTGAGTTTACTCCATTATTCAACTTATGGTGGTGATATACTATTTTGATGCGATTTTTCAGTGAGTTTCGAGTTTTTACATACTAGCTTTACTGAGGTATATATATTATCCTATTTATATATAAAATCTAAATTTAATTGTGAGATATAATAATTTCCTGGGACATTATTCACACAAGGCCATCTGATCCCAAGCTAAGCAGAGCTCGTACTATGGAAACCAGATAACTAATATACTTTTCTTTTGTAAATACATATTTGTATAGATAATTACACCCAGACTAAGGCAAACATACATATTCATGCACACAAATGTCTATCTTGGGTGGGAATCGAAACCACGACCTGCGGCGTGAAAGGCAAGTCTACCAATCATGCCAACAGGCCAAGAAAAACACCAATCTTAAAGTGTCAGTCATATATACTAACTCGCTTTTTTAATCTATGCAATGTTATTTAATATTATATTATAATTGGCAACCCTATCTTCATACGTCTTGGTCTGGAATACACTTTATATTATCTATATATATTTTTTTATGTGTTAAGTAATAAATATCAAAGCGTAGAATTTATATACATGGTTCTAGAACGCTTTGATAATGATTATGTATAGTTTAAGTCGTATATTGATTAATTAGGAATAAATTTTCTAATACGTTAGTAGATTGAAACGATTTTTTTTTGATTCCATTTAAATAAGATTTTCTTCTGAAGTAAGTATATTTCACGTGGCTGTATCATTACATACAATAATAGTAACAGCCTGTGACTGTCCCACTGCTGGGCTAAGGCCTCTTCTTTTTATTTTGAGGAGAAGACAGATATGTATATATATATATGATTAATCTGACACATATAAGTGTCAAAGACGCTCATCACAGCTGAACACGAGTTTTAAATCACATGAAATCCATGAACATGAATGTGTCGACTGAGACAAACCAAATAATATCTGATGATAGCTTCAACTTCAGCCATATAAACTAGAACAGCTGTTACTAACTTAATTTGCACCTTAAAACGACAACCATAGAGTCTAAAATGGTATGCTCTTTGTGCCTGCAATAGCACTGCCTCAGTATTACTCTGAATATGCTAACCTTCATTCTTACTGGTATTCTTCACAGCGACCATTCTTATGAGAGAGACAAATATACTATATTGTGCAAGTGTGATAAAGAGAAATGCACTAACTATGCTCTCATTCATAAACCGAGGGGCCCTCAAATCTGACATGAAAGGAAATAGTTCAAGAGCAAAACGTAACGTCACGTGCTCTCCGAGGCACGCGAAAATAAACTCCAGACTATAACTGAGTATTACTCTATAGTAAAAAAAACAGTAACTTACAGCCAGTAAGACATACGACCTTTTACATTAAGAGTATGTATTAAAAAAAATATCACTAAAATCGATCCAGCAATTTTATTTACTTCAAATCCAAAACCAACGGATTACGTGCTTTTCAAAGGCACGTGAAAATAAACACCAGGCTGCAACCAGGAGCCTTACAGCTGGACAGCAAGCCAACGAGACAAACACTTACGACCTTTTGCACTGACAGTAGCTATTAACAAACAAAATAAATTTCACTAAAATCGATCCAGCATTTTTATTCAATTACAAAAAACAGTAGTTTCAACGTATATTATTACTGTTATTCGAGAATTAGTTAAATGTTGCAATAAAATTGTTTTCTCATAAAAAAAAGTATATGAAAATAGTTATTTACATTGAAGTATATGAAACATCATACTTACGCAAACATACACAAGTATAAGCGAGTTTCCTATTTAATTATCGTCATAGGGTTTTCGGTTCTATTAATTCTGTACAGGGTTGATATTCCTTTGATGTAATTGATAGCTTGTGCATGTGTGTGTGTATTCGTATTAATGTAGTTTTTGTGAGCGGCTAGATAATGACATTATTGCTTTTTAATCAACACGATGTGAGGGCCTTAAATTGTAATTGTATGTCAGTTACGATGTAAGTATGAAACTTTTTGTGGTTGCAACCGACATTTCAGGTTTTAGGGTTCTGTATGTATTATTTGAACTATAATATGTTATTAATCGAAGGTAGTGGGTTCAAATTCATTTTTACTATTCATCCAAAATCCATAAAATCTTAGATCTATCTATTTACTTCGCATTGTTTGGAGTATTAAATATAGAGTCGGAATTGATCCTGTTACTATCGAATGCTTCTAGCTATTAAGCTATAGGGGACATTAAAGCATAAAACATTAGTCTTATTCGTTTTATATAATTGTAAATAACTTAAGCAAGTTCATACAATTTAAATGTATATTACATAGATATATTTTTCTGAATATTTAATAAATACAGATATCTGTAAGCATTGAAGAATTAACCGAGCAAATAAAACTGGTCTCCAAAATCATCTAAGCTCTCTGAGAAGTTATTTCTCTTAGATTTTTCAAGTCCAAGTTTTTGAATTTCGAACATGAATTTACTCACAAGAATATCTCTCTATATTTTGAGGTACTTAGATTTAAAAAATGGATCGTTCTATGTGTGTTTTCATGTGTATGTGAGCATGTCGTTCGTTTACTCGTATTAACTAACTTTTACAATTTAAATTTAGAATCTTCGTTCTATTACAAGAACATCTCTCTTTTTATGTGTGTTTTGGTGAGTGAGCAAATCGTTCGTTTCGCTCGTATTAAATTATTTTAAATTTAAATTTCGAGCGTATCTATCACAAGAACATATCTATTTCAGTGTGCGTGTTTGTGTGCGTATGTGTGACATTACGACACTAAACAAATTTTAATCGATATTATTTTGTATAAAGAACACCTAAGTATTAATTAAATTCGATAAACAACAACAACACACAAACATATAAGAAACCGATCGACAACATTTATAAATAAACTCAAAATATTTACTTCAGATAGAGTTGTTACGTTATTTTATTTACAAATAAAATGTTTCCAATTGACATTCGATATTTAAAAGTCAAACTGGAATCCAAGTTTTCAGGCTTAGTCCATTAAAAACTATACTTCATTAAGGTTATGCTAACGGTATAACGGTCAAAGATTATGCTAAGTTGTTATTAAAAAAAGTATCAAGTACAGTCAACAACGACATATGCAAAGAGAATTTTTTTCGATATCACTTAAATTGTTTATAGATGAATGGTTGATAAGTTTCGGAACGTTTAAACTTTTTTTAATTTTGCCCCCATGCAAAAATGTGTCCCGATGTTTGTGTGTGTGTATCTCTATCGTATGTCACGATAGCTCCCACACATATAAGGATATCGATGCGTAATTTTTATAAAATTTAATAATAAGCTTTAAAAATATTCAAAAATCGAATTGAAATATTCGAAATTTAAAAAACTATTAGTGCTTTTTGTTTCATAATTCCACTGCTCACCGTACAATGTATAACGTGCATCATGTATTATGCCACGTGTAACAGATGCGGGTTTCCAAGTAAAAATGTTTATGTAGGTACAATTTTTTTTTTCTACAGATTCTCTTGCAAATTACAATGCAGATTATTAATGCATACGTATACCGATCGTGTGTCCGTACGTAATACATTTTTGAGATTTCTTGCATGAATTTTTCTTTATATTTATCGTTGGTGACCATAATAACTACATTTAAATGTTTTGTTTAAATAATGAATATTTATTATATCATTCGGAGTAACTTTGATTTATAAAGAACTACTTCATTTTTTTTTAAAGCAAAGATCCGATTTTATCATTCCCAAAATTATATTTAAATTCTAACATTATTATTCTTACATTAAAATTGCAATGCAATTTTTTTTTGATTTACATATTTAATACAGTGACAGACTATTGACATTTTGTTTTTTTTTTTTTTAATTATTACCTTTGTCATATAATCTAAACTAAAACAAAACCATATGCGACGATTAGTATACACCTGACCCGCAGTTTCGTTTACGAGAAGGCATAAAAATGATAATTCTAAAGCAATTAATGCGTTTCAATTAACCTTATAATTTAAACTGACAACTTAACATAACGACTTCTAATTATTTTTCATTTCATTTAAACTAAATATTAATTGATTTAGATTATTTATTAAATAATAATAATATGTATCTTAATCCTTATTTATACCCTTACTCCCCATCCCCATCAATGTTATTGGGTAAGAAATCGCTTTGCATTTCAATCGTTTACGAAAACCGTATTTCCACAGATATAACATTTTTTTTTTTAATGTTACGAGTAGGGGAACCCGGATATGAGCTACCTGATGTTAAGTAGTCACAACAGCTCAATGGTGATGTAAGGAACCTTACCTATTCCTCCAGTCATGTCCCTTGTGCCTGTTTCATTGGCTCACTCATCCTTTCGACTGAAATACAATAGCAAGTATTTCTGTTTAGCAATAGAATCATTGATGAGTAAGTGGTACCCACAGTGGTGTCTCTATTCTGTTCTGTGGTGACTTTTGACTTTGATCTCATAGCTCTATAATTGGAAAACATTAAAGCTGGTACAACTCTTTAATAACCACATTTTCCTGACCCTAACTACAAATAAAAAATCTCCTCCACTTTTGGTAAACCTTATCTTAATCGCCGAGTCATCTTAAGAGAATTTAGCCCAGCAGTGGGCTTTTGATTATTAATACTTCGATGCTCATAAATTATTAAGTAATGCATTAAACACTGAGATATAGCGAGTATCGTATGAATGGAAAAGGCGGTCTTTCTGACCTCCATAAGACGGGTACTGTCGGGGAATTAATGTATGGCTTAATTTTAATATTTATTAATTAAATTATTTAAAAAAAAATATATAAAATTGGTTTAGGTGAAAAACTGATATGCTTTAAAATAGCTTGTTAGAGTATTGGAATCAAGTATACTTTGGGCGCCACGGGATCGCTTGCGCATGCTACCGTGACGGTATTCCACCACACTCCTCCTTTGCGGGTTGGTGACACATGTGACAGAACTGAAATTTGACACATGCAGGTTTCGTGATATTTTCCTTCACCACGAGACGAATTCTCACAAATTACGCACATTAAATTGGCCATCTCGGCTTTTAGTCAAATAATATGAATATAAATTAAAAAGTACCCTAAAATATACGTATATATATTAAACTTAATATACAACGCAAATTCACTCGTAACCAGTTCAACCGCTAGTGTTCCATCTCGCGTACTTTAATAACTAATCTATTTTCGCATAATTTCCCAAGTTGATAGATATCTAGAAAGTCTGTATTGATAAGCCGTTGGCGTCTGAGTGGCGCCAGCCCGGACAATCTGGTGTTTATAATATTATGTATATATATAATATTTGCATATTAAAAGTGTTATATCGATATATAATAGATAAGTATCCTTGAATTAATGAAATCTTTACTCTGTTAAGTTTTATAAAGATTTTTTTTTTTATATTTTCAAAAGTAAACCTTCACAAATTTCATAAAATTGTGAAACGCGATCGTTGCTTTGTATTTATTAAAAAAAAAACTTTTTGCATTTTTAAAGTTAGAATCCTAATCCGTCTGTCATGATCGAAAGTGTCATCCAGCCAAAAACTAACATTATGACATCATTATAATAATATCGAATTTAGCATTCATCTGTCGTTGCGTAGATTATTAAATAAAACTCTCAAACATTACACTACATAAGTATTTTAGTACGCACACAAATACAAATAAAATTACTTATATTTATGTCTGCATGTCTCTACTTAAGTATTTTTTTCCGCAACTGTACGTAAGTGCTAATTCTAATAAAATTAGTAATAAAATTAAAATATTTAATAATTGATTTGGCGATTGAACCGAAATCAGAAATGAGTATACAAAAAAACCTTTACCTTTGGCTCCGTTATCAATGTCGATTAAAAGTCAAAGTCGGCAAGTCACCTTACCACTTTCTCCGAGTACGTACTTACTGTACAAACGTATTTTGCATGTTTTTTTTTTAATTTACTGTAACAGGTGCGTCAATGTATCGAAATTGTAACAGTGATATTATTTTAAATTAAGAATTGTAACGAAATATTTCTGTTCTTTTTTTAATTAACGGTGTTTTGTTTTTGTTGATGTAGTTACAGCCAATCGTAAAATTTTAAAATTGGAACGTTATATTTTCGGTGCATTATTAATTATAAATATTGCGAATGGCTTAGTCGTGAGTAATCCATTCGTTCAGTAATTTATTTCGAATGGACCTCTAGTTACTGAACAAGTTTGACTTAGTCCTTGACATATAAAGAGGATTTATACGTTTTCAAATTTAGAACTCGAATGTTTTCAAGATGGATCTTCATTAGGAGTATTGTGGGTAGTTAACATGATGATTGATTTCACTTTCAACCTTTCTCAAGAAAGACTAGCCTAGTACAAAATCACTATTCCTTTACTCTCATTAACTGATTTGACGATAAATCTGACAAGACTGGAAATATTTCAGGCGTAAAACAACAGGTTTACGTGCTGTCCGAGGCACGGAAGTGTAAACACTGTTAATTACCAGACTGCGGGCTGCTGTTGACAATTTCTCAAAAGAAAAACCCAATGTTTTTTATGGCCTAGCCCGGAGCTTAATCTCAGCACTTTGAGATATATGAGAAAATTCAAGTCTGTCATCGGTTTATACCAGTTTTCACTGGTATGAAAGATAAATCAATTTGTTTATTGATTGTGTAAATTTAAATTAAAGAATGCGTTCTTTTTTCAAATCAGTGTTAGCTGCAATAGATAAATCAGTTACAAAACAGTCACTAAGCAAAGTTTATAAGGTTAACATTTCTTAGTAAACATTTGCATTTTAAAAACATTATTAATGTCAATAAAAACATAGACGATTATTCCGAAACTAAACAGTAATGGGTAAATATGCCTCTTATGGGTTAGACCCCACTCGTATTACATAAACAATGACTGATTATGTTGTAAACAATCCATAAAGTAAATTAATTTGACATGTCTATAGCTTTTTATATCTATGGACACATAAGGGTAACATAAAATACAAAAAATAGCATTAATTAAGACATGAATCCTAAAAAGATATTTTTTTATAAAAATGTACTAGTGAAGCTTTATCAATGATTTATTCAAATCCAAGCACTGCTAATCTAAGCAAGCTCATATTGTGAGCCTAATTTGTGCCTTACCATATTATATGAATCAGTATTATGGCATGGTGTTGGTATAAGCATCATAGCCTTTCCTTAAGAATACACTTAGTTACTTCTCATTAATTAATTAATAGATTCGGTTGGTACCATACTTAGAGACGATTACACAGAATTACGAAATGGCAAGAGAGTACGGCACAGAGAGTATGGCACAGAAGTAAGAAAACAAATTACTATACAATTTCTTACCATAGAATTTTTTTATTTCATCAAACATGTATAATCTAGACTCTATGTCTATCGGAATAAGGACTAAAAATGAAATTACATTCACTGAATTTATTTCGCATAAAGTAGACTTTTTTACACGTAACATTATGATCGCGAGGCGTAACCGTATTTCTTTTTTTTTTATCGGCGAAATTTTTATTAATTACTCTATTTTTCGATGTTTTTAACATCACTTAGTTATGACTGAATTACTTTCTCGATTTGAAAGTGAGTTCGTGTTTTTTTTATAGGCTCTTGTGAGTTGTGAGTTTACCATGTGTACTGTTGCAAGTTTCATAGATTGGTAGAACTTATTTTTTTTACCACCAAATAAATATTGTTGATGAATTCCAATTTGACAAGCGAGTGTGATTACAGACACAAGTGATATAATAATAATAATATCCTGGCACATTATTCACACACGGCCATCTGATCCCAAACTTGGACAGAGCTTGTAATATGGAAACAAGACAACTGATGTACTACATATACTATGTTTCTTTTCTAAATACATACTTATATAGATAATTACATCCAGACTCAGAACAAACAGATATGTTTATGCACACAAAGGTCTGTTCCTGGGTGTGAATCGAGCCCACGATTTTCGGCGCGAAAGGCAAGTATCTACCAACCATGCCGATTCATCAACGATTGGTTAGTGAATTGCCAATTGACCAATTTGTTTTTGTCAAAATATATAGAAAATTCGTCAAAAATTCTTCATATAATATTGTATAGGTATAACGGTAGGCCAGCGCGCCTGATATAGGTAGCTTGATTATTTTAAATGGCAACACTCTATGCACATAGTACTTAATTTTTGTATCGTATCAATATATACATTTTTTTTTCGTTGGAGCTCTAAAAATAATTAGATCTACGTTATATTAAATCGATAAAGTTATTAAGTCACAATTATTATCAGTATATAATACGGTATATATGTATAAAACTCGTATCGCCTCGTATTACAACACAACGTAATTACATTACACGTATGTAACGGCTCTCAGACTGTCAGCGAGATGAGAAATTATTGTTGCCAGACTCAATATTAAATTTACATAATATGTAAAGAAATCTAACGACAGATAATATACAGCATAGTACAGTAACAGTCTGTGAATCTCTCACAGCTGGGCTATCTTCTCCTCCTTTTGAGGAGAAGGTTTGGAGCACAATACACATGTGACAGAATTTCAGTAAATTTTGCCACATGCAGGTTTCCTCACGATGTTTTCCTTCACCGTCAAGTACGAGATGAATTATAATAACAAATTAAGAATGGAATTCAGTAGTGCTTGCCCGGGTTTGAACCTACGATCATCGGTTAAGATTCATGCGTTCTTACCACTGGGCCGTCTCGGCTTTTGAATAATATATTGTAGAATAAATATTTACCCCTTACAGGGTTAATTTGTCGTTATCAATAAACTACATAGATCGCGATTGGCAGGACATATGATAGTGCACAAGTGTAGGCAGTGGGCACTCTATTTTCTCACTCCCGAATACGACATTAGAAAGAGATCAGTAGTACCAACTTTCCGAAAAACGGTATTATAAGTGCCAATATACAAATTCCAGGCTGTTACTTCGAATTTTTCGTCATGTACACTTAGTAACGTTTTTGTAGGCTAATGGGTTTGAAAACCATGACTTTTACGTATTAATGGGTTCATGATACTTGGGGCAAGTATCAGTAAATTTTCATGGGTTTAATTTGTGTTTGTATTGCGTGCTCGGCGATGCAAGAACATCATGAGGAAACCTGCATGTGCCTGATGAGGATATTTACCAATCCGCATTGGAGCACCATGGTGGATGCTCTTAATCTTAACTTGAACACAACTTTAAGTTAGTACTAATTTTAGTAATATTTAAAATGAACCTTATGCGAAAATTAATAGGTTTTAAATTCCATCCCACCTCTTGATAACCTTTACAATTTTTTTTTTTTAAATTAATTTAATAAACTTTATTAGTTATATATATTATTTCTGTTTCTAGTTCAAAGAATCGTAAATCGTTTCAATAAATTATATTTGAGAGAATATAAAAATAATTTTCTCTCCATTAAGTAAATTTTCAAATTAAAATGTCACTTAATATTATTAAAAAAAATTTAAATTAATTGTATTTTTATTGAAGAGGAAAATTAATTTATAATTGCTGTGTAAAAAAAACATTCTGGAAACAAATAAAAAAGGATCAAATGTTTTTCCTCTAAAGGATTTATATCGAACAAAGTACTAGGCGATCATGAAAGAAAAGAAGTAACCTCAGATACTTGGAAATCAAGAAAACAACGCCTCATTGAAATGTTACACAATGAAACACCGTGTCGAACACGGAGCGCCTGCCACACAAGTCGCTGAAGTATTATCAGCACAGTGTTGCAAATGGAAAACGCGAACTAAGTAAACGTTGATTGCCTTGAGGCTGCACTGAGCGCTCTATCTCCTTCTAACATTCGGCGTTCTATCAATCCGTCTCACTCGACAACTGTTACGAAACGTATTTGAAAGAATGTTGGAACGTGTAGATTGACAGCCGATGTTTTCTAATAATGCAATTTTTATACATTTGTATCGAATAAATCGAATATTATAATTTTATGTAATTGAATTATCAATTTTAATTTATTTTACGAACATACGAACATACGAATTCGAATTCTAAATTCGAAAATATGTGATTCCTATTTTAAATACCATATTCTGTTGTTTCATGGAATCCCGGTACGATCCCGTGGCAATACGTGTTACAGATTAATTAAATCTTTGTTATGTACTTCCGGACGTCTGACTCAGTATTATGATTAATAATGAAGTTATTTATTACGCAACATAACATGTGTTATTATGTATTAGTTATGGCCGTGAAATACAACGGTCATGTATTCGAACCCGTAATAATTATTCATACTATTAATAATTGTTATTGTTTTTATTAAAAAATATAACAATAAATATGTATATATAAGAAAAAGGTTGTAAGTTAAAGTAGAATCCACTATTTATTGGACACAACTAATAGGCATATCTAAGTTTTTAAATAATTTCGTTGTATCGGAAAAAAAACATTATTTTCCTCAATAAAAAAATACAAATGTTGCCACTTCAATATTTAGTGATTATTTATAAAATTACAATAACTATAGTTTGATATTCTCGGTTCAATAAACTTTAGTCTTTGATCATCAGAGGTTACAAGTAAAACAAAATATATTTTTTTGTTTCTCATAAACGAAACAGCATTTTATGTATATGTTTACGTTGAATAAGAAAAAAAACATGGGAAAATCCAAAGGAAGTGACGTCACACAGCGGTCTAACAATACTGCGCATTATATATAAATATATGCAATGTATTCATTTAATATTTCTTGAATAAGAAACCTCGAAGTTGTTTAATTGCAGGAAACGCAGACATTGACAGTTTTACGCACACATAGATAACATAAGTCACCGTTTTGTAGAGATAGCACAAAAAATACAGTGGTACCACTCGTTCAACAACCATGAATGAATTAATTACAATATATTTGTTAATGAAGTATAAGTAATTGACTTGTAGTAAATTCTGATATTAAAATTGACATTGCTTGATGGTGTGAGGGAGTAGTGTAACAGTGACAATAAAACAACCCTTTTATAAAACTATTTTAGCTATTTCCTTCAAATATTAAGAACGATATACCATTTGCACTTGTTGTTAAATACATTACATCTTAATGTACTGTATGATTCCCTTTACAAGTACAATATTTATACCAAAAAGTTGCTGGCAACTATACTATTAAGATTAAAAAAAAAACTGAAAACTGAAACAGATCAATATAGTGCTCATCTCTACATAAATCTTCGTATTGTGAAAATATAATTTAATGGCCTTGTTATGTAAAATCATTTATATATATTTGATTAATTAAATAATTTGATTATCGTCAGATGTACCACAAGCAAAAACATGTAAAATTCTTAAATATTTTGTTGCAACATCTCGTGTTTTTTTTATACGTTTTTTGTTGACCGTACAACCGTTTTCCTGTTATAATGAAATGCATCTAGATTGAAGCTAAACATGAGATATGAATGCATCAAGTATGATAGAAAACTAAAATATTATAATTTAAATGAATACATACATAACGATTGCATTATTATTTATGAAAAATTGTTAGGCATATATAATAAGTATATTAAATAATCTTACTAAGGTACTCAGTAAATGTCAGTCGCAGTCACGTTTTATGGGGGGGGGGGGTTACCCCATGTCCTTTTCTGTAACTGTAACATGTATACAGAATTTTATGAAGATCACTCGAATAGTTGAACCATTAGAGCGTAACAAACATACGAACAACCAAACACACTATTTATAATATAAACAAGCATTTTGTTCGTTTCATCCGCGTAGTAACCGTTCCCGTGGGAATACCGGGACAAAATGTAGCCTATATTACTCGCTGATAAAGTAGCTTTCCATTAGTGAAAAAAATATTATATTCGGTTTAGTGGTTTAGACTTAAAAGCGTAACGAACAAACAAACTCACATTCGCATTTATAATATTATTTATGACTAGCTGATACCCGCGACTTCGTCCGCGTTGCTTGATATATTAACAAAGTTTTCTTATGTACGAAGGAAAAAACATCAAAAAGATCGCAAGCAAAAATATACTTTGTTTAAACATACATCGCTGAACACGCAGTGCATATACAAATCGTTGTTTCTTGAAACTTTAATAACTTTTTATTAAATGAAGACATCGCAATCATTTTTTTTATAAGAGCCAAGTGTCTAAGAAATAATGTTTAAAAAATTTCATTGAAATCTATCCAGTAGTTATTCCGTGATGCGCGCACAACTTTAGACCTCTATCATTTTATTTATATAGATAAGGATTATATACAAAACCTTCTCTTAAACGCGCTATATTTGATATTAGTTCTATGTATACGAGGCTAGTAGTAAAACATCTACTATTTTTATATATAAATGAGGAATATTTTAAGTCATGTTATCGTATCACACCGGTAACAGGATACGAACGTGTCAGGGGAAAAAAAAAAAATCCGCTCCGTCGAATTCGCGTCAAAACATGAACGTACGAGTAGGTACTGTTATATTCCAATGTATCTTTTAAGGAATCTAAAATGTTAATGCAGTGCTTGTTTTTTTCATATCGTGTGATGATTTTTTAACGTAATCTTAATTGATACATAATTAATAAATATGAATCACGTTAGTTGATCCGATGTGAATGTGATTTCGGTTAGACGATTAAATAAATTGACAAGTTTTCACTAATTTTGTGTTAATCTTGATGGTTTGTACTGATTTTGGAACCTTCTCAATTAATTCCTTTTGACAAGACAAATTGTGTGGGAGATATTATTGTAATGCAAATGTGTGCGTGAAGTATGTTAGTGTGTGTGCGTGTGTGTGTGGGGATTATCTGTCGAATTTTCTCAGTAGCAGCCTGAAATCTAGAACACTCCAGTGGCTCGGGAATACACGTAAAACCGTTGCTCCAAAATCTTTCCAGTCGAGTCGGATTACCGTCACATAGACAGTGCATCTGTGTTTGTGCACACACTTGTGCACTATATAACCTGTGCAGTTCGCTACTCTCAGATTGACCGTCGTGGCCGAAATCAGTCATTTAAACAACTTGTATTTTTAGTTGATAATTTCTTAATATTATCGAAAGAATTGGTACAAGCGAACAGTGTGAGTTGCGTTTTCCCCTTGGCCCAGCGCGTTTTTGTAGGGTCTGACTACCTACTAAATCATCTAGCGAAACGAGCGTTGTGACCACACGTAAGCATAATCGAGGAATAATTATTAAACGTTTCAATAATACATCACAACTAATACGTCATAACTTAGTCAAATTTAAACGAAAATATCACATTGCCCTAAAACTTAATCCTTATTTGGTCGTTCGTTTGCTGAAAATAATATATATCAGATTCGTTAGGTATTTAAATAGTTTAAGCGATTGTTATCACGAAGATTATCTCTATATATCAATAGTAAATTACATAAGAGATGGTTTGTATATGCTATGTACCTAACACAGTAACATTTCTAAATGTAACTGTTGTTTTATAGCTTAAGACGTAATATACAAGTCATTTAGACTTTGACAATTAATTTCAGCTACAAATAAAAAAAACCTTAAACTATATTTAACTTAGATCGTAGAACATTATCAACATATATTTATATAATATAATATTAAATACTTATCATAATACGTCCGAAGAATTTGTCCTAAATCTGTTCGTCGGTGTGGACACCCTACCCTTCTATCCCAAGATTAACATACAATAGAGGCAACGTCCTTGGCTTTATCTATGCATCTTCCTATCTTGAGACTGCTTATCTTCACGCATGCCCACTTGTGGGGTAGCCAGCAATGAAAACAGACCGATTTGAAAAGCATACTAATTTCAAATTAACCAGTACAGAAAACTTTCAACATTACTGACTTACATAATTATAATTAATTCTTATCTTGGTTTGGTAACTTGGAAAGTTATCATTAATAACTTAAAAATAAACCAATTCAGTAATTTATTCGTGATATATTTAATTGATGACTCATACATTAATAACTTAAAAACATATATATATATATATTTATCTAGACTAGTTTTGCGCGCGTGTTTGATTACATGAGTAATATATATAAAAAAATTATCCTCCCTTGGGGGTCAAACGTGCTTCATACGTAATTACATCAAATTTCAGTGGTTTAGCCGTGAAACCGTAAGGTTAGCTTATTCCACCACGCTGCTCCAATGCGGATTGGTGGAATTCACATGTGGCAGAATTTTGAGTGAAATTCGACACATGCAGGTTTCCTCACGATGTTTTCCTTCACCGTCAAGCACGAGATGAATTATAAACACAAATTAAGCACATGAATATTCAGTGGTGCTGTCCCGGGTTTGAACCCACGATCATCGGTTAAGATTCACGCTTTGTAGTCACTGGGCCATCTCAGCTTACTTTATGTCGAACTTACAAAACATACAATTGCTAGATTTCACCCACACATACTAACAAGCCGAGATGGCCCAGTGGTAAGAACGTATGAATCTTAACCGATGATCGTGGGTTCAAGCCCGGGGAAGCATCACTGAATTTCATGTGCTTAATTTGTGATTATAATACATCTCGTGCTTGACGGCTAAGGAAAACATCTGCATGTCTCAAGTTTCACTGAAATTCTGTCTCATTGTATTCCACCAAATCGCATTGGGGCAGCGTTATAAGAAAAGCTGAAAACCTTCTCCTCAAAAGAGGAGAAAAGGTGTTAGCCCAGCAGTGGGACACAGGCTGGGATTCACAGGCTGCTAGTTTACTGTACTGTATACTAACAAGATAACTTAAATTTCAAATCTTCCAAATAGTTTTTATATATTTCTTTTTTTTTTTAATTTTCTTCTCTATTTAAAAAATATAACGGAATTATTAAAGCCGTATGTTAAAACATTGCAAATATTTCTCGCTCAACATTAAGGTCATTACAAGAGAGGGGTCTCAGAAAGGTCAAGGAGCTATATTTCCTGTCCCTTGATACATTTTTATACAACCTGTATAAAGGGTTCTGTATATAAAGAAACGGTGGCACCAGGATATGAACGGATATAGACCAGTGGTTGAAACACGTTAATCTACAAAGGTCCCAGGTTCAATACAAGCACAATCAAATTTTCATTTCTGTCTCTACCAACACGGATTATGTACGACCCACACATATATAGTAAAGTAATAGCATGTTATTGTCCCACTGCTGGGATAAGGACTCTTGTTAAGATTTTGGAGCTTCCACCACGCTACTACAATACGAGTTGTTGGGTACACACGTGACAGAATTTCAATGAAATAAGACACATATATTCGACGAGAACGAGATGAATCATAAACACAAATTAAGCACTCATAAATTCAGTTATGATTGCTTGGGTTAGAACCCGCTATCATCGATCAAGATTCACGCGTTTTTACCACTGGTCCATCTTGGCTCTCACACATACAAAAGAGGTTAGATAAAGTAACTCTTTATTTATAAGTAACAACAATTTAATATATATAATTTAATGAAAGCTTAAAGTGTTGACAGAACAAAATAATATAGTTACTAATAACTTAATTAAACTAATTACTTCGTAATGAATAATTGAACGTTAATTAAATCTCAATATAAGGAAGGCGATGAAGTTATTTATTCTTAATGGAAGTCATAAAAAAAATGAGATTGAAAAATTAAAAAAAAAAATGTTTTTTAAAGCTGTACTGTTTAATGTGTAGTAGGACTTTGTGATGGTACCACACATTACTTATTTTACCGATAAATGTATTTAGTATAGTTGTGGTCAGGTTTGAAGTGTGATTTAGCCAGCGTAACAGGCGTAAGGACAGTTCTTAGTTCCCAAGGTTGGTGGCGCATCGGTGTTGTAAGGGATGGTTAATATTTCTTATGGGCGATGGTGACCACTTACCATTACATGGCCCATTCACCCTATTCTATAGAACAAAATCCTAATTTATTTTTATTTTTAACTACTACAGAAATATATAAATAAAATCTGTCTTTCAAACTTTTTATGAACAAATACAGTTAAAACTTTATTTATATTATCAATTAGCAATTTCGACGACTTAATAAAAATATACATTGAAAATTGTACCTTATTTTTGTAATAATAAAACATAAATTGATTAAATATGTTTCCAAGGCATAGGATATGGGGTATTTATCATAGATCTTAATTAGAATTTTCTGATTTGCTTCGTGTAATAATTGCCATGTTCTTATCTGTATTATGATTATAAATTAAGTTTACAATCGTCTTGACATATTTAAAACGTCAAATAAGATGAGAAAAATCTTATGTAAAACTAGCTGTGCCCCGCGGTTTCATCCGCGTATAATTAATAAAAATAGAATAAATAAAAATAAGCCCAGAGCATTCCTCGATAAAAAAACTATTCAACACAATTTTTTTTAAATTCGAAACAGTAGTTCCTGAGATTAGCCGGATCAAACAGACAAACTCTTCAGCTTTAGTAATTAAATTAGCTATAATGATCAAAATATTGCTTCACTAATAAGTAAATTTAATATCGGTCCAGTTAGGTTCTGGAGAAGAAACGGCGAGAAACTCATTTCATAAATTAACATAAGTATGATAATTAAATACAATACAATTATTATTTATTCTGTATGAAGAACAATAAATAAACATTCAATTAATTATCTATATAGTATTTAAACTGTTTTAAAATTTAAATTTATTGATAGGCAAAGGCACTAAATTACAATTACTTTTATAAAAATTAAATAAATAATTTTATGTTTGTACTTGAATTTTAATTGTTAAGCAATCATACATTTTTTTTATTTAGCTAAACAAAGCAAAGATTATTATTAGAAATAGCTTATAAACATAAATAACAACCTTTAAAATTACAATTATAATCTGTGATAGAAAATTCGATTAATTTTCGGAGTAATTAACACTAGCTATTAAAAGTTCTAAAAGTTTTAAAACAATTTCTAACTTACATAGAATACAGTACTTTTGTCGTTCTTTACTTATTTATGATTACCTTGTTACTCTATTGGGTTTTCTTTTAAATATTCTGGGTAACCAAAGTTACATACTTAAATGATAAGATTTTTATTTACACTCATTTATATATAACGTTACAATAAAAAATCGTAACATTTTCCTTGATCGCGGCATTCCTTTTAAGTATTCTGAATAATTAATTAATTCATACAACTCAGCGGTTATATTCCGTATGCACGGCCATTTTTTTATAAATATCTGCCATTAAAGTATGTTTACAATTGTATAAAAACCATTAATGAGGTATAAAAAAAAAAGTTTCTTTGTTTTTATTAATAAAAACGTCATTGGCATGCATTATACTATGTATAATAATTATATAGGTATGCTATTTATTATACATAAGGGATCTATTTCTTGTTATGAACGAGATCACGTTAACTATTAATTAATACTATTATTATTATACATAAATAGACAAAGAGAAAACAATTCTGAAGCATGTGAAATGTTAATAAGCGACGTAGGGTGATATGCTATTTTAATACGTGTATTCTTGTAATTTTATAATTATAATGACCAATATCGCGTAACACTTTCTGACATTATACGACCGTTTTCTGCGGTGAGTTTGTTTTTACAGATTTTTAACGAACCGACGAATTTGAATTTGTAAAATTAACAAGAACACATTCCAAAACTGAATTTTTATATGCGAGTAGTTTTTTTTATTACTAATTAAAGGCAAAGGTAACGAATTATGTTCACAAGTGAGGAGCTTATTTTCATCAATAAAAAAAAAATTCGAAGCATACGAATTCTTCATATTTTCTTAAAACTTTCAATAACTCGATAACGGTCGAATTTCGTACACTAGGCGATCATTAAGTTACAAAAATGATTGCCAGTATTCCCATTTGACATTAACGCAATACGTGTTTTTTTTTACTTTATAAATTGTCTACCGCTGCAACGTCCCAACTTTTATATCCTTCAATCGATTGCTTTGACAATTGGTATTTACAAAGACAGCACAACGTCTGCCGAGATTTTATATTATATAAAAAAAATTAACTACATAATTAACAAAACGAAAATATTTGATTAGGATTATAATAGCCGTTTTAAGTTCAATTAACTATAATACGTACCCAATTAAAACTATTATCTTATCAATTGTTTTTTTTTTAGAGATTATATTTTCAATAAGTCAAAATATATTTGTTTCTAGGGCAGTTAAGTTAGTTCGAACTACTTATTTAAACCCTATAATTGTCGACGGACATTATTTTAACAATTGGCTCCCAACTTCTTTCAATTAAAGTTAATTGTTTACAATTGAAAACGATTTTCCAATTTGCCCGCCTTCTGTTTTTCATGTCAAATGGGACACAGATAAAAAATTACACAGCTTAAATATATCTGACAAAACTCACACATCTGTCAAAATATTGGAAATCTTTAGGTTTCCTTTATTATTATTTTCTTCGCACCACTATTCAAAGATATTAATAAATGTTTGAAATCACGCCTTAATCAAGTAAACTGTGCATTGGTATTGTTAATAGAAAAATATTAAATTATATCTTTTGTAGATAACTTAATTTTATATGATGTTATGCTATCCAAACACAGGTGCTCTTTCTGTTTCGTCACTCTCATAATGAACTGCAGAGCAGGCACAGCTGACTTCCAAACTACAGACTGCTACAATAACTCCAATAACTTTTTTAGCTCCACTTGGCATACGATTTAAAATTTACAGCCTTGTAAATTTTATTAATACGAATACACAAACCAAACTGTCATTCATAATCATATTGTACAAATGTAATAGACTTATATTGGACTATAAGATTTAAAAGCTAGTTATTTTAATTTAAAAAAAATACTACTATTCAAGAAATTGAATTTATAATAACAAAAAGAACAGATTTCAATCATGAAATTTTGTATGCGTGCCAGTTTTTTTACAAATTAAAGGCAAAGGTACGAATTATGTTTAAAATTTGTTATCTCAAAGATTTATTTCCATAAAATTAATTTAATATTTTAGTTCTTAAAATTGTCTTACAAATCCTCGACCCCTTACATTATGTTACATATCGTGACTCAAACCTCAGCCTCTATAAAAAGCCCGCCACTTTAACAGAAGCCGGTATTTTTTATCTATATTTTTTATTACAATTGTCTCTCATCTGCAAGTCACCGCATTTGACGAGCGAGTATTGGTTGGCAGCGGATCTTTGACAGCCAATCAGAGAAGTGACTTTGAAATTCGAAAGTCATCTTTCCTAACATTTGAAATGATGACTGGCATATACTGTGACACCATTTGTTATATATAAGTGGCTATGTACTAATGTATTGTCCCACAGATAATGCTACTATACACGCTACATGGAACGACGAACGAATCAGTTGAATACATATATATTGTAATATTTTTTTTTTTAATGTACCGTTACGCAACGGTAAAAATTATTCGACTAAAATTATATTTCATTTTGCCGTTTCTCACTGATGATGATAAAATAAATTTAAAATTCACCTTTTTTTATTAACAAGAAACAAAACAAAATCAATTCAATTTGCTTATTTTATATAATACTGACAATTAGGTACAATATTTAATCATGTTGTAACAAAAGTGTATATTCTCTATCTAATCATCGCTTATTTTTAATCTGTAATTTTTCCATGCAATCCAACTTAATAAAAAACGCACCACACATGGGAACCTAGAACGAGCGGTAAATAACATTACTAGAAATACAGAAAACCCGCTTCCATTTCGTCACACAATTCACATAATACGAATTAAACCCATCCATCATCATTTCATTCTGACATGACGCTTTCCGATCACAAATGAGTTTTTTTGACACTCAACTCGAGTGTGCGGTAGCCTTTACAATTTTTTTTTATCTATTGTTTAAAGTGACACCTCTGTTATATTTTATCTGTGCTACAGTTTTTTTATCTGGATTCGAAATTGGGTGAGTTATTAAGGCGCCAAATTTATTTGAAACGTCATTTTTTATTACTGATGAATATTTCAAAAAATATATTAATTTTGTTTATTTATAATTTAAAAACTGTATTAATTAAATAAATTGCAAATGTTATTTTAATGAAATTATAATTGACAGTTAAAATATTTTTTTTTAATGTAGATAGTGTGTAACAGTAAAAAGTATTAAGTTTAAAAATATTGTGAAACATATAAGACCTCTTTCATAATGAGAACGTAAGTAGGTATACGTCCAAAAATCCAGTGAAAGGTAAACCAATCAATCATATTTTTTTGCTTTACCGGTAATAAATTATTCGCTTGACCTCATTTTGTAAAAACCTTGTAAAACAAAAAGTACTATAAACACTTAAAAACTAAACATAGAAACAATACTTTACTATTTTTACAACCTAATCGTTATTTAATAAGGAAATGACTAACAATATTCTTGAATTTAATATTCTTTCTATTTTATTTAAGTTAGCAAAAGTACAATATTACTATGACAATTATATTATGCATAATTCTATCTATAAGTGAGCCTTCGTATTAGGAGCCAAAAGACATTTTATATAAATTTCATTAGAATTTTTATTTAAAAGGTAGACAGACTTGAAAACTACATGATGGTAAGTGGTCACCACCGTTCTGTGACATTCGCACTGTATGACATATTACCCATTTCTTTCTTTAATTTACCAGGAATCTTAGCAACTAAGATTGCGCCTATACACTGGCTCACTCGCCATATCTCCGGATTATTTTACTCTTATACAAATTGGCAGTTGCCATATTAACTTCCTGCTATAAAAAATAGATTTACGTCAAATGATATTTGAAAAGTCAGAACTTTATCGTGAATCCTTTTGATATAATTGGATTTGTTAGAATGAGACAGATGTATGTGTATCCTGCTTTTATTACTATTAATGAATCAAATGGGTATAAAGAAAAAGAGCCTATATAGTGATGGAATTAAGAATATCGACGTTACTTTTTTTAATTAATAACAATAAGACTTAATTTTTTATTTTATTTTAAACAACTTATTAAACCATTTCATTGTTTATGAAACTAATGTAAAAAAATATGAACATCACAAATGTTCATATTATTTTACATGTTTTCATTTCTACCTAATATTACTAATGTATAATATAAAAAATATCGAGATAAATTATCATTCATAATTAAATTGACAAAGCCAAAAACCTACTATCCAAGCCATAAAAACATTTACAAATTAAAAAAGAAACGATCACATCACTAGCGACGGGCCCATCAAAGTGAAGCGGACAATAACTTTGTAATATTAAATTATAATAAAATTAACTTAAGATTACTTTTTCTACCGTTACGATATACAGTACTAAGAACTTATAGAAGGAACAATATAATTATATGCTTGAATAAACTATAATGTTCTTAATTGTCGTTTTTATGATATCGGCTTATCTTTGTTTAGGCTGTGCTTTTTAAACGTTTTTTAGAATCGCATGATTAGGTATGTTTTTATCGAATACATAATGATTGTATTATTTTCTTAATACTTTGTTTTGTATGGTTTTAAATTCATCGGTGCATATGTAAAATTAATATTTTTTTATTGACTGTAATTAGCATTAATTAATGTGATGTTCTAATTGCATTGTTAGCGAAGACAGAAGTGGTTTTTTAATGTTATATCAATTTGTTGTACAACGATGCTAACACTTACTTAAAAAAGGGAAAATCTGAGTCAATAAAATTTTATATCTATATTTAAAACTATCTATCTAAATTTATTTTTTACATTAGATAATATAAGTTGTTAAAAACGTAACAAATTGTATGTAAATAATTTTATGTGAATATTTTTTTTTATCATGTCACCTCTACACACGCTAAAGGCCACTCTCCCATCGGTACAGAGCGCGATTATTCATTCTACACGGTGACACATGACGAATCAATCTGTTACAAGCCGATCCGATAGTTAGGTGTATCTGTGGTGTGGCGCGAAAACATTTTTCTTTTTTTTTTACCGGCCAGGAAAAGGTAATTGGAAAGTGATGGAAACGATTTAGATATCGAAAAAGGTTTTATATTAAATTCTTAATTTCGAAACAATATTATTGTATAATAATATTTTCGTGTCATAAATATTTTAAAAAAAGAACGTGAAAGTGGGTATGTACGATTTAAAAAAAGAACTACAGAATTTGTGCCTATTTCTAAACGCCGCTATCCGTCAAAGATTAGATATGAAAAAAAAATCCCGTCTTTAATTACATGTCTTTAACGTACTACCGGCTTAATTATCAAAACAAGCGATTTTATATTCTTTCCCCATGCACTTAGAGTCGATATCGATTTGGATACAAAAGAAACAGTATATAATTATTGCCTTCGCGACATAATTACACCTGCTACTTTTTACTTTTATTTTTAAAGTCCAATTGATAAGAAAATAATGATATTTTTATGTTCCATATTCAAGTTACTTAAAAATATAAATACTGCTTTTGTTGTGTTTATTTTTTTGCTTCTCGATTTTTGTGGCACGGATGTGATTTATTCAGCCGGCAGATTATTTTAAATACGCCTGTTATTGTTATCAAAAGCAATAATTATATTTTATATCTCATGCGTGTGTGTGCACAGAGTCAACTCTGTGTACTTTCAAATTGCATAATAATCAAAATGGATTTTAAAAAGTTAATACTAAGACGCAATTTGAGAGAATTTCAGACAACACATCCACGATCAATATATTTTCATTTTAAACTGAAAGATATTTAAAATTTTAATATTAAGTTGTAGTTGTGCGAACTAGTTGTAGAGTAGTGAAAATTTATGTGGATTGGATTCAAACCTACAATGGATAGATCTGTTACAAGCCATTGAGTCATTGGGGCTTAAATTACCGGTATATCTTTACAGATGATGTCGCGTCATAGTGGCTATTGTTTTGCTTGATCGCGTGTGTGTCCGAACCCTTATTATGACTTATTACTTAGTACTTACTACGATTAACCCCTTGTATGATAAGAAACAAAAAATTGATAATGCGTTGCGTTCTTGGGAACTAAAATATTCTGTCCCTTAATAGTGTTGTTACTGGTTCCTTTAAACACAGGACCCAGGACTTTGTATAGACTAAGTTGGTATTTGAATGTAGATTAACTGATCATTAATATATAATATAATTAATAACTGATATTAATATCTTTTTACGAATTAGGATGATACTTAACTTGCTCGCGAATAAAAAAAAAGATAGATAAATATTTGATACATCACTTACCTGCGTCTGCGTTAAGCCCAAGCTAGCGGCTAGCTCAGCCCTTTCGGGGAGAGCGAGGTACTGTGTCCTCTGAAACCTCCTGTTCAACTGCTGCAGCTGGAGGCTGGAGTATATCGTGCGAGGTTTTCTCATCTTTTTGCCTTTCCCGTTCACTCGGAGACCAGGGTCGTCTGATAGTCCACATTTTTCTGTAAAATATTGTAAATTTTATTTATGTCGAAATTTAATTGTGTTCTTTACGGGCCGGGTAGTTGACCCACCCCTTAATACGTGTGATATATAATAAGTGCACAAGTGTGTTCACAAACACAAGTGCACACCTTCGCTCTCATAATCCAATATACCGACATGACTGGGTAGTGATCAAGTCCAGATAACAAGGGCCAATTCTACGGTAACGACATTTCATTTCTATTCCCCACAAAAGTAAACCTCAGTAATAACATAACTGGGGATCAATTCTACTAATTTATAACTGTTATGTTCCCGATTCTATTACGAATCAACTTCGATCGAACTACAACTGGAGTTATCAGACAAGGGAATCGTTCACACGGCGTTTACGTTTTTTTTTTTTTTTATTGCATAGGATGGCGGACGAGCATATGGGCCACCTGATGGTAAGTGGTCACCAACGCCCATAGACATTGGCGTTGTAAGAGCTGTTAACCATCTCTTACATCGCCAATGCGCCACCAACCTTGGGAACTAAGATGTTATGTCCCTTGTGCCTGTAATTACACTGGCTCACTCACCCTTCAAACCGGAACACAGCAATAACAAGTACTGCTGTTTTGCGGTAGAATATCTGATGGGTGGGTGGTACCTACCCAGACGAGCTTGCACAAAGCTCTACCACCAGTTTCGAATCGATTACGATAAATTGACAATATGAGTAAAATTGGTGACCAGCTTTACTTGCTTTCCGAGACAACGATGATTCAAAAATGCAAACACTATCAATTTTCGGACCGTTATTGAGATTGAACTCACGACATTTCCTGGTGGTTGAGCTTTGTGCAAGCTCGTCTGGGTACCACCCACTCACCAGATATTCTAACGCAAAACAGCTCTTTTTATGTTCCGGTTTGAAGGGCGAGTGAGCCAGTGTAATTACAAGCACAAGGGACATAACATCTTAGTTCCCAAGGTTAGTGGCGCATTGTTGATGTAAACGGTTATCATCTTACAATGCCATTGTCTATGGGCGTTGGTGACCACTTAACATCAGGTGGCCCATATGCCCCTTCTTATACAATAAAGAAAAAAAACGACTTCAAGATGTCGTTATGAGCCACACCAAGGAGGCAATCATGTTTATTTTTATTACAATGGCAGCTAAACTAGATCAGTTCAATATATGACGAAGTTTTCCTCTTACGCAATGAGGAAGAAGGCTTTGTTTCTTCATAAACATCTTATCAAGATCAAGGTCTTCCTTATAGACATTATGTATAGTGTCGACTTATGTATATAAACTCCTTGCAATAAAAAAGATAAATAAATAAAAATATATGATTTTAAAATAAGAACGATATTAAAAGCCATAGAGCTTAGATATTACGATGTGGATGTCGATTGTAGTTCATGGGTTCAAATCTGAGCGTGTGCTTACTAGTTGTGAGTGCCTAAATTATAATTATATAATATTAAGAAGCTTATAAAAGCTACTAACAGATGATAGAGCTATTAACAATGGATAGTACAGTGAAGATGACAGTTTGAAAAAATGTAATAGTCAATTAAAGATATTTTATGCCAGGCAGACTGGCGAATGATTGTAATTGGTTCATCCCTCATAGACATTTACTAGCAACATTAATGCTCCCTTACATTCATTTTAACTAAGATGTTAGGTACCTTAACCCTGAACATTGATCACCCTTTACCCACTCACCCTTTAATCCTCTACCTAATATAATATACTAGCTGTTCATCCGGTTTCACCCGTATATAATTAATAAAAATATAACGAATAAAATTCAGTCTAGAACCTTCCTCGATAAAGGGCCTGCACATAACAAACATATTTTTTAAATTCGAACCAGTGGTTCCTGATATTAGCCGGATCAAATAAACAAACTCTTCAGCTTTATATATTAGAATAAATAACTACGTACGCAAAACGCTTTATTGTAATATAATAATATTGGTAATATTGAAAAAAATCACTTGACTATAGGTTGGCAACATTGATTATCATAACTATTGTAACTGGTGTTCTTGCTGCCGTGGTGTTTCATATTAGTTAATAAAAGATTTACAAAATATATGCAAATATTTCATTAATCCCATAATATAGTAACCGGGCTTTAAAGATGTTGATATATAATGAATTAACATTATAATTAAAACTTCATCGACATCTAGAACCATATACACCGAGAAGTATAACGTCGTAACGCCCAAATGGAAATCACATGAGTTTTATATCAGATCGAAAGATATGTACTGTAATTATGACTTACACCGTCCATTATAAAGTAGCCATTACTTTACGTTAAGACTTTTTGTTTTGAATTTATTGCGCTGTTTTCGGCTTGTTGATTTACGAGGAAACGTTGAAGGATGGAACGCTTCAGGCTGTTTTAGTTCAATACACGTTTATGCACGAAAATGTTACGTTACTAACGCTCTGCTTTTATATATATACTAATATATAAAGCTGAAGAGTTTGTTTGTTTGATCAGGCTAATATCAGGAACTACTGGTTCGAATTTAAAAAATATTTTTGTGTTGTATAGTCCTTTTATCGAGGAAGACTCTAGGCTGATTTTTATTAATTACATTTTTATTAGTTATACGCTGGTGAAGCAACGAGGCATAGATAGTATGTTAAACAAATTAGCACATGTAATTTTATTCGAAACAAAAGTAAAACAGATTAAAAACGTGTTAATATGAACGTCACTGTCAGTTGGCAGAATAGGTTACACCTTTGACAGTTTCAAAAAAAAAAGATTCGTGCAGATGTTACTAAGGTATTTTTTTTTATTTCGAAAATACTTCTAATGAAAACGTATTCCAATATTTAATATAAATTATCCGATTGAGATGAAATTTTGGCAGTAGAGTGAAGGCTTTGGCTATAGTACGAGAGGCGTTTATAAAAAAAATTTGCAAGGCTTCTAGTCATTTGTCATATTTTAAAACTACACATAAACTAAATGATTTAATCATAAAAATCCGGGTGCTTTCTAATATAGATATTTTGAAACAATTAAAAACATAATATACAACCAACTTGAAATACCTACAGCTTTTGTAATGTTAGTAGAATATTGCACAATAAAACATCCTAGCGCGGCTATGATATATGGCGTGTACAAAACAAACATTTACATTTCGAAATTCAAACCAGTGAAATAGGTATAGCCGTAAATTGCTTCCATTATACATACATACATATGTACTTATAAGTAAATTTATATACGCTACAACATTTTCCATATGTTTGAAATACGCCGAAATGAGCCGAGATGGCCCAGTGGTAAGAACGCGTGAATCTTAACCGATGATCGTGAGTTCAAACTCGGGCAAGCACCGCTGAATTTCATGTGCTTAATTTGTGATTATAATTCATGTCGTGCTTTACGGTGAAGGAAAACATCGTGAGGAAACCTGCATGTGTCAAATTTCATTGAAATTCTGTCACATGTGTATTCCACCAACCTGCATTGGAGCAGCGTGGTGGAATAAGCTCCAAAACCTTCTCCTCACAAAGAGGAGAAGAGGCCTTAGCCCAGCAGTGGGACATTCACAGGCTGTTACTTTACTTTTACTTTGAAATACGTATATTTTAACTGTTCCTATCTTTTGAAATATTTTAAGTAATTCTAAGTTATGGTTATACCGCGATGGCTTAGTGGTTGGAATGATGAGCAAACGTCGCGGATTCTAAGATTGTATTGCGTTTATTTTAGGGAATAAATTGGTAATCGTGAGGCCACAAAATAGAACCATGGGTTAGGTTCTCTATCGTAGCATTTAATGACATATATGGGACAAATTATATCCTTTTTAATCATGTATCGCAAAATCACGTAAACAATAACAAAGCCGGTAAGCGGACGGGTAAATAGACCACCTGGTGGTAAGTGGTCACCATTCATAGACGTGACCAATCACAACATCACACATCACACATGTGACCAATATTGAGAACTAAGATGTTATGTCCCTTTTGCCTGTAACACTTGCTCGCTTATCGTTCATACGGAACACAACAGTACTAAGTACCGATATTCACCAACAGAAACATAATATTATCTAACTCTCAAACATAGTAACAGTAACAGCCTGTGAATATCCCACTACTGGGCTAAGGCCTCTTCTCCTTTTTTGGGGAGAAGGTTTTTGGAGCTTATTCCACCACGCTGCTCCAATGCGGGTTGGTCGAATACACATGTGGCAGAATTTGAGTGAAATTTGACACATGCAGGTTTCCTCACGATGTTTTCCTTCACCGTCAAGCACGAGATGAATTATAAACACAAATTAAGCACAAGAAAATTCAGTGGTGCGTGCCCGGGTTTGAACCCACGATCATTGTTTTTTTTAAGATTCACGCGTTGTAGCCACTGGGCCATCTCTGCTCTAACATATATATTTTTTTATTGCATAGGTAGGCGGACGAGCATATGGGCCACCTGATGGTAAGTGGTAACCAACGCCAATAGACATTGGCATTGTAAGAGATGTTAACCATCGTTTACATCGCCAATGCGCCACCAACCTTGGGAACTAAGATGTTATGTCCATTGTGCCTGTAATTACACTTACTCACTCACCCTTCAAACCGGAACACAACAATACAAAGTACTGCTGTTTTGCGGTAGAATGGGTGGTACCTACGCAGACGAGCTTGCACAAAGCTCTACCACCAAGTAGACGTCACGTGTATGAGTAAAAGTGTCATAAATATGTTTATTAAAATTTACAATTTTATATTAATTGACAAATAAAAGACGATTGAAATGTTCAAATTGAATTAATATATCAAGTGCTTGTTAATTAATTCCCTTATTAATAAAACGTTTAAAATTTCATAACCAAAAAAAAACAAAATGCGTATTTTTAAAATGGATTCGTTAAACGCAAAAATAATTACACCTGGCTTTTGTGTACAGTAATAATTATCATTTCACAAGAATGTTATTTAAACTTGTTTTAAATCCCATGATAAAACATTAAAATATAATGTTTATTTGTCCAAATAAGTATGTATTATACATATATAATAGATATGGATAAATGAATACAGCACGGAGTTACAATTTGTTGATTTCAATACTTATTTTATTCAATGACTTATATAAATTTAATATTTTTATAAGATAATGTGTTTGTCAATATTTTATTATATATATATATTTAGTTTATGTTGAACAAATATTATGAAATGATAATGTGCTGTCGATTTGGGGGGGCGATGGTAACTGCGACACAGTGAAATACTATTGTAGTTGCTTTCGAATACATTTTTTGGGAAAATGATGTATTCTTGTTTAAATAAAATAAAAGAAAAATATAAATTAATTATATATAAATGTATACATATAAAAATAAAAATTGCTACTGTTCAAATCATGACTGCAAGGAATGGTGGCAATCAGCCCTTCTGACACCAGCAAAGGCAATAAGGCGAAGCATTACGTAAACGTTACGTTTTTGGAATATTACTCCAAAGTCGAAAAGTATCAGCAAATGAAACTCTGAAAAGACTCAATTTTAATAATTGTAAATAGTTGACTCAGTAAGTAGTGATAAGGAGTAGCTACTTATAATTCTACAGTAGAATCGAAAAGGACCCTGGTTAATGAACCACTTGGTTGTAAGGGATCACCACCCACAGACCTTGGCCGGTAAGACATATAAACCAGCAATCATATCGCCAATGCGCCAACAACCGATGTTACTTCCATTTGTCCCCCACTGCTGGGCTAAGGGCCTCTTCTCCTCTTTTTGTGGATAATGTTTTGGAGCTTATTCAACCATGCTGCTCCAATGCGGGTTGGTGGAATACACATGTGACAGTATTTCAATGAAATTTGACACATGCAGGTTTCCTCGCGATGTTTTCCTTCACTGTCAAGCACGAGATAAGTTATTGTCACAAATTCAGTGGTGCTTTGCCCGGGATTGAACCCACTACCATCGGTTAAGATTCACGCGTTCTTACCACTGGGCCATCTCGGCTTTGTATTTATACTGTTATAATATCATATCAGTAATTTAAAACGCATTCGTTTTATCACGAACGGTACAATCACCGATAATGTTTCATAATATATATATACAATATAACTTAAAAAACTTTAATAGCGTGATTCAGGAATATAACAATAGTTTATTTTAAGTAGTTTTGTCACGCATTAAAAACAAGTATATCCATTCACTTGAAACAGTTTCCCATGGCTATTATATATAAATATATCTACATTCAAGTCGGCCTCCGACAGATAGACGGACAAAACAATGCGAGCCCGAGGTCCGGACACACCCCTGAGCGGTAGTGATGGGGTAACACGAGGTTGTCGATACATTTTTAGTGATGCACATATTTTATTTAAATAATCTTTTTTATTATATCAATTAAAAATTAATAATTTTCACGTATGACATTTGAAAAACGATATCGAATGATTAAAATCAACATTTCAATTTTATATAATTTATTATTCATAAAATCTTTTATAATACATATAAAAATGTGTGTAATTGTATATCAGCCAATTATTATAAATTTCATTTAAGCGTGGATACAATAAAATTAAAAAAAAATGGTATTTCTAAATCCTGACCTTTATTGGTATTTTATTTATTTTTATTTAATAGTATATATATAAAAACTGTTGTTATAATATTCCGAGCTATTTTTTAACTTCCTTATTTATCTGTTGACCGCGTAAATTAAATTTTGTTTATGATTATTTTATTAATTAACAAATAAACCAATTGATTTCCTATTTCACGATAATTAACCGATTTGCCAATTACATAGGTAATTAATTACATATGTTATTCTAATAAATCTATATCTATTTATAGATACCCTGACCTTTAGCCTTTTTTTAATCTTTAGCAACTTAACTAGGAGTCAGCTATGTTTACAAACCTGTGCCTCGGATAACACATAAAGCCTGATTCAGATAGAATGACAATTTTTCCATGCCATGCCATCCAATCGAATTGTAAGAGTGAGTAGTAGAAGAATGCAGAGTGCACTTGTATATGCACACATTTGTGCATATTATGATTTTCTGGGATTACTAAATAAAGCGCCAAGAAAATATAACAATACAATTACTACATATATAAATACTACATTATATACAATAGTCATAGATAGCATAACCAACCGAATTTGTTTTCTGGTAGAAATTCGCACATTACCTAACCTCTAAACATTAAAAACGCACTTTATACATTATATTATCTTAATTTGCGTACAATAAAGTCTGTTATTAATATAATACATATTACTATCCGTATTTATATATTCATTTGTATGTGTGAGCAAGGGGGGCTGCTGTCTGGAGTACACTTGTACTACAGGTCCAGACATGTCATGGTGTATATTTAACAAACAAATAATACATTCGAACTAACAATGTTAGTTATGATATCGTCTATGAGTAAGAGCATTTATGGCTGAACAAAATGATAACTATATCTCTATTTATCTAAATGAGAAAGGATTTCAAGCCTAATAACACTTAAATAAGAAGAATCAGACCCCAAAAACGCTATATGTTTTCATATTTGTAACTAAATATATCAAACACTGATTAATTGATTCAATTTAACTTATAACGTGGGAAATATAATGATTTATTTTTAGTTTTAATAAAATAAGTAACAATAACAATAATTGAATTTCAATTTAATAAAATAATAAAATTATTAAGTAAAATTTATTTTAATCCATGGCAACCCCGATGCGTCGCGTCGAAACCGCCCCGCCCCCAGGGCCGCCTACCGAAAAGCGAAGATAAAACGACCCAACTAAAAAACGATAAAAACTCTTAAAAACATTTAGGCATCTACAAAAACACTTTAAAACTACATTGAAAGTGTACACATGCGACGTTTTGCTTCATTTTTGTCGTAAAAATGTATCCGTACTTTTCTGAAAACATTACTATTTTTTTTACTTACAAAATATTCGAACATATATAATTATATATATTAACTTTCAACCAATGTTTATTGCAAGCTAATCGATTTCATATTTAGAACATTATGAATGTAAAATAAAACGGTTATCACATCGGGCCTTTTTTGAGTCTTTGTGAAAGACAATACGATATAGTAAGAATGAAAATAAAAAGATTTTTCATCTTTTTTTATTGGAAAAGAAACAAAGGTATTGAACGATACAGCCTCATAATCTTAATTTTAAATGTCACTATTGAATATCGAATACGGTAGCTGTCATAGATTCAACGTTAAAATTCAGTTGTTAAGTGTCTGAATATTTATTACATGATTTTTTTTTAATTAAGGCGACAATTATACTGTACACAACAAATAATGATTTGATAATTTAAAGCCTTCCCATTGTAGTATTAGAGATGGGCGTATTAATTGCGACAAAACTATATTAGGTATTTGTTATCGTTTTGTTTGTTATGTGTTGTTTTGATAAATAATTAACAGCCATAAGATTCCGCCATATATGTATATAACACTATATTATTAGCATGTACAAATTAATGTATATTGTATGAAATAGTAATTAGATTATAAATCTAGTAGTTGTATGTCTTATTTACTCTGTGTTGCACATGTCTGTATAATATGAATTCTATATTATGCATTTTTGATATATTACGTTTCAACAAACAAAGACGTTTTATAGCTCTTTCTGTCCTCAACGATTTGATATTTGAATGAAAGAGACAGTTAATCAGCTAAACGTCATTTATAGCTGCCCGTGAATGTCTCAAGTCTACGTAGCCTCTATAAAAAGGCTGTAAGTGATGCGCTGCTTTTCATTGAACAAAACATAAAAAATACTAAAAACGACTCACAGAAAGCTCTTATGGGAATCGAATTATATTTTTTAATTACTTTCACATTATATTAACTTGTTAATAAAATTTTATAAGCAAGTTATAACATGTTCCATCGTTATACCTCATCTAGAGAACTGTCTCGTCCATAGATAACCAAAATTGTTTAATAAATGCTTTCTCAATTTTTTTAACTGGCAACAAATATATTACCTTCGTTTATGAAAAATACTAAATTATAGTATTTAATAATTTTATAATAAAAACGAAATTATATTTTTAATTTCACAATTTCAGAAAAAAAAATTTCAACTGTCACCTAACTGTCAAAATCAAAGCGAGAATCGTTGGTGTTCGATTTCAATAATAACAATAGTTTTATGGTTATAAAACAACGTTGTTTACTTGGTGGTAGAGCTTTGTGCAAGCTCGTCTGGGTAGGTACCACACACTCATCAAATATTCTACCGCAAAACAGCAGTACTTTGTAATGTTGTGTTCCAGTTTGAAGGGCGAGTGAGCCAGTGTAATTACAGGCACAAGGGACTTAACATCTTAGTTCCCAAGGTTGGTGGCGCATCGGCGATTTAAGCGATGGTTAACATTTCTTACGATGCCATTGTCCATGGGCGTTGGTGACCACTTACCATCAGGTGGCCCATATGCTCGTCCGCCTACCTATATAATAAAAAAATACCATGGTATTTCATGAAAGTATAGTACAAATCAACACGGACCAATTACAACAAAAAAAAAAACCAAAAGACAATATACCACAAAAAATGAACAGGTGAATGAGACTTAAAAAAAAAGTTTTACGTCATCAGTTTATGTTCGGTGTTAGAACGTCAAGGCGGGTCGTTTTCGAAACGATAAAAAAGTAAGATAAGACAAAGATTCGTAGTAAAGGGGTGTGTCCTGCCTTAGGAGCTCCGTATCTGGACCGCGATCGTTAAGGGTTAACTGTCATGCTCGAAAGTGTTCTAGAACATTCTAGAATATTCGAATTATTATTTATTTTATTGGCATTTTAGTAAATGATAACCATCGCTTACATCGTCAATGCACACACACACACACACACACACACACACACACACACACACACACACACACACACACACACACACACACACACACACACACACACACACACTGAGACACAGACAATTATGCTTTCAGAGGAATTCCATTTAGAATTTGTAGAAATTTGGTACGAAGCAAACATAAGCTCCTTGCTCTAAAACGCGGGTAAAAAATAGTTACAAATAAAATAGTGCCATTGCCGATTCAGACATATTGTCTAGGATGCAATTTCAATAGACATAATTATGGACAGTATCTCGGATACAAAAGCGAGTTTGCAAAGCCAACACAGCCTCTGAAACTGTTCTATCTGATACAAAGTGGTTCTGGTATCAGATATCAAAAATATTATTATAATACTAAACAGCAAATTGTACTGTTCCAGTTCGAAGGATGAGCGAGCCAATGTAATCACTGTCACAGGACATAACGTCTTCGTTTCCATGGTTGGTGGCGCATTAGTGGTATAGTAATGACTGTCTTTTACACTGTGAGTCTCTGGTGACCACTTATCTGGTGACAGTTAACGTTCCCATGTATAATAATGTACCTGATGGTAAGTGGTCACCAACGCCCATAGACAATGGCATTGTAAAAAATGTTAACCATCGCTTACATCGCCAATGCCCCACCAACCATGGGAACTGAGATGATATGTCCCTTGTGCCTGTAATTACACTGACTCTTTCACCCTTCAAACCGGACTACAAACATACCATACTCTTTTGCGGTAGAATATCTGATGAGTGGGTAGTACCTACCCAGACGAGCTAGCACAAAGCACTACCACCCATTGTTACCAGACATTGGCGAGTGAGAGAGAAGTTGCTTTCGCTCTGTACCTATAATTATGTGCATTGGTTTTCATCACAACAATCTTATACATATGCGTATCAAGTTCGTATGGAGCTTAACTTTGTTGATAATAAAGTATTTTACATACAAATCAAGTTACTACAATCAACGTAATTATACAAACGTGAGATATTACTTAGAAACAGCAGATAGTAGGTAATCTATTGTGCTTGTTTCAATTATAAATAGAATCCTCATGTACTATTTTTTATATATTACATATACATTAATTAACAGCCTAGTAGCATGTACTGAAATACATTTTCAATTCATATGGTTGCAATTAAACCGTGACAAAAACGTTTCATTTCAAAACGTTGCACTAAAATTGTTGATGCACATATCCATTCTGTCAATTTCCTACTGAATTTTGACAAAAGTATATGTCGAAATCAGTGCTCTTGTTTTATTCTTAAACGTTGTACTGAAATACGTTTATTTTTAATTTACTTGGTGGTAGAGCTTTGTGCAAGCCTATGGTACAACCTACTCATCATATATTCTACCGCCAAGCAGCAGTACTAAGTATTGTTGTGGTCCGGATATATGATATGACCAGTGTGAGCTACAGTAAAATTTGATGGCAAATTGCCTATGAACGAATAATATTTTTTACAGGGTCAATGTATACAAGCGGATGTAACCTACCTAACAGGTGGCACATTTGCCTGACCGCTAAACAATTTAATAAAAAAAAAACGAACTCGAAATTCAAAAAACCCACAATAATTATTTTAATTTTTTTAAACATCGAATTGAATTTTTTTTTTCACCGTGTAACACTTATCTACCGAACTGTACAGAACACGTGCTTGCGCTTGCGCCGCTAG
This sequence comes from Nymphalis c-album, assembly GCA_963151315.1. Classification (NCBI taxonomy): domain Eukaryota; kingdom Metazoa; phylum Arthropoda; class Insecta; order Lepidoptera; family Nymphalidae; genus Nymphalis; species Nymphalis c-album. The sequence continues at coordinate 3,593,495 of OY720614.1, forward strand.
CGAGAATTTTTCTTCGAAAAATATTAAAAAATTGACTACAGCATGTAATAATTAAAATGTGTCCATAATGGCGTGGTGTGTTATTAGATATAATGACGCTCGGGGCGAAACAGTTGGGAGTTGCGGGTTAGGGGTTCCGGGTTGTACAATACGGACATTTTTTTACTTGTACGAACACATTGTCATTTTTATTAATCTAATAAATAAATAATAAAAATAACAAGGACCTAAAAACCATAATAAAAAAGAATTAAATCAATGTGATTTTGACAATTAGATTGCTTGATGTTACTGGCCGTTTTACATTTTGTTTTTTTTTTTATATAAAAACGCAGCCCGTGTGACGTCACCTTCTATACCAAGTATTAATATCCGTCCCATGGCAAGAATGCGATAAAATTTACGCATTTTCATTATGAATAAGTATTTTTGTCTTGTTCCTTTGTGTCTCACTAGGTTATAACGCTATCAAGATTTATTCGTTAAGGTCTCAATAACAGTCCTGAGTTTGGAAGTTAGTATTAACAATCTCCGTGCCTCGTATAACACGTAAACCATTGCGCCTGAAGTCTCTCCGATGCCAGATAAAAGTCTAATCAGGTGAGAGAGAGGGTAGAGTATGATCTCAATATTGAATGATACATAAGGGATTGTCCAGGCATATTAAATAAATCAGTATTGTATATAAAAGTATATATTATATTAATTAATAACTAACATCATACATAAAAGATTTTATCTTTCAAAATAGATTAAATGACGGCATGCTTGAAACTGAATTAATTTAATTAATAATAACACCAAAAACGCCCGCATTTACGTAAGTTATAGTCACTAGCTATTATCTAATTGACAGACAAACATACATAGTAAAACAAACGGCAATAAACAATTATATAATTAACTTACAAAACATACGTTAAATGTACAAAGATTTATGAGTGACAAAATTATAATGTTGTCACGGGAAAATGAATCTTAATACAATGTAATAAAGATCCCATCGTTACTTAAATATAATTAAATAATCATCATTAAAATGAACTTTAAATCGTTGTAATAAGGACGCTAATAAATCAGCGTACTACAAGGAACCAATTGAAAAGGACGTCCTTTTGATAAATGTAAAGATACATGACAGGTCATGATATATTGGTTTGAGTTCTCATCAAATTTGACTAATATGAAAAAGTATTTGTCTATCCAAAAACAATCCTTAATCCGTTGTGATAAACGCTATATTCGCTCAACGTATTACTAACCATGTTTGGCGTAATTTGATGATTATAGCGTTAATAATTCTGATTAATTGCGATTCAAATTAACACCATATTTTTATAGTAACAGCATAATTTCTACATCAAAATAAAACACTTCAAGTATGCGCTAGAAAATTGTTTAATTTTAAGTTAATTAAAAAACTTAACGCTTTGTATAACGTCATATCAATAATACTCATTACTCACACCAAAAATGCATCTGTCAAATTATATGATTTTGACAGATGTGACAATTTGATTTTTTTATTTCATAGAGATGTCCAAAGTAAAATTTCTCATATTTTTATTAAAAAAAGTTGTTGTGTTTTGTTTTAAGCATTAAAATTAGTAATAAAAAATTATACATAAATATTCAAAACATTTTTCTAACGCTCAAACATACTTGACCTGTTTCATTTTTGCTACGACGTACCATAGACAAGCGGAGACCGATTACAACACGCGATATAAAAAATGATCACAGTGTCCGTCTGTTCAAAGGAAACTCGGTTGTAATTTAACACCATCCGATACAAGTTTCTAAGTGGGCGTAGAACGGCAAGGTCGATTTTCCTTTACAGTATCCGTTACTATGAATCTTTCTCGATTTCTACTTTCCAACGCGAAGGTCTTGTAGGATTTGGGTAGGTTTCATTATTTTAACAAACATTTTAACTCTATTTGATATTATTGCCTTGAACTTACTAAAATCTTGTTAAAATAATTATAATTTCGCGTATTACAAAATTTTATATAATATGTATTTAATTTATAAATTCAGCCACATGTGTATTCCACCAACCCGCATTGGAGCAGCGTGGAGGAATAAGCTCCAAAACCTTCTCCCCAAAAAATGAGAAGAGGCCTTAGCTCAGCAGTGGGACATTTACAGGCTGTTATCTTACTACTTTACTTTATATAATTAACATATTAATGTTTGATTTAAGTGTTCTCCTAAAAAAACGTCAAAAAAACCTCAGCTATCTTTAAACACATTCGATTCGAATACCGTTAAATATTCAAAAAAAGAATTCGCAATTTGTCGTTAATTAAATGAATAATTCTTGTTATATTAAAATATATCCTTCACTTTTATTATCATTAAAGCGATACAGCGCTTTTTCATTACGGTATTATAACCTACACTTAACTATCTAATCTATACGTCTAACACAAAGCGAGTAAGCGGACGATGGCGTTTAAAAAATTCACAGAAGCTAAATTGTAGGGGGATAGTTCTTTGCTTTGAATATTAAAGGACATTGTATCACAACTGTCGACTACTGACATTTGTTTTGACGTCAAGTTAAATACATTAACACTTTACGATAATAAAGAACACACATTTTTTTTTTTTTTTTGCAAACTTCAAGCTTAGCTTTTTAATCAAATAAGGCGAAGGGTATAAAAATACTTTTTGGTTATTAAATGACGAACTAGAATAGGCTCCAAGCTTGGATATGCCTGAGCTGGTTCAGTTCATCAACACTACATTTAAAGGATGTTACATTACTTGAATTTATGTAATATTTATGTATTTACTTATTGTTGACTGGAATACAGATTAAAAACGACATTCTAAGCAGATAATAGTTTAATTTCAATAAAAATGTAATGATTAATAAGAGTATTGGTATTATCTCTGCGAGAAGTGCAAGGTACTTGAATAAGCTATATTTTTATTTGCATACAATGTATTGCCGTCTCACTCGAATAAAACGAGACAACGCGTATAGCAAATATCGTGTCGTACAGTGTAAATTAAAAAATTAAATATTAATAGCCCTTGTCTGGTAAAAAAAATTCTACGCAACGATGATCTAAGTCATCGTTTTACGCCTTAAAAATAAAGTATAGTTTTTGACACTATTGTCACGCCTGTACGTGAATGATACTCCCATGAAATTATGGGTTGAAGTGACATAATTTGGAAGTATATACTGAACTAGCATATAATCATACACTATTATTTTTTACGGTCGAATATACAATGAGTTTTATTGAGATCTGTGGACACATTTTCGTGCTTGGTAATTTTGGGAATATTTTTTTAATAGCATAGGTAGGCGAGCTTATGAGCCACCTGATGGTAAGTAGTCACCAATGCCCAAGACGTTGACATTGTAAGAGATGTTAACCATGGCTGACATCGCCAATGCGCTATCAATCTTAGGAACTAAGATGTTATGTCCCTTGTGCCTGTAAACACAATGGCAAAAAATGAAATAAATTATTTAAAAAAAAAACATTAAGTCGACTCACCATCTTTAGGCGGACTTGCGCACTGTGGAGCGTAGGAACCTAAATGATAACCATACGTGTTCTGGTGCATGGGAGGGAAGGGATACCCTAAGGACCTAGGGCTTGGAAACCCCGAGGCTTCATGAGGATTCTGTTGACCACCCGGACTCCCAAAATGGTGAGGATGTTGGTAACCACCTTTGAAAGGACCATATCCGTGTTGCTGTAACTCTATGAAAGCTGATTTAGAGGATACATTAGTTGGAGTTGAATTAGTGGAATTGGATATATCATGTGGCGTTTGCGACCCCCCTAAATGATGGTGCTGGTGATCTAGCTCCTGGGTGGTCATGGCTGGTTGGGGGGTGGATGGGCCCCCTCCGTCCGAGGACTGAGGAGGCCCGAAGGGATCTGAGAAACTCAGGGTGCCGGATTTGGTGCTTGGGGATTGAATTCGGGTAATTTTGAGGGATTTCTGCCGCTCGTCTGGTATTTTGCCGCTTCGTGCGCCTGTTGAAGAAGAAAAAAAAAACGAGTTAATATAATGGCTTTTAAATAACAATATTATAAAATATTCACGAAATAGTTATGTTTTGTGTGCAATAATTCACATTCTCAAATAGCATTTCGGTCGCACGCGAATACTTCTTACTTATATGAGACCTTTTCCTAGAACTTAGGTTCATAATATACTGGTGCTCGCCCGCGGCTTCATCCGCATTTTAGGTAAGAAGGGAACGGATAGGTTGTTATGTTCTTTGGGGTTCAAATTTGCTTCATACCGTTTTATCAAAATCGGTTCAGTGTTCCATCCGTGAAACCGTAACATACAAACAGAACCACTTTCCTATTTAAAATATTAGTATGAATACATTTTCTTATATCAAGTATATCTGGAATTGGAAATGAATAGCTTTTTAATACCTTTGTAGTTGGTTAAGTGAAAATAGTTTTTATATCCCGAAATAATTTAGGTCGTGACCCTTAATAAAAGAAATATTAAAAAAAAAATTACTCAAGTCCGAGCAATCATGGGTAACGGTAACAGATATAAACACCCACATAGGGTCAGTCGAGTTCAAAGTGAGTTTTGTGGAAAACAATTTGTTCGTCACGCTCAATTGAATCAATGAAACCGAACTTCGTCTTGGATTTCGAAAATATTTTATTGACCTTAATCGTTATCGTTTTTAATAAATAAAAAAAAAAGTCTGATAGTTAAAATGTTGCTAGAAATAATAATTGAAGGAAAATGAATTAAATACTAAGTGTTAAAACACAATAACTACACTTATTTTTACGCTATCAAAATTCAAATGAAGTTATATATAATTAATATATACTTAAAGAAAACCACTGTTTCTCAGCATAAAATTGTCACTGCCAGAATCCGTTAAACCTTTGTTAAACTTTTTGAAAATAGAATAATAGAAGTTATTCCACAATTCAAAGATCCCGCCAAAATGATAATATCTTCCTGACAGATTTTGGCACTCCTATTTCAAATAACTAGTGCGAAACAGTATCGTTATAATGCTATTCTCGGTGGTCCATGCTATCCTCACCAGCCGTACTCATTTAATTTTATTGCTTTTATTTCATTAGAAAAAACTAATTGGATCTCGCCTCAAAACCATTCAAGGAACAATTTCTCACAAAACTAACGCGAGAAAAGTTAGCCCTTAGGATTTTCTTCCACTGAATTGTTTTCAAGAAATAGCAAACTAGCTTATAATAGACTAGCTTTTGAGACATAGAGATACCACAGATGAGTTGTGATGTTACAGGCGAAGATATTACAGATAAAGTGAAGTAGACAGCAAAGAGCAGGAAAGGAGATCCTGTCACTATACAGGATAAACGTTAGAAAGAAGAAGACGGCACCTCAAACTCAGCATAATAGTTAAGAATGTGAAAATAAAGGACCTATTATTGACAGCAACCAATGTAATAAGTTTGATAGTGAGATAAGATCAACTGTATGAATTCCGTAAGATGCTTATAGATTCTTAATATTAATGTATAACATACTTCAAGTGTTTATAATCACTGGCCCTTGTCTCAGGTTGTATGATTTTGTTAATATGGATTTTTGTTGTTATGCGTCAAATCATTCATTTGACTCTTGAATTTAGCGAGCGATTGGTGGTGTATCAAACTATCACTAAGCTGTCAATCCTTATGTAATTAAGTTTATCATTAATGTTTTTTTTTAATTAATCTTTGAATTTTGTTACTAAATTGTTCTTAAATATTCTACTATATCAACCAAAACTAACTAAAACCTAGTTGAGACATAAAAATCAGCCATGACGTATAGTTTATTGCGATGCAAAGCGATGCACTAGTGGAAGATCATCCTCAAAGCAAATGACCCCAAGAATCGGTATAAAAACCCTTTTCGGCAAGCTCTTTGAGTTAATTACGACAGCATCCATCCCTTTCTATCTCGTAACTATTTAAATGTATCCATCTTTGTTCATCATTGGTTTCTTTTTCAACATCTCGACGGCGCTTGTAAAAGGTCGGGTCAAATCGTTTTGTTATTTTTTTTTTTTACGTTTGTTTGTTTGTGTGCGCGTTGATTGCTCATGCCAGTAATAATAATGTTTAGGGCCAGCTAATTGGTGTAAACTTTTATTGAAAATTATTATGAATTGGATCTATGTCTTTTGGTGTATGAAGAGTCAATTTAGATTTTTTTCGTATAAACGACTATCTTTACGTGGAGCTACCGCTGCTTCACTTACAACAACTTTTTCAGATTATCAAGAAAAAGTTTTTATGTCATTATTTTTTTTATTTTTTATTATGTCTACCGGGAAGGCGAATGACTACTCCACCTGATGTTAAGCGGTAGTAGTCCAAACCCGGTGAAAAAAAAAGCGATCAGATAAAATATAATAAACGTCAAGGAAAAATATATTTAACAGTTAAGAGTATCGATCTAATAAGCGATCGATGATATTATTAACGTCATAGGTCAAAAGATAAAATATTCCATTAAGACCTAAGCCATTTTAATTAAGCTCAATTAAAAAAAAAACAAATATGACAATTAAAAATTCCAATAACCCTAAACTACATTTATTATCATAAAACGCTTCCTTAGACAATAAATACTGGTCTAACATAGGATTAGGTTAATTGCTCTTAAGTACTAACGACTGATGAATTTATAATTACGTAATATAAAAAAATATGCGTTCAGAAACCGGCTTCAGTCACCGTTTAACCTGCATATTGACCCCCATGACATTTTCCACCCTTACAATGAGTTACTGGAATTGTTTATAAATATTAATACGGCAAGACAAAGCAAATTCTAATATAAGTTACGACGGTGAATATTTAAACGTTTTTCAATTAATTAAAACGTTTAGAAATTTGCAATTACATATCGAGTTATATTCAACTGTGACAAAAGATATTGAGAATACGAGAGACGTAAAGTGAAAAAAAAAACTGTTTTGTCTCTTTTGAAGTTTTGAATGGCCATGTTACAAACTATTATAGATTCGAAATAGATTCTACTGAAGAACTGAGGCCCTAGCCAAGTTGACATTCTACAATCGTAAACGCTATAGAAAACTAAACAAATATAAAATATGAGAATGACATCTCTCAACGATAAGTCACGTGGTCAGCATGTCACATGTCAACTTGGCTAGGGCCTCTGGTAAGAGACTTAGTGGTCGCACTTTGTACCAGTAAAAATAACATTTCATTAAGCAAACTGATAACGTCCTCCAGACCGATTTCGGCCACGGCGGCCAATCTCAAGAGAGATTAGCGAACTGCGCAGGAGATATTATAGTGCACAAGTGTGTGCGCAGACACAGGTGCACTCTCTTTTCTTTAGCTCTCATAATCCAATGGGACGGCAATCCGACAAGACCGGAAAGAGTTCAGGTGCAGGACCAACGGCTTACCGTGCTTTCCGAGGCACGGGAGTGTACACACTTCCAACTTCCAGACTCCGGGCTGCTACTGAGAATTTTATGACAGAAAAACCCAATAACTATTTATTGACCTGATCTGGGAATTTAACCCAGGACCACCGGGTCTGCGGCCTTATATCTAGCCACTGTAGAAATACTGTCTGTTGGTTAAGCAGAACCAACAATTAGTTTTTTAAAATAACATATAATTACAAAAACATACATTTAAGTAGTATACTTTGATTTTCTTTATATATAGTTTAATTTAATTACAAATTATAAGCATATTTAATCCAATATAAAAACAAGTGAACCAAGACGATAGAATCATGGGAAAGAAGTCACCCTATAAATAATTGGTGGACATAAAATGCCATCAAATATTCATTGAGTCGTTTCAACGCTTCAGTGACTGGTATTTCGAAAGCGACTTGTGTTTTCGATTTATAGTTTATTTTAATTTTTCTCTCTTTGTAAATTTATTTATACAAATGAACCATTTATTTCATAAATTCTCTATGCTTTAAAAATTTTAAAGAATTAAAGATATTGCCTTCTCGCTCTGTTTGTATAAAGTTTGAAAAGGACAGTCTTTAAGCCTGATAAAGCTTGGGATAGGATAACGAATTGAAAGAGACCAAGTCCTGGTGTCTCTTGTCAAAACTTTAGAAATGTTCTTCATTCAAATCGAACTTTAAAAATTGTTTGCCAGCAAAATGTCAAATGTTTAAAAAGCAATAAATTGTTTATGGTATCTTCTCAATATTGATAAATATTGATAATTGACGGCCGCTGGGGCAGAAAGGTACTTGAGTAGCGACCACGAAACGGAAGACGTGGGCAGGACTCCTACAAGGTAGATTGACCATATAACAAGAGTCGAGAGAGGGAATCCGTTGAATGCCGGCAGCGCAAGACCGGCCAATATAAAATCCTTGGTGGAGGCCGTTGTCCAGCAGTGGACGTCTTTTGGCTGACATGATTGTGATGATGATTGACAATTTGACAGTCAGCCAGCCAATTTTAGTGACAATAAATTTATAAATAGTGTATATTTAAATAAACAATAACTAATCGCAACAATCCAGCTTAACAGAATCAAGTGGGTTCATTTCCTTCGAAATTGGCTCAAATAACAATGAGTCTAAGATTTGGTTCGACCACAATGAACGTTATACCAATTCTATTAGACCTCTCCTGTTAACAGCGTATGATAATAAACAACACAAGTACCACAGACAAATTCAATCTTGAACTTAATTAACGTGACATCAATATATAGATTAAAAAAAAAAAGTACGAATTAATTAATACAGATAATAAAATATTATTTTTGTTACTAATTAGTTCGCGTGGTAGTTTTACGATTGAAAAATCGTAGATTCGATACGGTATCTATGCATATTAATGGTTACAACTGAGCGGTGTTTTTGATAAATTTTACACGTTTCGATTTTATAATCGTTCAATATAAATATCTTATTCGTAAACGGCCTTGTATTAAAAAGGGTATGAACTCATACTTCGAAAAGTCGTTTTGATATTAGATTTTAATAGGCGTAGGAATTCCTTGTGATATTTATTTTAAAACTGTATAATAAAATATTTTTGTAGTTTAACAAAAAACTGTTCCGTCATATATAAGTATATTTTTTCATATACATAGAAATAAAAGAATATCTACAGTGTCGTTTGGCGTTTATTCTCGGTTTTATAGACGGAGTCGGTGATAAAATCTTCTTTTTCATAACTATTTAAGTAAATATATATACATATTATATGATTATTATTGTTACAATTGTAGATCTATATAAAGAAAAATCGTTGTATAATGAGTTTAGAAGACAACTCCTATTAATTTTAAAGCTGTAGCACAATGTTGCTAGCGATTAAAACATTTTTTAATGTAAATATTTAGAGCGCATTAACTATTATTTAAAAAAAAAAACATATAAAAATGCATCCTAGATAAAACTTTCGTACCTCTAATCGTATCGTAATTTAAAAAACAAAAGAATGTAATATTACAAAGATTTCCAAAATATACAATATATTAGCTTTCTGTTTAACTCAAGACTTTGACGACAATATTATAATTAAAATTGTTAGTAGAAAATATGTCTACGCGTAACCTATCATTGTACAACAGTTGCAAACCTGTAATTACAAATTGCCACGTATTAATAAACACTTCGCGTGTCAATGGAAGCCATTTTGTGTTAGCTGTCATTATTATTGACAGTTGACAGTTATATCGTAATGGCGGCTACTTGTTGAACGCGAGAAATGTCATAACAGTCTTCAATTGGACTGGTTCGGAAACGGTGAGAAAATTGCCTTATGGGTTTTCACCGAACAAATTGACAATTATATCTTGTAAATAATACTTTTAAAGGTAATACTTCAAATAACTCAATTGATATTCAACGTTTATAGGAATATTTCACACTGTATACTATGAATCCAAACAGAAACTGATATATTAATTAAATAACATAAACACCGATTATTTAGTATTCATATTCCTGGCTAAATATTCTGTGGCACGTCTAAAATTATAAAATAAAAAGTATATATTACACTTCAATCGAGTAGCTTCCGAAACGGACATTTGAATAAATACTCTTAAATATCGTATTCTATAAAGTTAAATCCATCATGTATTTCCGATTATAGATTCTAAAATAGAAATGACAAGAAATCCAGTTCATTGCCAAATAAATTTTCCTTGGCAAAAACTTATTGACTTTCGTGTTCACTGCCTGAATTAGTAGAAACTTACATATGCCGCCCTTTACTACATTTTTATGTTCCACAACATAACATTAGTAATTTTAAATCGAATTAAAAAAAAACAAACAAGTGATGCGCATCAGTTTAAAGGGTTTCCTATTATATTTTGCTCTGAAGATATTCGTAGAAATATAGACATTGTCAGAGTAACGCGAGGACTATAACATTTTAGAACCCGTCGTTGACTGTAGACCCATAGTGTAAAGAGTGGTTTATACTTTTGTCTTTTATCAACAAGATCACTTGCCTAAAGAAGCGCCAACACTCTCTAAAGAAGACATCAAACACATTGAACGTAAAAACGTAGAGAGCATTAAAATACAAACGATTAAACGTCAAAACCCTTCAGATTACAATATTTCAAATATTAAGATGATAATGTAATTAATTTATTCACTTACGAATAAGTAATGATACGAATTAAAGACAAATATGGGCAACTATGTCTATACTATCTTGATTAATAGTTTTAAACGTCTGTGGCGACTGATACAGCGTGGATGTTTATTCATTGGCCATAAACACATTAAATTAGTCTATGATTATTATTATTAACAGAAAAACCTATTTATACTTCGCTTCTTTTTTTTTTAAATGCATGTCTAAGGTCTAACTTTTTTCAAACAAAAAAAAATATCTTATTTGTCATTACGAGTTAATACACGGTATTATTCTGTTTTTGTTTAATTGAGACTGTAAACGGTACTGGTGTATCTTTTTGAAAAAGTTGATATTTTTTGTAAATGTAAATTTAAATAACTGATAAACATCTTTGTTTTTTATTTTTTTTAAAAGTTGAAGGTAATGAACAACATTATACGCGCTTAAGAGTCAATAAAAATACCTTACGACGATGATCTAACTTAAATGTTCTTATATTACATTACAGTTAATAGAATAATTGGCGGGAAATTATCTTGAGTCATTGCCATAACAAATAAAGACTACCATTAATTCTATATCCGAGACATTTAAAATATATAAAAAAATATTAACTGAAATTTTAATAAGTTTTCTTTAACAGTATATAAATATTATAAAATTGTAAATTATCTAAGGCTGTTGCATTTTTTTTAATAAACTTTGGCAGTATTTTTTAAACTGTTGCCTAGCTTACACGTTATTTTTTTTTATGAATCAAAAATATCGTCTTGCTTATAAACTCTTTTTAAATTTGCAATATATATTTGGATTCATCTTCTAAGGAGACTTTAATTAACAAAATAATCAGTTGACAGTTCAAAATTAACTGTCTAACTCATGATGATGAGAATTCTTATCAAAGTTAATGGTCAAGATATGGCAACACTATGTACAATATGTTTGCCAGTTAGAAATAATAAAATAATAAGTTATGAATTGAAGTCTAATTTTTTTTGACGTGACAACATCTTATAAATTGGTTAGCCGGGTGACACTTCAAGAAACTGCGTTACGCTCCGCTCACGTTATGCGCTCACAATGAGAGCGAGTGAGAGGCACGCGTCCCTTCCACTCGGGCATGGTTAGCCCGCCTAAGAGCGAGAGAGACAGACATAAAAAGTGAAATTCAGCGCGAGATTCTTTGTATAAATTAATGTTTTAAATATAATTCTTTGTATAAATAAATGTTTTAAATTGTTACTATTATTTCATCCTTCTTCCTACTATACGAATGAATATTCACATTAAAATTATTTTACCACTCAAAGTCGTTGTCACGTAAAACTTTCGCCCGTATACCGACTTTACAGGCAACCAATTTTTTTTTTTAATTTAAAACCTTTTAGGCTGAATTATTAGTAAATTCATATACATTTATAATTTACAGCCGTCATTTACGTCATTTAAATATTAAGTGCAACTTAATTATTTGAGACGCCGTTAAGTCGTTAATCTAAAGTTTCGCATACTAATTTCAATGTTAAGTAGCGTTTAACTAAGTGTCTGTTTGAGAGATATTTCAGTATTCGGCCGTTGGTCTATCTCTCATCTACAGAAAATTAAAAAAAACCGATCGGTGAGGTGAAGTACTGTTTGTTTACCTTAATATAACGTAAATAGTAAACATATTATAAGAAACTCTTAGCCATATATTACTTAAACTAATGACCGTTTATACGACACCGCTACATTTTTCAATAAAAGTAACTCATTAGGAATGATTACCTTTTTACTATGGTTTTTTTTTAAGTCTATATACGAATACAAAAAAGAAATTCTTTTAAACAAATGAGACTAAGAATTATTTGTGAATAGTTCTACTAAAACGTATTGTTTTTGAACGAAATGACAACTGCCGGCCGCCATCTTAGATATCTTATGACGGGTACACTTTTTTTTTACATTAGTGTTATTTAACAATATATGTAAAGGTTGACATATATACTTGTATAGCCTATTCCAACTTCATTAGGGGTAAAGATAATCATTGATGGTGATCTTAAAATTAATTATTAAGCTAGCGTGTTGAGTATCGCCGAAGGTGCTATCGAACTTTGAATGTAAAATTAAAGAGATGATTGCTTTAAAGATTTATAGATTTACTTGGTGGTAGAGCTTTGTGCAAGCTCGTCTGGGTAGGTAATACCCAATCATCAGATATTCTACCGCAAAGCAGCAGTACTTGGTACTGTTGTGTTCCGGTTGCAAGGGTGATTGAGCCAGTGAAATTACAGGCACACGGGACATTACATCTTAGTTTCTAAGGTTGGTGGCGCATTGGCCAAGTAAGCGATGGTTAACATTTCTTACAATGCCAATTTGTATGCGCGTCCGCCAACCTATACATTAAAAAAAGATATATTAATCGAGAACTGTTTGAAGTGCACAACATAGCACATCTTTTGCAAATCGTATAGATAATGGAAATCTAAGTTGTTTACCTTTATATTTAAGGTCGTCAGACCGATTTCGGCCACGGCGGCCAATCTCAAGAGAGATTAGCCAACTGCGCAGGAGATATTATAGTGCACAAGTGTGTGCGCAAACACAGGTGCACTCTCTTTTCCTTAGCTTTCATAATCCGATGGGACGGCAATCCGACACGACCGGAAAGAGTTCAGGCGCAGGACCAACGGCTTAACGTGCTTTCCGAGGCACGGGAGTGTACACACTTCCAACTTCCAGAGTCCGGGCTGCTACTGAGAATTTTCTGATAGAAAACCCCGATAACTATTTATTGGCCCGACCTGGGAATTGAAGCCAGAACCACCGAGTCTGCGGCCTTATATCAAGCCACTAGACCAACGAGGCAGTCAAATAAAAATGTATGGAAAGTAGAAATAAAAAACGCATCATTTAATTTCTGTCCGTTTAATTCCACTGTATCTGTACTTTAAAGTCAATTTAGTGTTGCCATTAATTAATATTTATTTACATTTATTAAGTATGACATGTTAATCATAATAATTAAGAAATGCTACGGTAGTTCTTATCTCATACTCAATTATAATCTTTGTTTTTATCACATCCAATGCAGCCGGCTTTAAATTATTGCGACTTTTACGACTGAAAGAGTATTAAGAAATGATAACTTATAGTGCTCAAGTTTTAACTTTAAAGGTGTAAGTTATACTTGTGTATATTATTGGTGAACTTATTTTATTCGGTATACATGGAAAGTGAGTTAGCAACGTTCTATGTATACTATAGAATCTAACTTATGTGTCAAAGTCATATTTCTTTATTTGTACTTATGTACTAATACATAAAGCTGAAGAGTTTGTTTGTTTGATCCGACTAATCTCAGCGACTACCTACTGGTTCGAATTTAAAAAATATTTGTGTTGTATAGTCCTTATATCGAGGAAGGCTCTAGGCTTATTTTTAAACCCGGTGAAACCGCGTGGCACAACTAGTTCAATATACAAGCGTTACACTAACTTATTGATAGTCATAAATCTACCACCGATCCGGAATCCAACACCTCAGACCCGAGAAGAACCGGCGAAAGAAACTCAGCGGGCTTTTTTTTCTTTTTTTATATCGCATCTTTACAATAAGAGTTTTTTTATATATTTCATATACCCTATGTGTCACAGTACGCTATTTGTATCTACTAACTCACACTCCAAACCAAAAATATTGCTGTATTACCGTTCGCCCTTAAAATTACTGATAAGTAAAGTGAATGTGGATGGTGCCTATATAGATAAGTTTGTACTTATTGATGGTGAAAATTATCGCGCTGATGATTTGCTATTGAAGTTGAGGCTGTGATTCTTGTAATGATATTTTAACCAGGATTATATAGGTATTTACAGGGATCTAGTAAAGAACAAGATATTTGAATATGTGACAAATGAACCACCTGAGGTTAAGTGGTCTTCACCGTCCATATTAACGGTGTAGGAAATATTAACCATTCCGTAAATCGCCAATGCGGCACCAACCTTTGGAACTGAGATGTTATGTCCCATGTGCCTGTAAACACTGGTTCACTCACCCTTCAAACCGGAACACAACAATATCAAGTACTGCTGTTTTGCGGTAGAATATCTGATGAATGATTTTAAAAGAAATGTACAATGCCAATGTCTATGGGCGATGGTGACCACTTACCATCAGGTAGTTCATATGCTCGTCCGCCTACCTATAAAGAAGTCTGTCCTTTCGTATAGGTGTTCTATGTAGACCCTTTATCTTACCCATGCAAACCCAGGGCCTATAATATGTATACTGCATAAATGATATTAATAAGAAACTAACTACCATAGATAATAATAAATTTATCTCTTTGATGGTGTCCGACTTGAAGTTGAATTAAAAAATATATATTACATAGACAATTTTTTTAGTGACAAGATGTTTTATAAAATAGGACATATAAATTTGTAAAAATATTAGAAAAAAATAATAATTTTATGTGTGAATTAAATCAGTGAGTTATCTATAATCTAAGATAGATAAAAGATTGCACTATCATTTCCGCCGGTATCTCTTATATTTAGTTCTAGGCTAATATCTTAAATCAGAAACTAGTTCAACATCCGTTGTCATATATATTTATGTATTATGGGAATAGAAAGTGACTTAATATGTAGGTAGGCTATCTCACGGTAGGTGGACTATATATCCTTTTTTTTTATTTCTTGCCACCATCCGACGATAGGGAAGGCCGTTGGCAATCGAAATTACAAAAATCGAACGCGCCTGTAGTGTTGCCATGCATGAAGAATAATTCCGATTAATTTTGTTACTAATTAAAATTAAAAACCAAACCTTCGATACTAGTATATAATCAATAATAACAAGCCATTTCCCACCACCTACGATATGGATACCTTCAAGTCTAGAGTGAATAGGCACCTTCTAGGCAAGCGCGATCCACCTTAGGCTGTAGCATCACTTCCCATCGGGTGTGATAACAGTCAAGCGCTTGCTTATATATTTAAAAAAAAAAAGTTAGTCGATACAACCATAGACATTGGCACCATAACAATTGCAAACCATTCTTTAACCAAATAATTGTTCCCAGATATCATGCCCCGTTTGCCCATAAAAGGGACTAACCCTTGATGCAACTAACCCTTCAAAGCTGACAATACCGATATAAAGAACAGTTAGCGGTGGACTAATAAATTATATCTACCCAGATAAAGCAGTAGCCTTCTGAAAATATATATTAGAATTGATGATGTAGGCCATACTTAACGGAGAATAAACATCTAGGTAACTTAGATAAAGTGTGTGTGCATAGATGCAATCTCTATTCCATCACTCATAATTCGATGGGCTAGCAATCCGAAAAAAAAATACAGTTCTGAGTATAGATACATGCTTTCTGAGGCACGGTATTGTTGAGGCGTTATTCTGTCTAATTCCTGCGTCTCCCTTCTTTCACAAGTCTTCGCGTGCTGCCTCTCGATATCAGCGACATCAATACATCGCACATGAAGTAATATGGCAACTCTTTTCTTTGCCGCACATCTAAAAAAATGATTTCTTTACAAGCATACGTGTTTCCCTCCTCATATAACCATCATCCATCATCATCCATCATCACCATCATCCTTCAATTGAGACGTAAAGAGGCATCTTGCGGGCCGGCAAGGCAGCGGCTAGTGCAGATCATTCTTCCCGACTGTAATAGCCGTCGTCACAATTGGACTACTACCACTTACATGACTTACAACTCTGCCAACGTAGAAACTTCTAGTTGTTATTTAAACAAGATTAAAATATTTATATAAAATTTTAAACCCACTTTAAAAAAAAATATTTTAAATTTAACGAATTTAGAACATGGGTATTCTAAATTCAAATCTCTAACGTATTTGGAACGTTTAAATGAAATCATAGACGTGTGATGACGTAGACGATGATATGATGTCGCCGGAAATATTTGATGAACTAAGCGTTATATAGTAATACCCCTCATAAGCGTTTGTCAGTATTAGTTTATACATTATTTTATTATAAGAAGTAATTGTATTGCCTTTGATAAGAAGGCAAGCAGAAATTGATATTCAGTGGCAGAAAGAAAATTCAAAACTTTTTCTAAATATAAATACATAATACGAAATATTATTCTGCCAATGGCTGGCTCGATAATTTCTGTTACTGGTTGAAAATTTCCAAGTACATTCGATTATTATTAATAAATTCAAGTGAAGTCATATAATATCACTTGTTACAAGATTATCTCGCTTGCGTGAGATAGCGATCAAAAATATCTTCGCAGACGGACACGAAAAAAACTTACTTCTACCACTCATTAAGTTTTATAGTAGTGTCTCCCCTTTGCTAGTAGAATGTGAAATTCTTTCTAAAAACATCAATTGATTGTAAGCGAGCCTTTCGTTCGTATTTTCCGTATAACGGAACTTAAATCTATATTTGAATTAAGATTTTTTTTTTATTCGACATATGCGGATGTGTTTGTGACACACACATGTCAAAGCAAAGGCGTACATATAAGTATGTCTCTCTGTTTTATTTTTATACATAGGCCGAAATTTATTAATGCAATATAGATTATAATTTAACTTTAACGGTTATTAATGGAATTTTAAAACATCATTGTTTAAAAATAATTAAGTAATAATATGTTTTAAAATTATAAAAATACATTTAAATTTAGAACATGTGTTTTTTTTATTAACATGTGTTGGTATGGTTTATTATTTAAGATAATACTTATGAACGCATTTATTTTAATTAAAAGCAACGATCGTGAAAGGTACAGCCGAATGAATGGATTAATAGAAACTATTTAAAAAAACTGGACGTGTAATTTGTTGGATTCGCTGTAACTGTTGTTTTTTTATTTACTTTTTGTAGGAAACAAGAGAAAGCGTACAAATCAAACATTAATTTGATAATTAAAAATTTTACGGTACGAATACGATTTTTTTATTATTTTAACAAGCATTAATCATTCGTTCAATAAACAAAGATAAACGGTTTTAGTGTTAACGAATTGTATTTTTAATTTCGTATTTCTATAGTGTTAAATAAATATTATTTTAAAAAAATAAACATGTTTATGACATTAGCGACCTAGACGTCAAATTGACCGCCATCTTGTAGCGTTACAAGTTACATCAAACATGGCAGTTTATAATTATTATACTAGAACTAATAGCCGATCGCTGTGCATTGTATTATTTCCGATTGAGATATTATAAGTAATGAAACCGTAATGGCGTCGGATCGTTTAATTGTTTATGAATTATTAAATATATCGTATTTTTTTTTCATGGAAATATGGTTGCGGCTGTCTACTATGGAGCCATCTTAAGCTGTGGTTGTCGAGGCCGAGATAAAAAAAACTAATTAAAAGCCGAACTCGTGTTGTGACGAGGAGCATCTCCATATCGGCGGATGATATCTACCGCCAAAAAAATTCCCGAAGAGTGTTGACAGCACTAAAAATCAGCCAAATTATTTTATTTAACAGCTTATAACACTTATCTAACCAAATAAGTAAACAGGATAAAAGCGAACGAATCTTTTTATACGAATAGTTTTCTATTTGAGATGAAGATGGCGGCAAGTTGGGCCATATACTTATTACGTAGGTTTATATAAAATCTTAATGTTTATATAAGATCTTATAAATGAAACCTAATAAGACCGCAGACACGATGGTACTGGGTTCAAATCCCAGGTCAAACGAATAAAATGTTATTGAGATTTTCTGTCGAAAATTGGAAGCGGACAAGGAGTGTACAACTCCCGTGCCTCGGAAAGCACGTTAGGCCATTAGTCCTGCGTCTGAACTCTATCCGGTCGTATCGAATAGCCATCCCATCGAGTTATGAGAGTAAGGGAATAGAAAGTGCACCTGTGTTTGCGCACACACTTGTGCACTATAATATCTCCTGCGCAGTTAGTTGGCTTACCTCTCTTGAGATTGGCCGCCGTGGCCGAAGTCGGTCTGGACTATTTTACTTTTTAAAACATTCCACAAAGGTTTTTTTTTTTTTTAGAACTTTTTTTAGAGGCAAAATAGTAATAATTATAACAATAATATAACCAATTTTTTATAAGCAGTTATTTATGTTACCAGAAAAATAATACATTTTTGGAAGTAGGGTTGTATTTATTAATTTTTTTGTAAGATATTCTTGTTTTAAAAAGTTGATACCATTCGTATAAAATAAAGATTTTTTTTCTTTATTGTCAAAAACTATTTACGGCCAGTATTCTTCGTTGCGGCTTAAAAGTTTCAATAAAAATAAAAGTAATTTAAAATGTTATTTCTTATGAAACTCTTGCGTTTTTAGATGTATATTTGAAACGATGTATTTTATTGTATATATTTTTTATTTCTGATAAACTTCAACACGATAGCTATATTTATCCCGTTTAATGGAATCGAATGATGACAAAAAATAATTGATACTTGCCGCTTAAATATTTCAACGTACTTGTATAATGTTACAAATGTATTTTTTATTAAAATATTTTTAACTATAAAGAATATTTCTTAAAAAAATACGTTACTTACATAGATATTTTTAACTAATATAGTATTTACTATAATTATTGTCACAATGTATAAGTGCTTCAAGATATACTTAACTTAATTTAAATATACGTAATATATTTAAATATAATCTTATACGTTTATATTTATTGTTAAAAAAAGTGATCGATGACAAGCGACAGCATTCACGTCATTTAAATTTCGAAGACTAATAATGGCAAGATTTTTTAGTAAGCACGCGCCAAAATGCGATTTTTCGACAGAAAATATAATAATATATTTTATATGAAAGATAAATTTATTTAAAATAAAACTATGGAAAGAAATAAGAATTTACAAAGGTACCATTTATTTCCTTGTTACGCTATTTCAAAGAAACACTTTTAAAGTGCATTTTATATATTTCATTTGTAAAAAATGGATACACGTCAATAAAAGAAGGCTGTTGAAATAGTATTTAATGAAATACTCTATAGCTATGCCCCTTATACGAAGATACTACATTAGTTAGCCGACGATTGGAATCGTAAAAATTCTGTAAAAATATTAAATTCAATTTAAGGCTGAAATAATTATAGCAGTTGCGTATTTAGTATTAAAAAAAATATTTATTTTTCTTTTATATTTTTTAAATTAAATATTTCAAATACAACAATGTTTTTACCTATCTGATCTTTACCTATCTATCTTATTATTTATCTTTATTTTATCTATCTTTCGGATAGTAGTTTGAACAATTATTTCAATTGCTATCGAAATGTTTTGTTATAAAAATATACTATGTCGCTCTCAAAATCTTTACAGCAATAATTCAAAATGGCGATATACATATATTAAAGCTTATACGTAACAATTATATCAAAATTATATTCTTAACTTACATTAAATATATATTTCATAATATTATTTAACATTTCTTAATAAAAATAATCAATGATATTCTTGGAAATAAAATCTTTAAGCTGGGCAAAGGCTTCTCTTCAGAACAGATCGGATCTTACTCCACGCTAACCCACTGTGGTTTCATAGATAATTAGATACACATGAAAGAATGCCATTTGACATATTTCCTCCAAAGGCCCTTCATCATGTGATGAATTATAAACGCAGTTAATCAAATCTCAAGCTTTTAAAGTTTTCTATCCACTAAGCCTCATTGAATCAAGCTCTTGTTTTATATCAACTCTTATAAATCAAAACAATTACTTACTCACAATTAACTTATATAAAACAAACATAATTCAATGTGTCTGGAATTGTTTTTTTTTTTTAATTCCTTTTATATAACATAATCAATCTCTATTTATCGCTTTTACGCATAAAAACATACAGACATGCAAGTTACATACCATTTCATCGTTCATAAACCTCATAAATCACTTACAAAAATATATTCCACGCGCCATTTTCTTTTTTATATCAGTACGTATGTAGCGAAATTAATAATTCTCTTAACGATATAAAGGAGTTTCATGGATAACCATATAGGGCTGCGCCCTCGGCAATTACTCCTGTTCGAAACGAGACACCGGGATTTAATAGTCTATTTGAACTATTACTTTTAAAAATAATAATATGATATATTGTTTACCGTATAACTTGCAGCTTTGACGCTATTTTTGAGTAATTAAAAAAAAATGGTTACTAGTTCTATTTATGAAATGTTCTGTAAAGACGCTAGCAATTTTTCCCGCTCTTTTTAATTATAAAAGAATATAATATTGGAAATCCGTTGTATTTTTTTTAAATGTAACTTTTATTTTTATTTAACAAACCAAAATAAGTTATCATTAATTTAATTAAATATACATCTGAAATATATTAAATTTGAATTATGTCCTGTAAACGAAATTAGATAGACCTAAATTCTTGTGATAGTTGTACTTATGTTCATTACCTTTAGAATATATTTTTTTTAATTTTAAGTGTTAATCAGCCAAAAAGATTCAAATGAAAAAAGGTTTTACAATAGATAATAATTAAATTACCGTTTTTTAGATTAGAATCCAGACATCAGTTTTATACTTTTTTTATTGCTTTCGATTTAAGTACACGATATACAGTTTTTTCTTTTATCGAAAATAATGCCAGACTTTTTCGTTTCATTTACGAAAGAAACATTAAAAATATCTTTGAAGAAATATTTCATTCAATTCAGTTCTGTATCTATTTCAACATTACATTATGAATATCTTATTATCTTTTGATTTTTAAAAGCAGAGACGTTTCCTCTCAGCAAGACGCTTCAAGCCGTTAAAAAAAACAACTTACAGAAAGTACCTAATTTTTACTTGAAATTGTAGGAAATATAATAATTTTTTAATATTTTTTCATTTATAATCCTTTTTAAACATAATTTAAAAATCATTTTTCAGAACGATTACAAATTTTCATAGCAGTGAGGGGACCGTTATACGAAAGTGATGGTCGGACATTTAGGAGGCTAGGGGACATAACGTAGGTCAATTCCGATGAATAAAATATGATGTTTATCGATTTCTTGAAACCCAACTCTTTAGTAAAACTTGTGTTTATGATATAATTGCTGTAATAAAATCGTTTTAAATTACTAAATTCGTAACAGTTCGAACTTTGTTTATATAATTAACGATATAACTGAATAAATAGAAAATGGCTACGTTGTTCGAATTTTAAATTTTTAGCCGTTTATTTTTTATGTATGGAAATGTTGGCTTTTTTTAATGCTTATAACCCAAGGATTACAAATATAAGGAAAATAATTATTAAAATAACAAAAAAGGTTTTATGTATCAACGTTCACGCAGCATTACAACAATAAAAAGGTTATTTTTTTTTAAGGTGTAGGCAAAGGATGGCTCATGGACAGGCCGGATTGTATTGGCAGGTTAATTTACCAGATGGCATTGTGACTTCGTTGTGGAGTTCTAAGATGTTTTCTTTTAAGTATTTTTTGGACTTTTATTGGGGCAACGGTATAACTATGCTGGTCGTTCTCTTTTATAGATTGATTTTTAAATTGATTCATTTTTATTTCTTGTTCGACATTTTTCTAATTGTTTAATTTTTTTAAGAATTGTATCTGTATTCAATTAATGTTCTTTTAAGCTTTTAAATGAATGTGCGTTATTTGAATAAAAATATCGTAATTAATGGAGTGATTTAAAAAATACTTAATTTAGTAATTTGTGCCTCAATTTCTAATAATAAAATATGATTAACCTAGAGTACCTAACCATTAATAGCAAATAATATCAAAAAACTTGTTCTTTTTTCCAAAGAAATTAAAGTACAGATTATGTCACTTATTTAATATTACTTTTTTTATCTGTTAAACTTTCTGTATTAACAAAACTTTGTCCGCAATGTCTCCCTTTATAAATAATCAATCCTTTCTTCCTAGAATATTTAATACTATTGAGATATAAGAGAATTATTTACATGTCAAGAAATTTATTCAAACTTAAATCATACCTAGAGTAGGTGTGATCTCTCTTTCTAATTGGAATTAAAAATCAGTATATTTTTGAAAGGTGCCGTTTTGACTGAATCTTGTATTTGAATAAAACTAGCTTTTTATATATTCAATTGTACATAGAGATCATAATAATAGAGCTGACGTTGAAGCTGACAATGTGATGTTCTTTGCTTAATAAAAAAAAAAACTTACGGTTTCGAAGTAACTTTAAACTGCAGTACACAGCATCACTATCACAATATTGAAGGAGCACAAATAGTTCAAATTAAAAAAAAAACACTTGTCTATACACTTGAGCGTGAAAATATTTTTAGTTTGATAATTAAATTTATGATCGACAAAAGAAGTCGGATTATTAACGGCACTGTGCGTGAAATCAAAATTATGATTGTCGGTAATTAGACAGAACGGGACAGAAATATAATTACGGATTAATTAACGATCCATAAATAATTTCGCAATTATAGAACACGTGGCGTCATTTTTTTTTTTTTTTTTACTTTCGCGCAACTCGTTTCGCCGCGTTCTCTGCTATCACGTCCCTGTTGTCATTTTTAATCACAAACACAATTTTCGGTCCTCAGTCAATAACGATCACAGTCTAATCGGCGGTCATTTTATAAATCGCAATCAGAAATCACTGACTATCACCGCACACTAAACTCGAATGATAACAGTGATCAACTTTCGAAAAAACAGAAACGTCACACGGGGAAATAAAAAAAACACACGGAACGCACACAAGCACAAAATACTGTCCAATTAAAGATAATGTTTGAAGATATTTTAATAGCGCACCCCTCCGAGGTAATCCGACACAACCAACTCCCGTTGAATTTAAACACTTAATGATCGGTTGAAGGAAATTGTCCGAGAAACGAACGGCCCAATGTATGTCCCTCTCTTTCTAATTAGTACGGATCTATACCGCTTGTATGGGGCTCGTGGCGCTAGCGGCGCTCGGGGGGAGCGGCCTGTTTGAAGGTGGAACGCTACCCAGGCGGGGCTTAGTTATGATTGGTGGTTTGAAATGGCGCGATTTTTTTCGTTTGTACGTGCAGAGCGCTTGGGTTGGTAACGCGAGATCGATCGACGGCGCCTAGGTTGCCATTATATTTTTTTTATGGGTATTTTTTGGCGGTACTCTGTGCTTTAGTAACCTGTTATACTGACCACGCCCAGCTGGCTCGTAGAACGTGCAGAGAGACGGCTATCAATCCAGACTCCGGCCGTAGGCTTTTATATTATTTTTTTTTAACGAAGTGGTTTTTTTTTTGTTTGTGACGGTGTCTTTGATTCTGTGTAGTGTCAGTTACGATTTTTTTCACGGTCAAATCATTGTTTATAAGTTTTACTGTGAGTGTCGGTAAATATGTATGTTTTATCGTATTTACATCGAAAACTATAGTTACATTGCATTCTCACATTGTTTTGAGAAATAACATATTATTTGCGATTTTTCCTTTATGCGGTATGCGATGAAAATTACTTAGTAATCAAATAGAATTTTTATTGTTACATTCTTGATAAATTATTATTATCTTTCAAAGTGGATATAGCTTACTCTATAATATATACATCTATTATTATATATCAATAATACACATACATATACAATGTCTAGATCATACAAGTTATTCAGTTTATTAATATATTACAGTACAAACATATAAACATGACAATAAAACGCATTTTGTTAAATAATTAGAAGATCTTTGATTTTATTATTTCTTATACATGACATAGTTATAATAAAAAAAATTAGAAAGTATTTTAAAAACTCTATTATAGCCTTAACTTAAATAGCAAAATAAGATTATTATAAAACTAATTTAATAGTATATAAACGGATATGTACGAGTTAAATACATAATGTTATATACGTTGCCCTCTTATTAGCAATCTTTTATCACACTACCAAAAGTAACTAACTTTATTTTACTTTTTTTTTAAACGGTATAATTCAGGCGTTGTAGCTTTATAAATAAAATCCCTTAATAAATTAAAAAATATTTTTGCTCTATAGTACCCTGTATCTGTACTTATATTATGTATATAGAGTCTAGAGTATATAACAAAAAAAAATTATAATATAAATTTAAGTCAGTCGCTCTTAATTATAATTTAACAAAACAATTTTAATATTAATGTTCACTCGTTAGGTACGGATGTAGATTCTAACGAGAACCGTCGAGAGATTTAGTACCTAGTCGCTATTTTCCGATAAATAAATTACATACCACTGTGATTTTCTAAAAACTCTGCTTTATCATGTACTACAAACAGTTCTTGATTAATATATTTATTTATAATACAACCATATCTTTAATTTACTTCCAATCAATAACAGCTACGGCGTATTTCAAAATGTATTTTTTCGGCGAATCCAAACTAATATTATAAATGCGAATGTTAGTTTGTTTGTTTGCTACTCTATCATGTACAACTAAATCAATTTTAAAACTTTCAACAAATCAAATTAAAATATCTTTATTCAAAGTTAAAGTGTTATACTTTCTTATTGATTGTCATAAATCTACCACCGGTTAGCAAATAAACGCCTCAGACCTGAGAAGAACTGGCGAAAGGAACTCAACGGGATTATTTTTTTTCAGCTCATTTTTTACATTTTTTTATAACATTTATATAATATTATATTATACAATAACAATACAATAATAATATTCTTCTTTATTTGAAACAGCCTAGAAGCGATCGTTTCATTCGCAAGGTCTGAAATCACCTAAAAAAGGTGTGCCCCAAGTGTTCCCAAGGCGTGCAATAGAAAGCTACAATATTAACGAGTAACACAGGCTATATTTTGTCCCCGTTTTCTTTCAAAAACGGAAGCTACGCGGTTGAAACCGCGGGAAAAACGCTAGTCCATAATGAATATCAGAGTTTATTCAAGATCACGACCAATGATATCGCGACAATTGTATTAAAAGTTCATATGTCTTAAGTCCTTGTATTAACAACAGGTTGTTCTATTATATATTTATTGTTGTTATATTAAATAATTATTAATATTTAATATAAAACATTCATAATAATAACATAAGATTTTAAAAGGAAGTTTTTGAAAACTTTTTGAGTATTTTTTATAATCGTTTTTATTGATACATGATAAACAATGTCATCCGAGAAAAAGCCGAGATGACCCAGTGGTAAGAACGCGTGAATCTTAACCGATGATCGTGGGTTCAAACCCGGGCAAGAACCACTGAATTTTTATGTACTTGATTTGTGATTATAATTCAACTCGTGCTTGTAGTGTAGGAAAACATCGTGAGAAAACCTGCATGTGTCAAATTTCACTGAAATTCTGTCACATGTGAATTCTACCAACCCGTATTGGAGCAGCGTGGTGGAATAAAAGCCTCTCCTCCAAGCCTTCTCCTAAAATGAGGAGAAGAGGTCTTAGCCCAGCAGTGGGACATTCACAGGCTGTTACTAGTAGTAATCTAGTTTATAAAGACACGTAAATAGGTTAGAATCCTGGATATAGCACATACAAATTATTAACAACAATTAGGAAGTTGATAGTGTTTTACTCCCGTGCCTCAGACAGCACGTAAAGTCTTGGGAGCTCAATCCGGACGTATAGAATTGCTGAATCTATTTATGAGAGTCCAACTGTGTTTATGTACACAGTTGATAAGGTTCTATAATCCTGCGCCGCCATGATCGCAATGGGTCGAACATCATCTGGAAATAAAGCAATCTGTTAAAATAACTACATCTACAATACATCAGTGAAAACCGCATTCAATTCTGTGCAGTAGTTTTTGTATGATGCGGGTACAAAGGTACATACAGACAGACAAAATTTCTAAAAATTATTGTATTGGCTTCTGATATTTTCCAATATCTTTAATGTACAGACATCGCCCTGTTACAATTTTATTATATGTATGGACTAGCTTCTAACCACTTGTGAAGAACGAGGTATTAGGTACCCCTTGTCCTTTTCTCTACTCCTAACAACATGTATGCAAAATTTCATAATGATCGATTGAGTAGCTAAGACATGAGAGTGACAAACAAACATACTTTTGAATTTATTATATTGGTATGATATATCGTGATCAAAATACCAATTTTTTTATAGTATATATAGACGGATGAGCACATAAGCCACCTCATGGTAAGTGGTCACCAACCATAGATAATGACATTGTAAGAAATGTTAACCATCGCTTACATCACCAATGCGCTATCAACCTTGGGAACTAAGATGTTATAGACCTTGTGCCTGTAATTACACTGGCTCACTCACCCTTCAAACAGGAACACAACAATAAAAAGTACTGCTGTTTTGCGGTAGAATATCTGATGAGTGGGTGGTACCTACCCAGACGAGCTTGCACAAAGCTCTACCACCAACTAAATCTTTATACTATAAATACACACTGACATATACATAATATATTATAATATATTCCTTATGATTAACACAAGTTAATAATAAGTGTCCAATATCGATGTCATTTCACCAATCATTTCGAATGAATGAATGACCGAATTGAATGAACTGCATGAGTGTTTAATTGACACTTGAATGTGTATGAGATGAATGTATGGCTTAAATACTTGTGAGCTTGGTGATTTTAAAGTTTACATTTGGCTGATATTGTTTGAGATAAACTTGGAAAAAGATTAATCTGATTTGATTGGCGTGGTGATTAGCGCCGAAGGTGGTGGTCGGCTCGATTTCCACCCAGAGGCTAAGTTGACATTCTACAATTGTAAACGCTAATAGAAAACTAAACAATTGTATGAGAACGACCACGTGACTTATCGTTGAGAGATGTCATTCTCATACATTTGTTAAGTTTTCTATTAGTGTTTACGATTGTAGAATTGACTGTGCAACTTGGCTAGTTGCACAGGACAGACATTTGTGTGCATGGATATATCTGTTTGTCTTGAGTCTGGGTGTAATTATCTATATAAGTATGTATTTAAAGAAAAATAGTATATGTAAGTATATCAGTTGTCTGGTTTCCATAGTACAAGTTTACTTAGTTTGTGATCAGATGGCCTTGTGTGAATAATATCCCAGGTTATTATATATTATATTATATATCATAGCTTTATATCTATATGTTTATGAAAATTCGTGAACTATGTAACCTTAACCTCCGTTACATAATATATTCGTGATCTTCACAGCAATCATACAATGTAAAAACACTGAGTCATTACGTCATAATTATGTGAATATTGTTTGAAGATAGACTTCAGATACAATGCAATATAAATTGCATTCAGGAATATACATAGAGACATAGAAGATGTATATAAGGCTTCACTGCATTGTTGATCTATTGGCTACATGTAAGGCCGTAGACCCAGTGATCCTAGGTTCAAATCCCAGGTCGGGCCAGAACAATGTTTTTCTGTTGAAAAATTTCAGTAGCAGCCCGGAGTCTGGAATTTGGTAGTGTGTACACTCCCGTGTCTCGGAAAGCATGTAAATTCGTTGGTCCTGCGCCTGAACTATTTCCTGTCGTGTTGGTTTGTCGTCCGATCGTGTTATGAGAATTAGGGAATAGAGAGTGCACCTGTGTTTGCGCACACACTTGTGCACTATTATATCTATTGCGCAGTTGGCTAATCTCTTTTGAGATTGGCCGCCGTGGCCGTAATCGGCCTGGAGGGCCTCACTTAATATATATTCCTGTTATAAAATATTAGTTAATACACTTGGTCACGACTTGTAAAATAATTATTTTTAATTTTTATTTAGTTAAGGTTTTAATGTAAATAATATACATTTAATATATATACATATAAAAAAACATTATTATAGATAATTGTAAACTGTATTTCAATAGAGTTTTCTAGACTCGTCCACGAGGCTAGAGAGCGGAGAATATCTGGATCTTAGGAGCTTATTTCGTGATAAACATGATAAATAGACTTGCATTTTTGTAGATATATATTTTTTTCGAATTGAGTATTACTATAAAACCTAATGTATGATAATGAACTAAGCTGTCATCCTTTGTACCTGTAGTTACACTGACTAACTCGCACTTCAAACTCAGTATTATTTGGTGGCAAAATAGCTGATGACAGGCTTGCACAAAGCCTTACCACAAACTTAATACACAGTTTTGTCCGAAAGTCAGCCATTTCTTCAAACTTAGATGATCAAGATTGAGAAGTCTTTAGCCCAGCAGTGGGACAATGTCACTTTTATAAAACCTATTATGTCAAACATGCATTTGTAAATAATCAACAGAGACAATCAGATAGCTTCACGCCATAAAACTTGTAGCCAAATGTCAAGCGATAACTTTTATAATATATTTTCTTATCATTTTTTTTTTAATTTATTAGTAACATATAACAATGTAAACTGTTTTATATAAAATTATAGATAAAATATTGATTGACTTTTTTAATTATGAATTTGACCTTTAATTTTTTTTTTAATTTACATTTTTATATGATTTTTAAATGAATATTTATGAACGATTTCATAGTTACTTATTTAATTCATGATTAATTTAATAGAGCAATTATGTATATATTTTAAATATATAATTAGTTTTATTATTAACGAATTGATTTTTTCTCAACAATTTAAAAAAAAACCACATATATATTCATAAAGTTACAAGCGCAATTAAGGTGACAATTAAAAAATTGAATATTACGAAAAAATTAAAAAAGAAGGAAATACGAAGTCCATTTTCGATTTTTAAATTGTTTTTTTTTTGTAAATGTATAGTTTAAAAATAGTAATATGTGTTTAATCGTATATATTTTTTATGTGACTGATGAATTCTCAATTGCTCAGTGGTAAGAACGCGTGAATATTAACCGAAGATAACGAATTCAAATTCAGGCTGCACAACTGTATTTTCACCTGTGAATTTGTTTTATATACAATATTGCATGTGGTTGGCGGTGAAGGAAATCGTCGTTAGGAAACCTGCACGTCGAATTATACATGTGTATATACGACCCCGTCCCCGAATTATATGAATGATGGAAAGCTTCAACCCTTCTCAAGAGGAAAGCCTATACAGACTATTAATTCACTTGCGTGTAGGTTATTTGTATATAATCATAAATATTTTTTATTATTTCCATGATTCGAATTAAATTATTTGTTCAATCTTAACAAATAAATAAAATACGAATTTCAAAATACGTGGACACGTAAGACTTGGAAGGATAAAACTACAAAAACTACTAAAACTTGTAAGACACGATGACAAATTATATTTAAATAAAACAAAAACAAAAGACAAGCTCTTTTATATTTCAAAATTAGAACAAAAACTATAACTACAGGTTTTTTTTTAAGTTTTATTTTTAATTCAACATTAAGATGGTGGATGAAAATGACATCTGTCAATGTCACACTTGCATGACAGGTGCATAACTAGTTGATACAAAGGAAATTAATATACAGCCTATTAAAAGAACATTAAAACCTATTTATTTATGAAATTGAAATAAATGTATTTTTTCGTGACGTAATAATTAAGCTATTATATTTATAAAGAATTAAGTTTCGTATTTACACGCATATTTGCAATCGATGTCATTTATTTAACTCATATATTGGTAAAGTAGTAATTTTGTACGTATATGGTAAATAATGTAACATTATAAATGGGAAAATAATTCTGTCTGTCTGTCTGTTACGCACGGCTAAGCCACTGAACCAATTTTGATGACACGACGCTATCCTGCGTCTGAACTCTTTCAGATCGTGATGGATTTGCCGAGAGTGAGGGCATAGACTCTACACATGTGTTAACTCAGAAGGACATTATCATCATCTTTTGTAGTTCGATAACTCTGACTCTAACAATAATACTTAAACTTTAAAATTTTTCATAAGGATGAATAAATCTTTCCACAGTCCAAAAATTCTAATCAAATTATAAACTAGCACATTTTTTTTACACTATCGGCTTAATACTGATTTTGGGATTATACCAATACAGATAAGTTTTAAAGTTTAAATAAGTTTATTTGTATATAATTAACTTTTTTTTTAACTTACTTTTATTATTATCCTTATTTTTTTTTTAATTCTCACATACTGGATCCTTTTTTCTTGTTTATCTGCTAGATGACGTATTGATACCAATAAGCTTATTCTTCTCTATTTCTTTTCAAAATTTATATTACAGTTCTTATGTGCTTATATGTGTATATATGTGCTTACTGTGAAGATCCAAGTAAATTATCTTTTCGTCAAAATCATATTTATTTTTAACATTCAAAAGTATTAATCTAAGCAAAACACTTTATATGTGACGAAATTTTAATTGTCGTATCAAATCGATTTGCTTTAACGAACGATTAATTCGATTATCTTGCGAAAAACGTTTTTTTTTTTTTTTTTGTTCGAAACTTTTTGTCGTAAATGTAGGTATATAAGTGTGTATTGTAAAAGTCTGATAGCAATACATATTAACAATAACAATACTCATTTTATCATACGTATTAAAAATAAGCTTAATTTAAATCTGTTATTTTAACTTTATTGCATAATTGTATATATATAAAAATAACTTATTCATCTTATATTCAAAAGCAATTAAAAATAAGATATACTAATCTTACTGTGTAATTACAGGCACAAGTGACATAGCATCATCATTAGTGCCCAAGGTTGGTGGCGCATTGGCGATGTAAAAGCGATGGTTAACACTTACACTGTCAGTGTCGAAGGGCGTTGGTTACCACTTACCAACAGGTGGCCAATATGCTCGCCCGCCTATTCTATAACAAAAGTGTGTGCATTAGAAAAATACAACTAAAGTAACAGCCTGTGAATGTCCCGCAGCTGGGCTAAGGCCTCTTCTCCTCTTTGTAAGGAAAAGGTTTTGGAGCTTATTCCACCACGCTGCTCCAATTCGGATTGGTAGAATACACATGTGACAGAATTTCAATGAAATTAACTACATGCAGGTTTCCTCACGATGTTTTCCTTCACCGTCAAGCACGAGAAGAATTATAATCACAAATAAAACACATTAAATTCAGTGGTGCTTGCCGGGGTTTGATCCCACGATCATCGGTTAAGACTCACGCGTTCTTATTACTGGGTCATCTCGGCATATACAGCTATAGACACATAAATTTCCTCTTGAATTTCTTTTATATTTCATGTTGGGAGTGTAATAGGTACTGTTGGTCTGAAAGGCCTCGAGCTTCACCGGTTAAAACGGGAATACAAAGAATCAAGCTAACTGTTGCGTGTCCACTAAAACAATCAGAATACATACGTCTTAATTTCCCGTAAATCAGTTTTCGACTTACGACGTTTTTTTCGTATGTATATTCAAATAGACATTCAATATTATCGAATTATAGCTTTTATGAAAAGTAAAATATTACGTTATCAATGCGAAAGTTCGTTTGTTTGTGTGTCCTTTTGTTTTGTGACATACTTACTACTTTGTAACATATCTACTAACCAAGTTTTTTTATGGAGATAGTTGATAGTCAAATAATATGTTTTAATAATAGAAAAATATAATCGAGGCATTGCATTTTATAAAATTTCATTATTATCATTATTACAGGTTATGTATAAGTAATATAGAAATGTACAGTACAGTTAACAGCCTGTGAATGTCCCACTGCTGGACTTCCTGTCCTTCTTTTGAACAGGCTTGAAGCTTATTCCACCAAGCTGCTCCAATGCGGGTTAATGGAATACATATATGGCAGAATTTCAGTAAATTAGACACAAGTCGGTTTCCTCGCGATCTTTTCGTTGTAGTGAAATATGCTCCAAAGTTGTTGCACTGAGACTGTAATTACTGGGCTTAGTTCTACGCGTGTGGAGCCAGGCAGACCTCTAGTATCAAAAACAAATCCAACAAAACTAATATTACAAATAAGTTTTTTAATGTGTACACTTTATTGCACACAAGCACATATTTTACATCATCATAGAACAGGATATTTAGCAAGATAATAGCGTTCTTTGTGCGAGTAAGTTAACAATAACGATTTAAAAAAAAATAGAATGAGCGAAGACGTCCTTTATTTTTTTAATATTCAAAACCGAACAGAGCTACGTGTAACACTTATACAGCCTAATGGATATAAAACTGTGGCGATGTTAAATGAGACAGTAAACTTTGTTTTTATTGCTTAATAAAATCGACTGAAGCGCCGGCTTCGCTTCTTAGAAATATTAATAGACATTTTATATGTTTATTGTTTATTTATTCTACTAGGAAATGTGGTTTACAATAAATATTATAATTGTAATTTGAATTACAGGTTAATTAGGACGGTTTTGGTTTCAAGGGTTGAATTATATTAAGGGCGTGTTTTATTTGTTTATGACACATAAATACTTTGTTAATATAATAAAATAAAAACTAATGATTTATTTGTTTTTGTTCTTAGTTTTTTTGTGTTATTCGATTTGTTTTTTTTTTTAATTGTATTCAGTTGTTATGTATCTGTGACAAGAGAAGTTTTAATGAGTCCAAATAAAATGTTTTAAAAATAACAGTTTTTTATTTCTTTCGTTTTTAATATTACCAGGCACAGGTTTGTTATTCATCGTAACGTATGCCAATTTATATTCAAATTGTTTTTTTTTTTTAAATTATTTTTGTAGTATTGATTTTTTTCATAAATTTAACGAACTGGTTTGTTTGAATTCTTCGTAGTTGTTATATTTCAATAGTTTTTTCTTCAATAAATTTAAATTTTTACAAACAATAATTTTATTAATTTCATTTCATATTTAAATATAACTTATAATTAAATTATTTCTTCAACAGAAAAATAAATATTTTTAAAGATTTTGGCACACAATAGTCTAATTAAAAAAAAAACTTTTTACGACCCACCACGTTGGCTGAACGCAAAATCGAACATTGAAAAGAAATACAACAGACCAAAAATTGTTCACGCCTCATAAAACAGATAAGGTATCTATTCACTAACAAGTAACAAATAATAAATGTCACAGATTATAAATAAAACAAAATGTCGTAAAATACAACCGAACTTAATTAACTACTGTTGAGCAGAACTTAAATTTATTAGTGAAAATAAATTGACTTTCGAAGGGGCAGGTAGACTATTTTTTATCTGTATTTTATAGTTTAGAACTTAAAAGAACTCATTTACGATTTGCTTAGATGTTTCGAAACATATTGAAGTAGTTTTAATTAGTTTTGAAATTTAATTAATATATTTCAAATTTTATAATTTTGAAGCTACAACCAAAAACATTTAGTATAGTTTATTTTTTAATATAAAATATAGTTATAGGCAATTTATTATATAGGCTTATTAATGAATTTATAACCCTGAAATCATCGACATTACAATAATGACCCCATGGAATAAACAATATGATTCCATTCAAAACTGAAAATTACTTATTATAATACTGAGTAACTAATGCAACCCTCGAAATGTTAACGCCATGCGCCTATTTCAAGTATTGTCAGTTAGCGGTACTTTTGTCCCATTTAGGACCATTATACCGCCGTCAATACGACAAACGCTATCAGCTTTTGCTAATTTTTTGCCTATTCATCCATTGTTATGGGGGGTCTAATGGACCCTTGCGATTTTTTTTCGTAACAGGTGAAGTGTGCGCGGGTTAGAAGGGTTCCCATTGTTGGCGATTATTGGGGAATAAACTAATAATGTCGGTGAATAATTCTGATGTTTTGTATCTTTGCGTCATTTTTATTTGTTATATGGCCTATTGTGTACATTTTTATTGGCAACGGGGCTTGCATTAAATATTAAGATGTTAATAGAAACCGCCTGTGAATGTCCCACTGCTGGGCCAGGCCTCTTCTCCTCCTTTTGAGAAGAAAGTTTTTTAGAGCTTATTCCACCACGCTGCTCCAATGCGGGTGGAATACACATGTGACAGAATTTCAGTGAAATTTGACACATGCAGGTTTCCTCACGATGTTTTCCTTCACCGTGGTTGCATAAACTCCCTTTTCAAAAGGAGAGGATTCAAATCAAATGAAAGCAAAACCGCAAGTTTTCACCTTTGTTTTTTTTTTAAGAATAGGAAGGCAGACGATAGATATGGATATGACGATATGCATATGGACCACCTGATGTTAATTTAAGCCCACAGACATTGGCATTGTAAGAAATGTTAACCATCGCTTACACCGCTAATGCGCCGCCAACCTTAGGAACTATGATGTTATGCCCCATGTGCCTGTATTTACACTGACCAGCCACCCTTCAAACCGGAACACGACAATACCAAGTACTGCTGTTTCGCGGTAGAATATCTGATGAGTGGGTGGTACCTACCCAGACGAGCTTGCACAAAGCTCTACCACCAAGTAAAGTCTAAGTGAATTTCATTATTCAGACTTCCATCTTATGTGAAAGTTAATCTTCCTATGGATAAAATAAAAA
The DNA here is from genome assembly GCA_963151315.1 of Nymphalis c-album. Taxonomy (NCBI): domain Eukaryota; kingdom Metazoa; phylum Arthropoda; class Insecta; order Lepidoptera; family Nymphalidae; genus Nymphalis; species Nymphalis c-album. The sequence goes on from OY720614.1 coordinate 3,628,508, forward strand.
ACATAGAATACTTAGTTTCTTTTCAGATATTATGTAAACAAAAAAATTATCTTTTAAGAAATAAAAATTTATTCTACTTTGAAAAAGGTTACATAATATGATGACTTTTATTTAATACTTAATTCATGTAATAAATTGCATTTCACCTTTATTTATTTTAGTTTTATTAAGCCTATCACCTATCCTATCACATCCGTGTGGACCTGAAGAACATGAATAAACTCAAAAAAAAATATTTTTAAATATTAGACACAACATTTTCAAAATAAGAATGTAGGTACCATTAATTCACGTCACTAAGCATACCTTCAACACTTTAGCAAAATGAAGTCAAGAACTGCATAGTCACTGCCTAATGCATTTTATCACTAAAATTTGAATTGTCATCAAGACATGACGACTCATTTTGAAACCTGTCAAAACAAATTTAGAATTTATTTAGTTTAAGAAAGATGAATAGTTTAGTTTTGTTGTCAATATTTTATTTAAAAAAATAACAAGTAATCTTAAAATATTTTTTTTATATTACATATTTTTATCTTGTATTAAACAATTCAAAATTCGAAACCGATTAATCACATACGAGTACCTATGTGACATTGGCAGAATATTTTGCGCATTACATAGATACCCGCTAAAAAGGGAGAAAAAAAACATTATTTTTCTCGCGTTATTGTTAAAACTATTTCAAAAATAGAACAGTCTATTTTATTTTATCCAAATCCGTAGCTTGTAATGGCTCTCGTAAGTCACCTTCAACAGCCACCTTAGTAATATCACTTCCTTACTTTGTCAACGAACCTTCAACCATAGGATCTAAGATTATAGGAAGGGATTGGTAAAGTAAAATTAAAGTAGTTAATTGGAATAGTGTTGTATTATAAATTAAAAAATATTTGTAGAGTATAAAATAACAGAGCTATTAGAAAATTGCACGGAACGTGTAAGTCTGAAGTTCATTAATCTTTACTTCTTCGATAGAAATACGATATACATAGTATATCATATTACATAAATGAAGATTTAAATAACTTTAATTTCCTTTCCGTTTAATACTTTAGTATCCATAAAACTAATACTACTTTCATGAATAGAAACACAGGTAGTCTTTCAAATATATTTATTTTGAAACACAATCAAATAAACAATAAAACGCGAAATGCGTTCTGCTCTTTATAAGTTTATCACAGATAAAATATAAAATGAACTCAATTATCAACAGTATAAGGTTGTCAAATGCTTGCATCACATATGTTTAAACTTGTCAAACTGGTAAGGGTCTAACAAGGTGAATTTTAATTACTTTTAAACCAGCGTTAATTTAGTTTTTTTTACGCCGGTACCTTTGTGTAGCGGTGCCTTTATACCTTTTTTCGTTTGTATAATCTGTGAAATGGCATGTTAGCGCCATTTGTACGTCTGATCTTTTTTAATTATGTTCGATATTTGAACGTTTCCGGTTATTATGTTATACTTTTGTTAATTTGATGACCACCCAAATTTTATATGACAATATTAGCGAACGTAAATTAATGATTATTTTTATTTTTGTATTAATGGCGTCCTTAATATTACAACCTTAATTTAATGCCTTAATTCTCTTTGTTTGGATATCTATAGTTTCGAAAAGAATTGGATAAATTTACAAAGATATATGATAATTTACTTAATATATTAAATTATGCTTATAAAAAAAAATAACATTATCTTCTATATTCTAAATTTATATTAAGCGGAAAGACATGTAAGATAGTTTAAATTAAATGATTCTATAGTGGATTGTTTTGCAAATAATAGGTATTAATAATAATATCCTGGGACATTATTCACACAAAGTCCTCTGATCCCAAACTAAGCGGACCACGTACTGTGGAAACCATTTAGCTACTACTTTTCTTTTGTAAATACATCATACATTCGTATCTAACGTTTATCGGATGTGCGCTCAAGACTACTCTTTTGCTATCGTTAACATTTTTTTTATTGCGTAGGAAAGCGGACGAGCGTATGGGCCACCTGATGGTAAGTGGTCACCAACGCCCATAGACATTGGCATTGCAAGAGATGTTAATCATCACTTACATTACTATTGGTCTGACGTTGGACGTCATCATAGCTCATTATATAGTACTTAGTGGTAATGCTTTGTACAAGCTCGTCTGGGTAGTTACTACCCAGTCATCAGAGATTCTATAGCAAAACAGTAGTACTTGGCACTGTTGTGTTCCTGTTTAAAGGGTGAGTGAGCCAATGTAATTATAGGCACAAGGGACAAAATATCTTAGTTCCCAAGGTTGGTGGCGCATTGACGATGTAAGCGATGGTTAACATTTCTTAAAATGCCAATGTCTATGGATGTTGGAGACCACTCACCTTCAGATGGTTCATATGCTCGTCCGCCTATCAATTCTATAAAAAAACCCTCCTTTTTACACTTTATTTTGTCTTTTTTTTCTTTTTCTGGCGCGTATCTACGGTATCTGAAATATTCAACCAATGTCACGTATAAGGAGATGACGCTGACAATGATATGAGTGAGAGATCATTCGGTTTCAAATTTCGAAGCGTTTAATGATGATGAATAGAAACTACCAGATACTACAGTAGCTTAGATACAATTAAAATATATATTATCAAGTGAACCTTCATCTAAGCCGCATTCACATAATATAGACTCTTACATTTGTCTTGATAGCGACGGAGAGTCTCTTTCGACAACTAGATGTCAAGCAAAAGAATAAAAAATATATATACAAAATGAATAAATACTCTTTTGTGCACATTAAACACATAAATTAAATGTTTCTTAATTTAAATTTCGATATCGTGCATCTAAAAACATTTTATCGAATGACTATTCCAAATTTAAAAAACAATATTTTAACATATTTAGTGGCAAATGTTAAACACCGATAAGGCCAAGCTGAAAAGAGGTTGCATGCAATTTCTATTTCAAACTGCACGTGGATAATTTATTAGCATGGCATGAGATGTGACTATTACGCTTAATAAAAATAAATGATATTCCGACTAGATCGTTTTGTCTAGTTTCCCATAATTTGTAACAATTTGTATTCATACAATGACGATCATTAGGCGTTTGATGCAATTTGCTGAACATGTCATAAACAATGATGATTTACGTAGTTTTGTAATGTTGCCAATAGTATATCCTTGTTCATAATTAAATATACACAGATAATAAAACTGTAACAAATACGTTTTGATATTGTGAACAATTAAATTAAAAATATATTTTTTTTTTCTTTACTCGAGCGACGACCGCAGAGGTAAATCTAATACCAACTGTTGTTATATATTAAATTTGTTTTTAATTCTAATAACGTAAAGCAAATATCGTGAGGAAATAATTTATCAAGGTATCAATGGAGAGAGACGACGCGACGGAATACGCTCTAAGCTCTATTAGTGGGAAATTTCTATAAATATATAGAAAAATAATATCGCGTATTCTATATACTCGCATACACATAGAGAATCAAATTTCTGCACTTAGTACTTTGATGAAACTAATTTTACTTTTATTATTATTTTTATTAACTTCAGTTATCTATACCTATTGCTAAATTAAGGAATTAAATTACTTATTAAATCATCTAATACCTTAATTATTTATATGTCATGTGCTTCTCAAATCAATAGTCACAATTAAAAGCAGGTGAAACTGCGAAGCGGGTCTACTTATAAAATAATATTATATACTTAAACCTTTTTCGAGTAGCGTTATATATAACATAAGCTTTGTCTTTTTTTCAATCAGTAGTTATTTTACTTAGAGACTGCCTCGATGGTCCAGTGGTCTACATATAAGGCCGCAGACCTGGTCATGTAAATAAATAGTTATTGAGTTTTTCTGTCAGAAAATTCTCAGTAGCAGTCGGAGTCTGTAAGTTTAAGTGTTTACACTCCCGTGCCTCGGAAAGCACGTACAGCCGTTGGTCTTGCGTCTGAACTATGATTAGAAGTTTAATAAAGAAAGCCTTAACATATTAACTAGGAAGGATTGAATAATTAGTGGTAGTTAGTGATAAACATAATGTCTTTACATCTCGCTAATTCTATCAAATTTTATTTATATTTTTATTAATATATTAACTCGTCTCCGCCCGTGACTTCGCTTACTTGTAAGAGGGGAATCCCCTGACAACGTGTATGTAAATTTTACAAATAAACAAACTCACGTTAGTTTTTATACTATTAGTTAGAATTTTAAGATTTGAGAAAAACATATATTATTATAGTATTCTATCGCCATTCAGCATTTCATTCTATTGCTCTGGTTTTAAGGGTGAGTGACCCAGTGCAATTATATCCCCTGGTTGGTCATGTATAACGGTCTGTGAAGTGGTTTTTGCTAAATGTGTCTACGTGTAGATGAACGCATCAGGTAGTCCGACTTGTCGGCCTTTCTATATTAAATATATTAATAAATAAAGTTAATTTTTTCCTATATATTTGAAATTCTGCTGAAAATTTTACATAATATGTATTTATATTAAAAAGTTATCAATAACAGTAATCTGGGAATTTTCCAAAGCCTCTTTTTGTTAAAGGAATAAATTTTGAACTTAGGTTATTCACCATTCTGTTCCATTTCCGGTCAGTTATACATGGTAGAATATATTTAACCTCATGCTGGGCTCCCAACGATTTTCCGTCAACGCAAATGAAATAAAAACACAAATTAAGCTCATGGTTTGAAATTAGGCTCATGGTTTACTTGGTGGTAAAGCTTTGTGCAAGCTCGTCTGGGTAGGTACCACCCACTCATCAGATATTCTACCGCAAAACAGCTGTACTTGTTATTGCTGTGTTCCGGTTTGAAAGGGTGAGTGAGCCAGTGTAATTACAGGCACAAGGGACATAACATCTTAGTTCCCAAGGTTGGTGGCGCATTGGCGATGTAAGCGATGGTTAACATCTCTTACAATGCCATTGTCTATGGGCGTTGGTGACCACTTACCATCAGGTGGCCCATACATTCGTCCACCTTCCTATATAATAATAAAAAAAAAAAAATTGTTATCGTTCTACGAGCCTTCTAACCACTACGCTATCACGATTATTATTAACCAAATTTATTTATTTAGTTGACTCTTAAGTATATAAGACAAACTAAATATCCTATTCATGCATGCATCATCCTTCCTAATCCTAAGTGTCTTTTTTATTTTCACTTTTATTTGTATCTGACTTGTTTTGTTTTTGTTTTTTTTTCTTGAGTGTGCAATAAAGATATTTATTATTATTATTATATAAAAAACAAAATTAAAAATAGCTACATAACAAATAAAAGCTACTGTTATTACTACTACTAATCTACTACTACTCTACTACTAATCTACTAATATTATAAATGTAAAAGTACCTCTGTTACCTATCTGTATAGCTATCACTGCTAACTAGAGATTGGGTCCCGGGACGTCTCGTGTCTCGAAGTCCCTTGACTTTTCTTAATTTTAGTTGTCTCGAGTCCCGGGCCTTTCGGGTCGAGACTCGAGACGAGACACTATAATATTGTCGAAATTGTTATGTAAATCATTTTTATTTGTGCGGTGGTATTATTACAAAAATCAGAAACAGATTGTCGGACAAAGAATTTTTACCCCTATTAAAACAAAAACAAAAATCTTAAGTCTCGAAGTCCCGGGAATTCAGGTTACAGGACTTTGATTGTAGGCTGTCTCGTGTCCCGGGACTTTGAAATTGTCGGAAATTCCCAAACCCTACTGCTAAACCACTGAAAATAATTTTAAGAATAAACATAGGCTACTGTTTTAATCTAATTCATGTCTCCCTCCGCTAACACACGACAAACGCCTGTAAGTAATTAAATTAGATTATTAGGAATTGTGTTCCTGTTTCATTTGTTAATATATATATGTTGTATTTCTTATTTATATAAGATTTTTTTTACATTGAAGACATAAATAAAATATTTTTTATTATTGCATAGGACGGCGGACGAGCATATGGGCCACCTGATGGTAAGTCGTCATCAACGCCCAGAGACATCGTAAGAGATGTCCACCATAGTTCACATCGCCAAAGCGCCACTAACCTTGGGAACTAAGAAGTTATGTCCCTTGTGCCTGTAATTACACTGGCTCGCTCACCCTTCAAACCGGAACACAACAATAGCAAGTACTGCTGTTTTACGGTAGAATATCTGATGAGTGGGTACCTACCTAGACAAGCTTGCACTAAGCATATACAAATTAAAAAACAGGTTATCGCAATATTACAATCTTTACTTTAAAATATTAGCAATTACTGCTTTAAAATAAGGGTAAAACTTGTGTGTTGTGCCCACTACTAAGTGAGCACAACAATAGCCCAAGGTTTCAGGGTCGAAGCTGCGACTTTTACATCGCAAATAATTATATTTTTTTTATATATATATTTACAATTGCACCGAATATTGAGTGTTACACATTTCGAACTTTAGATCAGTATTACTCGTAAAATTTAGAATTTAAAATGTTTCGTAAATAATATATTTTTGTTGATACCCAAATATGTTGTTGAACCCAAAAATACTAGTAAATGTTATTGCGTATATATAAGTACTTACATTATTACTGTGTCGCACTATCCACATCTCATATCTAAAAAACATAAAAAAAAACTTATATGATATTCTGCGGCGAGGCGAGAAAATTCGCCTAGTATTTTACTCGGTGGTAGAGGTACGGCAACGATCGCGCTTCGAACTAGAAGCCACCTAGTTATATGTTTAACAATATATATATATCATTTGGAATACTTTTTTTTATTATATAAGAAGGCGGACGAGCATATGGGCCACCTGTTGGTATGTGGTCACCAACGCCCATAGACATTGGCATTGTAAGAAATGTTAACCATTGCTTACATAGCCAATGCGCCACCAACCTTGGGAACTAAGATTCTATGTCCCTTGTGCCTGTAATTACACTGGCTCAATCACCCTTCGAACCGCAACACAACAATACAAAGTACTGCTATGTTGCGGTAGAATATCTGATGAGTGGGTGGTACCTACCCAGACGAGCTTGCATTAAGCTCTACCAGCGAGTAAAGTGACACCATGAATATAACATGAATATATATGTATGTTTCTTTACTGTATGTTTCTGTAGCACCTTTTGGTATAAAATAAAGCATATTCTAATCTACTCTATTCTAAACATAATATAAAAAATATTCTTCATTTCATGAACAAAATTATACCTTTATATAAAATTAAACCAAGATTGCGATTCGTTGCAAAGTGACAACGTTTGTCGGAACTTTCTCTAAGAGAAATGTGTGGTACCTTGTTAGGGTAGAGCGCCGACAATCAACAATGATTGATGTGAAAGACAGCGCAACAACTCTAAACGGTTAAACACGACAATGAAAAAAAAGTTGAAATTATTTAAAAAAAAAAATTATTTAATTAGTCGTGAAATAACTAACCTTAGTCAAGATTTATCATTAAAAAAAAAATTCTTTCCTCTATTCTTTTATTGATTTTTTTTTCTGTTATAACTTTGTGATGATTTTCCAATGATATGTCAATTGTTTGTATGAAACAATAATCTTAATTCAAAACAAACCGCATTTGCGTCAAAACATCAAAAGCATTTATTTATAACGGTTAAAGATTTCTAATAGCAAATCCAACTGTATTTTAAATCCTATTAAACACGATAGAATGAACACATTTTGTTACTTAAATAAAAAAAAATAACAACGGAAACTTTTTCGACGGCACCTCTTTACAATATTTATATTAGTTATACAAATTTTTGGGTTTTGTTAGATTTTTTTTTCTAAACAGTAGCTCTGATGGCTGTTCTATTTGTCTTTGGCCTAATAATTAATTTTAGTTAAAAAAAAAAAACGGTATTACAGTGTGATACAAATAAACGTTTAATCCATTAATATCTCTTAATTTGTTTTTTTTAGTTTTTCTTCAAGAAACCATGTTGTTGTGTAAAATAACGAACAAAATAATTAAATGTTCATATATATTTATATAGTATTTTTTAATAACTTATGGGATAAATAAAATATAAAAGGTAAATATTACCACTTTTAATTTCCAGGAAAAGTAAAAGCTGAACAGCATTTAAATACATACTATGAGCTAAGGGCTCATCCCCTGTTGTGGAGTCTTCACCGCAGAGCTCAAAATAAATTAAATCACAAATTAGGTACTTGAGTATTCAGTAGTTCCTATTTACCTTACCTTAGAACCATATTTTTTCGTAATTCCAATTTAAGATAAAGTTAAAATAACATAGAAACAAGATTATAAGAAAATCAGTAATTTAGTGAGCTAATATTTTTTGTCATACAATTTTTTTGATCTCACTAATCTATACTTTACAATTTATATTTAAATTATTTTTTGTAGTTTCTAAAATAAATACAGAATAATTTTTCATCAATAATGTGAATGTAGTTTTGATATTTATAATCTGTTTCACACCGAACGAAAAAATATCAGCTGTCAAAAATAAGGCGGGAAAAAATCGATCGATATTTTATTTTTTTACAAAACCACAAACAGAATAAAGGAATAATATAAAAGGTTCGCGTGTCTCGGCGTGCCGATGCCGGTACATAGCCGGTGTATAATTGTACATAATACCTATGTATCGTAACGTAATTTGCGTCTGAGCTCCGCGTCTAATGACAGGGCGTAGCACGCATGCGCAGCACACAGGATGACTTTTATATATTATATAGACACAGCTCTGTAAAATATATTTTTATTTTTAATAGTTGCTTAAAATTGTCACAATAATAATAAAAGTATTATATTATTATAGAATAATAAGTATAAAATTAAAATAATAACTTATTACTTTCGTCAGACGACAACGTGAATTTGAAATACATACCACTTTTATTTTATAGTTTATTAACTTGGCTATTTAAGAGTTACGAAATCCAAAACAATCATTTTTTTATCTGTCCGTGTGTGTATCACATAATTTTCAATATGTCTAAAAGTTACAAACACAACAAAGATAATTCCGCTCGTAGGTACATTATTATTTTTAAATTAATACATTGTTCATATATTACATTCGAAATCTATCAAATAAATTTATACGAGTATAATATGTCTATGTTATTATGTATGGCGCTTTACCTTTGCGTATTACTTGAAAAACAAATTCATCGAAAAAAAATTAGAATTTCACATAACTTTTCAGCGATTGCCGGCTCTATGTATTTTGACAAGTTACGATACAGATAATAAATATGACATTGGTTTTGTAATAAACAGCGTAGTGTAGAACGATCCACTTGAAAGACGTAAAAACAATCGCGTTTCCTCCCGCAGACGTGATTGAAGTTGTCTATTTTGGTACAATCGAATACAACAAACCTTATTCTAAATCTAACTGGGCTGTATGTAAAAATAAAATATTTATATATTAACTTTTTAATGCTGGAAAATGCATTTATGAAACACATATTAGTATATATACAGGGTTATTTGTAATGACCCAGCAACCTCGCAGGACTAGATAGCTAACACCATAAGCAACAACTTTTGTTCTACGCCTTCGGACATAACTCAATACATGAAAAAAAAAATATTTTATAAGTGTTTGGCGTCCTGTCGTGACATTTGTAGGTCTATATTTCATTCATATACGAAAGGACGACGCAACGCGTCGATCTTTTCTTTGCGCGTAGATTTATAAACGTTCAAGTGGGAAATTATATCAATACTTATTTTTGTATGAAAATAAAATCTAACAAATTATCAAAAGTCGTTGAACAAAAGTTGTTCCTTATGATGTTAGCTATCTAGTCCTGCGAGGTTGCTGGGTCATTAAAAATAACCCTGTATATCAAAATTAAAAAAAGGTATTGTACAAATGATGACTGCGCGATACGGTGGCAAGAATGAAGTAATTCATTCCCGTACCTCGGAAAGCACTTAAAACCGTTCTTTCGCGATCTCTCCCCGGTCGTGTTCGATTTTCTTTTTTTCGGTTTGAAATAGAAATACTTCCAATTAGGCGATCTCACAGACATGTGCATTTTGATAAATATTAACCCTACCGTCAATAATAATTATCATCAACGGGTATCTAGACGAGCTTGCAGGAAACATTGTTATAAGTTTCGTTAAAGAAGACATCATAATATTTTAATTACATAAAAAATTCAAATTTTAATGAAATTCTAACACAATATTATTGTTTTCCAGTTATAGTCGATCACAAAATTTAAATTTTATAGTTATTGTATGATTAATAAAAGAGTATCGCTTCTAGCTTTCTTTTTCATTAATTTCATTTATCTATACGACTGTACTATGCACCAGTGGCGCCGCGGCTTTCAACGGAACGCTATCTATCTCCCTTACGCATCACCCATCCTGCTCTCACTCAATGACCACTTTTACTTTCTAGTTATGAAAGTAACATCCTAAAAAAGAAATATTTCATTATATTGCATATTTCAAATACAATGAAGGTATATCACTAAGATATATCAATGACAGACGTGTGAAGATTGAGTGCGTGCGCACGCGCATGTTTTCTAATTTTTCACTTAGATTAGAAAAAAAAATTGAATTTTTAGGTACGAAACCCATTTCATGTTTATTGATTTATGGATATATTTATTTATCCTTATGAAATACTTCAAAAAGTTAAAGTATCATAATTACAGTCAGAGTTACCGTACAGTATGATTATGACCTCACCGATTTCGGCCACGACGATGAATCAAGAGAGACTTGTTCAACTGGGCAGGACATATTATAGACACGGCAAAATAATATAACTGGAACGACTTCAGTCGCAGGAGCAACTGCTTTTCGTGCTTTCCGAGGCACGGGGTTGTACACACCTTCAAATAACTTTTAACTGACCTGACCTGGAGCTTAAGCGCAGGACCTCGGGATCAGCAACATTTTATTTGTATTCAGAAAGTATTATTTGGCGAAGTAGAACTGTTTAAGAAGACTATAGATGGCCATAATAACTCACCATTTTTACCTATCTATTTTTCTAGCAATTTCTCCAATTGGAGTGGAGAGGAGAATAGATATCAAGTTCAGGATCAATGCCCTATTGAAAATGATGCTGATGATGACTTGGTGTTAGAGCTTTGTGCAAGCTCCTCTGGGTAGGTACCATCCACTCATCAGATATTCTACCGCAAACACACACACTCACACACATGCGCGCACACACACAAATATGGCTACTGGTAAAGAAATACGTAATTAACGATTTGAAATTAATTTTCATAAGACAGTACCGTAGGGTTTACCGATCTTATATAATATGGCCTAATGGTTGATTTTTAGGCCGGAATACATTTTAATTGTAATTAAAGAGTTACTAGTAAGTTTCTTACCGGTTCTTGCGCGTGTGTTTGATACACCGTCCGTTGTACATAGCAATATTATTATTTTATGTAAATATCAGCTGCATTGGTAGTACCTACCCAGACAGGCTTGCACAAAACTCTATCAATGGTTATTAACCTGAAAAATTAAAACAATATATTACATACTAGCACTTGCCACTCGCCCGCAACTTCTTCCGCGAAAATTTAAAAACTATTATTTATCTTAAATTCGTAAATTATTATTTGTTTAATATACTAAACGTAGTTCAGTAACAGTTTGTTTAAACAGTGAATTTTCTTACTTAGATAATTTTTATACCAGTCATAACTTCTAAACCAAAATTCCGATCCACATAATTTAATATGGGTTTTACTTGTACATAATCAAGCTTAATTATCAAATCATTTAAATGTATTAGGATTAATATCATGATACCAATATCACCACTATTTGATTCCAGCCGTATTTGAACTTAATAATAAAAAAAACAGTTATTTCGTCTTAACTATAATAGCTAGGCATATACCATTAGGGACTTTTTTGTGCACAATTATAAGTACTATTAACATATAGAACACTGTTTGATGAGTATATCAAATAACAGTTTTCTCAGCGCTCGCAAAATAATGACTTTTATAGGTAACATTTTGATACCTTGGGTTATATTGATCTATTAAACGTGGGGATTTCTAATTTTAGCCTTTTTTACTCGGTTTAGGTGTAACTTTCTAATGGCGAAAGAATTTTTAAAATCGGTCGAGTAGTTTTCGATTTAAATCGTAACAAACAAACAACGACAAAATCGAATCTTTCTTCTTTATAATATTAGTATAGGTAAACATTAAAAAAGATTAGAATGTATAAAGAAAATTACCAATGTGCATTCTTTAATAATGCCATAATATAATACAACCAATGCTACAATGTAAGCCTCGGTTCCAAGTAATACCTTTTATGATACAGGTTCGATTCTCGGAAGGGGGAATTCTTCCGCATATATATCGTGCGATCAATAAAATGTAGATTTACTAACGATCATAATTATGTAAATCTTTACATGTATAATTTTTCTGTATGTATGCTTAAATGTTATGCTTTAAACAGCTGGACCGATTTTAATGATGCTTTTTCTTGTTGATTTTGTGAGTTCTGCAGAGACCAAGATTATAAACAAAAAAATTAAATCTTATTTTATCCAGACAAAGTCGGGATGGGCAGCTAGTCTATATATATAAAAAGTGGATGTATATTTAGATTTTTTTCATTAATTTTATTGTTAACTTTTTTATTTAATGGAAACTCCTAGCACCTGTCAATATTGTAATATGTATGTTTTAATATATCACATTGTTTAAAATATAAACGGATATAGTGTCCATTCTTGGGAACTGTTGGTTCCTTCAAACGAGGCCTGAAGAGGCATCTTGCGGGCCGCCAAATCTACCCGACTCGCCTGTACTAGCCGTCGTCGCGTTTGGACTATACTATCACTTATCAGGTGGAGTAGTGATTTTCCCTCCCGGGAAATATTAAAAAAAAAATCATACGAAGTTGTGACAGATAGTGCCTATACCATACAACGTACTGTATACCCATTCCGCCCGTCGGGCTGGCCAGTTGGTAGGTATAGAAAATGTCTATATATGTCCTTCCTTAGGGCAAAAGCTTCATACAAAACTTCATCAAAATCGGTATAGATTTATCCAAAAAGCGTAACACACACATATTATGTAGTTATCATATAAATATAAATAACACACTCATGTTAGCGTGATAACTTTATGTATGTAAGTATATGTATGTATGTATGTATGTGTATGTGTGCTACAAGTACATATATATATTGAAATATATATGGTAACCTCTTTAACCTTTATATATTTCTTTGAACAACAAGTCGGTAGTGATTTCGGAGTTAATAAATTATATTAGTGCATTAAACGTTGAGACATCTTTATGACTGGGGGTTTTCGTAAAGGCGCCGGTACACTGTCGGACTGAAAAATGACCTAACATTTTATTATTTTTTCCTCATTTTTTCACCAAAGTTTGGAAGGCTGTATCTCGGTGAAAATACGTCAAAATGAGATTAAAAAAATAGTATTTTAAATCTTCATTCACTATTCGATTGTATTCGACCTTTTAAATCTTGGTTAATTTTTTTATCTTATACATTTTGGTTATTGAGAAAATTCATGAAATACATGTCTTTTTTTCGTCGAGATACAGCCATCCAAACTTGTTGGAAAAATGAAGAAAATTTCTTGCCCCCTTAATTGTTTCCAGTAGTGTAAAAAGATCTAAGAACTATCATTATGATGAAACTAAATCTGACTCACTTTACCTGACAAAATAATTCGACATCTAAATCGCACAGACTTAAAAAGAAAATATACGAAAGAAATAAAAACGAGTGAAAATAAAAAAAGTCTGAGGAGCGTTTCATAAACGCTTTTGACTTATGTTTAAGTGTTAAGTATTTTTTATTTATTTAAAATATGTGTCAGACTGGCAAATGATCTCAACCGCCCATATATAGTAGTAATATAAGTAATATAAACAATCCCTTGCATCTCCAATCCGTTACCAATTTTGGGGAACTAATATGTTCTCTTGTGCCTCTAATTACACTGGCTTATTCACCCGAATGAAATAAAACACATACTAACTAGGTGTTGCTGTTTGGCGGGAAAATAGATACATAAAGCAACAACATATGTATATAAGGTATTTAAATTCACGTTTATAAAATAGTGTACACTTTTAATGTCCTTAAGTATACTAACTACACATGCTGACACAGCAAATTCTGTTTAAGCCCCACTTCAAGTTCTATCAAAACTATTTTCAACTCTATCACATACGAATAGAGTTCAAAATCAAAAAACATGTTTCAAAATACAATAATTAGTGATGAAGCTAATCTCAGCTACCTGCTTTTGACTATTCGTATGCCGTTTGATGTCTCACTGTACAAGTCATAAAGAACAAAGGCATATACATACATTTATATATATTATATTATATATAAATGGCCCAGCGGTTAGAATGTGTGAATCATAATTGATGATTGAGGGTTCAAGCCCAGGCAAGGACAGTAAATATGTATACAGACCTCACAGCCTGAGAATGTCCAACTGCTGGGCTAAGACCACTTCTCCTCTTTTAAAGAGAAGGTTTGGAGCTTATTCCACCACGCTTTTTTTTTTATTGCAAAGGAAGGCGGACGAGCATGTGGGCCACCTGATGGTAAGTGGTCACCAATGCCCATAGACATTGGCATTGTAAGAGATGTTAACCATCGCTTACATTGCCAATGCGCCACCAACCTTGGGAACTAAGATGTTATGTCCCTTGTGCCTGTAATTACACTGGCTCACTCACCCTTCAAACCGGAAAACAACAGTACCAAGTACTGCTGTTTTGGTTGAATATCTGATGAGTGGGTGGTACCTACCCAGACGAGCTTGCACAACGCTCTACCACCAAGTGAAGACGCTGCTCCAATGCGGGTTGGTGGAATACAAATTTGGCAGAATTTCAGTTAAATAAGACACATGCAGGTTTCCTTACGATGTTTTCCTTCACCGTCGAGCACGAAATGATTCAGGCGTTCTTACAACTGAGCCAGATTTATAATGTATATCATATTCGGCGGTGAAGGAAAATATCGCGAGGAAATCTCTACGTGTCGGTAGAAGCAGCATGTTTATCCACCAACCCGCATTGGAGCAGCGTGGTGAAATTCAAACTTATATAGTAACTTTAGAGGATTGCATTACTATTATATAATAAACGCTCGTTTTGTACAAGTGACATAACATCTTAGTTCCCAAGGTTGGTGGCGCATTGGCGATGTAAGCGATGGTTAACATTTCTTATAATGCCAATGTATATGTGCGTTGGTAAGTACCATGAGGTATTATGATATATCCTACATAGTTAAACGTATATTTACTCATACAGACGAATGACTTAGATTGTAGGTGTATATGCTATACATATTATATATGCACATAAAATTTCAAACAGAAATACTTGGTATCGTTGTGTTCCGGTTTGTAGAGTGAGTGAGTGAGTTTAACCATAGGCATAACCAGTGGCGTAAGTATAGGGTGGCAGGGCTGGCAAAATGCCACGGGCCCCAACCTGACGAGGGCCCAGTCTGAGAGGCCACGAGCTCAGTGTCTTATATTTAGATATTTTTTACAGGTGCATTGGGGTGCTTTCCAATTTTGCGCCTTCAGCGTCAAGAAGTTTAACTGCCTATTCAAATTTATGCCTCGCTTCTGTACCTGGGGGGGCCCATGCAATGACTTTGCCACGGGCCTCAGTTGGTATAGTTACGCCACTGGGCATAACATATGATATAACATCTTAGTTCCACAAATTTGGAATGTGATGTGACGCATGTGACGCATTTTTCACAAAAGTAATGGTTAATAATTCTTGCTATGTCGATGATGAAAAAAAAAAAAAACATACAGAGTGTTTCATATGGACATGTTAGGTGGACAAAAGTCATTTTGCAATTTACATGAAATTCTAATTAGTTTATGTAAACAACACCCGTAAACTTAGAATTCCGATAATGGTTTATTCTTAATATTACACATTAATGAGCAATAGAGTTCGAAAGTCAGACAATGAGGTAAGTGCAATAATATAATTTAATCAGTTGCAATTAGGCGGTACTTTCGTTCACATTTAACTGTGATTTCTAGTTATTTTTTGGAATTAAATTGTGATGGATTTTATTTCTAGGGTAAGTATTATATTATATCACGTTTAGTTTACCTAAAAATCTTTTTTATTATGCCGAAAGTCTTATTTAAAATAATATGAATTTAAATGTAATTTTTTTCTTACTTATATAACTTTGAAAGACTTAAAAGTACATGCTCCCATTTGCTTCCAGGCTGGATTTTAGATATGTCATAGTATGTACTGTTCTTTTTATAAAAATATTCATTTCATCCAGCACACTTGAGTACAACTTTGTTTTTTTTTTCTCTTTTTCGGACCATGTACACTCGATATCGAGAACTGTATTTTCAGAAAAGTGGTTGAAACGCGCAAAATATGAAAATAATTCGCGTCTTTATGAATTTATTTAACTTAGATTTGACTTTGGCGATATCACTGAAGATAGTTAAAGAGAAATAAGGTTGAAAATAGCCAGTCTTTTCACCCAGGTCAATGCTAAATGGTTGGCCTCAGGAAAATCAAAGGAGCGTTGTTTGAAGACGAATGGGAGCTGACTGGATTATAAGGATATACAATTTAGAGTACGTTCTATTAAAACACAACCTTCTACATCATCCCTGGATACTGCATTTGCCCGAAGATTGTAGACAAACCAAAACCACGACCGAATCATCAAACGATTGACACAAAGCTCGTCGTTTGTTTGGGAAATCTAAATTAAATGCTCATATCACATGATTGGATGCTGCCCTCATCAAACAGTTACAATATTGAGGACCTTGTCTTCTGGGTACGAGATAAACTTAGTTGAATTAAATAAAAATATTGAAACAAGAAGGCATTAAATAAGTCTCTATTCCATATACTACATTCTATATTTTCTATGTTACTGTACATAAAATTCTTATCACAGTACAGAGGTTTAAATTTAATAGAAAATTAAAGCTGCACTGCTTCCAATTGGATGGCTTTTAGAAGAGGATCAGGAAGCACGCAACAAAGATTGGCGCAGTTTTCAGGAGCATAGCAGCTGCAAGTGCTCACGTGTTGCCACGAATACATACATGTTGTCCATGTTAATTATAAAGTCCAATCCTTTGATCGGTTCCCAATAAAAAGACAGAAAAAACGTTTGCAGTAGTGTTAAAACTGATTGTTGCTCCTAGTACAGAGTCGCGACCAGAATCGGCGCTATATGGTGACCCACTGTCACAAGAAGACGATGACACTTTAGAGGATTAAGCAGAAGACTCTGATAATGATGATTAGCTATTTTTTAAGTTTTTATTGTAATAATATATTTTTATACCAATAAATTTTCACTAAAAACCTTTTTTTTATTTCTAAATTTAAAAAAAAATACGAATTCGTCTTATTATAACTAAATACAGTAATTACTATCCAAATATACAAAAAAATAATTTTGTCCACCTAGCTTGTACTACATGAAACACTGTGAGACGAATTGATAACCTCCTCCTTTTTTTGAAGTCGGTTAAAAATACAATCGCGTCCACAACTCAATGTGAAGGAAAAGTAAGAACAAAAAGGTCATTTGTAATGCGTATGAAAAAAAAAAACAGTTAAAAAATCATAATCCTCAAGCGTGACTCAATGATTTACTCATTTATCAAAATCAAACTGTGTTACATCGTAATAAATAACTTACTATTTATTACTACGACTGTACTTACATTTTTTTTTATTAAAGAGTAAGTTATTATAGGTATACACAGCATTGCGGTTGTCCGGCTTCATTTGCGTGATCCCTAATATGTAAACAAATAAGATCTTGTTTTAGGCTCAAGCATAAAATCATTGCACTGAACTAAATTAAAAAAAAAATAATAATAATTTAGCACTATCAATACCATGTAAAACTTTTTTGTTCTTTATTGAAAGGCGGGAAATTGATTTCGGTCCAATATAGTGATAAAAAAAAAAAAACAAATATTATTTTAAGGCAGATATATTTCACTACAGATAAAACAAAATCATTACGACTGTATGAGTATAATGTATAATGTTTGATATTGGTGTTATCATTCTCTTAATAATCGAGAATGTTAGAATAATAAATACAATTTTTTAAATGTTAAAATCACAAACAGACAAACAAACAAACAAAGTCATCATTAATAACAAAAGAAATAAAGTCACTTTCACACGCAAAGAAACAAAAAGCTCGGAGCGGAAGAGGTCGAGATTAATTGCTTTTTAATTCGCCATTTTGGTTGTGTCATGGCTGACGTGAGCGGGAACGTAGAAACTGTTACAATTTTTTTTTATCTGTGCATATTAAATGTAACGTAGGTATTTGTTTTATTTATAGTGAATGAAGTCTGTATTTTATTTAAAAACATTAATTCTTATTAAGATATTAGCGATGCCTTGTCGTTTTTATAAATATAAATTATATTAGTTATGCTCGTTAAATCATTATTAATCGTCCTTAGATTATATAGAATTTATAAAGGCAGTGTTACACTTGAGTAAAAATATTTGTGGAAAAGCTTACACGAGCTATTTCAATTATTGAATGTATTTAATTAAACTAAATATGTACTACCCATTTTAAGGACATATAATACCTTACTATAATAATTGAAGTTTTTATAATCTACTTAATATTAATTTAACAATAATATAACTTAAGATGACAACAGTTTTTACTATAAGTGACGTCTAATATTTTATTTAAATAAAAGGGATAATTAATAGATAAACACATATAAAAAAATAAAACTAAATTTCTCAAGTAGGACTAATGTCCAGAATCCCTAGCCAAGTTGACATTAGTTGAAAATTGTATGAGAACGATCACGTGACTTATCGTTGAGTGATGTCATTCTCATACATTTGTTTAGTTTTCTATTGGCGTTTACGATTGTAGAATGTCAACTTGGTTAGGGCCTCAGTTTCAGTCGTTTTCATAGTTACTATATTCGCGCGAAATTTTTATTTATAATGGTAAATGAGACACCTGATGGTAATGATCACCACCATTATAAACATTGTATCTATAAGAAATAGTAACCATCCCTTCTATCGCCAATGCGCTACCAACCATGGGATCTATGATGTTTGTACTCGGTGGCAGAGCTTTGTGCAAGCTCGGGTAGGTACCACTCACTTATCAGATAATCTACCGCAAAATAGCAGTTCTTTGTATTGTTGTGTTCCGGTTTGAAGGGTGAGTGAGCCAGTGTAATTACAGGCACAAGGGACATAACATCTTAGTTCCCAAGGTTGGTCTGATGTTGTGGCTCACTCACCTTCAAACCGGAACACAGCTATGCTAAGTATTGTTGATTGGCGGTAAAAATTACGATATAGGAACATTCTATTAAAATTTCGTTCATTCACTTGCACTCACACTCAAAGTCTGTACTTTGAAATTTTCAACTAAAAAAATATCTTTCGTAAATAAAAATCTAATATTATATATGTGCACTATATATAATGTGTATTTATCATTCAATATTCAAATACCTAAAGTAAATTAGATAAAATACCTATATGAGTGTATGGGACATGGAAATATTAACTAGAAATTGTGGGTTACTGGGTTATGTACTCTATAACTGTGTAGAGGAGTGCAGTAAAAAAAAATGTATTTTCTCAAGAAACCGGGTTTTCCCCAGCTGAAGCAGACGTACAGATTGTTTACATTATGTTTATTTATTTATTACGCTATATCTATAACACAAAAAAAAAAAACAAAAATAATGAAATTGCTATTTTAAACACACTGTTATTTTGATGATGACCTAATCGTCTTAAAATGATCGATTTTTTTGAAAGTATTTTCGTGATACATTCACAATTCAAATATCGAATTAGACATTTCAATTTGAAAATCGAATTATTATTTATGTAAAAAAAAAAATAATAAAACAAATCATGGTAATCCAATAAACATCATTCGTTTTAATCCAATTTTTACTGTAGTCGTGCAAAAACGTAATTATATCTGTAATTATTGAGGAAAATCTCGTAATCAAACAATGGACAATGGCGGTTAAAAAAAACTCATAATCCGAACGTGCGATGAATAAATCAACAT
This sequence comes from Nymphalis c-album, assembly GCA_963151315.1. Classification (NCBI taxonomy): domain Eukaryota; kingdom Metazoa; phylum Arthropoda; class Insecta; order Lepidoptera; family Nymphalidae; genus Nymphalis; species Nymphalis c-album. Next base: position 3,648,658 of record OY720614.1, read on the forward strand.
TACGATTATGTTTCTTTAATCTGTATTTATAATTATTTGTCAACGACAAAACACGTATACTGATATATAGTTTTTTTTATAATAATTACGCAAAGGTAAAAACATTGTGGACTATGCATATTTCTAATCAAATAATTTAATTTTTATTTTTCTAATTTTTGAGCTAATGGCATCGTTCAGAAAGTTATGTTTTTAAAAGAAGTTATAAAAGGTCCGTAAAGTCAATAATACATGTTTGCTCAGTATCATTACTTTTTTTAGTAATTTTTAAATTTAATAATAAAATTAAAACTTTTAGTAAATAAGTCATATTACTTAATGTAAGATTAATAATATAGAAGATTATACAGATGAAAAAAGTGTAGTCGTCGTCGTTACTTTTGCCCTGAAATAAATCATATACTAAAAAAAATACTTAAAAAAAAAATCTTGCTTGAATGAATTATAAATTCTTAAAATTTCGATAAATACATTACGACTTGAAAACCCAACTAGGTCAACCAATCGAAATGATTAATTATTTTTCCTATATATTTATATTTATATTTGCGAAGCATTTGTCATTGAAATGTTTTGGACCGTTCGCGTTACTGAGAAATTCTTCAAACAAACCCGACCCGACTTAAACCCGAGCCTTCACCATCCACGACTATATAAGCTATCTACGATACCGATGGGCGATGAGACACTGTAAATTAACCAATTAAAACTATTTAAAATATATATATAATAATTTAATTATAATTGAATATATAAGCGTGAAGTAAAAGTTTTTTTTTTATAGCATAGGTAGGCGGACGAGCATATGGACCACCTGATGGTAAGTGGTCCTCAACGCCCATAGATATTGGCATCGTTAGAGATGTTAACCATCTCTTACATCACCAATGCGCCACCAACCTTGGGAACTAAGATTTTTGTCCCTTGTGCCTGTAATTATACTGGCTCATTCACCCTTCAAACCGGAACAGGACAGTACGAACTACTGCTGTTTTGCGGTAGAATATCTGTGTGGGTGGTACCTACCCAGACGAGCTTACACACAGCTCTACCACAATAAAAAATAATATAAATATCCTTTTAGTATTATATGTTCTGTGGTACTGTTATGTTCCGGTTTCGAAGGTGAGTGAGCCAGATTAACCCCGGGGGCATAACATCTTCGTTCCCAAAGTTAGTAATAATATTAGTCCTCCAGACTGATTTTGGATACGGCCGCCGATCAAGAGAGACTAGCCAGGTGCGCAGGAGATATTATAGTGCACAAGCAAACTCAGGTGCACTTCCTATTCCCTAACTCATAATCCGATGGGACGGCAATCTGACACGGCCGGAAAGAGTTCAGGCTCGGACCAACGCGCTTCACATGTTTTCCGAGGCACGGGAGTTCGGCAGTCAAAGTTAGTAGTGACGATGTAAAAGTTACTTAATATTCCTAACAGTGCCAATGATATTTTTCCTATTTAAAATATAAATAAAATACATATATTAAGCTAAGTAAGACAAGCAAAACCAATACTAAGAGCGAGTCTAGCTCGACCATTACGTTTCGGCGCCGAAGGCGTGGCCGATCTACAAAAGCAGTGTCAGTGGCGCCGAAGCTTTCCGCTTTGACTTTTTACTTTTTTTCTTTTTTTTTTTTCTTTTATTGAACACGCCCGCGGCAAAGGCGTTGGCGCGCAACGATAATTTAATTAGTTAATGGCCGAATTTTTTTTATGGCGGTTTTATTTATTGAGTCAATGAGAAATTATTGAACATTAAATTTTTGGAATCATATTTAATTTTAATATCTATATTATAATATTTAGAAGTATAAAATCTATCTGATACACGTATATACTTACAATTGATAATAAATTTTATTAGTTCCGTTATTGTAGGGTGGTTAGCTTACTTATTCGATGGTTCCAAATTAAAACCCGTGCTTAATTTGTGTTTGTAATTTATTTCATACTTGGTGTCGAAGGAAAACATTGTTTAAACTGCAGATTCTTCGGATAAAAACTGCCATCAACCCGCGTTGGTGGAGCGTGATGGAATAAGCTCCTATCCATCCTCTTAAAGGTGAAAATAAAGGTGAAATAAAGGTGAAAATAAGGTGAAAAAGGTGCCTTAGTTCTGCAGTGACACATTTTTTGGCCGTTACTTACCACTCACTATATTTTTCATTGTTTATTTTAGTGTTTTATGGAATCCAATGGAATGGATTTTTTTATTCTTATATAAATAAAAATACCTACTTGCGTAATTATCTTATTAACATAATTTTAATAATTCATCTTTTGATCGCAATATTTATAACGTTCTTATTTTAAAATTTTGTGTAAAAACTCTTTAGAACTATTAGTCATCAAAAATATTCTTAAATCCTAAATCATTTAAATATTGTTTCTCTCGCCTAAACCTATTTTTATATAAAAAATGATGCGCTGCCGCCAACAATTAGCTGGCCCTCTGGAATACGTAAAGCCTCAAATCACTGTAATTATAAACGATTTTATTAAAAACAAAAAGTTACTTACAAAGCACGCGCCGTGCCTTGCGGCTAAACAAGATGGCGCCACTGTAGATTTGGCGGGAAATCTTTTATATACCTAATTTTAAAATGATAACAAAAATTGATAATGTATTTTTAAGTTAGATATACTCCTTAAATTTATTTACTTATTTTTAAATATAAAAAATATTTGATTTTATTTTATAATAAAAACTCAAAATTTGAACAGATAATACAGTGAAATTGTATAAAAAAATAATTAAAATTAAGTTCATACTATTAAAGTTCTCAATGACATAAAAAAAGCTTTTGTTAAAATACATTTTTAATTAAGTATAACATTTTTGCTAATGTTTAATTTTATATTTATTTTGTAGATATAAACATACAGTTCCATTTTATAACAACAAAAACATTATTAAAAAAAGTCAATAAAACGAAAAAACTTAAATCAACTAATTGCTTATAAATGCAATAAAATTAAGCCCAAATATTACCTAGAATACAAAAAAAAGTATCCCCAAAAAATGTTCCGAAAAGTCGAAAACACCAGACGTATTATTACAATCGTCCGACACGCAATTTCTCCTTAAAAAACTGTGCTTCAAATCTCTAATTTACCGAAAAAACTATATCATTCACGACCCTTTACTTTTTTTCCTTTTTTGGTTACCGAACGCGTGACTTTTGACTGACTGTTTTGGCCCAGGGCAATCTTCTATCCTAATTCCTAAACGCAACCGCAGATTAAAAAAAAAATAAACAAAGATGGCGCCGGTGCCGGTAACGCGTGCTTCGGCAGGAACGGCTTTCGTAAAAACTACTTTTACCTGTTGCGTCGGCGGAAACAAAGGTACTCTGGAGAAATGGACTTAAGAGATATAAAGTTTTTATGATCTTTAAATCTTTTGCGAAATGGTTTTATAACAAGCCGACGTACTGTTTGAATTAATATTTTGTTTAAAACAAATAGACATAGACGATTATCGATCACCGATATTTTAAAATATAAATAGACAAACAACTATAAACACAAACATTTGCACGCTAAATAATGATATAATATAGAAACCAATTCACTTAATGTATACTAAACAGATAATTATATAAAAATAAAAATTGACCAATCACAACCACTTATTTTATTATGTATGTATATATGTCTACATATATATTTGTTTTCTATAATAAAATACATCTATTCAATTCATATATATTCAAATAATGTATTCATGCATATTTATAACCTGACACATGATAACGATTTTAAAAGCTTACATTAAGCTATAATCTATAACTAATACTACAAGTACTAATTATATTATTACTTGAATATCAAAAGTTATCGTACTAATTCTTATAATTTCTAATAAAACAAGAAAATTAATCAAAATAATAGTACAAGGCACAAATAAAATCTTTGTGAAAAAAATGGCAGTAAGGAGTTTTACTTGGTTGATATATAATAAACTAGTTTTGGTCCGTCTTCTTCGCCCGCGTTTTAGAGTGGGAGGGGTTTAGGTGATTTAATCTGCTGAGTTACTTTCGCCGGTTCTTCTCAGGACTGGGTGTTTCTTTAACCGGTGGTAGTTTCTAGTTTGACTATCAATAAGAAAGTGTTATACTTCAATATTGAATAAAGTATTTTGAATTTGAATTCGGTTCATTAGTTTAGACGTAAAAGCGTAACAGATATTTTACGTTACTTACTCGAAAGCCGAGATGGCCCAGTGGTAAGAACGCGTGAATCTTAACCGATGATCGTGGGTTCAGACCCGGGCAAGCACCGCTGACTTTCATGTGCTTAATTTGTGATTATAATTCATCTCGTGCTTGACGGTGAAGGAAAACATCGTGAGGAAACCTGCGTGTGTCAAATTTCATTGAAATTCAGTCACATGTGTATTCCACCATTACGCATTGGAGCAGCGTGGTGGAATAAACTCTAAAACCTTCTCCTCACAAAGAGAAGAAGATGCCTTAGCCCAGTAGTGGGACATTCACAGGCTAATACTTCACTCTAAAAATATATATTTCAGTTTAAAAGACCAATGATTAAAAATCACCAATTTTACCGAATATTGCGGATTCAATCCTGGGCAAGGGGCTTACGTGTGGTCAGCATGGAAAGGGCCGTAGTGCTTTATATTAAAACGACCCCTTGAACTTTTTGATCCGTGTCGACAGCCATCGCAGGAACTTTAGTGGGTAAGAATCTTAAAAGCCGTATCCCGCCAGAGGCCCGAGTGATATTGTCACTTGCCTAAAAAAGAAAAGAAGACGCAAGTTACATTATTTCAATTATTTTATTATCATACCTTTGTTATTTCTAACTAATGTTATAATTAATTTGTACTGACTTAGTTGACCAAACCTCAACTAATTTGAATTAATTATTGTTTCTAATAATAAGAAACAAATAAAAATTACCTCCAAAAATATTAAATGATAAGTTCAGATACTGCAAAGCAACTATTTAGCTGAAGTTGTGGTATAGGTGATATAGTAAAATAACTCCTGTTAAAAATATATAGCAATATTATTTTTAAACCAAATTGCCGTACGGTTTTATCAGGAGTAGAATACATGTATTCTAAAGTTTCAATGCCCTATTTTTATATCAAATTAATCGTTATTTTACATCACTAACCGATTGTTTTTGAGTTATGCATAACTGCTGTAAAATCGTTTCTATATCTCATAATATAAATATAACTCGAAATTTACGAAACGATTTGAAGTATCCTCGTAGACAATAATTCTATCCTCCCTAGTAAAACGAACCGTTTCTTGAATATAGTGATCCACTCGTACACATAAATAATGATATACATTATAATATCGCATAAATAATTGTAAGTAATAGTCTTGTTATGACAGGCATGGGCCGCCTGCGTGACGCCAATGCATCTTCGGGTTGATTTTACTATAGATATATAGTATAGGCATATACTTACCCATATAGTTCCTTTTCCGCCACCTTTGATTGAGATCTATGGGTAAGAATGATATAATAAGGAAACATCAAATAATATGAACAAGGTTTCAAAATTTTTCTGATCCTAATTCGTGTTATTAATATTCATTTCATGTTTGGCGGCGGAGAAACTTGGTAAGCAAACCTGCGTGTTAAAAGAATCCATAAACCCGCTTTTGAGCAACGAAAACTCCGAAAACCTTCTTCTTGGAAAAATATGCCTATAGCACCAGCAGGGTGCCCGTTTCTTTATTTTACTTTTACAGGAGCAAAAGAATTTTGGTAGTAATTTTATTTAAAATAATGTTAATAAAAATAAAAAACTGCATGATATAAACTAAAAATACGAAACATAATATAATCTCATTAATTAAAATAATATAAAACAAAAGCTTTGCACATTCTTACTTTAATTTTAATTTTGTATGAAATATACATTGAATGTAGGTATTTTTATTTATTTAACGTAATACTGTTCACTTGTAAAGTTGTAATATAAATACATAATATATTTATTTTTTTCTATTTCTAACCTTCGATAACTAATAAGAAGAAGTTCTTATCACGGTCTTGTATACAGAGGTCTTGCATCTTCAGTAGTAGGGGACGTCGACTTAATGACGCTGTTCAGTTCAATTTATGGCCGGCAGTGGCATGACGATTCGCGTAATAATAATCCCGAACACTTTTTCAAATCTAAACAAAATAGTTAAATAACAAAACAAAAATAACAACAAATCCGCAAAACTCAACAAAACGATATCACAATGATTAAATAACACAATAATTGTGAGAGAAAAATATACGCCGTGTGTCACTCAACCAATTTCGATAACAGCGACGTACAGCAGGCGCCGCAGCGAAATAAAAGTTGTTACACAATCGCGCCTATCTCTCACCACTGAAATTGGACTCGGTTGCAAGACCTGTATAATATACAAGACCATGGTTCTTATTATTAGTGATCGAAGTTTCTTACACATATGATTTATGAAAGATATTATTTTCAAAACTTAAATCTGGTAACTTTACCATATCAAATAAAATGTCATTTCATTTTGAAGTTAACATTTTTACATTAACAGTGAGTGAACTTTGTTTTTAATGTTAAGTAGGTAAAGTGACCATAGTGATTAATAGTGACATTCGTAATCTCTTCGTACGATAGATTTGATAAAACCTAAGCTAGAAATAAACATTGTTTTATTGTATATAAAATGGCGCGTAATTTGTTGAAACTTGGAGCCCTGGAGGCGCAAAAAACAGTATTTTTGTTGTGTGACATACAAGAAACATTCAGGCCCCATATCAAACACTTTGGTGAAGTAGTGAGAGTCGCAAATAAGATGGTATGTATTTTATTCTGATCTTACGTAATAGAACATGCCAGCTATATACTCTAAGAATAAATAATTTAAATTATTTAAAAAAGTATAACTATAAAAAAAGTATAACTAAAAAAGTATAACTATTAAAAGCTCAATATAAATTTAAAGTAAGTAAGTAGACATACTTGAGTGAAAAATAATAAGGTAAGAGGTATATATAATTATGGTTGCAATGCGATAAATCTGGGTACGAATTTTTGGTGAAAATTTGTAGTATCTGGTAGAGCCGAGATGGCCCCATGTGTAGTAATACAATTGCTATGTAACATTTATGTTACCTGTACAGCCTGTTACTTTTTTACTTTACTAACATTTGTTTGTTTTAAGATTATTTTTTTGTGAAGTTATTTAAATATATACATGTACATGTTTACATAAATATGATTATATTAATTTTCATCTTATTATTCTTCTTTGTAAAAGGATAAATTAAAAAAATATTTTGCTCTACTTCAGAACATTATTTCATTCAAAAAAGAAAGAATAGTAATAAGTACAAATTATTAATCATGAAAAATTGTAACTTTCAGGTAGAAGCAGCCAAACACTTTAATATACCAGTATATGTGTCGGAGCAGTATCCAAAAGGCTTAGGCCACACTACTAAGGATATTAATATTGATGGAGCGGCTCTTGTATATGATAAGACAACATTCTCTATGTACAGTCAAGAACTTAAAGATAGGCTGAAGAAGGATGTACCGAACTTAGGGTCCGTGGTATTATTTGGTATTGAGGTAAATGTCTACTTATTACCTACAATTATTTATATAAATAACAAATTCACATTGAAATCTTTGTCATTTCAAAACAGGCAGTTAGCCAATTTTAAATTATTATGGCTATTTGTGAGTGACCAGCTATTTTCTTATTTTAAATTATATAAGGTAAATACTATGTAACTGTTTACTTGGTGGTAGGGATTTGTGTGAGCTCATCTGGCTAGGTACCACCCACTCATCAGCTATTCTCGTCCGCCTTCCTATGCAATAACAAAAAAAAACCCCTTGGGGCCCCCTCACCTTAGGGGGCCCTGGTGCACTGCACTAGTTGCCCTATGATGGCTACACCACTGTATAAAACATTAATTTTTATATTTTCAGACGCATGTTTGTATAGAGCAAACAGTTATTGACTTACTCAATGAAAATATCAATGTTCATGTGTTAGCTGATGGGGTGTCGTCAAGGTCGCTCATGGATCGAACACTTGCTTTACAGGTAATATGATTTATCTTCCTATCATTTACGACAAATTATCTTCTAATTGTTCTTATAATTCTTGGTTAAAATTGCTTTATTCATTTCATTGTGTGCTGTTGATAATTACTAATAATATTAATTTTATTTCAATAGAAAATTTTCAAGTCATTTTAAATATCTGAATTATCTTTCACAATTATTTCTTGCTTTAAATTAGTTTGTACACTTGTATTTCTACATATAACAATGCTTAATACTTTCTACATAATATGTTATCTGTACGAAATACTAAATTAATAAATACCCAACTGAATATTAGTAAATATTATGGCAAGTCACCCTGTTATTGTATTACATTATATATATTTTATGTCATGTGTGTATGAAACACAGTCCCTCACAGTCACATTCGATAATATGTTTTGGTAGGGTAGAGGTAAGGAGAACCATCTGTGTACACGAAAAATGTCCGCCAAAAGCAGTAAATGAGGGTGGTGCCAAAAATTTAAAAAATGAACTTACTATTCAAAAATCATAAAATAAAATCAATAATTCTTTAAGGTTATATTGACTACATTATACTACGCAAGGTAGTTGAAATTTTCAATAAGTAACTAATTAAGTCGACAATAATTTTTTTTTTTTTAACTCGGCATACTTCAATTCGTTTACAATTACAAGCAATTATGCTTTATTCATACCATACCCTTTGTCTACACTAGCTCCAATTTGCAGCTTACAGCTAAACACTTTTTTAAGTTTTCATAAGAGATGGTTCCCCTTACCTGTTTTGGTATAATTGTTATAAGACCACATTGCACACAACTGCAATTTATATGAAGTAAAAACAGCGCCATCTAGTAAAGATAATGAGAAACAATTGTGTCAAAACGCATCATCACCATATTTTACATGCATCCAAATTTAAATGACACTTATTAGAGACATTATTCTATTGAAATTAAACTAAATGATTTCATTAATACCTCATGTAGTTGCATGCTTTAATCTTGATTTCAGCGCATGCAATCCATAGGATGTTTTATAACTACCGCCGAGAATGTGTTGTTCAAACTTTTGAGAGACAAGAAACATCCTGCATTCAAAACGATCTCTAAAATGAATAGAGAGCCAACCGCTGATACATTTGGTTTAGATGTGTCTTCCAAGCTATAATAAGTGTATGTTGTGTTAAACATTTAAAGTAATAGCTTTGATCAAAATATACTTAGTTATCATAATCATATATAGTCTCGAATATACCCTATATTGTATATGTATATAAGTAGCTATGTATTATTTACTGTAATAGCATACGGCCTGTCAAATAACATAGATAATCAAAGACATTAAGATGATCCCAGAGACAAATACAACTTTTTAACTAATTAGATATATTTCTTATACTTACTACTACTTAAAAATAATTTTATTATAAATAGATTGTGTATGATAAATCTTATGGACAGTTCAAGCAAAAAAATCGTAATTCTAGTTACCTTTTACATGGTTGCCATTAGACTTATTGACAAGTACTTACCTAAGAAATGTTACTAAATTGGACTAAGCTGATATTTTATGGAGAGATTTAAATTTAGAACAGACATATATATATAACTCGGTAACAATATCTCTGCATCTCCCTGGAATTCGGTGCCCCGCCCGCTTCCGCCTTCACACGCCGCGCTCGCCCCGACCGCGTTAGTACGGTTAGCAAATAGCATATTTTTTGCTGAAACGAGTCTCGATAATTTGGTTATTTTCAGGTGATTTTTATTTTGCACACCGTACCGTCAATGTGACGTCATCGAGCGAGGTGCAGAGATATTGTGACCGAGTAGTAGAAGAATTAGTATGACGTTGCTAATTAACAAAACTGCACAATATATTTTTTTTTTCATAGGAAGGCGGACGAGCATATCGGCCACCTGATGGTAAGTGGTCACCAACGCCCATAGACATTGGCATTGTAAGAGATGTTAACCATCGCTTACATCGTCAATGCGCCACCAACCTTGGGAACTAAGATGTTATGTCCCTTGTGCCTGTAATTACACAGGCTCACTCACCCTTCAAACCGGAACACAACAATAGCAAGTACTGCTGTTTTGCGGTAGAATATCTGATGAGTGGGTGGTACCTACCCAGACAAGCTTGCACAAAGCTCTGCCACCAAGTAAAGCTTATATATGCAGCAAAATAAACATTAACCATTACTTTCGTTCGTTCTTAAAACACTTTTTTAACATTTATCTTTACATTTCATTTTACATTTTTAACAATTTCATTTAAACGATTGAGTTTTATAATAAAAAAAAACCTGAATTATCCCCATGACAAAGTGAAAGCCATTATAGATACATAATAATTTGTGACTACTAATGTGACGTATAGAGAGAGAGATATGATAAAATAGAAAGAGATAGAAAATATTGAACAAATTACGATATTATTTATAAGATTTGTTTGTTATTTGTTTGCATTTACTAATTAATACTTTCCTACTAATTTTATTGGAGATTTGGTCAAAATGTCATCAATCACAATTACAGTATAACGAAATAATATAATAATGAAACTAAAGTAAGTGTATCAGAGCATCTTCGCGTGCTTGTTTCAGAACCAATCGAAGTTAATCTGTAATTGTGACTGATGATTACATGTAATAATCGTAATACTTAATTTGATTACATTTGTATGCTTATGTATGTATGCTTGATTTATTGGATGTCTAACATATAAGTAGATATATTTATACATAAATAACTACTGATAATTATTTTTTTTGTAATTTCAGCGATTCCAATCTTTGGGCTGTTTTGTTGGAACGTCTGAGAATGTTTTATTCAAGTTATTGAAAGACAAAAATCACCCTGCTTTCAAACAAATATCAAAGTTGAATTCTAAACCAACACCTGCAGAATTTGGGGCTGAAAATTAAAAAAAATATATTTAAATCATATTTTAAAGATGTTTTTTTATAATACTTGTATATTTATTTATTGCTAAGAAAAGATGTTGTCGAGATACTCTAATGATATTTTTTAATAATGTGATATTAAAATAAATTTATAGAAACGGTTATTCGAAAGCATTTTTTTATAATAATTATAATTTTTTTAATAAAACGTTTTTAAAAATTATAAATTTTATTTCTTTGGAAATGTTTTATTTCACTGGCAACTCTAGTTTAATTGTCGATATAATGGTAACACGTCTCAAAAATTGTAACATACAGTTAATATAAAAACATGAATTCACTTTTAACTTCATATAACAACATGATCCCCAGAAATAATTTAATCAAAAACAATTGTGTAGCTTAAATAACTCAAAATTTGTATGGTACGCTTATTTACATGACAGCACACTGGAAATGAAACGATTCAGGTCAATTCAAATAATAATTAACATTATTAGAAAATAATTATTGTCTATGTGAAATCACTGTTTTGGTCGACGGTTCTTAGTTCTTACTAGGTCTGGAAATTACTTTCTGACCAAGCCCGCTCCGGCCAACATGCAAAAATGCGATAAGAGTAAAACAAAGGACGAATAAACGAACTTGTCGAATTAATAACGGTATAAGTAAATGGTTAGTCTCTTTTCTAAATTGTAAAATTTTTATAATCAAAGTAAAAATTTAATCGAACCTAACTTTTGATAACTATACTTGATACATAAATTTATTTCGAGATTTGAGAAAAATGTAATCAGATTAAGACTATATGTCATTTACGTTTTCAGATTAAGAAAGGTTATATTCGGTGATTTATGATTATTAATCTGTAATCGAAATAAAGGGTGACAGTGCGGGTGACGATTGGCTCTTCGGACATCCTCGCCCGCATACGTACCTACCAGATCAGACCAGTCACCAGAGTCGTTCGAACATACGCTATTTTTCTTTCAAATTCACATACGTGAACATTATATTCTTATATATTTAGATTTTTGTTTTTTTTTTGTAGAATTTTGCTTATTAGAACTTAGATTAAGGTAAGGTCCTCCAGACCGATTTCGGCCACGGCGGCCAATCTCAAGAGAGATTAGCCAACTGCGCAGGAGATATTATAGTGCACAAGTGTGTGCGCAAACACAGGTGCACTCTCTTTTCCTTAGCTCTCATAATCCGATGGGACGGCAATCCGACACGACCGGAAAGAGTTCAGGCGCAGGACCAACGGCTTAACGTGCTTTCCGAGGCACGGGAGTGTATACACTGCCAACTTCCAGACTCCGGGCTGCTACTGAGAATTTTCTGATAGAAAACCCCAATAACTATATATTGGCCCGACCTGGGAATTGAACCCAGGACCACCGCGTCTGCGGCCTTATATCAAGCCACTAGACCAACGAGGCAGTCAAGAACTTAGATTACACAGACAATAACAGGATCAGAAACAGGAAAATATGAGAATATATTGTTCATTATTTTATATTTAAAATGTTAGTTGTGTCGGTTGTTTTTTTATTAATTTTCTATTCTAATAAATAATATTTTTGATCTAGCAACTTTTAATCCTGTCAAAAGAGAACGTCAATTACAAATAAGTTTAAAAGTGAAATATTATCATTTATCATTGTTTTTTTTGCTCTTTTGAGTAGTGTAGTTTATATAAATACGATGTGCGTAGTATAATCATATGTAATCGAAGGCTAGACGTTAATTATACAAGTAGCTTTTAATTTTTAAATTAAAATGGCACGTAATTTATTTAAACTCGGAGCTTTAGAGGCAAAGAAAACAGCATTTTTTTTATGCGACGTTCAAGAAATGTTTAGACCCCAGATTAAACATTTTGGAGAAGTTGTAGCAGTTGCAAATAAAATGGTAATGTATAAAATAATTGTTTTGTCTGTCATTATTACGTATATCAACCAAAATTATCTTTATTATTTGTGTGGTGATAAGAAAGTATCTAAGCGTTTTATTAATAAATGCTATCTTTAGAGAAAACCTTAATTTATGTTAAGTATTCATTCACCAGCTTGAGTCTTACACATTCAGTATTTGAATATAATTTAAAAAAAATCAACATTAGACTCAAACAGCATTGAAAATATTTATCAACTAATTTTGTTAACAGTTTACAGCATGTAAGAAAAGTAGAAAAGATAAATATACTGCTAAAGATTTAAGTTTTAGTTCTATTAGTTATTGATCATTATAAAATACTTTGTGCTAGCTTCAAAAAACTTTTGAGAAGAAAAATAAAGTATAATAGGTACATATTTGATTTAATAAAATTATTTTTTTGTTAAATTTTTATGTGTGATGCAAAGTACCAACCATTTAAAGCCTTAGTTCCCAAAGTGGTCCAGGTGGAGACTCGAAGGGGGACCTTTGTGTAAAAAAAAATTGGGGTCCACAATCCTTAAGTGGGGGTCCACGAAAATTCATTTGCTTTCGATATTGAAGAAATAAAATGTTGGCTTTATTTATTTATTTAAGCTTTAATTTATACCATATAAGATTATATATAGTACTTGAGATCTAACAGTTTTCCTTTTTTAAAATAAATGATTTCTTATATGGACCCCATTGAGGTAAAAGCCTCCTCCATCCCATGCCATTTTTCTCGGTCTCTGGCCAACTGCATCCAGCTTGGTCCGGCGACCTCAGTTATGTCATCTGACCAAGGTCTTCGTGGTCTACCTTTCCTTCTTTTGCCTTTCGGCCCTGCCCATTTTGTTGCTTCTAGTGCCCATCTTTTGTCCCTGTATCTTGCGATATGGCCTGATGTTGGCTTGACTTCACCTACATAATATTTTAAAGGCCAGCATACCTTAAGTACTAGAGTGGATTTAAAAGGATTTTTAAATTGATTGATCTTTGTATAAAACAATTATTTTCGATTTAGTCATTCACAATGAAAACAATCGACCATGTCAGAATGTGCCATCAAATGTAACTTTATTTATGACGCATGACAAGTTCCTGTTTAAATAAAAAATATACATTTACAGTACTATAATGAATGTAAGAAGTCCTAAATAAGGTGATCAAACAATTTTTGTACACATTTACGCATTTCGGAACCGTTATCTTCTAAGGCAACTTGCAAAGTGAATAACTAATTGACAGGGTAAAAAATTTGCATTTAATATTATAGTAATATCAGAAATTGACTGCCTTGTTGGTCTAGTTGCTAAATATAAGGCATCTGACTGCCTCGTTGGTCTAGTGGCTCGATATAAGGCCGCAGACTCGGTGGTCCTGGGTTCAATTCCCAGGTCGGGCCAATAAATAGTTATTGAGGTTTTCTGTCAGAAAACTCTCAGTAGCAGCCCAGAGTCTGGAAGTTGGAAGTGTGTACACTCCCGTGCCTCGGAAAGCACGTTAAGCCGTTGGTCCTGCGCCTGAACTCTTTCCGGTCGTGTCGGATTGCCGTCCCATCGGATTATGAGAACTAAGGAAAAGAGAGTGCACCTGTGTTTGCGCACACACTTGTGCACTATAATATCTCCTGCGCAGTTGGCTAATCTCTCTTGAGATTGGCCGCCGTGGCCGAAATCGGTCTGGAGGACCTTACCTATATATAAGGCATCAGACCCAGTGGTCCTGGGTTCAATTCCCAGGTCAGGCCAATAAATAGTTATTGGGTCTTTTAAATTTCTCAGTAGCAGCCTGGAGTCTGGAAGTTGGAAGTGTGTACACTCCCGTGCCTCGGAACGCATGTTAAGCCGTTGGTCCTGCGCCTGAACTCTTTCCGGTCGTGTTGGATTGCAGTCTCATCGTATTATGAGAGCTAAGGAAAAGAGAGTGCGCTTGTTTGTGCACTTGTGCGCTATAATATCTCGTGCGCAGTATATTAGCTACCGTGACCGAAGTCGGTCTGGAGGTCTGGGATTATTAATATCAGAAACTGAAAACTTTCGTTTCTATGTTGACTTTTTATTGAACAAGACAATTATAGTTAGTGTTTAAAAAAAAATGATTAGATATTTATTAACAATAACAAAAGTTATATTGTATTTTTTTTAACAACACAGATTTCCACATTTAAAAAGACCAAAACCATGATTTTTATCAAGCCCGATTCTAATATTAGAGATAAAAACACAAATAGATTTAATTCTATATTCTAGAGATCATTATATTATATATTTTATTTTCAGATAGAAGCAGCAAAACACTTGAACATACCAGTTTATGTATCAGAGCAACATACGAAAAGCTTTGGTCACACAACCAAGGATATAAATATAGATTCTGCGGCACTTGTTTATAACAAAACATCATTTTCCATGTATAACCAAGAACTCAAGGAGAGATTGATGATGGATGTACCAAAGTTGGAGTCAGCGGTGGTATTTGGTATTGCGGTAATTTTTTTTTTTTAAATATTCCTTCAAGTTCCGAAGACTTTCAGACATACCTTATGTTTGATCTAGGATCTTTTTTATAACTTTGTTTTAATTTGATATTTTTATATATTATATTCTACCGCAAAACAGCAGTACTTTACTTGGTATTGTTGTGTTCCGGTTTAAAGGATGAGTGAGCCAGTGTAATTACAAGCACGAGGGCCATAACATATTAGTTCTCAAAGTTGGTGGTGTATTGGAGATGTAAGCGATGGTTAACATTTCTTACAATGCCAATGTCTATGAGCGTTGGTGACTTACCATCAGGTGGCCCATATGTTCGCGTTCCATTTAATAGAAAAAGAAACTTGTGCTCTATTTCCAGGCCCATGTTTGTGTCGAGCAAACAGTGATAGATTTCCTGCATGAAGATATTAACGTTCATGTATTGGCTGACTGCGTTTCATCGCTATCGCTGATGGATAGAGATCTTGCTTTACAGGTAATTATCTATTAAGTAGATGATGATAATCTTACCCGGAGGCAGGTTCCTATCATGCATTCTAATAAAGCACCATTGAATTTCCATGTGCTTAGTCTGTGATACTAATTCATTTGTCGGATTGAAATCTCCCACATGTGAATCTACAGCATAGTGATTAGTTCCGAATTTCGTTTAGAAAAGGATAAATGGCCAGCAGAATATTTATAGGTTTTAACTTTAATATTTAATGATATTCAGGCCCTGACTTAAAAATTTAACGGCTTGTTGACATTTGACAGCTCCCTTTGTTAATCGCTAAGATGAAAATTTTAATATTTTGGCTCTCAGCTGGCGGGACTCACTCTTAGCTATAAATTCGGGACTGCTGCGGGATCCTGAACGGTTCTTACAGCGGCTATATTATTTAAAAAAAGAATGCAATACTATTGCACTCCCTATTCCTTCATTCCGACGAGTTCAGAAGCTTCAACCTAAAAAAAGTTTATTTAGTATAATAATTCAATTTAAATTAATATTAACTGGAAAAATTATATCTATTATATTCATAATTAAATATAATCTATTATATTAATAATATCATTGAATTTGTTTTGTTTTTTTTTTTTTCATAGGAAGGCGGACGAGCTTATGGGCCACCTGATGGTAAGTGGTCACCAACGCCCATAGACAATGGCATTGTAAGAGATGTTAACTATCGCTTACATCGCCAATGCGCCACCAACCTTGGGAACTATGATGTTATGTCCCTTGTGCCTGTAATTACACTGGCTCACTCACCCTTCAAACCGGAACACAACAGTACCAAGTACTGCTGTTTTGCGGTAGAATATCTGATGAGTGGGTGGTACCTACCCAGACGAGCCTGCACAAAGCTCTACCACGGAGTAAATCTATTAAATTATTAAATATGTTATGTACCTACATATATTAAAATATACTTGTAGAAGTAATTATCAATGTAATTTAAATATTACACTATAAATGTTAATTACATATCATTTTAAATATGCTAATGAAAGTAAATTATTTCATTAGCATATTTAAAATAATAACCTTGTCTTCATGTATGTTATCCTGTTACACATTAATATCTTTAAAGATATAATTTAAAATATTAACAGAATGCATCTTGGGAACTATAATTATTTTTATATTATTACAATGTCTAATTAATTAATTTGATTTGGATTATGTGGGAAATATTATCACATTGTTATCTAGTTTTGTTTTTGGAAATCGTGGTTTTTTTTAAGGAAAATCTATTGTGATACGAATCATATACTAATTATATGTATATGAATATTTTTCAATGTAAAAATTGTGATATTATTTCAACATTTTCTTTAGAAACAATCTGCTATAATAATAGTTTTTTTTATTTTTTTTATTGTATAGGAAGGTGGACGAGCATATGGGCCACCTGATGGTAAGTGGACACCAACGCCCATAGACATTGGCATTGTTAGAAATGTCAACCATCGCTTACATCGCCAATGCGCCACCAACCTTGGGAACTAAGGTGTTATGTCCCGTGTGCCTGTAATTACACTGGCTCACTCACCCTTCAAACCGGAACACAACAATACCATGTACTGCTATTTTGCGGTAGAATATCTGATGAGTGGGTGGTACCTACCCAGACGAGCCTGCACAAAGCTCTACCACCAAGTAGTTTAAGACCAGATTTGTGTAGTGATGCTGTGAATTAAAATGACCTTCGTCAATGGGAAAAAGGATGTACCAATTAATTTGGCCATAATTTTGAGAGTTAACCCTTTTTTTGCATTGTTTTTTCTGTGATTACCGCCTAATATAATTTCGCAGACTAATTTCAGCAATACTACAAATTGAGTATACTTCTTTGGATACGAAAATCAATCCACCTTTGTCCCTCAAACTTATTAATATATGGAACCCCCGCTTTTTATCGGCTAGTAGCATGTTGTCTACACAAAATCGACATTAGCCATCTGATCCCAAACTAATCAAAGCTTGTACTTTGGAAACCAGACAACTGATATACTATATATATTACTTTTCTTTTGTAAATACATACTTATATGGATAATTACACCCAGACTCAGGACGAACAGACATGATCATGCACACAAAAGTCACACTGTGTGAGAATCGAACCCAATCGACCTGCGGCGCGAAAGGCAACACGCCGACCGGCTCGTCAATATTTCATTTCAAACGAGATAAACAAAATACAATTTAACGGCATAATGATTCAGCCTTCCATTACAATTAATACGTGAACAAATATTCGAAGAACACAATATAACAATTTTATTATAGCAGAATATATTTCATAGAGTTTAGTGTATCAGTTATTATGTACCAATTCCAATTTTAGGAACGGTAGAACTTATCACTGTACACTTGACTTATCACTACATATTATAAAACAAAGTTCCCCCGCGTTTCTTGTCTGTCTGTATGAACGCGATAAACTAAAAAACTACTGAACGGATTTTCATACGGTTTCCACCAATGGATAAAGTGATTCAATAGGAAGGTTTACGTTTATAATTCATAAATGATTTCTATAAATTTGTTGAAATATGACGTTAATTATTGAAGAAGTCGGAAAAAAACGAGCCGATTGGGAGCTTTCATCGAAAAGCTGTAAAATCCCTATGAGTTATAACAAAATAATGTGCAATTGGGTAATGGTGAAATTGTTCCCCTTTCATAGATCTACAGAAAAGTCCGCAATGGCATATGTCTATCTTTTAAGAATAGCTAACTATACCCACTTTAATGTTTAAAAATTGTGACATAATTATGTTATAATTGGAAAGCTATAAAAACGGATATGATATTAATCCTTATTAAAATAAATACGTTATTTACTTTAAGCATATCATGTATATTATAATTGCCCTTTACACCACTCAATTTAAATGAATATCTTAGGAGTTATCGTAATTTTGAAACTATCGCGCTCTAAATAAATTCACTAACGCGCGATGCAACCGCCGCGCGCCCCCGCGTCCCGCTGTCTTATTTAGGAATATTTACTCTGCTACTCGAGCGAAGCCGGGGCGCGACGCTAGTTGACTATAAAAAACTACCAGTTCGGAAATGAGCACTACAGAGTTGAAAATACTCAGCGGCATTTTTTTTTTAATTACTATATTTTTGCAATAATTAATTATTTATTTTTGAAACTGCATGACGGTAATCGTTTTGTCCTCTTTACTAGTTAGGACTTTTGTCAGTATATATATATATATATATATATATATATATATATATATATATATATATATATATATTGTCACGTCAATGATATATATATATATATATATATATATATATATATATATATATATCATTGACGTGACAACGTCTAATAAATCGATGATGGCTCAAAATTGTCCCGTTACACTTGCGCCACATTTATCTCTCTTTCACTCGATTACAGTCATTTCATCAATGTTTTGTTATGACGTTGTCACGTTAAACTATCGTCCGTAAACCGACTTTACAGGCAACCATTTGTTTTTATGATCAACTGTATCGATCGTTTTTTTTACTAACTCATCTATATGTGTAATACGATTTTATTTTCAGCGGTTTCAATCGATGGGCTGTTTTGTGGCCACCGCTGAAAATGTTATGTTTAAGTTATTAGGGGGCACGAGTCACCCAGCGTTGAAAGAAGTGACAGCGGTTATTCAGAATGACCGGACACCTGATGTATTTGGTGGTGCAGCCAGATGAAGATATCATTTTTTTTTATTTAATTTTTTTAGAGAATTTTGAGGGTTCACCGAGGGTTACTATAAAAGTAAATTCTTAAGGAATTTAAGAAAACAATATTTTTATACTATTTTTTTTATATTATATTAATAAATACATGTTAAAAAAAACTCACAGATTATTTTAATAATATTATAATCAAAAGCTATGTTTATATTATTAACATTTTATTAAATATAGTTTTTTTATAATATTTTCTTAAATTATTTATTTTGTTCATTTGAGGAGAGACCATTTAAGTTGCTCCTTGGCGGATTGTAGGACCTGAAAAAAATCAAATGTCAAGTTTTTTTGCATTCAAACCTACTATTATAATTATTCCAACTGGCGTTTATCAATGACGTCAAAAACGTTTTCAAAATTATCTAACATCAATACATAATGTTTATATAACAATGTTTTTTTTTTAATTATAATATGATATTAGTAAAAAGTATATTTTTTCTTTAATTCACAGATGTCAAAATGTCATAATTCCCAAATCCTATTCTATAGAAGCGGATTTCAAAAGCAATGGAATTTAGTCCCAGATAAGATCATCTTTCTTAAATGATTAATTTTTCAAAATCAGCACGGATTTTCCTCGTACTTCAATTACAAACTATGTAACATTACAGATCAATAAAATGACTTATATAATAATTTGTTACATATATATTAATTTGACAATACTTTTACAACACTTGACATTACTTTTAAATTTAAATAAAAAGCTTTAACCTGGAATATCATGATATCAGAGGTTGTTAAATAATAATCTATGGTGTTAATTATGGATTTATAAAAAATGGAGTTTTTAATATCGACAAAGTCATCGCAAGTGAAATTAAAGTGGATATAGTTAAGTGGAATATTAATAATAAAGATATATTAATCTAAGATTTGTTCATTCAAGTCATTGAAATAGTACATATAAATATAAATTTGATGATATTACTTATAATTATAAATATAATCTTATGTATTTTCATGATATAATCACACTAGGACATTTATAGTGATGCATTAATTGCATATGTTGTTTAAAATACTAGTAATTATTTACATTTATTACCCAGTGTACCATACCAACCAAAAAAATAATAAAATATGTGATTCAGGGTCAAGCGTGTTAGGATAAATAAAAAAAAATGCACCCCTCCATGTAAATACTACCCATATATAAATAATAATGTTCAATTAATAAAGAAAAAAGGATACAAGTATTAAAAAAAAAAAACAAAAATAATTAGCTATAAATATATTCTAAGATTAAACAGCTACAGACTATAATTGTTACGTATGTTGAATGTTTCTTTGTTGAATTTTTATTAATTGTTATTCATTAGGTTGTACAGAACCTGAAATGTGGAAGTTTAAATAGAATTAAATAATAGCAACATTGTTAATATTAATAAAAAAGCATGAATAACAAGTATTGCCAGTTACCAAAATATAGATGTTAGTGATGTGAATATAAAAACGTGACAAAAAATATGATTAAAACATTTATTACAACAAAAATGAAGTACATAAAAAACAATAATACAAAAAGAATCATCTTTAACCAATTATATAGTTTTATCAAGACTTGTTCTAATTTTAATTTGGACATACATATTAACAACAGATAATATTAACGGTACAATAAAAAATTTATACACTAGCACCTAGTGTTTAAACTATTTAATATTTACTTTTTTAAACCTAACTTAAAACAAAATATTTTTAAAGAATGTTATTATTAAACGAATTAATATCATTCACTCATTCAATTGCGTATGATTTAGAGCAGTACGTTTTGGGTTGCCAGAAAAAAATAAAGGAAGGTCAATATTTTGTTTCATACAGGAAAAAAAATATTAATATTGGAGTTTTAATTAGGAAAAAAATTTACACAAGAATTAGTTAATTATATGAAATTTTAATTTCATTCTTACGATTTTTTTATAACTCCAACGGAAGTTTTAACTGTAAAGAAATTATAATTACTATCTATTTCTTCTATCCTTTATGGTATAGCAGTACACATGTTACTAATATATATATTAGTAACTATATATATAGTATATATATTTTAAATAGTCTGGATATATATTTTTATACAACTAATTTGCTTTCACTATCATTTTCTTTTTGTCAACAGATTTTTTTGCTTGGCAGCTATTATCGTTTTAGTTATCAATTCATCTAATATATTTTTGACAAATTTTAAATGTTCAAAATTCCCTTCAAACACTAGTTAAATATATTATTTCATCTGACAACCCCACACATAACCGCCAAAAATAACCTTTTGTAATATTACTTTGTTCAACGACAATATATAATCTTAATTTTATATATTTAACTATGGTAACCCTGTTCGACATAAAATATATGGCAATGTTTTTGTCAACTTTTTTAGAACTTATTTTTTTTCATAATATATCGAATTTATAATGAAACTTAAGCTATTTACATACACGGTGTATTTTTACATACAAATGCCACATAGGATAGACTTAGAGCCTTGAATAGTTTGATAACTTACAAGTTTTATAGAAATATGAATTATTACTAAATAACTATTATATTTTTATTATATTTAGAGTTCAAAGTGGCCATTCGTTTTTTAGGTAAGGTAAGGTAATTTGAAAGATGATTTGACAGCCCATATAAAGCCCATTAGTTTGTTTGTTTAACAAGAACTACCAACCCGTTTAAAAATTGGTTGCCTGTAAAGTCGGTATACGGGCGAAAGTTTTACGTGACATTCGTATAGTAGGAAGAAGGATGAAATAATAGTAACAATTTAAAACATTTATTTATACAAAGAATTATATTTAAAACATTAATTTATACAAAGAATCTCGCACTGAATTTCACTTTTTATGTCTGTCTCTCTCGCTCTTAGGCGGGCTAACCATGCCCGAGTGGAAGGGACGCGTGCCTCTCACTCGCTCTCATTGTGAGCGCATAACGTGAGCGGAGCGTAACGCAGTTTCTTGAAGTGTCACCCGGCAAACCAATTTATAAGACGTTGTCACGTCAAAATATATTGTTAGATAACTCTCGCCTTAGAAGCTAGTTTCTCATGAAACGTCTGTGTATTAATTAATAACATTATCCGTCGCGACTTTAGTGATAGAAACGAAAAAAAAATGTTCATGATATGACTATATTATTTGTTTTATATATTATATGTACTTTAGGAACTGTTAGTCATCAAACCTACTGATTATGTTTGTGGAAGAGCGGAGACTCTTAGTGTAGGTTAACTTAAAGCTGATTATATTGTAATCTAAGTTCAAGTTACAGATATAAACTTTTTTATTATTTGTCACGTTGAGCTCAAAGTAATTGTTCTATTATAATTCGTATTCAAAGATGTTGAAATATTTAATATACCTTAAAAATGAATTGTATAACATAATGAATCAATGAAAATTATTTTAAAACAATTAAATAACATATATATGTATAAATTAATATACAGATGTATTAATTTATACATATATGTTTTTATCACTGTAAAACACTCTTTTGTGTATCTCTATTTACAAACCCGAGTGAGTGAGTGAGTGAGTGAGAATATATTGAAAATAACTCATTAGTCTTTCTAGTCACGAGAATACTTGAATTATTAAAATAACTTAACCAAAAAAACTTACTTAATAAATGAACGGCCACTTATTGAAATTATATACCTTATTAAAATGGTGGTACAGTTTAATAACAACTAATAGTTTGGACAATTGAACTCAATTAAAATACATATCCTATTGTCAAAGCGAGCAATCATTTAAATGTTATCTACAGTCAACTACTACATATACATAGTATATAATATACAGGGTGTAACAAAATTCGTGTCCGACCCGTGAAGTGGTTATTAGGTATCGCGAGTCGGTTCTATTTATGTAAACATTTTTAAAATATTATGCCAAAAAAATTACCCATAAAAAATATTAATTGTCGTTTTTAATTGTAAATGACGAATATTTCATGGACAACTGAGGTCATGACCTCGTGTCCGACCTACCCGATAGGTAAGAGCTATAGAGCGCTGACGCCCGCGACTGTGTTGCAATGTTATTGTTGTTATTTAGTTAAAATCAATTTTATTAGGGTTAAAATCTTTGCTTAGAATTTTAAAAATGGTTATATAATTAGAACTGACTCACGATACCTAATAACCACATCACGGGTCGGACACGAATTTTGTTACACTCTGTATATCATTTCATTAAAATTTGTACAAGCGTAAACATGAAATACCTAACTACTATTTCTAGGCTAGTTTTATGATTAATAAAACTATATACCTATCTGAATGACAGGAGTTTAGATAAATAAAAAAAAACTTTGATATTTAATTGATATGACGTCATCGATATTAACGATGGATTCGTGAAAAAATGGCGTCTTTAATGTGGACAAAGTTATTATCCGAACTTTGAAGAAGTGACGTGTTGTATTATAAATTAAGATTTATTAATCAGGAACTATATGTAGTGCATGATATAGCAGAGCTATTAACAATTTGAATAGAATATTTAAATAACTGATTTGTTGAATTTTAATCCTTATGCCTTTGGAATAAAGTAGTGTTTGTTAATTTCTTACATTGTACAGATAACATGAAAAATAGAAATAGACAAAACATACTAAATGCTATTTTATATTATACATGAACAAAGGCGGACTTGTCCCAAAAATACCAAAATACCAGTTTCCAGTGAACCTTAGTGTTCTCTGTGGGATTAATCCCATTTAGATTTAAAATATGTAGGTAATATAATACATGAACAGTATGTACATATATAATAAATATATACATATCAAATACTAAGAATGTACCTTAGACAGGATTTAGTAATAGGTTATAGTAAGTTCTAATTAAAAAAAAAAACTTTTTTTTTGTGGGGTGTAAACGACCCTATTGGCAGAAAAGGGTTAACATACATAGTAATTTCTATATGTTTTAGTATGGGTGATACATAAAATGTTATATGTGAACATGAGAAATTGATATAGACACCATGAAAGTTAAAAGTTATTTTATGAATCTATTTATACATATATAAAGAATATGTTGACTATTTGATTCCGCTGAGCTATCCATTAGGTATCTAATTAAAATATTATTATAAGGAGAAAATTAACTATGTAATTTGATAATATTGTAAAATTATTTAAAAGTTAATATCATTATAGAGTTTATATAGAAAATGTTTAACTATTTCTTATTGTTTTTATTCGTTTACGACTTATACAAATTCAAGTGAAACTACCATTTACAACTACCAAAATAACTTATTAAAATTGTCCATTACCTGGACTACAGTTTGCTCTCCCAGCGGTACGTCCTCAGTACGGAGAGCTGCTCGACCAACGATGGACGTTGGATCAGCGTCCAGTATTACACTGTAATTAATAAATAATATTATGTAGAATATTCCACCAAACCTGCATTGGAGCAGCGTGGTGGAATAAGCTCCAAACCTTCTCTTCAAAAAGTGGAGAAGAGGCCTTAGCCCAGCAGTGGGACATTCACAGGTTGTTATTACTTACTATTATGTAGAATTAATATTTTAATGATTGTTTTATATATTTAGGTCCATGGTCGTCTGATACTAAAAGATTTATAAAAGATCTCTCCAAGAAACTGGTACACATTTGTGGTGACCCAAGAGCTGGCGCTTATTTAGCCCAAAGGCTGAGTCTAGCGGTGCAGAGAGGCAATAGTGCCAACGTCTCGGGTACAATGCCACAGGACATTCATTTAGGCGGCGTGTTTTTTCTTTAAAATTTTAATGTGTGTTTTATTTTATTTATTTTAGTTTTAGATTAAAGTATTAGTTGGAAGTTAAATAAAATATTATATAATTGAATTCAGGAAGTTGGAAATGTATACACTCCCGTGCCTCGCAAAGCACGCTGTGTTGGTCCTGCGCCTGAAATCCTTCCGGTCGGATTGTGAGAGCTACGGAATAGAGAGTGCACCTGTGTTTGCACACACACTTATGCACTATAATATCTCCTGCGCTAATCTCTCTTGAGATTGGCCGCCGTGAACTAAATCGGTCAGGAGGACTATTTATTATATTGTGTACTGTGTAACTGCTTGTCTTCTTAATAATAAATATGTAAATATAGAAATAAACATATAACAAATACAATTCTATGACATATCGTATTATCACACCCACAATTGGGATACATATATATGTATAACAAACACTATTGAATTTTCATGTATTTAATTTGTATTCATAATTCATCTCGTGCTTGGCGTTGAAGGAACATCACGAGGAAACCTGCAGGTGCAACTTACAATCGCGTTGGAGCAGAATAGTGGAAAAACCTAGAAAATTTTTACTTAAATGTCCAACCAAAACTACTAGAAATTTCTAGAAAGAAAAATAGGGCTTATTTTGTATAATTTTATGCTATATTAGTCGGAGGTGACAGTTAAATCATAATAAAATTACATTTATATACAATAATTTATATGATAAAGTACATTTTGTTTAATAATTTAACTATAGGTAGTGTTATTTTTTTTTATTTCTTTAAGTATTTTAGAGATGTGCACTTGCTTCTAGAAATCAGAAGGAAGAGATTTATAAGAAATATATTTATTTTAAGCTCACCCTCCATCACAGATCTCGTCAAAGGCCAGCATCACAGCGTCCAAATTGTCCAAGAGCATACGTTTCTCGACGTTTCTCCTTAACAGGATACTGACGGACTCATAGAGGGCGTTCAGGACCGATTGAAGGATCAACTGAATGAGATAGATAAGAGATTGGGTAATATTAGCTTCATAAATAAGGATAGTTTAACAATTATATTATGTATTTTTACAAAATTGAATGCCAAGTGGGATTTGATTTGATATATATCTCCGGCTCTCATGCTCGTATACAGGTAGACTCCCAGTTCTGAATAATAATATCCTGGAACATTATTCACACACGGCCATATGATGACGGCCATGATCCCAAACTAATCAAAGCTCGTACTTTGGAAACCGGACAACTGATATACTACTTAAATGTAGTATATATACTTAAGTATAGTATATACTTATATAGATAATTACACCCAGACTTAGGAAAAACAGACATGTTCATGGTCCAGGCAACCCTAGGTCTACGTTGGCGTCACAAAAACTGGAGGTTCACAATTCGTAGGCGAGTTCACTGGAATCAGCTAAATTTTGAAAGTGGTCTGAGAAAAAAAGCCTGTGATACTCTGGGATAGATGAAGCCAGAAAGATAGTTTAAACATACCTCATTCTCGTGGGAGCTACCCATCACATAGAAGAAAAGATCAACATTATTCTTGTAGACACATGTTAACCCGTCCAGCATTATAATTTCAGCATTGGCTCTGAAATATGAAATTATATGAATTGATAAATGGTATTTTTATAATATACCTGATGCTACCTGATGGTGAGGATTCTATGCATTGCCAATGCACCACCAATATTGGGAACATATATTAAGCCTAGTGCCTAGTGTCACTGGCTATATCACCATACCAACTGGAACACAATAATACTAAATGCTGCTGTTTAGCAGTGAAGTGGATGAAACCTTCCAGATGATCATGCACATTGCCTTACCACCCAGTTATACTTATAAAAAGTATGATGAAAGTAGTGTCACTTACATTATACAAATAATAGTTACACTTTATAAGCATTATAAAAATACTAAGCTAAGCTGTTTCAGATAAAAAAAATCAATGTATACTCAAACTGATGCCATGCTGACATTGGCAATATAATTATCTAAATCTAAAATGCATTTTGTCAGGATTATAGATGAACTTTTAAATTATCATTTATATACAATAACTTTTGTCTGAGAGATGTAATAAATTTATGCCTTGGAGATTATGTAAAGGTTGTTGGTTTTTCACCTGAACTCTCTACAGGATCTTGATTTAATCTGTTTACATTCACACTTGTGCACTATCCTCCAGTAAAGTTAGTTAGTTTCCAATGAAATCATAGAATGTAATAAAAAGGATTATATTTTTTTTTACCTGTGTGTCTTATTAAAAAGGTTCTTTTCAAATGCTTTCTGCTCCTTGGCTGTTGGCAGAACATATTTGTCATAATATTTTGCAAGTAATCTGTTACCATCATTGTCTAGGATACACATTCCTTTCACAATGTAGAGAGTGGGTTCCTGAAATGTTTAAATAACCTTTAGCTAATAAAATACTATATAGCAAGTATGCTGTCATAAATGTCCTCTGCTAGGGAGGTAAACGCCTCCATTTATCTAATAGGAGGTACCTTAACCAATCAGTCTGCTACTATGCGGGATAATTGATGTATGTATTGCTTACTTCATTGAAAATGTTTCCTAACTCAATTCTGTGAAATAAGCAAAACAAACCAACAAAATATTACATTAGTAATTATTGTCGTACGACTATTGACTATTTAATATCTAATTTGTCGTTATGATCTTAAATTGAATAGGATAATATTAATGTAACCGGGTAGTATTGAGTGTTTGGTTATTTCATAATTATATCTTTACTTTATAGTACATTATATCTTTCTTTACAAATGGTAATAAACTTACAAATAATGCTCCGTCAATTGTTCCTGTGCGAACCATTTTGTTGTTTTATAAAAGATTGTTTTTTGGAAATTACACTGAAATGATTAACAATCCCGAGTTGACGTGTTTATATATTTGACAGATGTGTGAAGTGACGGACCGCGTACGTGAAAAATGCCAACTTTATGCCCATCACTAAAAAACACAGATACGCATATACAGATTATTAAAAATCGAAAAGAAAGAAAATACACAAACACTTTATAATAAAATAACCAACTTAGACGTATTTAAAAAAACATTTACTATTTATTGAAGCTTGTTTTTTATATTATTAAATATAATGAACTACCTATATAATTAGTTGAACCATTTACTCGGATTAACTCGGATCGGATCGAACTGGCAATTATTGAGACAAATAATATGCTTTGAGTGATTTTAAAAGTGTTTATAGACTGGGATCGTCTTAAGTAAAGTGGTAAGGTATTCCATAGGCGAACTGCTTGGACGGAGAAGGAGTTAGTATAGAAGGAAGAAGAGTGAGAAGGAATTTTAAGGATAAGATTATCACCAGATTGCAGAGTTCGGCCGTGCGAGTCTTTAAGGAACTCAAATCGGTGTTTTAGATAGTGAGGAGAGTTGGGATGAAAAAGTATAGAATAGAGAAGAGAAAGAATATGAGTATTCCTGCGAAGACGGATTGGGAGCCTCGAAACTCGAGTTTTTCGCGAAATTCAGAAATGTGGTCATATTTACGAAGCCCGAATATAAACCGAATGCATTCGAAATTTGAATACGCTCGAGTTTATTTAATTGCTCCTAGGTAAGGTAGCAGTTGTCGGCATAATCAAGGATGGGTAGGAGAATAGTTTGAGCTAACGCAATTTTGGTAGGAATTGGTAGAAAATTATGTAGTCTACGGATGGATCCAATCGAGTGAAACATTTTCCTGCTCACTTCGCTTATTTGTGACATCCACCAGAAGTTTTGATCTATATATATACCTAAATTTTCTACTTTGTTGCTTAATGGAATTACAGTATTGTTAAAGATAATAGGTGGCAAAAGGGAATAGTCTACCCTCGGCAATAATTTATAACTACCAATTATAATAGCCTGGCTCTTAACAGGATTGATTTTAAGACCAAAAAATAAACTCCATTTTGAAATTTTGTCTAAGTCAGAGTTAATCGATTCAATAGTTTGAGGTATGTCACACATTTTTGAATGGGTATAAATTTGGAGATCATCGGCATACACGTGGTAGGAAGAAGAAATATTTTGAGTAACAGAGGTTATGAAAATTGAGAAAAGAAGAGGAGATAAAACACCGCCTTGGGGGACATCAGCACTTACCGTCAGCCAGTCTGATTAGGAATCCTGGGCTCGTATGCGCTGACGTCGACCATTAAGATAGCTATAAAACCACTTGATTACCGTTGGAGACATATTAAGAGAATTAAGGATAGCCAGGAGTATGTCAAAATCGACTGTATTGAACGCCTTTACTGAAATCTAGCAATGTTAAAACTGTAAGTTCCTGGAGCTAGCCTGATGTCGTCAGTAATCTTAACTAATGCAGTAACCGAACTATGGCCAGATCTAAAACCAGATTGAAAGGGATTTAGCAGGTTGTTGGAAGACAGGTAAAGGTTAAGTTGTTGATACAAAAGACGATCAAGGACTTTAGAAAGAAATGGAAGGATGGAAATAGGACGATAATCACCATATGACGCAGGATTGTTTTTTTTAGGTAAAGGGACTATTTGAGCGTCTTTCCAGGAAGTAGGAAAGGTGCAGGAACTAATGGAAGTCTTGAATATGCTTGTTATAGCAGGAATTAAATCGTCAATAATAGGAAGGATCATTTTACGGCTAATGCAGTCAGAACCAACGGCATCAGAATTTATAGGTAAGATATTCTTCTTAATATCTCCTTCTGTAGAATCAAGAAAAGGGTAAAGGCCCCTTGCCCTTTACAACCCGCATCGGAGCAGCGTGGTGGAATAAGCTCCAAACCTTCTCCTCAAAAAGAGAAGAAGAGGCCTTAGCCCGGCAGTGGGACATTCACAGGCTGTTATAATTATTATTATATGTTAACCTCTTGATTCGGAATCCATAATATTATGAATTCAAGAACAATGTTAAAATAATGTTGCCATTAGGAAGTTTTAAATAGGAAAAAGATTAAATTAAAATTACATATTTATGGATAAGGAAGCACGAAAGACTAATATTGGACTCCGTATTTAGTAGCTTACATTGTCGACGAGTCGATATTTCTTATCGAAAATCGGGACATTTTATAGCCAACGTTGGCAGCACTCACATGATAAATAATTATTCCGTCATGCTATGTTATAAATATTCATCAATGAGAAACTATATTTAAGGACAAAATCGTCGTACTTACGCGTGATAAACACGCCGTCAATTTTCTTCTTGGTATCGCTTTAACATTAAAATAATACGACATTGCACCATTGTGTAATCTTCGATATAATAGAAGGATTGTTTCTCTGTCTTTTCACAGGATTAGAATCACTTTCTAACATTAAAATCAGCAAAAATTGAACAATAAATAGAAGGAACGCACCCACTGTCAAGTTTGTTTTGCTACTCGAGTAGCCGACCTTAAAAAACTGGTACGCGATAAGGGACAAATGATTTGATAATTCTATCTCTGTCTTAAGCATTTGTAACGTAATTTCGATCTCTTCCTTGTGTAAGTGAGAAGGAAAACGTCATTGCGTCTATTAATTTCTCTGTCATTAGACAAACCTTCACATTTGTCTCCACCGCGCAGCCCTGTGGATCTCAAAATATAATATACTAATATTTTTTAATTTATTGTCATTTATATTTATATTATTATTCATAGGGCCCAGTATCACCTGGATTTACAGTGACAACCCTCGCTTCCAGGCGTTCGCTTAACCCCAGGACTGGTGTTGATAACCACTCAAGACCACTTGAAGTCTGACATAGACCCAGGTTTTTCTCCGATCACGTGTATGAGTAATAAACGACCTTATATTAAAATACACGGCAACAATTTTATATTTACTAATTGAAAGATTATGGTTTGTTGCTCCTAACATTACAGTACATTAAAATATATAACAACAGTCACAAAAAAACAAAGATTTAAACTAAAAATCTAAAAATAACCAACACCGATTTGATATTTAGTCGTAACCAATAAATAACAGCACTAATTTTAATTATTTCGCGGCATTTGACACGTTATGGAGGAAGATGGCCGCCGGGAATAGACAACAGACGTTCCTTTTGATGTCAGCGAATCAAATTACAAAAGATGTTTCGACATACATTAGAAGTTAGATGCTTCGGTTTAATGGAACGACTATTTTTGTTTACAAAATTGTAAATTTATAGCGACATCACAGTAAATATTTCTAGAGGGATATTTAAGTTAGAAGTTAGTTTTGAAATGTTAAGTTTGAAGTATGATTTGCTGTTTTGAATATAATTTAAATAAATAAATCGTAGTGTACATAATTAGGTATCGAAACAGGAATTATAATAGTATAAATAGATTTTTATACACTTTATTGGCTATGGAATATCAACTTGTAAATGACCTACTACAAAAGCAAAAACTGTTCATAGAGCAATTTATTTTATGAATACTTATAATTTTATTCAATAAATCAGTGTCGACAACTTATTAGGCATAGTGGTTTGCTGAACTATTTTCTAATCATAGCTACAACTTTTACTAGGTGGTAGTGGTAGCTTTGCGCAAGCCTGTCTGGGTAGGTACCACCCACTCATCAGATATTCCGCCGGAAAACAGTAGAACTTTGTACTGTTATGTTGAATGAGTGAGCCAGTGTAATTACAGGCACAAGGGACATAACATAATATATAGGTATTAGGTATCATTATATATAATATTTTAACAGATAAATTTGCTGACCTGTTTTGGTGTTTTGTGTGCACTACTGAATAAATAAATGAATTATATATCAGGACATAAGCAAAGTAACATTAATAATTACGTTCAGCAGTTTATGTGTTATTGATTAACAAACATACAAACTATACAAAGATAATAAATTATACAGGTATATATCCTTTAACCTTTAAGTTTTCTTCCTTATTACATTTAATT
The DNA here is from genome assembly GCA_963151315.1 of Nymphalis c-album. Lineage (NCBI taxonomy): Eukaryota > Metazoa > Arthropoda > Insecta > Lepidoptera > Nymphalidae > Nymphalis > Nymphalis c-album. Next base: position 3,681,005 of record OY720614.1, read on the forward strand.
GAACACTCCGTCAAAACGTATTGCATTTCACCAACTAATTGCTACTAAAACTCCTAAAAGACGCCTAATAATAGAATCTCGTACCATAACTACTTTCGTAAACGATCGACCAGCAAAAAACGAATTTAACAATTCCTAATATACATTGACCCTCGATATAACACTAATTTGTTTTGAACGGAGTTCAAGTTATATTTGACGTTTATTTTAGTGTGTATTCATAAATTTCGTTGGACTAGGCTCATTTAAATCATTTTAACGCCAAAACTGACTTTGAAATGATTCCCCGTTTCGATTTATACGTAACGGCAACGATACGACACGATCTATTATTTAATTATGTAGGTACATATTATTATGTTTTCGCTTTGGATTGAATGTATTCCATAATTTATTTTATAGACCTCAATTTGTTAAAAGTTATTTTATATTTCAATTTAATTAATTTATTTGACAACACCAACAAGTAGTACAATATACAGAGTAAACCAAAAGTCATCATAATTAATTAGGTAAATACTTTTTAGCAGGTGTTCTAAAATTACTTGAAAATTTTAATAATATAAGTCAACATTGCAAAAACAATAATTAGAAAAATTAATTTGATAAAATAAAACATTGAAAAATTAATAAAAATAAAGAGGCAATGGGGTGAAAGTTTAAATACATATAAAAATCAAATCAGTTGACAGACACTCGGTTCACTTCACTTCTGTAGGCTCTGCCTAGACTGAGGTGAAGTTAGTACCGTGCCACTTCTCTTTCGTTAAAATTTAATTTGACAGTTGACATAATATAATATCTCACATTATGTATATATCCTAACTAATATTATAAATGCCAAAGTAAGTTTGTTTGTTACGCTTTCACGCCTAAACAACTAAACGGATTTTAAAAATTCTTTCACCAATGGAAAGCTACATTATCAACTAGTAACATAGGCTAAATTTTGTCTCCATATTACAACGGGGACGGGAACTACGCGGGTGAAACCGCGGGGAAAACGCTAGTATATTATATCTTAATTTATATATATATATATATATATATATATATATATGTATGTAAATATTCATCCATGTGATACGGGTTATCAAAGGATGTGTCAGAATATAGCAAATTTCTTAGCTCTTAAATACCCACTATTAGTCAAACATACTATTTCAACGAGAAGATTAGGATAATAATAATCTGATACTTTTTGTATTTTCGTTTTCCTTACCTTTATTTTTTAAATGGCAACACTATATTGTAAAGGAGTTCATGTCACGTACGCCACTGACAAATGTCGTACCACAGATACCATAATAGTTAAAATTAGACGTAATATCGGGAAGAGAAATGAATAAATTATTTCAGCCAAGCTCTTTGATATTTCAAATACTAATGTTTATTACGAAATTGTTGTGACAATATTGTGATAAAGATAATATATTATTATAATGATATTTTGATATTATATATGCAAGAGTTTCGTGGTCTTTAAAATATATATTCATTTTTTTTAAATAACCTTTATGAAGTACAGTAGAGTAATAGCCTGTCCCTATGCTGGGCTAAGGCCTCCTCTCCCTTTTTGAGGAGAAGGTTTTGAGCGTATGTCTGTCTGTCTGTTAGTCTATGAATTCAAAGCAACCATCTATTTTATGTTACCTAATTGTTTACTTCACATAGTAACAGCCTGTGAATGTTCTGCTGGGCTAAGGCCTCTTCTCTTCTTTTTGAGCTTATTCCACCACGCTGCTCCAGTGCGGATTGGTGGAATACACATGTGATAGAATCTCAGCGAAATTTGAGACATGCAGATTTCCTCACGATGTTTCCTTCACCGTCAAACACGAGACGAATTATAATAACAAATTAAGCACATAAAATTCAGCGGTGCTTGTCTGGGTTTGAACCCACGATCATCGGTTAAGATTCACGCGTTCTCACCACTGGGCCATCTCGGTTTAAAATTACCTTACTTAATTATTTATTTCATGTAATTCAATTCGAATTCTAAAAAAAGTACACACAAAAATCAAAATATACTAGTTTTAGAATAATGTTTAATTGTACCCCCATTAAAATGGTAGATTTTGAAAGATTTTCGTCACAAACTGAACTAGATGCTGGTGAAGCTGCGTGTTCTGGTAGTTTATTAATAACTAGCTTTATCCTGCGCGCGTTGCTACGCTACTTATTAATTACCTAAAATTGGTCGTACCAACTCGAAAACCTTTGTGGGCTCATGCACAACACTGCTGAAGATCATGATCAAATGCATAGTTTACGATACTATAAAGGACATACAGACAAACATTATTTTTTATACATATAGAAAATAGATCTCTTAGTCTCAAGAAACTCTTTGAAGACCGGTTCCATTCGAAACACGTATTAATTTATATAGTGACTCAAATTTTACCATTGTACAATGTCACGGTACGAAGTTGCTCATCACTTGGTTTTTTGGAAGCCGACGACTAAGGATGAAGCGGAAACATTGCAATGTGTTCCGTATATTTCTTGATGATATTCGTTATATAATATTTACATAATTACTGTTATAATAATAAATAAAAATATATATGACAGAAATATATTTTTGTGCTTGAAATTTATGTTGTGCTCGGCGGTTGAGCAAAATATATAGATGATTTTGCCACATTTATATGCATCAACCTTCAATAAAGCAGCGTAGTGGGCAACGTAGTGATGTCTTTGCCCATCTGTGGGATATAATAAGTTGTTGCTTTTTATCACCATTAGAATCGTAACAAGAAACTGATTAGTATAATGCATTTTTGAAAAAAAAAAATATATATATCCGGCTCGAAGGACTAAGAATCAATTGTAGTTTACACTTGTTAGTGTCATTGTGGTAATTGCAAAAAAAGAAAAGCGTTCAATTATCTTTACATTTTAGTTAAATCATGGAGTTCTTAAAAGCTTCTGAAAGGCTTTAAAAAAACACCACTGTCTTAATAATTATTATTTAATATTAAAAAAAAGTCTGTGAAACTAATGCTAATAATAAACAAACATAAAATTTATATAAAAGTTACAACAAAAACTCGAAAAACTGTTACTATTATTACTATACGAATGTTTTAAATAAATAACAATACAGCTTCATTGTAATAACTATTCACAGTTTCAGGATGTTTTCCGCAATCACAACGGAACCCTAAAACAACGGGTGGATTGACTGGCGTCGCAAATCGATTCCTTTACAATGACCTGTTAATTGTTACACTGGCTTTTATTTGTTACACCATTATACGTAGTTTGACTGAAGTTTGATTTTTAACATTGTTGATTGTGAGTAACGTTGGAAAGAAAAGTGTTAATCGTATTTTTTTTCTGACTTTTAGTTTTGTCATTTATTGGTCCGATTTTCTTCCTTTACAAATGTTCCGACTAGCGAAATAAAAATTAATAAAATTTAAATAAATCTCGACACAAAAAATAGCCTCTAAATAGTTAAAAATCAAATATATTGTTGGCCCTTTAACATAGTTATAAGTACATAGCCTATATATACAAAAGCCGCCATGTCGACCTATGAAAGTTGATAAGACCATCATCAAGAAGGAAATAAGCTGATGATCTTCAAATCCTTAAACAGATTTTATAGTTTATTAAATTAAGAACCATCTTGATCTTTTTTTTTTATTGTATAGGAAGGCGGACGAGCACATGGGCCACCTGATGGTAAGTGATCACCAACGCCCATAGACAATGGCATTGTAAGAAATGTTAACTATCGCTTACATTGCCAATGCGCCACCAACCTTGGGAACTAAGATGTTATGTCCCTTGTGCCTGTAATTACACTGGCTCACTCAGCCTTCAAACCGGAACACAGCAATACAAAGTACTGCTGTTTTGCGGCAGAATATCTGATGAGTGGGTGGTACCTACCCAGACGAGCTTGCACAAAGCTCTACCACCAAGTAAATCACATTAGGTTTCAAACAGAAAAGACCGTCGTAAAATCGGTCCACTCGTTTGGTAGCTATGATACCCTAGCTAGACAGACACAAAATACACTCGTTAAACTTAATTATTTTAAAAGCGATGTCATTTGACAACATCGCTATATAGAAATAGAATTACATAGCACCACTTCAATTCTTATTTATAAAATCTTTGACAAGGACGTTGTGACAAGAGTTGATATTTGTTAATCACTTGTTTGCACGTCTGTACGTTCGCGTGTGACTCCGTCATAGCGGTCATGCTGAACATGTGTGGGCGAGGTCTTACCGGATTATTATCTAAGAATGGTTAATTAATAACCATGAAAAATCAGACAAAAGCACTGATTGTCGATGACGTATCCAAGAATTGCAGACGCCTTTAAGTCGTGATCAACGCTTGGTCTCTGCGACAAAAATATGACTCTGGGTATCGTGGGACTAAATACTGACACCGAACGGGGAATACCGCGACTCGAAGTCGCGAAACAAACTGGTGGTAGGGCTTTGTGCTCGTCTGGGTAAGTACCACCCACTTATCTATTCTTAGATATTCTACCGCTAAACAGCAGTGCTTAGTATTGATGCGTTCCGGTTCGAAGGGTGAGCCAGTGTAATTACAGACATAATAATAAACTAGGGCATAACATCTTAGTTCCTAAGGTTGGTGGCGCTCTGGCGATGTAAGCGATGGTAAACATTACTTACAATGCCATTGTAATTGGGTGTTGGTGACCACTTACAATCAGGCCCTATTGCACGTCCGTTACATAAAAAACTACAAAAATAAACGTTCCACGGCATTCGCGACGCTAACTTAGAGCGAGTATAATACTTTAATTAAAAAAAAACATCTACAATTATTACTAGCCCTTTTTTAAATAATTTAGCTTGTCATAATTGTCCTTTCCTTGTCCCAGCATCCGGTATCTAAAAGTCCTATCTACTATACTCGGTTTACTTCGTGGAGGGTAATTAAAAATATTTAAAAAAAACCGGTCATTCCTATTATTCGTTTATATGTTACGTTTTTGACGTGACTACGTCTAATAAATCGATGAACGCTGGCTGCATGCACGAAACAGGATAACTCATTGTCCCGTTACACTCGTTGTCCCGTTACGCTGATTGTACGCTTGCGTCGCATCTATCTCTTTCACTCGATTGACCTATGCGTCATTTCATCAATGTTTTGTTATGACGTTGTCACGTTAAACTATCGTCCGTAAACCGACTTTACAGACAACCATTTTTTTTAAACCAATATGGTGTTTATATAATGTATAACAGAATAATAAATTACATAACAATGCCTTAGGTATTTGAGAAATGGAACTAAGCTAGATTAGGTTTTGCCATATTGATTGAAAAAGATTTATGTCAGCCATCTAGTTTGACCATTTCATGTCTCCGAAGGTCAGCTTTCGTATATATATCACAGAATCGTGATATTACATTATACATCATTCGGACTGAGTAGGAATATTATACAGGCTGCTCTAGATCAGTATACTATTTTAATTGATCAACATTTCCTTATTAAATTTCTTTAAATAAAACCGCTATACATAATAATTATATAATATGACGACGCCGCCATCTTGTTTTTAAAGCACCACATGCAACTGTCAACCCCCCTTAAAACCCTATAAAATGTAGCACAAAATCATAATAAATGTCGTAATTTTGTGTGTGTGGTCAATAAAGTAAATAATATCATAACCAAACTGTAATAAAACGAATTCATTGTGTGCTTCGGAAATTTTCTTTTTTTTTATAGAAAATGTATGTCACTTTGCCAACATATACATATAATATTATGTCTTTTTCTTTAAAAATTATAGATAATCAATTTGCTGATAATAATTTTTGACATAAAGATCTATTTGTTTAATTTTCAGCTTCATATATGTGTTTCATGTGCTCCAAGATGATGTCTCTACCGCTTGTAAATACACTTAAAATCGGTACACTGTAATATAGTGTACTGATGTTTAGTGGTAGAATGAAATAATGGTACCTTACGGGTAACTGCATTTGGTCTAAGCTATCGGATTGTGAGTTATATACCAGGATAACTAAATAATATATATTTATAAACCCCCTGTATATAAGGTAAGTAAGACGCATTAATATCGTTCCGGCGTTATCCATCACAACAGAACCGCGGGATGAGTTATGAATTATTGTTAGCGAACTATTTCATATTATTTCAACATTTAAATATTATTTAAACTTTATACCTAATGCCTTTGCCTATCTACATGTTAAAAAAAATAACTTTTTCTTAAGATAGAAAAATATCTGGTGGGCAAAATACGTGCTTTTACGCGTTTTTCCGAGGGACAACACACTACTAGGTTGTACTAGGGTGTACACACATCCAACTTTTTTTTTATTGTACGGGAAGGCAGACGACCATATGGGTAGAAAATGGCATTGTAAGAAATGTTAACCATCGCTTACATCGTCAATGCGCCACCAAATTTGGGAAGTAAGATGTTATGTCCCTTGTGCCTGTAATTACACTGGCTCATTCACCCTTCAAACCGGAACACAGCAATACAAAGTACTGCTGTTTTGCGGGAGAATATCTGATGAGTGGGTGGTACCTACCCAGACGAGCTTGCACAAAGCTCTACCAAAAATCTTGAAAATCAATAATCAAGTGTGACGCTTCTATATTTCAATAAAGAAATTTGAAATTTACATTTCATCGAAAATTTGTTATTTCTTTTATAAGATAAAGTTCTTTCAATACACATATTTTTGATATGATTATGAAACAAAACACGCGTTATAATAATATATAATTAAGTATCTATTTTAAATTTTGAAATGACTATTCATAAATACTTATAAAAGTCTGTATTCAACTTAATTTTTCGATTAAATATTACATTGAACACGAGTGACTAGGCTTAATTATTGATAACCGCTATTTTGTAAGGCATCCTAGAAGCAAACGATTTCTTAAACCCAAAACAAGTAGCCGTTTTTGCCGCCATTACGATATACACTTAAAGAAGATGCAATTAATTTATATAATATAACAATCAATGGTAAAAATTACGATATTAACGAACAATGAGCGCTGATTGATAACGTTACTTACAACGTGAGAACTCAAAGGCCAAGAGTTTGATCTTTTGAAATAAAGACGTGTATTCACAGATACAAAGTTATTAATGACAGGCAGCCATCTTGTTTTTTTTTGTCGCTCACAAAAACAAAACAATAAACATATATACACAAGAATTTCTATTTCGTATGTTTTTATAATTTAATCTGTGATATAGATACATGATTGAGGAATTGCTAAACAATAATATTTCAAATAATGACAGTTAAATCTATCACTAGATCTTATAAGGATGCCATCGGCAGTGACCAGATCCTTGTACACCTTGTAGATTATAAAACCAACCTAGGAATCGGGAGTTCTGCTAAGATCAACTGACAACAAGGGAGAAAATAAAAAAAAATGCAATCCAAAAATTTTAATTGTGATTCTGTCAAACTAGTAACTGACAGAAAGATGGAGGACTGTGGAGACTCAAGAAAACATTAAAAAAACCTGTCAAGTACCTTTAATTATTTCAGTGTTTAAATTAAATATTAACATTGTACTTGTTATGCTATCGCTAATATAAAAATAAATATAATATACTTGGTGATAGGGCTTGCAAGCCCGTCTAAGTAGGTAGTGGGTATTACTTAGACATCACATCCAATCAGTAATACTTAGTAATTCGGTGTTGAGGTTTAAGTGACGAAGGTATTTTTTATTGCGTAGGAAGGCGGACGAGCATATGGGCCACGTGATTTTAAGTGGTCACCAACGCCCATAAGCATTAGCTTTGTAAAAGATGTTACTCGTCGCTTACATCGCCAATGCGCTACCAACCTTGGCAACTAAGATCTTATGTCCCTTGTACCTGTAATTACACTTGCTTACTCACCCTTCAAACCGGAACACAACAATACAAAATACTGCTGTTTTGCGGTAGAATATCTGATGAGTGGATGGCACCTACCCAAATGAGCTTGCACAAAGCCCTACCACCAAGTTCAGTTTACGTTCAGACACACAGGACATAAAAACTTAGTTCCCAAAGTTTGTGATGCGATTATGGCGATTTACGGGGTGGTTATTGTCTTTGGGCGGTACTGACCTATCATCAGGTAACTAATTAGTATTTTATATAAAAAAAAATGTTGGGCAGTTACGTCACAATGTCCCCCCCGCGTGGGATCTCCACCTTGTCGTGGTGGGGGGGCTCAGTACCCGTGGTAAGGTCGGCCACGGGGAAGCTAAGAGGGATCCCGGACGTGGGGCGCTCCTCGTGGGCCTCAGGAGGAGGCTTGCGTTGGATGCGCCCAGGGGGCGGGTGCGGGGGACAGTTCTGTCTGTCCCTCGCAGTCGGGAGTGATCGCGGGAGGCGTGTCGGTGTTGCGTTGCCGCGCGCCCTATCTCCCGCGACCAAATGGGGGCGCACCATTTGTGCGTTGCGGTGGGGCCGCAGAGGAAGAGGAGATGCGGTGTTGTCAGGTTGCCGTCCTCCCTGTCCTCTGCGGCCGCTGGGTGTGTCGCTGTGGGGGACGGTTCTGTCCATCCCCTGTAGCCGGGAGCGGTCGCGGGAGGAGAGGCGTGTCGGTGTTGCGTTGCCGCGCGCCCTATCTCCCGCGACCGAATGGGGGCGCACCATGTGTTGCGTTGCGGTGGGGCCGCAGAGGAAGAGGAGATGCGGTGTTGTCAGGTTGCCGTCCTCCCTATCCTCTGCGGCCGTCAGGGTGTTTTTTGGCGGCGGAGCCCAACACCTTCATCCGTCGCCAAGGAGCTTGTGGCCTTCGGGCTATCCGTTGGGGTGTCAGGGTGGAATGCTCACGCGATCCCTTGGCACCCCCCATAAAGGCGGTGAAGTATACGCTGTGGTTTTAGTGGGTATTACGGCCTTGCACTTCAGCCGTCGAGTCCCACATAACCCCCCGCTTTTCACCTTGCGGGGGGTATGCGTAAATGCATTTCCACAGCGAAAAAAAAAAAAAAAAAAAAAGTTATGTCACAATGTATTTTGAAAAATATTATTTATGTTCACAATAATATATCTAAGTATACATAGTTAACACATCTACTATAAATTAATTTATAACACCAAGTTTCCAACCTCACAGATACAATCTTCCGTCTATTCCTTAACAATCCATAGTGGTGATCCATCCAGCCAAAGAAGTCCAAGTTAGGATTGGTATTAGGAAGAGAAATTTCTAGAAGTATTACGTAACCAATAGGCACATTTACCAATAGCTATACTTAAACTTAAATCCAAGTCTAACTTGCAATTAACAGCTTACATAATACAATGTATACAAGACTTTACATTTAGCTATCAATAAGGGAACCGAACAAAGGCTTAACAAAGGCGCGGCTTTAAAAGATGGCCGATATGCGTCAATGAGACGACTGATTGTGTGTTGATCGCTTACACCTTCGATAATGGTTTTATGCGATAAACAGCATGCAATATAACTCGGTGTACTGTATATACCTACCCTAATAATCTTCGACCGTATGTATCAATTCCTTGTGTTGGAATATATTTAAAAAAAGAACGCGTCATGCGTCACTGTAGACGAATATTACATTTGGCGCGAAGTTTGAGTGCTTCGAAAAAATACGTTGTCAAGGGCTATTAATTGTTTTACTTGGTTTTTGTTAGCATTTATACGAATTAATGGAATTGTTGTTTGTTATTTGCTTATTATTCACTAGCTGTGCCCCGCGGTTTCACCCGCGTATAATGAATAAAAAGCAGCCTAGAACCTTACTCGATAAAAGGACTATACAACACATAAATATTGTTTAAATTCGAACCAGTAGTTTCTGAGATAAGCCGGATCAAACAAACAATCTCTTCATCCTTATATATTAGTATAGATTATTAATAAAGTCGTATACTTATTTGTGTATTCTTTTTAGAAATGTCAAATGACTTCTCTAAAAAGTATGGTCTATAAGATTTGCATATAATTAATTAAAAAGTACTTATTTGTGTATTATTTTTAGAATAGTATTACAGACTGAAAAAATGTTGAAAATTCAGTTGTGCTTAAAACGTAGCAGTGTTGGACAAAGATCGTTTTGTGATTCACAAAACATAGGCTTATAACGTAGTTCGGGGTGGTGGACACATGAGGCATTTTTACATCCGACAAATGTCTAAAGACGATATTTCCGAGCACAAGATAAATTAAAAACGCAAATTAAATGGTGCTTACCCGGGCTAAAACAGTTAAAACAGTCGGTTAAAATTCTTCCACTATATATTATAGTAGGTATATTAATTATGCCTGGTCTAGTGGTTTGATATAAGGCCGCAGACTCGGTGGTCCTGGGTTCAATTCCCAGGTCGGACAATTAAATAGTTATTGGGGTTTTCTGTCACAAAATCCTCAGTAGCCGTTGGTCCTGCGCCTGAACTCTTTCCGGTCGTGTCGGATTGCCGTCCCATTGGATATGAGAGCTAAGGAAAAGAAAGTGCACCTGTGTTTGCGCACACACTTGTGCACTATAATATCTCCTGCGCAGTTGGCTAATCTCTCTTGAGATTGGAAACCGAACTCAGTCTGGAGGACCTTATATTGATTATATTTGTCAAAATACATACATAGTAAAAATCGATTAAAACTCACTACGGAATAAAACCGTCCATTATAAAAGTACAGTCAACAGAATAAGGCGATGATGTAATATTTCATTTGAAAGCCCTGTTTCACTTACCTTTCTAATTGTAATTAGTTATATAACATTCTATTCAAAATGATTAAATGTGTAATCTATTCAAAGACTTATGTACTATTTATGTATGTTCTTTTTAATGTATGTATATGTCTACGTAAAATTGTAAATACCGCTAGATTATAATCTAACTCGCGAGATTGTAAACTGTCACAATCTCGCGACTTGGTGGTAGAGCTTTGTGCAAGCTCGTCTGGGTAGGTACCACCCACTCATCAGATATTCTACCGCAAAACAGCAGTACTTGTTATTGCTGTGTTCCGGTTTGAAGGGTGAGTGAGCCAGTGTAATTACAGGCACAAGGGACATAACATCTTAGTTCCCAAGGTTGGTAGCGCATTGGCAATGTAAGCGATGGTTAACATCTCTTACAATGCCAATGTCTATGGGCGTTGGTGACCACTTACCATCAGGTGACCCACATGCTCGTCCGCCTACCTTTGCAATAAAAAAAAAGAAAAAAAACTGTCGAAAGATTGTGAACCGTAACATACTTCTTACAATTTAACGTATTATATTTCGGTAGATTGTAATCTATCGAAGTAAAACCGGCAAATTGTGAAACGGAACGCACCTATATAAGCATTGGTAAAACGGCTCGTATGATAATACGAGTCGTTTCTAAGATGCTGCCCTCTACTTCCACGAATATTACATTTGCTATATTTTATAATAATAACAGAATTATACTAATTTTATTAACGATACTATGTTTATATTTATTTTATTCAGAAATTTATTTAATGTATTTTTTTTAATTTCAAGGCACATAGTTTTTTTTTATATTTGCCGCGTGTGGCGTGACGGTACATAATCTGATGTAGATGGCCAGTACATACATATACATACGTTGGTCATGTTAGGAAGAAAGAACATATAATAATTTGATATACTTAAATCTTCTGATATAAAGTTTTATGTGTATTGGTTTAGTAGTATTTTAGTATTTTAAGTTATGATGACGTCATGCCGTCACCGCTACCGTTATTATAACGAAGGCAGTGCAATGTAACCCCAGATACTTATAATCACCATATACTTTTAAGTAAGCTCTTGCAAGCATTTGCGAATCGTATTTTTTTAAAAATAATGATTGATCACTATAGGAAATATTATACACTCATCCCCAATACACTAACACTACACTACCACCACTTGGGTTAACTAAGGTGTTATGTCGTATGTGTATTACTGGTTGGCGGTAGAATATCTCATGGGTGGGTGGTACCTACCCAGATGGGCGCGTCAAGCCATACCTCAAAGCGAAGTGAATTTTATGAAGTTAAATGTTAAGCTACTTCCGGTTCGGAATATAGACTGTAACTAGGTAAGAACATACTGGACTCTCAGTAGTTTCTCTTTTACATAAATCATAATATATATGTAAAGCGTGAGACGTTAAAAAAGGGTGCATTAGTAAAATATTCTTAATAATTAATAATATACTCTAAATTAAAACGTATAAAGTTCAAATTTCTGTGATTGGATATTTTCGAGTGAATGAGGTAAAAATAAAAGAATGTAGAACAATAATATCCTTTGATTGACAAAAACAATTTTCTAAAGGGATTTTCTTTTAAATTACGTACATCAAACAAAAATGTTCGATGAAGTTTGATGTTTACCGGAAATACCGAGCCGGCCATCTTGCCTCGCGACCGGAAGAAGCCATTTTGAGGTGTCAGCGATTGATAGCAGAGTTATGAATTAACTTAGAAGTGGCTTTAAAAAAATAACCATGATATACAATCACATTTAACAAAAGTGTGTTAACGGTCCATAAATATACCATTGCAGAGCAAAGGTTTCATCTCCTATTTACTACGATAATCTTATATAATTAAGATAGTCATGCACACGGGCTACGCGGATAAATGCAAAGAAAATTTGACATCAAAACCTGCGTATTTTGGAAGTCAATATAATATTTTTTTAGTATCAAAAATTTGTGCTGTTTTGTAAGGCTATGTTTTCACTATTTCTAGTAGATAAGATATATAAGTTATATTTTTTTTATTGGATCTACTCATACATAATCGTTGGTTCCAGAGTAAAGCAACAGCTAGTCGTGTCTTGGATTATAAGAGTTAGGGAATAGAGAGTGCACCTGTGTTTGCGCACACATTTTAGCACTAATTATATCTCCTGCGCAGTTGGCTAATCTCTCTTAAGACTAACTGCCGTGGCCATAATCGATCAGGCCATCATCATAGTAATTGTCTCACTGCTGGGCATGCCTCTTAAGAACAAGTTTTGGATCTTAAAACACCACGTTGCTCAAATGTCGATTTGTAATTTCTTATAAAGATTTTATTTTCCGATCATAAGATTAATTATAAACATAAAATTATCACAAGAAAACTGTGACCCAGGTTTCTTAACTATAACTTAATTGATGATATTTATGTAATACCCAAGGGTAATTAGTCATAGTCTAGATAGGCCGAGCTATTGTGAGGTGCGTAATTTTTAAATTGTAATTCAACACGAACCATAGAACCTCAGATGACCTTTATCTTATAAGTAACTTATAGGCAACTTTTTTTTTCACAAAAATCGAATGGCTCCCTTAAGGAGTGGAACCGGGGTATATGTGATTCTTACGCACTGTAAGTAAATAAGTAAGAACAGTAGTAACTAACCTAACCAAAAACAGAGTATTAAAAAAGTTGCTCCTTAAAAAAACCATAATCGCTGGTAATAAAGAAAATGAGTGAAAAAATACATGTAAGTATATGTACCACTATTACTATGACATGACTATTTTTTTTTGGATTGGGTAATGTAATTTATAAAAGACATATTGACAAGTTATATTACTTATAATATTTTTTTATTTTTACTGAAATAAAATTTATTTTTATTAGCGCCATGTCTAGCATGTTCTTAAGTCTACCGCGTCAGTTAGACGTGGCCATCGGAAGCAGGCGTGGCGAGCTTTTACAAAATTGCCAGATGGCTGTCTGTTTACGTTTTTCGTCTAATAAAAATTGGAAAATATTACGGATTGACTGACTTGAGTTCCGTATTGATTAAAAAACCTTAGCAAGTTTAGATTAAAATGTATTTTATTACTTTATACTGTTCTTACTTATAATACACACAACAACCTGTGAATGTTGTGGGTTCGATTCCCACCCAGGACAGACATTTGTGTGCATGAACATGTCTGTTTGTCCTGAGTCTGGGTGTAATTATCTATATAAGTATGTATTTACAAAAGAAAAAGTAGTATATGTAGTATATCAGTTGTCTGGTTTCCATAGTACAAGCTCTGCTTAGTTTGGGATCAGATGGCCCTGTGTGAATTATGTCCCAAGATATTATTATTATTATCATTTAACTTTTAAAGTTTCTCTTCTTTCGAAGGTGTTAAAACCTGAAACGCGGGCTGCAGCCAAGCGTTGAGGTGTGTTGCTTATATTAAATACGTAGATGACAAGGTGGATGATGATATAAACTTACGGGTGATACGGCAGGTGTTGAGGATAATGGCTTTCTGAAGTATGTGGAGGATATATGTTGGCATTTGTAAGGTGTTTAGACTTTGTGTCAAGGATTTTGGCACGATACCTGTGGATGATAGGACTATTGGGACTATGTGTACTGTTTGTGCTTTCCATTGAGTTTTAATTTCTATTGCAAGATCTTGATATTTATTTAATTTTTCAGATATTGTGGTTTGTATGTTATGTGAATTAGGGACGGCTACATCGATAAGATAAACGATTCTATTGGTTTTATCGTGAACGGTGATATCTGGTCTATTATAATGAATAGTTTTGTCAGTTATTATTGTTCTGTCCCAGTAGATTTTGTGGTTTCTGTTGTCTAATACACTTTCCGGCTTATATTTGTAATATGGATTCATTTCTGTTATAAGTTTATATTTGTATGCTAAATGTTGGTGTATGATTGCAGCTACTTGATCATGTCGATGCTTATAATCAGTCTGTGCGAGAGATTTGCAAGCTCCCGTTATGTGCTGAATAGTTTCAGAGGCTTCTTTACAATGTCTGCATAAGTCAGTAGGTTGGTTGTGATCTTTCATTATATATTTCCTATAGTTGCGAGTCGCTATTATTTGGTCTTGAATGGCGCATAAAACCTTCGGTCTCAGGAAACAGTTCACCTCGTTTGAGCCATTCGTTCGACTTCTCTTTGTCGACGTGAGGTTGGTTCAAATCAGCTCGGTGTCTCCCATGCAGTGTTTTATTAGTCCATGCCATCATTTGTTGCTGTGTACTTGTAATATGTTCATTTATTTGAGCGTTTTTGTTATGTAGGTTTAATGGTGTAAGCTTTTTGTCTATTTCTGTTGCGTGTTTATGTAAAGGCGAATGTTCGGATTTATCATGGAAATATGCTCTAAGTGAAAGTATCTGCTTATTGTGTAAATTGTGTATGTCTATTAATCCCCTTCCTCCTTCTTTGCGTGGTAGTGTGAGCCTTTGAATACAAGATTTCGGATGATGTTTCCTATATTTGGTGAAGTGCGTGTTTATAGTTCGCTGTAATTTTTTTATGTCACTTTTTGACCATTGTATTATCCCGAAAGAATACGTGAGTAAGGGTACGGCAAATGTATTAACAGCTTTTACTGTGTTTTTAGAGTTAAGATGTGTCTTTAATATGAGATTTAGTCTTTGTGAGAATTTTGTAAGCAGTTCTTGTTTTGTCGTATTTTGTAGTATTTGTCTAGATTGTTTAAAACCAAGGTATTTATATGTGCTTTGTTCATCCATTGGCTCAATTAGTTCACCAGTTTCGAGTGTGTAGCTGTTATTAAGGATTTTTCCTTTCGAGATTGACAGAATTTTGCATTTATCGACTCCGAACTTCATATGAATATCGTTTGAAAACTGTTCCGTGATTCTTGCTAGCTCAAGTAACGTATTTTTGTCAGTCGAATAAAGTTTTATGTCGTCCAAGTACATGAGGTGTGATAAGTTATACTGGGTGTTATTACCGTAAAGTGTGAATCCTGCATTGGTTTTATTTAAGATTTGTGAAAGTGGATTTAGAGCCAAGCAAAACCAGAGGGGGCTCAGAGCGTCTCCCTGAAAAATTCCTCGTTGGATGCGGATCGGTTCAGTAGTTAAGGATTTCACGGACGATTGTTTTATTTTCAATACAGTTTGCCAGTTTTGCATCGAATTTTGGAGAAATGATATGAGGGTTGGGTTTATATTATATAATTTTAAAACATATAATAACCAGCTATGCGGCACTGAATCGAAGGCTTTTTGATAGTCAATAAACATAGTATGGATATCTGTTTTTGATTTTGCCGCACTGTTTAAAATTATTGCATCAAAAGTAAGCTGCTCCTTACAGCCTTGACTATTTTTTCTACATCCCTTTTGCTGTTCGGCTAATATATCATGTTTGGTCAAATGTTTGTTTATTTCTTCACTTATGCAAGCTGATAAAATTTTATAAAAGGTTTGTAAGCAAGTAATTGGTCGGTATTTATCTGGATTTGCGGTATCATGTTTATCTTTAGGTACTAAGTATGTAATTCCATGTGTTATATATTTTGGTAGCAAATGTGGTGATTGAATGAATGTGTTTAAGTACTTATGTAAGTATGAGTGTATGCTAGAAAATTTCTTGTACCAATAGTTGTGAATATTGTCCGAGCCTGGGGATTTCCAATTGTGCGTTCGTTTGATGACTTCTATAAATGTATCTATTGGTATGAATTTGAACTCCATCTCTGGGATTTGTGTAGTAGTTTCGTTAACCCAGTCTGCTTGTTCATTATGATGTACGGGATTTTCCCATGTGTTAGCCCAGAATTCTCGGAATATTTCTGGAGAAGGTATTTCTAGATTCTGCTCATTATTCTTGCAAGTAGATAATAAATTTCTATAGAAGATTTTTTCATTGTTAGTAAATTTTTTGTTTTGTACTTTACGGTCTGTACACGTCAAATATCTCTTAAGTCTACTAGCTGCTGCATTGAGTTTTTGTTTTAAGGTATCTAAGAAGTGTTCTATTTGTGTGTTTGTATTTTCGTGTTGTGCGTGTGATTCATATTGTGTCTTTATAAGTTCTACTGCAGCTACTACTTTTCGATTTCTATTTCCTCTAATAAATTGTGTTAACCTACCTATATTGGCTCGTAATTTCTTTATTTTATTTTCTAATCTTCTTTGCCAGCTAGGTTTTCTGGATGATTGGCTTTGATGGTTGTTATGTGTTGTCAATGACATTCTTGCCCCATTACATTTAGCCGCTGTCCATGCGGCACAGTAAATTATTGTTTGTAGAGTATTAAAGTCTGTATCAGTGTTAACAATTTTTTTCAGTATCATCATATCTATGTATTTAGTTATTATTGAAAACTTTTTAGAAGTCCTTTGTTTAGGGATATATGGTCTGGTAGTTGGTTCAGTATCACTAAAATGTTCTACAGCATGTAAGAATGTGTTTTCTATTTCAGGATTTACTTCTAAGGTATCTATATCGTTTAAAAAGCTGACGTTTTGTTCATGGTTAGGGGTTAATGTTACGGAGTCAGAGGATGTAACTGTAGTGTTTTGCATAATCCTAGCTTGCGAGTTGGTTCCTGAATTAGTTTTAGATGCATCGGCGTTTTCATTATTACATTGTTCTCTTATTTGTAAATGTTCACTATCTCTGTCGTCCGTTAGTATGTGTGTATGATGTAATTCATCTGCTACTTGTTGTTTGATCAGCGTTAACCTATCGTGTTTAATATATTTGTTATTGATTATTGCCCTTCGTTGATCCGCTAATCTTTGTTCTGTAATGTGTGCAAGGTCTGGGTGTAAATTTGTAAACTCTTCATATAAACGTTTTCTATAAGCGGTCTTATTGGTCTCCAATTGTGTTATTTTGTAATAAATCCTAATAATTGCTTCATTGCATTCATTTGTCCATTTCATTCGTTTTCCTGTTAGTGTGTTAAGGCTTGTAGCGTTTTTCTGTATCTGAGTTTGAATTGTTTGTAATTCTGATCTAACTTCGTCGTAAATCTGATCTATGGTTTCTTGTGATAATAATTTCTTTTGTATAATAGCTCTACGTTGGTCACCAATTCTCTGTCTGCTTACTTCCATATGTGGATATTTATCTATAAATGTTAAATGTAATGACGAAAGATATGAATTTGTGTCTGTTTCTAAATTTGTAAGATACAAGTAGTTACGTAGGATGAACTTATTCATTTCCATACTCCATTTTTTACGTTTTGTTACGGTACTGGTGGTGGGCACGGGTTCACTGACAGAAATTGTCTCCTGTGCAACATCCGCCAGCTGAGCATCGGTTGATAATGAGTTTGGTGGAGATGCATACAAAAATAGTGACGAAGAGGGGATTGATGGGAATAAAGATTTGGAGGATGAATTAGAAGTCTGCGTGGACTCTTCTTCTAACGATGGCACGTTTGCCTGTACATTTTTTTTTGTTTTAGACCTAGTTATCATATTATTCCCACGAGTAGCTAGGGACATAAAAGTCAATCACAGCAGAGCCCTGCATTCACTGTGATAAGGGTAGATTAAATTAGAGGTCCCCTTGTCTCTAAAGTTCGCATACTCACGACTAAGCACCCCCTTAGCCATGCAGCCCTCGGCGTACGCTGTTCCACCTTGGCTTGGGTTGTATCTCTCTTGGTCTGTCTTCTCATCATAGGCCTATCCAACATGAGTAGCTCTATTGGCATAGCCCTAAGAATCATTGAAGCGCACAAGCCCCACCACGTCGGCAACGTAGAGATACGGCGGTGGGGTTATTATTATTATTATTAATGTCCCACTGCTGGGCTAAAGACCCTTCTCGTTTTGAGGAGAAGGTTTGGAGCTTATTCCACCACGCTGCTCCAATAAGGGTTGGTGGAAAACACATATGACAGAATTTCATATTCATATGGCAGTTTTTCTCACGATGTTTTCCTTTACCGTGAGCACGAGATGAATTATAATCACAAATTAAGCACACGAAATTCAGTGGTCCTTGTCCGAGTTTGAACCCACGAGCATCGGTTAAGATTCGCACGTTCTTACCACTAGGCTATCTCAGCTTCCATAATAATATACATTAAGGTTTTATATGTTTTACTACGGAACTCTAATATCCCAAATAGGAAGCATTGATCGACATCAAAGAGAGGATCAGTTAATGAAATCGATAGATCGAACTTTTCATCATCGTACGTCCGTTTGTTTGTATCTACCGTAACTAAATATATATATATAGAAAAATGTACTGCTTTTTAACTGTTTTCAATAGCCAAGTTTCTAAATTATAACCTATAGGTAAAATAAGAGTAGAGTAACAGCCTGTGAATGTCCCATTTCTGAGCTATGGCCTCTCCTTTTTTGAAGCGAAGGCTTGAAGCTTATTCCACCACGCTGTTCCAATGCGGGTTGGGAAATACAAATGTGGCAGAATTTCAAATAAAATATATTACTTTACTTATACGTACGTACGTTTGTGTAATCTGTGCTGAGGATATTATAGTGCACAAGTGTGTGCAAACACAAGTGTACTCTCGATTGCCTAACTCTAATAATCCGACGACAAATCCAACACGACAGTAAAGAGTTCAGACGGAGCATTAACGGTGACCAAACCTGGGGTTTGAAATCAGGAACTCTGAAACAGATTCAAATACAAATATCTTTATTCAATACTAGCTGATACCCGCGACTTCGTCCGCGTTGCTTGATATCTTAACAAAGTTTTCTTATGTACGAAGGAAAAAACATCAAAAAGATCGCAAGCAAAAATATACTTTGTTTAAACATACATCACTAAACTCGCAGTGCATATACAAATCGTTGTTTCTTGAAACTTTAATATTTTTTTATTAAATCAAGATATCGCAATCATTTTTTTTTGATAAAGGCTAAGTGTCTAAGAAATAACACTTAAGATTTTCATTGAAATCTATCCAGTAGTTTTTCCGTGATGCGCGCACAACTGCAGACCTCTATCATTTTATTTATATAGATAGAAGTGTCACACTTACTTATTGATTGTAATAAATCTACCACCGATTCGGAAATAAACACCTCAGACCTGAGAAGAACCGGCGAAAGAAACTCAGCGGGATTTTTTTACAGCTCATTCTTTACAATTATAGTTGATTTAAAAATTACAATGCACTAATATATATACCTTATATCTAGACACTAGACCAACGAACCAGTCAAATGTATAAAATAATGTTATACTGAATCAGAATAATAAAGATTATCAAATACTAATTAAAATAAATTAAATACACAATCACGATTAGCATAAAGAATAATACAATTAAATTTTCAATTAAATTCTACGAATTAATTATAAATTCTATGAAAGCTAAACACATTATGATGTTGTTATTTGCAATTAATAACTTGTAATATTGAGTTGAACGAGATTGAGACGTTACTTAGAATGGGATGGCTGTAATCATTTACGCTAATGTAACGAATATTTCACACTAATAGATGCTCGCGAGCTTAACCGGTTCGAAATTGTTTCCATTGTTTGATATTTCTGTTTCTAACGTTTTTTATGACGGAAATTATTTTTATTATTAAGCTAGCTGATACATTGCTTAGTAAATAAGCACCACTAATGGGCTAAGTCAAATGACAAATATTCAAATTTTTTTTTGCGTTAGGTACACTTGCACTTACATATTTATTACACTTACTACTTAATTGATTCTCTGAAAATCTACCACCTTTTCGGGAATAAACATATCAGAGATGAACCAGCGAAAGAAAATCAGTGGGATTTTTTTGGAGCTTATTTCATCATACTGCAGATTTTCTTAACCTGTTCTTCAAATTTTCCTTTATGGGTATATAAAACTTTTTATATATGAATACCTAATATCGCCTTTTAAAGAATGAACTACTCAGCCTGCTAATCATTTTAAATTAATAAGCTCTAAAATAGCTGCAATTTAATCGTCTGCATTTATCTTATAAAGTATTTTATTTCCCATAAAATAAACTACCACTGGACCATGGTGTACTACAACATGGTTGTAGAACACTTTAATCTTTACTGAAAATTCCAGGTAATTAATGGTAATTACCATTTATTAATAACCTTAATTAATTAGAACTGGGGCGAAATAGCTTCGATTCAATTGCAATTTTTTTTTAGATTTATTTTGACACCTGTTTAAATAAAGTTAGAAAGCAAAAAAGAAAATCTATTTCAAAATCAAAATTAAATCGTCGTCAAGTGACAATGAAAACGGATACCACGTCCATGCTTATGTAATTTTTTCTCCTTGTCACCATGGTCAGGCCATAGCTGCCCATTTAAAACACAGCATAGCATAGATGTCCGTTTCTTGATTAAAAGATAAGGCAAATTAATACCGTCCATTGTATATATGTATACATAGCAATGGTTTGTAAATGTTGAAAGCTCGTTGGTATTTACTTACTAAGAGCACTAAAGTATGTAGCATGTTTAATATCTTTTGTAGTATTCATTACTTGGTGGTAGAGCATTGTGCAAGTTCGTCTGGGTAGGTACCACCCACTCATCAGATATTCTACCGCAAAACAGCAGTACTTTGTATAGCTGTGTTCCGGTTTGAAGGGTGAGTGAGGCAGTGTAATTACAGGCACAAGGGACATAACATCTTAGTTCCTAAGGTTGGTGGCGCATTGGCGATGTAAGAGATGGTTAACAGCTCTTACAACGCCAATGTCTATGGGCGTTGGTAACCACTTACCATCAGGTGGCCCATATGCTCATCCGCCTTCCTATGCAATAAAAAAAAAAAAAATTATAGCTAGGCGGTCCCTTAATTCCTTGAACTTCTTGAAAACAAAGACTGTTTAAAATGCGCTAATATAAAACAGTTTTACTTTTCGATGATATATATGTATAGAGCGAATATTTTGGCTGTGTATACATGTATATATGTATGTACATATAATGCACTCGCCCGTTATGTCCTGCTAGCATCTTAATACAGGGTTGTCTGAAAGAGATCACTACTTGAGTGATAAGACCGCCCTTTGCATGCATCATCCTTCCTAAGCTTTTACCTTCTTTTTATCTGTATCTAATTTGGTTTTTTTCCTTCTGAGTGTGCAATAAAGATATTTTTTTTTGTGACATGTATGTTATTTGATGATGGCCCAGTTGTTAGAACGCGTGGTTAGCTCCGATGATAGAGGCTTACCAGCAACACAACTGGATTTTCATGTGCTTAATTTTTGTCTAGAATTCATCTCGTGCTGTACGTTGAAGGAGAACACCGGGAGAAACCGGCATGTGTCTAATTTCATTGAAATTCTAACATGCATGCGTCTAATTTCATTGAAATGCAATGAAATTAGACAGACAGACAGACTATGCAGATGTTCTATCATATGTTTATCCACTATGTTAAAAGACTGAACTTTTAAGAAAAACCTACCTTCTCTTATGGTGATGTGCCACCTACCTTGGAAACTATTAGATGTTTTTTCTCTTATGTCTGTAGTTACTCTGGCTCCCTTAAAGTTCAAACCAGAACGAAACAGTATTAAGTATAGCTCTTTGGGGTGGAATACCTGATGGGTGGTACATATCCAGGTGTGTTTACGTTTTCTAGTTTAAGCAGTAAGTTTCAATTAAGATGATTTGGTAAATTGTACTAATATCACTCATTCGACCACCATTAGCCACCGACCACTGACCGTCCATGACATTTGCGTGTCTTCGCGAATAACGATTGTATTTTTAAATAAATTATAGCTTGTTTTTTTTTTAATGAATACTATTTAAATATTTTATGTTTTTTTCTTACCATCGATGTCCATTTTCTCATTTTAATTATATAATAATTTAAACACTGATAGATTTATGACTCTGACGTGACATTCACTCCCTATTTCCACTAAGAAGTCATCAGCACATCTCAGTGACATTAATTATCTCACTCTTACATATAAAATAATTACATAACTATAATTTTAAAGATTCGGTCGGACGGTCGGCGATGAAGGAAAACATCCTGAGAGAACCTGCATGTGGCTACCAAAATCCGCCATGTGTTTCCACCAACCCGCATTAGGGCATTGGTAGTGTAAGCTCCAAATCCTCTTCTCCGAGGTCGAATATCTGATCCGAGGGTATGGTATATAGCATTGTTATCCCAAAGACTGCACCTGTGTTAGCCCACTCTCGAACACTTCTATGCATCCTGAATTGGCTATTCTTCGTTGTGAGTCATCATGACCATAGTCAGTCAAGAACGAATCTTCATAATTATGGTGTTAAGCTTATATTCATGTTTTGTTGTTCAAACCTAGAACCTAAGACAACATTAGCTGCAACCATATTAGTTAGTCACTAGACCACCGAGGCAGTATACACAATGATCACGCGGTGCAGTACACAAGGATATAAGCAAAAACCGTAACGACCAAAAAAAAAATTACGATGAGTTAAGAAAATATGATTATTTCCCATCACTGGATAGCAACAATAGTGGTGTACGAGCTGTCATTGAAAGATATCGACATTCGATATCTCGGATCACTATTTTCGACAATAATTGCTATTGTACGACCACGTTGCCTCTCAACGGGCGATTCGGGTACATAGACCAATAAATGGGTTAGAATATCCAAATAATATTGATTAAAAAGACATGTGAAAGTTTATTGAGCTGAAAGTAATTCAAGAGATTAACTGCTACGTTCCTGCCAGACTTGCTTGGTAAGACGTTCCGCACTGTTGGGGTTAATTGTTAATTCGGGAATATAAGTTCCAGTAGTCCAAGGTTGACTGGTAGATATTTAGTAATCAAATTTCAAAATTTGAAGCATTATTGTCTTGAGTAAAATGCCAAGAAAATTTCAATATCAATTCACAAGTAAGTATTAAAAACTTTCATCAAACATATTACTCCCCGTCTTATTGCCTCTACAACTACTGGAGACAGGACCGTTGGTACATTTTTCGCTGCTGGCTGCTAGCATTCTTGCCACCATTCCACGCGGTTACGATTTGTACAGTAAGTATTTTTAATTTTATTTGTATTCATTTATGGTTTTAATGTCAAAAAATGTAGTAAATATTTCAAAGTTATAAATATGATTGATAACGTCATGTCTGTATGTTTGTAGGCCACGGTTGGGTTAACTCGATCTAGAATGACGCAGCATTGTTGGAGGGTCCGCGGTCATCACTGCAGTCACTCGAAATAGATCACTGGAAGTGACAAATAAAATAATTAATAAATATAGGCATCTTTAATTTAGACAGAAGTGGAATATCAATTAAAAATAACAATTAATCAGAACACCAACAATAAGGCCACATGTGTATTCCACCAGCCCGCATTGGAGCAGCGTGGTGGAATAAGCTCCAAACCTTCTCCCCGAAAAAAGGTGACGAGGCCTTAGCCCAGCAGTGGGACATTCACAAGCCGTTACTGAATATTCGGAATAATTATATAACAATGAAAAAAAAAGCTTTTCCTGTCATAATTTATATGGTAATTTTTTTATATTATGTAATCAGTATACATCACATAAATCAATTACTTAATAAATATATAAATGAATGACACATCCAGTATATATAGTTCAATGTTCCCGAACTTTTTTTACTGATCGACGGTCAAACAAAGACGAGAAAGTAATGATAGGTATTCAGCCGTTGACAGGTCCGACCTAACACGAGAACTAATATTAAGAAAAGTAATTAAATTCCAACTTATCAATAATTATATAATAAACATATAAAAAAATGTTATATTGGGGGTCAGTTGGAAAATATCGTAGGTGGTATGAGTGTGTACGCCTGTCTGGGTAGGTATCACCCGCTATGCAGATGTTCTACCGCTAAACAGCAATAACTTGTATTGTTGCATTACAGTTTAAAGGTTGAGTGAGCCAGTGTAACTACAGACTCAAGGGACATAACATCTACGTTAAACCAATATCTATGGTTAGTGATATCAGGTGGTCCAATTACACTAACGTCTATACCATAAAAATAACCCATTGATCATATCCATCAAAAGATGATGTGTTCCGTTTTGAATGTTGAGTGAGCCAGTGTCACTATAGGCTTGATGGATACAATTATATTTATGGTTTGAAAGAAAGAAAGCACGTTTTAGTTACCAAGGTTGGTGGAGCATTGGTGATGGTTAATACCTCTTACAAAGCTTATGTATCATTCCATCCCCACCACCTCGATGTCTGGAAATCCATAACAGTGCGTTTCTTAAGGAATTTCATGCCTCGTGCAATAACTCTGTGTAACCAGCTTTCGCCGGCGACTTTTCCGAACCGATACGACATAAAAACCTTCAAGAAGAGAGCGTACTCTTTCCTCAAAGACCGGCAAAGCACCTGCAAGTCTTCGGATGTTGCAGATGTCCATGGGCAGTGGTAGTCACTTTCCATCAGGTGAGCCTCCTGCACGTTTGTCCCCTCTTACATAAAAAAAACTGTGGGGGTTACTTATTTATAATATCCATCAATATTGATATTTTAAATCCAACACATGGGATTCTGTAATTTAATACAAAAGAGGGTAAACAAAATATTCATTAGATAAACAATTTTAAATAAAATGTTTACAGAACTGAGGCCGTAGCCAAGTTGACATTCTACAATTGTAAACGCTAATAGAAAACTAAAAATTGTATGAGAATGACCACGTGACTTATCGTTGAGAGATGTCATTCTCATGCATTTGTTTAGTTTTCTGTTAGCGTTTACGATTGTAGAATGTCAACTTGGCTAGGGCCTCTGGTCTATGTATAATATCGTAAAGATTGATTATTTCAGGTGAATCCAAAGTCGGTACATTGAAAATTCACACCGAAATCAAATGAAACGTAATCAAAGGATCAATTTAAAATCAGCTGTCTATTCACTAGTCAGTTAAAATTGTCCACGCATGTCGTTATACATTCAATAATTCAGACCGTTTTAGTCCGTGAAATCTAGACCTAGGAAAATTTTAATATATTTTTTGTTATAAATCAAGCAGAAAAGATTGAATGTTAAAAACTTCTTAATTTGTCAGCCATGTTGTATTTCTCGTGACGCCATGACACCTGTCACTTTTACGGAATTAAGATTTTAGGTTCTAATACTATATTTTTAGAAACAGAAGTGAAATATCAAATTAAATAATTAATTAATCACATCAAAACTCGACGAGAATTATTTAAATTATGTGATAACAATCATTAACAAATCACATCGATATCTCACACTGACAGATAACAAATAACATTGTTAACGCGCGAATACAAAAAAAAAATACGTGTATGCTCTTAGTCTTTGACTGAGGATAATCACAAATAATATTATTTATTTTACAATTTTCATTGCGCGCTGAATTAATGCGCTTTATATTTTCAAAAATGATTCGATAAAAACGAACACCATCCTTTGTGAAGTCGGTATAACGAAATTCTCTGCGCACAATGTGCAAACGATGTCTGCTAAAAGTACTGATAATCCCACTATGAAATGATTCAGAGTGCATGTCAGACTGCCAAAAACACGACCGTGGCACACCGAGAACATTATATAAGATATTAAAAAAAAAAAGTGGTACTATTTTAATAACATTTTGCCAGTGTACAAAAACACAGATGACCCAGTGGTTAGAATTTCTGAATCCCAACCTTAACCCATATCCTATGAGTAAGTCCTTTGGTTACGCCTTTGGTTGCCTGAAAGATACCACGTATGTAGCGATAAGGCTGCCATTATATACTAATTAGGTTGTATTTCATAATTATGAGTAATTTTTAAGTTTTTTTGGTGTAAAAAAGTATATTCTATCTATCTATCTTACAGGTTAAAAAACAGATAAGTTCTTTTGAACATTTATTTTTGAAATTTGTTTATTTAAACATCTTTAAGCAAGTTGAATATGACAAATAAATGTCTGACCAATTTATACGCATTGGAGCGTGATAATTATAAACCTTCTCCTCAATAGGAGATAGCTTGAGTCCAGCAGTAGTACAACCAAATCAGGCTAAGCATCGCCATATAACATTATATCATACCTACTTCTTTACATACTCAATACCTACCTACTCAATAGTATGAACGAAACACTATTCTATGCATAAGTCTTATCTTCTTTCACAAATACGACCTTAAGAAATTTAAAATTTACTAAGAGTCGCCGCTTTAAACGTACAAATATACTAAACTAGCTGTGCCCCGCGGTTTCGACGGTAATAAGAAATATAATGTATAAAAATAAGTCCTCGATAAAAGGACTATACAACACAAAAATATTTTTTAAATTCGAACCAGTAGTTCCTGAGATTAGCCGGATCAAACAAAAAAACTCTTCAGCTTTATATATATTAGTATAGATATTAGTATGAAATAGAATGACGCTATTTCTATAGAGCTAAAGAAGTACACACCAAGAATATTTGGCTCGGTGTAACACCGGTTTTTCGATACAGGAACACCGCCGCCCGTAGCCGTAGTAACAGACGGACCGGCTTTGACTATCGATCCTATTTTTTAGAGATGTTTCGGTGTAAATAATTAGATTATCGATAAAAAGAAAAAATATCGATATAATTTTTACTTGATATGTTGAATGTCTTAATATAAGTTTGGTTAGCTTAGCATTAGACTTAACTTGGTGGTAGAGATTTGTGCAAGCTCATATGGGTCGGTACCAACTCATCACATATTCTAACTGCAAAACAGCAGCACTTGGTATTGTTGTGTTCCGGTTTGAAGGGTAAGTGAGCCAGTGTCATGCACAAGGGACATAACATCCCAGTACCCGAGGTTGGTGGCGCATTGGCGATGTAAGATGGTTAACATTTCTTACAATGCTAATGTCTATGGGCGTTGGTGACCACTTACCATCAAGTGGCCAATATGCTCGTCCGCCTACCCCATACTACCTATCATATTAAAAAATCGGAAACAATTTTGTATTTTTTATTTTACTTTCCTTTTTACTTTATTTTTAGAACCTTAATATACAGCATACAAGTAACCTACCTTATCGCTACATAGTGATCTTTTCCAGGCGACCAACGTTACAAGGAATAACAATAATAATAACAAGGAATAAAATAAACAATAATAATATCCTGGGACATTATTCACACATGGCCATCTGATCCCAAACTAAGCAGAGCTCGTACTATGGAAACCAGACAACTGATATATTTACATATACTACTTTCCTTTTGTAAAGACATTCTTATATAGATAATTACACCCAGGCAAAGGACAAACCGACATGTTCACACACAAATGTCTGTCATGGGTGGGAATCGAACCCACGACCTGCGGCGCGAAAGGCAGATGATGATGATGAAATAATTAAGCGATTTTCTTCAAATGAAACTTAGAAATCCATGGCTTTTAGACAAGTTGACATTAGAAGTCTCGTCATTCCGAAGAGATTAGAATCTATTATTTTTGACTAGGTACAAAGATAGGTGCTTTGTATGCCTAGGCATGTTATATGCTAATCACTTTACCTAGTTGCCATCGAACATATGTTTTGGAAGTTATGGTTGTGTTCACTATTATTAAAACATTCGTCGAGCGAGATGGGTTGAGTATTTTAATTTTTCTTCGCATCATTTTAAACATGTAAATAATATATGATTATGTTTGTATGTGTGTGTGTATGTAGTATTTATTATTTACTTTTACTACTTGCACTCTATATCATAGTTAAGTGTTTGTACGTATGCGGCCGAATACTGAAACGTCCCTCAAAGTTAAGCGCTACTTAGCATTGAGAAGCTTCTAAATTAGCATGCGATTTTTTGAATTTAACGGCGTCTCAAATAATTAAGTTTCATTTAATATTTAAGTGACGTTTCAGTATTCGGCCGATGGTCACTTAAATATGGTATTAGCTATCTTCAGCCTTGTTTTATTAATGTTTTAATTTATTAGTTTCTACACGAGAACTTATATTAAGAAAAGTAATTAAATTCCATCTTATCTAATATAAAAAAAAAATGTTACAAATTTCAATGTAACTTGTATTGCTGTGTGAGGCCGTCTGGTACTAACCACTCAGCAGATATTCATCCGCTAAATAACATTGTTGTGTTCCGGTTTGAAGGGTGAGTCAGCCAGTGTAACAACAGACACAAGGGACATAACATTTTAGGTCCGGGGCATAACATCAAGGTTGATGGCAAATTGATGATGTGAAGAATGGTTAATATTTCTAACAGCACCAATGTCTAAAGCATGTGGTGACCACCACTAGCTGACCCCTCTGCACATACACCTTCCTATTAATCATAAATGATTCGTCAGCCCGTCACAACCACAAAGGGTACCATTGAAAATCTACATTGGATTCGAACCCAACATAAGCTGAATGGTACCTTTACAGAACATGTCATGGTTGCCAACATCGCAACAAGTTATATTTTTTATTTTTTATTTTAATATATAGTTCATCTTTTTTATTTTCAAATATTCATTATTTTCTGCAATCGGCAATTTGTTTGTTTTTATAAGAAAAACATTTCTTTTTATTTTTATATCATAAAAATATTTCAAAGGTTAATTTTATATGATATAAATACTTAAGGTACGGTTACATCACTAAGACAGACCTTGATACGTTTTTGATAATTAGAGGTTGGTATTGATTCGAGTCGTTTACTCTTAATACCGTGTTTCATTCGCTCGGGAATATATAATTAAATTATGAAAGTATAATTAGTACACTTAAATGATGTTTTAAATGTATTCGAAGTTTAAAAATTCAACAATGGATTGTAAATGAACGTGGAATTGAAATTAATTATTATTAGGCAGTATGTAGGTTGTAGCCGACGGCCGCTGAGGTAGTGAGGCAACAACAAAGCGGAAGAAGCAGTATTAACAGGCTATTAGGTTGTTTTAGGTATATAGGTTTACTTGGTGAGGCTATGTGTAAGCTGGTAAGGTACCACCAAGTCAGCAATCGCCAAACAATATCTAGTATTATTATGTTACGATTAGAAGGGTGAGTTAGTTCGTGTAACGGATCACATCTTAGTTCATCAGATTGGTAGCGCATTGGTGAAGAAATTATAACTATTCCTTACAGGTACGGTAAGCCGTTGAATGCGAGTAACGCAAGACCGGCTATCATGAAATTTGGGTGTCGTTATTCTGTGGACGTCTTTCCGTAAAAACCCTGATGAAGAAAACATGGTGGTAATTAAGAACAATCGTATGTCCGGTGTAGCGCAACAATATTCTAGGCTTAATATATTTACTTCATATATATATTTAACATATATGTCAGATAGTGAAAGAAGCCAAAAGTCATCATAACTAATTAGGTGGTAACTAGGTCATAACTAATCACTTGGTGGTAGAGCTTTGTGCAAGCTCGTCTGGGTAGGTACCACCCAATCATCAGATATTCTGCCGCAAAACAACAGTACTTGGTATTGTTGTGTTCCGATTTGAGTGAGCCAGTGTAATTTCAGGCACAAGGGACATAACATCTTCGTTCCCAAGGTTGGTGGCGCATTGGAGATGTAAGCGATGGTAACATCTCTCACAACGCTAATGTCTATGGGCGTTGGTGACCACTAACCATCAGGTGGCCCATATGCTCGTCCGCCTTCCTATAAAAAAAAGGTAATTGCCTATTTTTTACAGGTATTCTAAAATTACTTGAAAATTGAAATATAAGTCAACAATGTGAAAACTAATCATTATAAAAAAATAACTGATGAAATAAAACATTATAAAACTAATGAAAATATTGAGACAATAAGATAAAAGTTTAATTAATCCTGTCAACATATCAATATTATAAATAGTTGTACAAATCATAACGGCGTTAGTGACAAGAATGTGATCAAAGCATTATTAATTTGAGATAGATTTTTAAGGCTTTCAAGATTCAACTATTAATCTTATCTGCATGATATATTGCATGTTGTTAGAGGTACATAAAAGGACATAGCGTGGTGAACACCTCAAACGCAGGTAACGCCACGGACGGAGGCTAGTATCATACAAAATAATTATTGAAAAGTTAATTATCAAATTAGTTTTGTTTGCAAGTTGTATTCAATTTAAATTATGTCACTACGTTTCATGTTTTAAATGAAAATGTAAAAGCAACGCTTGTTATTTGATTCCGCGACACTTTTGGTGAGTTTTAAATGGATGCTCCTCTAAAGGATTGAAATCGTTTAAGGTTGAGTTTCTCTGACACGGCAAAATTATTGTTATTATCTTTTTTGACTGAGAGACATAATTGCGTTGTCCAAAACTAAATGTTGGTAGGTTAATCATTTATGAATATTGTATTTTACTAGTTGTTATTAGACATTTTTGTCGCGCTGTCGTTGTAACGTAACCACACCTTATATTTCATACCTAATAGAGACGTAACGCTTCTTTATAAAATTGCATGCTGTGTCTGCCTTTATAAATAAAAATTCTTTGACGTATTTCCTGTGGAATCTCTAATTACGTTTAAAGGCTAGCTGAACAAGAATTCCAAAAGCATTAACTAAATGGACAACCTTATTAGTTGTCAAGTTATATTTTTGTTCTCATTTTTAAAGAAAATCTTGAACAAACAATATTTAAATAATCTAATAACGTCGTTTCACCGGAAATGTTTTTAATTTTATTACAGGTTTTATGTAGAGGGACAAACGGGCCGGAAGTTCACCTGATGGAAAATGACTAACACCGCATGTGTGAGAGCTTGGTGACGAACTAATTCGTCTACCACTGAGACCGAAGTTGTGGTAGCCACCACTGAAAATCTTGAGGTTTCATCCTGTCTTCAGATCTCAAAATTAACAGAAGCAGTTGTGGGTAAGTGAATTCAAAGGAACGCTATATAAAGGCCTGTAGTTCTTGGCTCACTCACCCTTCAAACTGGATCACAACAGTACTTAGTATTGCTGTTGGAGGCAGTAGAATATCTGATGAAAGCTACCTACCTAGGCGAACTTACATATAGCCTTACTACCTTGAAAATTAGTATTATTTCATCATTTTCAAGTATTAATTATTAATTATTTCCACGGCACAGCACCACTCCATTTTCGACCACCTGAGGGGCGGCTAACGCTCGTGAGCTCTTACTGTCACCGACCATCTGCCACGGCGCTGGCATCGAGGATGATTGAGAAGACTGAAGATATGACGACGACAAACACCGAACTAGACAACATAGGACTTGACGACAAAAACCCAAAGAAGATATGCCAAATACAAGACAATCACCAGGCCAAACAGGCCCTGACCTTTCAGATCTAAAGGAATAAACGGTGAGAAACTGCCCGGGTATAGGGAAAAACCCCGAGGAACCGGGGAAGAACCCTCACTACTGCTAAAATAAAATCTGTACAATTACATGTGATCAACCAGAAACGCATACATAGCTTTAAATTTTCCTGATTATTTACATCATGTCTTTACTTTAGTTGTCTATATAGTTTTGGAGAGTTGACATGTTTATATGTTTGTTAAAATAAAGACGAAAACAAGTGTTATTCCCTTATTATTTTTAACACGAAAACAAAAAGGTGTCCATACATGAACACGTTTCTTTATTGACAACACAGCCTTATTCAGAAGTCGGTTAATAAAACAAAATGTCGTCTTTCCATCAGTGTACAGAATGATTTAGCTCTCCGACCGGATTGTATAAGTTCGTGTAATAAATTGTAATAAATTCCACGATTCAGCAAGCCTTTCTCTGTTGCAGAGTTATCTATGAAAATAGTCTTATGTTAACAAAAATGCGTTCGTATCCAGATGAATAGATTTTGATCAATGTCTTGTGAAACTGACAAGACGACTAAACGTAATTCTTGATACTATTATCTTTTTTAAGTTTGTGTTTTATATGGAAATGTATTAGTAATCTATTTTTAAGAAATTTGTAACTATAAAAAAAAAACATTCAATAGTTTTGCCTTATCTATGGCCAATCACAGTTCAATATTTTATTAATCTGTCATCGCATAGATCTAACTGAATATTTATTTTTTTATTGTGTACTAGTTGCAATAAATATATTCTGCCAAAGTTTCAAATTTGGAAGTTTTCTTTTTAATTAATTTTATATATGACTGAAAATTAATTATTCGGTACGATGCCTTAATTTGACATTCAAAATGAAATAAGATTTTTTCAAAATGAAACTGGGATTGTTCATAATAAAATAACAAAGGCATGAATTACATTTTGCTTATTACACTTCTTATTTTGATAGTCGGTTAACTGAACTGTTTAGTATGAAAGTTCTTCACAGTTCATTAACCTCAGCTTACAAACGACGTCGTTAGGCAGAAAAAGCTTTTTATTCAAGCAAATTCAAGATAAATGTTAAAGATTTTACATACAAAACGTATATGTAAATTGTGACGCGTCCAGGACAAGAGACGGAGGGAGACTGATTTGAATTTGGAATTCTGCTCGCTCGGATGCGCGCGCGCATTCAATGCTGAATCGGTAGGGTGACAATATGTTTGATTGGCTTGTATATATTTTATCTCTCTTCAAATCTCAATTATTCATATATTCGAATATGGAAGCATTTGTTTTATAATTTATGTGTACAGAAATCTTTTTTTAATTTATGTATAAGTCTTAAGATCGTTAGTTGAAATGTATAAAGCTGATGTATATCTGCTGATAGGAAATTATGGAATTGCAGGAGCCACTTCTTAACGTTATCAACGGGTTATTTCTCTATGTTAATTGAGGAACCTATTTATTGAATGTGTTATATTTTGTCGACTGCATCGCAGTCGCATTGCAGTGTCCTACAAAGCGCTGTAAAAGTTTGTATGATATCTAAAGGACGCTAAAAATGTCACTTATAGGATATATTTAGCATCCAGCAGTGAAAACAATTTTTATAATACCCTCGAATCGAATTATTAATATATAGAACACCAAATCATATAAATTAATGTCAATTACTCACTCAATTACTTTATAAATCCAAATAACACATTTGAACATATTACAAATCATAAGTCACGCCAATAAATAATTAATTACGTTACATTTTTATGCACTCACAAGATGGCGGCGGTTAAAATTAGCTCGCTTCTTTTTTTTTTTTAATAACGCTTTTGTATGGACAAATGAGTTTCCTAACTATATAATTTGAAGTATATGCTGATGAAATTATTATCGTTAAAAGATATAATATGACCATTCGTTTAATGTCGGTATTTTATTTTAGTTTAAAAATATTTAATTGATTTATGTATTTACGGCGTTATTAAAAAATTACATTGACTTGTTGACAGTGACTATTTAAATGATTCCGTCTTCTTCTTTCGAATGACAAATTAATAATGAAAGAAAGAGAGAAAGGAGCGTTTAACTAAACAGCTAAGCAACGCATATAAATAAAGACGTTAGTAATAAAAACTAAATAATTGTCACCCTACAAAATGCGATTCTATTTACATGAGACTTAGCCGTTTCGAAATGATGTCGTATTAGTACTCATTTCGCGGGCATATTGCTTACGTATCGCGGGTTCGAATCTCGCTCGACCCTAAGACGATGTTAAAACATTTTTGACATTAACATATTCAAATTATTCTCAAAGCACCGGCGACTTTTCCGAACCGATATGACTTAAAAACCTTCAAGAAGAGAGCGTACTCTTTCCTAAAAGGCCGGCAACGCATCTGAATGTTCTCGGATGTTGCAGATGTCCATGGTGGTAGTCACTTTCCATCAGGTGAGTCTCCTGCTCGTTTGCCCCCTCTAACATAAAAAAAAAGAAAATCAGTTATAAGTTTGTTTTTGAAGTTTTGTTAAAATCTAATAATAAAAATTTCGTTAATGCAGTCACGATCATTTATTTGTGTTAAAATAAACAACTTAAGTGAACAGAGCATAGTTTCCACGCTCAGAGCTATTAGTCGTTCTAACTATCTCGCCACACAAAGCCGTCTGTCTGTTGGGTGTGTCGCTTCAGACAGGCCAGCGGTTCCTGTGCGGTTTTAAACAGTATTTCTAATTTACATATACTATTAAATGAAAGTATATAACAATATAAAAACGTTATTGAGATGTTGCGAAAAGGATTCCTTGAGTTAATTTGAAATTAAAGCCCAAAACCTGGTTTTCTGTAACGATAGTGTATATACACATACAATAACAAGTTAGTATGAATAGCATATAAATAAATACTAAATATACTATGTATCATATTTTTTATAACTTTATTTACGTATATGTCTATGTGTGCCTATTTTATGTAAAGTTAAATTTGTAATCTAGCATAAGATGATGTTATACATTCAGGTTAACGAGGAAAAACATTGAGAAGGGAGCTTATTCAAACTATAAAATATGAATAATAAGACCACAGATACACATAAAATATTGTCTTTTAATTATATTTCAAATCTTAGTATGTTTTGAAACGAATTCGTTTTTAGCACATTATTATAAACGCTCGTTTTTTAAATAGTCTGAAACGTCTTAAGTATAATGAGTGGACGCTAACACGGCGAGCACACGACGTCTGTCCGACGTCTCTTTAGCACTTCGTTAAGAAATACGTATCAATCGCCTGAGACACAGAGTGCTTAAAATAGAGAACTTATCCTATAATAATTAAAATTAAAAAATGTTCGTTTATTACCTAATACGGTAAAGCCAGATATGATTCAGCATTCAGCATCAGCAATAATAATTTAACAAATGTTTTACTTGGCGGTAGGGCTTTGTGGAAGCTCGTCTGTGTAGGTACCACCCACACATCAGATATTCTACCGCAAAATAGCAGTACATGGTATTGTTGTGTTCTGGTTTGAAGTTAATTTCTTACAATGCCATTGTCTATGGTTCATTGGTGACCATTTACCATCAGGTGGTCATATGCTCGTCCACCTAACTATACAATAAAAAAAAAATATGGAAATGGAAAGTGTATTTTTTAATCAGACACCTGCAACGCTGCAGTCGATTTTGACCGGAAAGTCTAAATTGCTTTAAACAACGCGATCAAAATCAATTTGAACAACAAAATAACATAATCGGTAACTCATTAGTACTATAATTAATTAAAATTTATTATAAATGTTAACAAGTGTAGTGAGAACCTTAAACGATTTAATTTACAATTGTTTTTAATTTTTAAATAAATTATTTAATTTTTAGGAACAGTAGACAGAATCATTTGCTTTGTTTTCCTTTTTTTTTATTAGTTATTGTTTGAATCTTCCAGTAGTCCAAGAAAGTCTTGGCAGCTTCTGTACCTTAAATGAAGGATAATAACTTACTATAATATATTAGCAATTCCTTAAAAAACAGTCATTGCCAGCTTTTTATTTTTTTTTAATTCTCTACGCATTCATTAATCTATATTTAATAGGGTGCATAGAACACACAGCGCCGTGTCAAACTGTATTTGGTGATAAAACGTGTACGTAATGTGACAGACAAACAGACGAAAGTATGGGACATGATTCTATCTACAGTGCGGTGGCGCAATTCTCAGTGATTTCATATGATTTTAGTTCAATTTAGTTTTGTCAATATTTATATGATTGTAGGCTTCGAAGCCGCGAGGGCTTTGTCCATATGTCAGTGTGAGGGTGTTTACCAAAATTTATTAAAATTGGTTCAGAAGTCGTAAATATGTATTTAATATTATAAAATATGTATTTATTTGTTTAAAACATTAATAAAAAAAGAAAATGTTATGTGCACTATTATTATTAATAAAATCTATGTATTGTAGTTCGATTTTTATCGATTAATAGTTTCTTTTGTTGTTGCTATTTATTATTATTATCAAATGTTTTGCAATATGTCCAAAATAATCTACTAATATATTACTATCTGATCAAAAGCTAAACGACGCTACGGTACAGTCCACAAAAAAAAGCATAGCATATCTTTAACTACGGACAACCTTTATCGTCATAATTATATCAACATCCTTATGTCACATTACAAATTGAATAATTGTCAAATTACCTCACAAAACGAGTACCGTCACGTGACATTTTGACTTTGTTACGAATGAGCTTTTACGGGAGCTTTGATCATACGTAATTTGGTATACGAGAGCTTAATATTTCTTAAATTTCATTTACAAAGAATCTCTTTGATAATTCTATAGGCCCTTGACAACGTGTGGGCCTATTTGATGATCGAAAGAAATGTGCTATTTAAACTGTGCTCCACTTTATTTGATGTCAATAATTCATTGGTATATTAGTGCAAAAGTCAAGTTTGTTATTTATTAGGATACTTTAGCAGTAATTACTTCAGACAATGTGATCTATTAATATACAATGTAAAAATACCTCATACAATGTATAAGGAGATATTGGTTACATTATATGTCAATTATATATATTTATTAATTTTATTAATGTAATGTTATTAATTTAAATGAATAATTTATTGTCTGTTATATGTAAAGTAATTTAATATTATGTAATGAAATGTAATGTAATGTTAATGTAATATTTAAATAAATATATAATTAATTTAAAATATTCGCATGTCATTTATATCATGACTAAACATGTAATCTATGTTTAAATAAATAAATGAATTGAATTGAATTGAATATTCAGACAAAAATTTGACGAGCCGGTAGGCGTGGTTGGTAAGAGACTTGCCTTTCACGCCGCAGGTCGTGGGCTCGATTCCCACCTAGGACAGACATTTGTGTGCATGAACATGTATGTTTGTCCTGAGTCTGGGTGTAATTATCTTTCTAAGGAAAACATCGTGAGGAAACTTGAGCTGGAGGAAGACCTGCCCATTTGACGTAAGTCATTATTTGACAGCTAATCCAAGGTTTTCAGATGCGCAAAATTTCGTAGATTATGTAAACATTTTTGAATTTAGAATTGTGTAATTTATCAGCTGTCCTATGTTCTCACAACCTACCTACTCCCTCCAGACTAAAAAAAAAAAACGCACTAAGTGCATCGGGGCGAGGCGCGATGGCTCAAATTTCCAGAGTCTAGTAGCTCCTCCCCCAGTTGTAGGCTGGTAGGGCTAACAGCCATATTTTATTTCACAGCCATTATGCGCCGTGGTTAAAACGAATACCAAATCGCGGAATCAAATAGTAAGCATTATTGAAATTTCAAGTGCTTAATTTGTGTGAATAATGCATAATAATTCAAATATAAGTTGTAGACAGTTTTACTGTAATTTTATTGTTTCCAGGTAATTGACTGTGAGTGTCTTTTATGGAAAGTAAAGATCTTTAAGCTCAGATAAAATACTAATATGACATTATATTGGGTGCGTAATAACGAGATATTTACATCCTAATGTTATAAATGTGTATGTGAGTGTGTTTGTTTGTTACGATATCACGCCTAAACTACTAAACCGATTTAAGAAATTCTTTCACCAATGGAAAGCTACAATATTATCAGCGAGTAACATAGACTATATTATTTTATTCTTATTATTATTCATATTATTATTATCTCTATTGTCCTAAGTCCTAATTGATATAAAAAAGGACATTATAATTTTTTTAAATTTATTATTTACAGGTAGGTGGACGAACTGGACGAGCATGTGGGAAACCTGATGGTAAGTGGTCACCAACGCCCATAGACATTGGCAATGTACATTTCATAAAACATGTTGTGTTTTGTTTGTGTTGATGTCCCTTGTGCCTGTAATTACACTGGATCACTGAATCTTCAAACCGGAACAGAACAATAAAAAAGTACTGCTGTTTTGCGGTAGAATATCTAATTCGTGGGTGGTACCTACCCAGACGAGCTTGCACAAAGCGTAGAGCTTTGTGCAAGCCGAGCATATTCAAATACATACGTCATATATATTTTATGTATGTTGCATATAAGTTTTTTGTATATAAACCAATTTATAAGTTCAAGATCTCATTTAATTTTATTAATATTGGACATGGTTAAATTTTCAATTTATACATTTAAGTGAATTTTAGTTTAGAAGCTTTTTTATTACCGTGTTTATCGTAACACACTTAAAATTAAGATCAAATATTGTTATTCAAAGGGAAATATTCTTTAAAGTCCTTTAGATTTACGCTTATAGCAAATTACACGACGCCAAGAAGGTATAAGTTAAAAGCATTCCAAATAATAAAATATTCACTCGCTAAGCTGATATAAGTACATAGGGGGGCGCTCACCCTCCCGTAAGAAGTGCGCATTTATTATACTTTTATATATAATACACAATTGATTATTTTATTGCATAACTTATCTATACATCTATACATATACATAAAATTGGAGTGTCTGTTTGTATATTGAAATAACCGCTTTTTACTACATGCATATGAATATATATACGGTACATAGTACATACACCAAAATAACATTTTTTACAATTTTTGTCTGTCTGTCCGTTTGTTCCGGCTAATCTCTGAAATGGCTGGACCGATTTTGACGGGACTGTTATTGGCAGGTAGCTGACGTAATAAGGAGTAACTTAGGCTACTTTTATTTTAGAAAAAAAATGATTATTAAAATAAAAATGCAAAAACAAAATAAACGAATTAATTTTTGTGTTAAATTCCACGCGGACGAAGTCGCGGGTACAGCTAGTCGTAAATATATAACTTAAATATATCTCTCTCTATTTAGTCATTGAAACGTTAAGTGTTAAGTAAGTAAGGTATGTAACTATTAAGTTACTAGTGGCTAGGTATGAAGCCGCAGACGCGGTGGTTCTGGGTTCAATTCCCGGGTCGGGCCAATAAATAGTTATTGGGTTTCCCTGTCAGAAAATTCTCAGTAGCAGCCCGGACTCCGGAGTCTGGAAGTTGGAAGTGTGTACACTCCCGTGGCTCGGAAAGCACGTTAAGCCGTTGGTCCTGCTCCTGAATTCTTTCCGGTCGTGTCGGATTGCCGTCCCGTCGGATTATGAGAGCTAAGGAAGAGAGAGTGCACTTGTGTTTGCGCACACACTTGTGCACTATAATATCTCCTGCGCAGTTGGCTAATCTCTCTTGAGATCGGCCGCCGTGGCCGAAATTGGTCTGGAGGACCAAAAAACATGTAAAATGTAATCTAAGATATGACGTTGTCGTTATGACGAAAAATTATGACGTCACAATGCCAGTCATGTCATATAGTGGCTAACTAATACCTGACTGACTGATCAACGCACAGTCCAAAAAACTGGGACTAAGGGAGGGTTTTTGAAAATATCACCCTTAGTACATATATGGAATGAAAGTTTGTATGAAGATTTTTGGAGATAAATGAAATTGGGTATTGAACAATTATGAGAGTGAAGCCGCGAGTGAAGCACTAGTTTTGTATATTTTAATTAAAGTTATAACATGTGAATCTATTTCGAAACAAAACCAAATCAGTGTAGATATTTTATCTCGCACCCGCCGCTGATGTTAAAAAAAGACAACATCAGGCAACCTGCCTGTGTCAGATGGCTATCACATATATATCGACCGAACCGCATTTTTTGATGTCATTAAATAGGCAGTTTCCCTCGATGGTAAGTTCACTTCTATAGACACTGTTGCTGGAAATAATAGGTATTTCTTTAATGCGTCACCAATCATGAAAATTACGACAGTATTTCTTTCGTTGCTAAAGGATCACTCACCCTAAAAACAGGAAACGATAACTACTGGTGGTCGAATATATGATGAGCGGGTGGTACCTACGCAAACGGGCTTGCACAAAGCCTTACCACCAAGTTAAGTGTAACTTACAACCTTTGACGTGACAACGTCTAATAAATCGATGAACGCTGGCTGCATGCACGAAATTGTCCCGTTACGCTTATTGTCCCGTTACGCTTATTGTCCCGTTACGCCCATTGTCCCGTTGCGCTGATTGTCCCGTTACGCTGATTGTACGCTTGCGCCGCATCTATCTCTCTTTCACTCGATTGGCCTATTAGTGCAAATAAGAGTAAATTCATCAATTAATTTGTAGATCTCATTTCACTCCTTGGTATTCATACAGAATAATGATAATTCAATAAAAATAATTTAATTTTATTCATAAAAGTATGTAGTCATTTTATCAATGTTTTATTATGACGTTGTCACGTTAAACTATCGTCCGTAAACCGACTTCACAGACAAACATTTTTTATATACATTAATACATTATTTGCATGAAGTTGATCGAGAAATATGCGCGTTACGAAACACCGTCTCCACAATTGATAAAAGCAAAGATCGTATTACCTTAGTCTTCGCTTACTACTGCTCAAATATTTATATCATATACTAGGTGCGCGTGTCGACTTCGTACGTAAAATGAAGATTTCTTTCCTGGATATTTTTATATCATTATGAATAAAATAAATAAAAGCAGCTAAAGGTTTCGGATTATTTGAATTGTTACGTGTAAATATATAAAAAATATTTAACAAATTTTGGTATTGTTTTTTTTTATTGCATAGGAAGGTGGACGAGCATATGGGCCACCAGATGGTAAGTGTTCACCAACGCCCATAGACATGGCGATGTAAGCTTTATATTATCGCTTGGAAACTAAGAAGTTCTCCCTTGTGCGTGTAATTGTCAGTACCAGTTACCAATTATGCAATTTTTACAAATCATTTATAATGGAACGCTTGTGTGCTAAAGGTTACTTATACAAATAATTAATGTATGGATGATAGCACACCTTTTTGTTTTTTTTTTTTTTTCGCTGGAAAAACGCATTTACGCGTTTCCCCCACGTGAGGTGGGGGGGTATGTGGGGCTCGCCGGTGCTGAAGGCTCCGGAATACCCACTAAAAAACCAGCGTACCTGCATCGTCTCGGTGGAGCGGCACGGGATCGCTTGCGCATACTACCGCGACGCCCCGACGGTTGACCCGATTGCGCGGGCCTCCTTTCTTAGTTGGGTTCCTGGCACGCAGAGAACCCGACTAGCCCCGCCGACGCTTACGACGGGGGGAATGATAGCACACCTTGGGAATGAGACGATTGCTGCATGGCTATTTCTTTTGTTTTTTTTTGTAAAAAAACATAATGAAAGACAAAAAAAAACAACCCGCTGAGTTTCTTTCGCCGGTTCTTCTCAGGGCTGGGTGTTTCTTTTCCGAACCGGTAGTAGTTTCCAGTTTGACAATCAATAAGTAAGTACTTCAATATTGAATAAAGTATTTTGGATTTGGATTTGTATGTGGATTTATAAACTATTCCATCCACAAGATAAGTATAAACAAATAATCAACTTTGACATATACCTAATTGAAGCGATATCATTGGTCGATATGTCGAATAAATAATCTATGTTGTTCATTATTATTGACGAGACGGTTGGCGTGTTTGGTAGACATTTGGTAGACGCAGGTCGTGGGTTCGATTCCCACCCAGGACAGACATTTGTGTGCATGAATATGTCTGTTTGTCCTGTAATTCTGGGTCTGGGTATAATTATCTATATAAGTTAGTATTTACAAAAGACGAGTAGTATCTGTAGTTTATCAGTTGTCTGGTTTCCATAGTACGAGCTCTGCATAGTTTGGGATCAGATGGTGTGTGGCGACAAAAATGGCGTCTTGAATGTTGGCATAGTTGTTATCGGAACGTTGGAAGTAACATTAAAGTGAATATAATTAGAAGTTGAATAGTACTATCGTTATTAATTTGTAGAATAAGCCCAACAAAAATATAAAGTAGATAAATAAGGATCTATCTACTTTATATTTTTGTAACAAATTAGTCTTAAATTCCAATTGATATCCATTTACCAATCATATCTCAAATAATAACAAACATATTATATGATTGGTTAAAGTGTAATATTTATTGCTTAATAAAAACAAAATTAGAATCAACACTGTGTCAAGGAAATTTAAACTTTATTTCCTAAGCAATAAAGACATAAGATAAGCTTATTTTATAAGGGTGGGGTCGAAATGAGGATATGTGTACTTCAGAATTTTTTTTTTTTTTTTTTATTTTTTTTTTTTATTTTTTATTGTATTGGAAGGCGGACGAGCATATGGGCCACCTGATGGTAAGTGG
Source organism: Nymphalis c-album (assembly GCA_963151315.1). Taxonomy (NCBI): domain Eukaryota; kingdom Metazoa; phylum Arthropoda; class Insecta; order Lepidoptera; family Nymphalidae; genus Nymphalis; species Nymphalis c-album. The sequence continues at coordinate 3,723,740 of OY720614.1, forward strand.
TCACCAACGCCCATAGACATTGGCATTGTAAGAAATGTTAACCATCGCTTACATCGCCAATGCGCCACCAACCTTGGGAACTAAGCTGTTATGTCCCTTGTGCCTGTAATTACACTGGCTCACTCACCCTTCAAACCGGAACACAGCAATACAAAGTACTGCTGTTTTGCGGCAGAATATCTGATGAGTGGGTGGTACCTACCCAGACGAGCTTGCACAAAGCTCTACCACCAAGAATAAATCCTTTATTGAAACATCTTCGATATTTACGAACTGTTAAAATAGCTTTGTTGTTTATTTTGAACATTGTTAGGTATGAATATTGTTAAATAAAGAGGAAATAAACGAGAGGGGTATGTGAGGGTTGATTTGAAGGGGGATATGACTAGATATACAGATAAATGAAAAAAAAATACTCCTAGCCCTGATCAAAATTTCTTTTTCGTTTCGTTAGAAACCTGACCAAGGAACCACGGCATTCAGACGCAAATAAATTAAAGAAAAAAAAATGTAAAATATAAAAATGTAATTCGATATAATTGTGTATAAATTATAGATATATTTAATTATATAATACGAATTTAAATTCGAAATTCAAAGTATGAAACATCACAAATAAAAAAATCTTGTCATCCTTTTGGTAGAATATCTGATGACAGGTCAGAAAATCCTAGGACCACCTCACTTGGTAAGCACTAGAAGAACTGCTACTACGTTGCCAGCTAATAAAACATCCCCTTGAATATATAGAAAGCTAGAATATAATACTAGTATGCATCAGAAACGTTCCTATACACGTTACAAATATAAACGTTGTCCTCAAATTCTATCTTAAAAAAAAAGAAAATTAAAAATTATTTAGAAAACCTTATTCTTCGTAGTCGGTTAAAAGGTGATTCTATCAATATAGGGAACACGTTAAAATGATAAAGTAAGGTTTAATGAGGAAAAGTCCACACGAGACGCTCAGCTCAAAGGATATGTTCTACTTGGTACCATTTTATTGTATTATCCTAATTAATATTATAAATGCTAAAGTAAGTTTGTTTGTGACGCTTTCACGACTAAACCACTAAGCCGATTTAAAAAATTCTTTCACCAATGGAAATCTACATTATCAGCGAGTAACATAGGCTATATTTTGTCTCCGTATTCCCACGGGAACGGGAACTACGCGGGTGAAACCGCGGGAAAAACGCTAGTATTTTATATAAAAATATATATTACACATTAAAATCACGTTCATTACTGTCAAGTCCAAATTTAAAGCGGGTGTTACTGTGAAGCAAGCCTACTTAAATAATAACATTATGTACTCAAATCTTCTCTGAAACGCACTGAATCGTCTGATATATTTATCATATTTGTTATTAACAAATAACATAACATTATTATATATGTATTCTATATTAAACACAGTTATAATATAATGAAATATCAAGCAGCAATTTAAAGTACTGTTTTTCGGTTTGAAGATTGAGTGAGACAGCAATTTAAAGTACTGTTCTCTTTCGGTTTGAAGAGTGAGTGAGACAGAGTAACTACAGGTGCAAGGGTTATACCACCTTAGTTTCCAAGGTTAGTGGCGTATGACGATGTAAGCGTTAATATTTTGTACAGTGCTAATATCTTCACTCGGTGGTACAACTTTGTGCAGGCTCGTCTGGGTAGGTACAACCCACTCATCAGATATTCTAACGCAAAACAGCAGTACTTTGCATTGTTGTGTTCCGGCTTGAAGAGTTAGTGAGCCAGTGTAATTACAGGCACAAGGGACATAACATATTAGTTCCCAAGGTTAGTGGCGCAGTGGGGATGTTGTTTTTTTTTAAGAAATGTACGAACCACTGTCTAAGGGCGTTGGTGACCACTTACCATCAGGTGGCCAATATGCTCGTCAACTAACCTATACTATAAAAGAAAAAAACCTACGGGTGGTATTGACCACTTACCAAAAGGAGACCCATTTGGGATGTTAACTTATTTTAAGTAAAAATAAATGTAAAGTTATTGCGGGTCCAAGTAGAATAAACCGATGTCAGGACCCATCATACATGTATTGATTTTGTTTGTAATAAACGCACATAAGTCGGAAGTAGTTTTCACAAGCAATATTTCATCCTTGTGTTATCCTGTTTCGTATATTATTAATTTACTATATCCGCCGTGTTTCTCTGCATGTACGTTCGCACATATCACAGAAACTGCAATAAGAAGTTTCATTCCGATGCCACATTTGGTTATATGAATATATTTATTTATTATATGGTTTGTTAGCGATTTTTACATAATTTGGATACTAAAAGAACGTGTTATATAAAATTAAAACATGCACAGACTAATGCAAAATCATATAAAAGCAAACACAACTTGCACAACTTGCACATATTTCGTTATATATAATGAGATTGTGTTTATAAATCCTCGGAACTGGTGGCTTGGTGGAGCTCCTTCAGAAGTGCTTCTCCGGCTGAAATTTTGAGGCTCAGTGCCATCTGAAATGGGAAACGTTAACCTATGTAAATTTACAATATTTTTTGACGTGACAACGTCTAATAAATCGATGAACGCTGGCTGCATGCACGGAAAATTACGCTCATTGTCCCGTTACGCTGATTGTACGCTTGCGCCGCATCAATCTCTCTTTCACTCGATTGCAGTCATTTCATCAATGTTTTGTTATGACGTTGTCACGTTCAACTATCGTCCGTAAACCGACTTTACAGACAACCATTTTTTTTACACAAAATGTCAAAAAAAATCAACCCGCTGAGTTTCTTTCGCCGGTTCTTCTCAGGTCTGGGTGTTTCTTTTCCGAACCGGTAGTAGTTTTCAGTTTGACAATCAATAAGTAAGTCTAAAACTTCAATACTGAATAAAGTAATTTGAATTTGAATCTAATTTACGATATTTTATTACACAAAATATACCACAATGTCAAAAGAAATAACTTCATTAATCAATAATAATAATATAGTATTAATGTTACTCTCTACTGTTTGTTACTCTTTGTGGATAAACCGCTGAATCGATTTTGATGAAATTTTGTATGGAGTAACTTTGAACTTTAAGAAAGGACATAGGCTACTTTTACCTAATACCTTCTCCACCTAACGAGTGTAGTCACGGGCGACAACTAACCAGTAAAAGCTCTGCATTAATCGAGTTTATGGATTTAACATCAATTAAAGCAAACCTAAGGTCAGTTTGTTCAGCAGTCAATCAGAGTGAAACGCGGTAGATATTCACAGCGTCGCGTCTAGACTAGCCATTAGCTTGAATTATTGGAAACTGTGCTGAGCACACAACTTTGCTCGTGAAAACTTTGAATATTGAAATATGATGTACGTATGTATTTATATTAGTAGTGTATGTATAGTTATAATATAAATGTTATTTCTATTTAAATAAATTTAACTTTTACAACTCTTCTGGCCGAATACTGAAACGTCATTCAAATAAATTAAGTGCGGCTTAATTATTTGGTTTATATATAGTTTGGTTTATATGGTTATGCTTAATTAATTTGAAATTTAGTATTTCAAATTTTAAATTAACGGCGTCTCAAATAATTAAGTTCCACTTAATATTTGAATGACGTTTCAGTATTCGGCCGTTCGCAGCTTTATTTAAGTTCAACCACCCATAGGTCGCTAGGTCTCTAATTATCGATAGACCGTTTTGTATACCTTTGTAAAATTATTTTTTTGTTTGCTATAAAGCATTTTTATTTTGTAATTTGCATAGTTGTCCCAGAGACACCAGGGCGGAGGAATTTACGTTCCTGGAGTTCGTCCGCCACCTCGCGCGCACATATGCTCGTCCGTCTTTTTTTTTTGTTTTCGCTGAAAAAATCGCATTTACGCGTTTCCCCCACATGGAGTGGGGGGGGGGGATTTGGAGCTGAAGGCTCCGGAATATCCACTAAAAAACCAGCTTACCTTTATCGTCTTTGGTGGAGCGGCACGGGATGCTCGTCCGTCTGCCTATGCTATATAAAAAAAACACTAATAAATTACATAAATATACAGTGAATCTCCCTGATTAAAATATACATGTTATGTAAAACTACATATGTAGGTATATAAAGTAATTACCGCTTATCACATAATATTAAATTATATACACCGACTTTGAGAAAATAACTTTTCAACATCAAGATCTCATTACTTACCAAGTCATGCTAACGCTGCTCATATAAGCGAATTAGGATTGTTATCCATTACGTTTTTATGGGAGATAAAATACGTCATACTAATTATATACTACTAACAAATATAATAAGTAGTATGTACTACTAACAAATCGTCACTTTATCGAAATCGAATCGAAGGTAAGCGTTATCGCCCGTTATCTATTATCTCATTTATTTATGTAGCATTGCATTCGCTGTTTTTCATGTCCTTGATTTGTCACTATAATTCATCTCGTGGTTACCGGTGAAGGAAAACATCGTGAGGAAACTTGCATGTGTCAAATTTCACTCAAAATCCTGTCACATGCGTGCGTGGAGCAGCGTGGTGGAATAAGCTCCAAAACCTTCTCCTCACAAAGAGGAGAAGAGGCCTTAGCCCAGCAGTGGGACATTCACAGGCTGTTACTTCAATCTTGAACCTCAATAACGCCATTTATTTTTTAAATTTATTTATTTATTAAGGAACTCCAACAGAAGTACACATAAAAATACAAAAGATACAAGCATTTACATAAGGTTAGATGTACCACCAATTACTGGAGAACACAACATGCTATAGAATAGTGTTGGTCACAAATATTTAAAATTAATGAAAACATTAAGCTTAACAATAAACGAGTGAAAAAAGAACTGATAACTAAAACTATATATAATATATATGGTCCTCCTGACCGATTTCGGCCACGGCGGCCAATCTCAAGAGAGATCAGCCAACTGCGCAGGACATATTATAGTGCACAAGTGTGTGCGCAAACACAGCTGCACTCTCTATTCCCTAACTCTCATAATCCGATGGGACGGCAATCCGACACGACCGGAAAGAGTTTAGGCGCAGGACCAACGGCTTTACGTGCTTTCCGAGGCACGGGAGTGTTCACACTTCCAACTTCCAGACTTCGGGCTGCTATTGAGAATTTTCGACAGAAAATCTAAATAACATTTTATTGGCCCGACCTGGGAATTGAACCCAGAACCCCCGAGTTAGCAGCCTTAATCCTAGCCACTAGACCAACGAGGCAGTCAAAATATATTTATTATAAATATATAATAAAGAAACTAATAAACACTAATTATTACTTCGAATAGAAGGCATAACATTTCTTTTTAACCGACTTCAAAAAAAGACAGGTTGACAATCGAGTCCAAAAATAACAATAATTGTAACTACATGATCAACCACACAACACAATCGTACCTACATATTGATGAGTAGAAAATAGTAAGTTAATTATCAAATTATAGAAGAATACGCAATTATTTTTTTACTTTTTAGTGCATATTAATTTGTTTTTCATATGAAGTCGGTTTTTGTTTTGTTAAAATTTTTATACACCATATCCACTGTTGGTAATCTATCTATCTATGAATAAAATTTGTTCTTAAAATTTTTCTCGCTTTACTTTCACAGGAAGCGGATCTTATTTTAAAATTTATTCCAAGACACGAAGTGCATTTTACCACTAAAGATGTGACAAACTACATTTTGTTTTAAATAAAATATTTTAAAACGTAATATTAAAAATTTCAACATAATTTTAAACCATGTAAAAGACTCAAATGTAATTGTACTTACACGGCATTGTTTAATGATCCACAGCGACTGTCTAGTTAAACACAGATTTATCTCTTTTTAGCATTATTGTTTTGACATACGTTAGAAGAAGACAGCTATGTTTAACTAATTGCCTCTAAACGACGTTTATAAGGCCGATAAATTAAATCTTCATTAATTATTGGCATTATTTGACTACAGAACATTTATAGGTTATGTGTAGCAATAATAATAATAATACCCTAGGACATTATTCACACACGGCCATCTGATCCAAAACTAAGCAGAGCTCGTACTATGGAAACGTCCAACTGATATACTTATATAATATACAACTTTACTTTTGTAAATACATACTTATATAGATAATTACACCCAGGCTCAGGTCAAACGGACATGTTCATGCACACAAATTTCTGTCCTGGGTGGGAATCGAACCCACGACCTGCGGCACGAAAGGCAGATATCAACAGATATCGTCAATGTTATGTTAGGGCTTTGTGCGAGCTCGACTGGGTAGGTACACCCACTCATCAGATATTCTACCGCAAAACAGCATTACTTGGTACTGTTGTGTTCCGGTTTCAAAGGTGAGTGAGACAGTGTAATTACAGGCACAAGGGACATAAAATCTTAGTTCCCAAGGTTGGTGGCGCATTGGCAATGTAAGCGATGGTCACATCTCTTACAACGCCAATGTCTTTGGGCGTTGGTGACCACTTACCATCAGGTGGCCCACATGTTCGTCCGCTTACCTATGCAATAAAAAAAAAAAAGAATGACATAATTTTAAATATGGAATAGTTCTAGCAAAATTCGTTTCCTATCAGACCAAAATATTCTTTATTCAAATATATTCTTATAAGCAATTTGGATTAATTTTCGGAATTCTAGCAAACTTCTAGCATGAAACTCAGTAATCAATCATTATACAAATAATATACAAATACGATAATCACATAACAGACTTTGTTTTCGTGAAAGGGTGAATTCACTAATAATTTAAAAGATCCTATCGAGTACGGAGTTGAGCTGATGCAGCGTGCGGGAGGGTTGCCATGGTAACCGTATCTCGGTTTCTTCTCCAGTGCTCGTCGAATATGGCGGATCGTGGTTTACCTGAAACCCCCTACCATCGGTTAAATCCATATTTATATAATTAACATAATTCACTTCTCTTTTGTAGCCAAATTACTATATATACATGTATATACAAATATCAATATGTATATACATATATTATTTCCCGATTAGTCCCGGCTGCTGAATTTTACTACCGGACATCGCGCCAGAATTCATTTTTAAGGCTAGGCGCGATTTTTAAGGCTTCCTGCCTCGCACAACCACACTGTGGAACCAGATTTCGCCGGCGACTTTACCGAACCAATACGATATAGCAACCTTTCAGAAAAGAGCGTACTCTTTCCTTAAAGGTCACCAACGCATCTGCAAGCCCTCCGATGTTGCAGGTGTCCATGGGAGGTGGTAGTCACTTCCCATCATCATCCCACAAAAATTAATGAAAGGTAAAAACTAAAAAGTCCTATCCTAGAGTACAATGAGCTTAAAGGTGATATACACGGAGCAGAATTTCAGTGAAATTAGACACGTACAGGTTTATGGACGATGTTTTTCCTTCACCTAACATAAGATGAATTTTATACACAAATGGAGCACATGAAAATTCAGTTGGGTTTCCTTAATTGGAACTCGCGATCATCTGTTACGTTCTAACCTCTAAGCCGTCTCAGCTCATAAATGTTGTAAAAACCTAATATAATTCTGAAATAAAGTATATTTTTATTTTAAACTAGCGGTTCATCCGCTTTGTGTACATATACATACCAATTTTCATAATGATCGGACAAATAGTTTCTGAGTTTATCGATGTCATACATACAAATATCCTCTTATATATATATAGTCAAACTTGCTTCACTAAATCGTTACACATAAGAACGTTGCACTCAAATTAGACTTTGACGTCTTAATGTCACCGTGCCCAAAAGAGAATTTGAATAAATAGCCGTAATGTATGTGCCTTCTTGAATGTCCTTTCATTCACCATCAAGAACGAGATGAACTATATAACATTTCGATTTACATTTGAAACTCACTTGAACTCACATATTCTCACTCGCTTCACGATTAGAATTTGAGTTCGAGGAACCTTAGTAGGGTCATCTTCCTGTCTCACCCGTGTTACCTATTTGACGTTTCGGTAATTAGGGCGAACCCAAAATATTGTCGTATGAACTTCCTAAGTACCTTAAATATGGAAATAATGACGCTCTTATTGTCTTAAATATAGAGGTCATATTAGAATGTTATATTTCGTGGATATTTTCAATATTGAAGTAGAAATGTTTATAAGGATCATTCGAAGTTTTTTTTATTTTGTTGGATTAATTTGAAGGTTTTCAGGATTTTCTATTTTGGTATACCTTGATGTTTACAGGATATATATATATATCAAAGTCAAAATCAAAAATCTTTATTAAATATTCAAGCGTTACACTTACTTATTGATTGTCATAAATCTACCACCGGTTCGGAAATAAACACCTCAGTCCTGAGAAGAACCGGCGAAAGAAAGTCAGCGGGATTTTTTGTAGTATTTATTTGAAATATCCTGGAGGCGATCGTTTCATTCCCGAGGTGTGCAAATAGATCATTGTAGTATGTGGTCACTACAGCCTATAGACATTGACGCCGCGCCGTAAGGATTTTTTGGACACACTGATTATGGAAACTAAGATATTATTTAATTAATATGAAGTTATAACAATGTGATTATAAAAATCAATGTCGCATATCACTCTCGGACATTTTCAACATTGTGCCCTTTGTTTAGTTACACTGGAAGACAACAATACTAAACAAAATTTGTGATAGAGTATATCTCGAGTGTGTTGTATCTAGCCAGCCTAGCACAAAGCACCGATCTAATTTTAGATCATTAAATGCTACTTACTTGATGTTAGAGCTTTGTGCAAGATCGTCTGGGTAGGTACAACCCACTCATCAGATGTTCTACCGCAAAAAAGCAGTACTTGATCTTGATATTGTTTTGTTCCGGTTTGAAGGGGAAGTGAGCCAGTGTAATTACAGGCATAAGGGACATAAAATCTTAGTTCCCTAGGTTAGTGGCGCATTGGCGATGTAAGCGATGGTTAATATTTCTTACAATAACAATGTTTATGGGCGTTGGTGACCACTTACCATCAGTTAGCCAATATGCTCGCCCGCGTATCTTTTCTATAAATACGTCATCACGAGATCTCCTAAACTATGCGCCCAATTAACTTGAAACTTTTCAGTTACTCCTTCCACGACGTAGATGCTCACTGAGAACGGACATCACGCAAATCCTACCCAAAATAAACTTAACTACCTGTAGCGACATCTATCTCGCCACATTCGAACTGTGAACAGACGTATCCTACATCGCGATGTTAAAGTTATCAGAGCGATTGAACATAAATACAAGAACCCGACAACAATCGTTGGGGGCAGTAGCCCACCAGACACAACACCCGTCTGGTCGGAGGATCCTCTTTTTTCAATGGTGGATGAGGAACTTTACTCCCTGTTCCGCACACCCCCCCCAAATACCCATTCAGGATGGTTAGCTAATAATATTTGTAGTACAATAATATATAATTATAACAAAAATAATTGAAGAAATTATCATCGAATCCGCAAAACGTTTTGTAACAAAGACAATATCCATTGGATATATTAATTAACGCGAAACCCGTAATTTCATTAACGTTAAGGACATTGAATAAATTCTATGAACACCATTAAGGAGTCTGAGTATGTCTGGTATTCGCTTTTAATATCCGTCGTTAGAGATGTTTTAGGAGATAACAGAAATGCTAGACGAATATTGATCCGTGGTCTGATACACGGAATAAATTAATCGTCACTTACTTTTACGGAAGGTAACGTCTAATAAATCGATGAACGCTGGCTGCATGCACGAAAAATTGTCCCGTTACGCGCATTGTCCCGTTACGCTGATTGTACGCTTGCGCGGCATCTATCTCTCTTTCACTAGATTGCAGTCATTTCATCAATGTTTTGTTATGACGTTGTCACGCTACACTATCGTCCGTAAACCGACTTTACAGACAACCATTTTTATTTTTGCAAAGTTTTAGGTACATTTTTGGTGTTACAATCGTGTAAATCCTATAGTAAAAGCCTGTGAATGTCCCACTGTTGTGCTAGGCCTCTTCTCTACTTTTTTTGAGGAGGTTTGGAGCTTATTCCACAACGTGGATTCAATGTGGGTTGGTGTAATACACATGTGACAGAATTTGAGTGAAATTCGACACATGCAGGTTTCCTTACGATGTTTTCCTCCACCGTCAAGCACGAGATGAATTATAAACACAAATTAAGCACATGAAATTCAGTCGTGCTTGCTCGGGTTTGAACCCACGATCATCATCAAGAGTCACGCGTTCTTACTACTGGGCCATCTTGGCTTTTTTTAAAAAGTATCAAAAATATACGGATACAAATAGTACCAGATATTTCACTGCACCTTTTTACTTATAAAATATGAAAAAATAAATCTCCGACCTATTTATATATTTAAAAATAAGAATAAAAATCAATTGTATGCCTCACCTAAAGGCTAACTTAGCAATATTTATTTACAATTAGTTAGTTTTGGAGTCGTTAGCGAAAGCAAGATGAATATATTTACATTTAAACGCTGACTTTGATAGTAAACTGAATGAATCGTTAATTATTTTTTTTATAGAGTACTTGCTGATACTCGCAACTTCGTCCGCGTTGCTTGATATATTAACAAAGTACGCAGGAAAAAACATCGCAAGCATAAATGTACTTTGTTTAAAAATACATCACTGAACACGCGGTGCATATACAAATAGTTTTTTCTTGAAACGTTAATAACTTTTTATTAAATGAAGATATCGCAATAATTATTTTTTTTTATCCTTGGCCCTTGCCAAGTGTCTGAGAAATAAAATTTAGAAAATTTCATTGAAATCTATCTAGTAGTTTTTCCGGGATGCGCGCACAACTGCAGACCTCTATCATTTTATTTATATAGATATATGTCCACTTAACTATTTATTTAATTATTCTTAAGTTCCGATAAAAGCCTTGCGAACTAAACGCCATTCTTTACAAATGTATTATTAATACCGTTAAATCTCGACCAATGGTTTCTTGTCATTTCAAGGCGAAATTTGTTTATATATCTTGACAGCTCTTGTCATAGGCGATAGAAGGAGAAAGATACATCTGACAGAAATATTATGAAACATAATATGGATCTTGCAATGATGCTCTGATTCAGTTTTATTAAAATTTAGCAAGAAAATACTTGAGAAATTTATCAGTGTTTGACCGAAAGCTGTTATTGTGTACACTCCGCCATTTTGGTTCTAAACTTTGGCACCTTACAATAATTCAGACCTTAGAATGCAAAGGAATAAAAATACTATATATCTCATATTATTTTTCTTTGTAAATTTCCTGTAATGGTGTATCATACTAGACTACTAATATCGTAATTTTATGTTGTTAATTTTGTGAATATACCGGTGTTTCTTTCCAGTTTCAGTGACAGTTGTGTGAATGTCCCACTGCTGGGCTAAGGCCTCTTCACCTCTTTTTGAGGAGAAATTTCGGAGCTTATTCCTTTACTTCGCTTTGCTTTGGTGTTTGTTATATCAATAAATATTTAAACACAAGCAAACAAACAAACACAACAAAACAGACAAGATTATAGGAGCAAACCAGACTATAAAATATATACAGAGTGTAACAAAATTCGTGTCCGACCCGTGAAGTGGTTATTAGGTATAGTGAGTAGGTTCTATTTATGTAAAAAAAATTAAAATATTATGCAAAAAAATTACTCATAAAAAAAATTTTTTTTTCATTTTCAATTGTAAATGACGAAAATTTCATGGACAACTGAGGTAATGACCTCGTCTCCGACCTATCCGATAGGTAAAAACTATCGAGCGCTGACTCCCGCGCCTGTGTTGCAATATAATTGTCGTTATTTAGTCAAATTAATTTTTTTTCGGAGTAAAATTTTGCTTAAAATTTTAAAATTTATTACAAAAATAGAACCGACTAACGATACCTAATAACCACTTCACGGGTCGGACACGAATTTTGTTACACCCTGTATATATATATTAGTTTTAAATATTTAATTAAAATTGACACGACCGACCTAGACAAGACATATGATCCCAAAGTATGGAATTACACAATAACTTAAGTCCGCTGTTTTGATCATTTACTTCTATCTTCATGGTTTGAGTTAACATAACTTCTTCATTCATATTACTGTTTCAAGACTATATTTTTGATAATAATAATATTTATATGTACTTTTGTTTTTCATCCCTTTTTCGCCTTTTTGTCATATTTTGTTGTCTGCAGCAATTCATTTATCCCATATTATCCCACTTTTGGGGATAAGGATAAGGATTCCTTTTGAGAAGGATAAAGTCCCACCATGTTGATCCATTGCGGGTTTGTGGAGATGAATAAATAAATAAAATAATGATATATTAAACAAGCCAAAAATTAATTTTATATACTTATTTCATTTGGGCTTGGTTATATAAACCAAGCGTTATATGTAACACTTCTGTTATTTTACCTGTTCCGAGGCAATCCGGTGCATCCGAGCTTAACCTAGATTCAAAGAAAACAAGTGTAGACAATACCGCCGATCCGTAACCAACTGTCAATTTAACAGATAATTGAAATTTAAATATGAAATAAGTATTCTGTACATATGTAATTTATAAGTGCGATTTACAGCGGAATTGGTAGAGTTTTGTGCCTGTCTGTGTGTACCGTCCGATATTCTACAGCTGTACTTAGTATTGTTGTGTTTCACTTAACTACCTATTTTGAATCTGTTGCTAATAATATATATATGTATATAGGACATTTATACAAATATATACAAATATATAAAAGTATGATCTTGTGTGAAACCAGTAAATTATAAATATGTAAATATGTAATTATATATATATATATATATATATATATATATATATATATATATATATATATATATCTATATCTATATTACATCGAAAATAATGTAATATGTAGCCAAGATAGTACATTGGTTGGGCCATGTGAATCTAATCGAAGATTTCGGGTTCAAATCCAGGCATGCAGTTTAAGTATTTTTTATTGAATTTTTTTTATGATTCATCTCGTGCTCGGCGGTAAAAACATTGAAAGAAAATCTACATTATTAAATGAAATTCAACCTTATGCGTTTCCAATATACATGCTTTTTTAAATGATATAATATTAATACTTGGTGGTAGAGCTTTGTGCAAGCTCGTCTGGGTAGGTACCACCCACTCATCAGATATTCTACCGCAAAACAGCAGTTTTAGATTTGTACTGTTATGTTCCGGTTTGAAGGGTGAGTGAGCCAGTGTATTCATAGGCACAAGGGACATAACATCTTGGTTCCCACAGTTGGTGGCGCATTGGCGATGTAAGCGATGGTTAACATCTCTTACAATGCCAATGTCTATGGGCGTTGGTGACCAAAAAGTAAAATTAGATGTTACAAAAACACAATGATAAAATTTGAAATGTACAAATGATTCGTTTTCGGATATACAGAGCGTAAATATGATTTTATTTATAGAGAAATTATTTATTGGAGTGAGAAAGAGAATTATATATTGTTTAGACATAGAGGATTCGGATTATGATTCGCGTGACGGAGGTTGTGAGGATCGAAAGAGGGTATTTTGACTTGAGATATAAATGTTTTATTAGTTACGGTTGGTCTATCATTCTTTATATATATTTAATGGGCATTTGTTTTGGTTATATTAATAAATGTTTTACATACGTCTGCATCGTTGGTCTAGTGGTTAGATATCAGATCCCGAGATCCTGAGTTCAAATCCAGGTCAATAAAAATTTATTCAGTTTTACAATCAAAGATTATGAGAGGGTGTGAATAGTGGGTGCACCTGCGTTTGCACACACACTTGTGCACTATACAATATTTTCTGTGCAGTTGGCTAATCAATCAGAAGTCATCATAGCTTTTACATTGCTTGGAGATGTATAGATTCTCATAGAGGCAGATATATTTTATATGATTATTACACGTAAACACACCCACACACACATACATATAGAATATTTGATGTGTGATGTATGCGATGGTTAAAATTTCATAGCAACGCCAATATTTATGGAAAGTGGTGTCCAGGTAACTTCAGATGGCACATTAACCAACTCTACATGTTAAAAAAAAACTTTTCATCAATAATATGTTCTATGTTTAGGTTATAATATAACAGTTGGACACATTTTTAAACTAAATTTCATATACAAAACAATCGTGACTAACTCACACATTGATAGTATTATTACTTAGTCAATTCTCGAACCTCAAAGACCACACAAGGAAACAATAAATTAAGGCGAAAGTGACAATAATTATCCCATTCCTGATAACAGATACAACACTTAAATCGTACTGTTATCACTATTGAAAAATGGCCGGTTGTTACCGGCTTAAGGCTGTTCACAGACGAGACGTTTTTCGGTTGCCTATTTAATTACAGTCATTCTATTATCAAATGTTTTATAGACCTTACTTGGTGGTAGAGCTTTGTGTTAGCTCGTCTGGGAAGGTACCACCCACTCATCAGATATTCTGTCGCAAAACAGCAGTTACTTTGTATTGCTGTGTTCCGGTTTGAAGAGTCAGTGAGCCAGCTTCATTACAGGCACAAGGGACATAACATCTTAGTTTCCAAGGTTGGTGGCGCATTGGCGATGTAAGCGATGGGTAACTTTTCTTACAATGCCATTGTCTATGGGTGTTGGTGACCACTTACCATCAGATGGCCCATATTATGCTCGTCCGCCTTCCTATACAATAAAAAAAACCCTTTACTTTACTAGCTAGCTACTAGCTTTGTTCAAGTCCATTTGGGTAGCCAGTCATCAGATGTTTTACCATGAAATAACAATACTTAGTATTGTTGTGTTTAGGTATCAACGGTGAATGAGCCGATATAGTTATGGGTAGAAGGGACATAACATCTTAGCTTCCAAGGTTGGTTGCGCATCGCGCAACGCGCGATAAAGGGATCCATTAAATTAGTATGTTGTGCTTGTAACTACACTGACATACCCTTCAAACTTGAATCACCAGGTAGGCTTACTTTAGGGGCGGGCTAGCTTCAGGTCGGAAGACGAAGTTGAAAAATTGTACCAACCTCAGTGTCACGAATCGATATGTAATCTTATTATTAAAAAGCTATTTACTACAAATATACTGATAATAATAATTATAAATAGAAACGATAAAAACGCTACATGTGTAAATACCCTAACAATAAATTTAAGGTGTTATTAATGACTGATATCAAAAATATTCCGTTGTATATTTGTTTTGATTTTACTCTTTGTTAATAAGTTAAGCGCGATATTATGATATTTGAAAGGTTTTTCTTGATATTTTGTTGTTTAATCATTTTAATTTCGTAATATATATTAATAAGCCGAGATGGCCCAGTGGCTAGAACGCGTGAATCTTAACCGATGAACGTGGGTTCAAACCCGGGCATGCACCACTGAATTTTCAAGTGCTTAATTTGAGTTTAAAATTCATCTCGTGCTTGACGGTGAAGGAAAACATCGTGAGGAAACCTGCAGGTGTCAAATTTCACTCAAATTCTGCCACATGTGTATTCTGCCAACCCGCATTGGAGAAGCGTGGTGGAATAAGCTCTAAACCTTCTCCTCAAGAAAGGAGAAGAGGCCTTAGCTCAGCAGTGGGACATTCATAGGCTGTTACTTACTCTTTTATATATATTATATATGTATATCTATATATATATATTCTTTATTTTAAATACGCTGGAGGCGATCGTTTCATTCCAATGTAGAATCTAATCATAACTGTTAGTAATTTTACATTTAATTCTATACTGTAACATGACGATTAAAAAGTGTTTTTATGACCTTAATTTTGACAATATTTTGATCGAACCCAATATATTTCATTTTATATAATATATACATAAGTATATATATTTGTAAAAGGAATTTAATTTATTGATAGACCGAGTTAATTATTATTTTTATGTATAAAATTATAAATGAGAATATAATATTACAATTCATACTTTTGTCTAATATTTTAAAAATCGATTATTAAAAAATAAGAGGCAACCTATTCTTCTATATTAATATAATAAGACTTTATTTTTCCTTTTTTTTAATCGCTAGCGCTAATCTATCGAATAACAATCGGATTTAAAAAAAAATATTTTCGCATTTAATACCTCAGTATAGTCTTAAGGAAGCTTATGGCTATTTAGGAAGGCTATTTAACATAACGCCACGACCCACTAGTGAGTAGAAACGCTTAATGCTAGTGACACCACGTGGTACCCACCACCAGTAGGTAAGGAGTATTTAATAATTTAATTAAACGTTTATTATTGTTATTTTTTTATATCATCGGTAGGCGGACGACCATATGGCCCACCTGATGGTAAATGGTCACCAACGCCCATAGACATTAGCATTAGAAATGTTAATCATCGCTTACATCGCCAAAGCGCCACCGACCTTGGAAACTAAGTTGTTATGTCCCTCGTGCCTGTAATTACACTGGCTCACTCACCCTTCAAACCAGAACACAACAATACCAAGTACTGCTGTTTTGCGTTAGAATATCTGATGAGTGGGTGGTACCTACCCAGACGAGCTTGCACAAAGCTCTACCACCAATAAATTAATAATAATTTATTATTATATTAATAATAATCACTATGAAATCTAATACTATGAAAAATAGAAAGTTCGTGGTTAAAATTGTTATATAGAGAAGATTATACGAATCTATTTAAACCACTAATAACCATATTTATTTATAATTCAAGTTAATACTGAAGTAAATTATAGCCCTTTTGAAAGTATAAGATTTCAAAGCAATTAAAATTATGAAAAATTACTAAACCGCAATCAATGAAACTAAATACTTTTGCACAAGCCGGAATTCGTATTTATCTCGTTTCGAAATTAACGTATCCCGTTACATTTGAATTTGGAATATTCGAATCCTAAACTTTTTCCCACAAAGGGCCAACAACACAATGCCAAACTTTTTCGTCCAAGAAATTTTCGAACTTAAATATAGAACGTAAGTTTTATTTTTCTTTTTCTTTACCAAACAATACATGCGACATCTTTTGTTGCGTTCGAAGATCAAAATTTAACGCCTCAAGGAATATTAACAAAATTCCTTTGTCCAAGTTTTAGTTGAGAAAAAAAAAGTAAAAAAAAATAGCAGATGTTCGCAAACATCTATTGTGATACAAGAGGCAAAGTCGAGTACCATCGGAATATAATTGACATTAAATGAAGTGTCCTTTGTGGCAACACTGGTTGACTTTTTCGGTCTTTGATTGAAGGTTTTATTAGTATTGGCTGGTATAAAAAACTGGGTTCCTTAAATGTTTGACAAAAACCTTAACAAATCCTTGCCTTGAGATTTTTCAACAAAACCATTTTACATGTATGATTTACGATTACCTTTTTTATTTATATTACTTATATATAAATATTATGTATCTGTTATTTATTAGTTATCTGCAAGTAAAAAGAAGAAATAAACAATTTATTTACCAGAAATACCAGGCCGTACAGAAAGCAACAATACGCAGAAAAAAAAAGTTTATTGTTATCTCCTTGAACAATTTATTTGATCAAACATTTACCAAGTATTTAATAATTAATAGTAAAAGTAGTTATTAAGCATTCGGTCTACTACTGGGGCTGGAACTCAGAACTTCTGGATCTGCACTCTTATTATCAAGCCACTAAACCAACGAGGCAGTGAAACAAATTCTTCAGCATCATAATTATGTCTAGTATTCAACTACATCATTGAAAGACACACCTAGTTTGGTTATAGATAAAAAACATAATTAAACATGTATTAATTATTAAATATGTTACACTTGCATTTATTATATATTTAGCGCCCAGAATTGAAATTAATTCCATAAAAACCTCGAATAGGTATTTTTAAAAACACTAAATCATATCCATACTTATCCGCTTTGCAACTATATATTATTAAAACGAAATAATAATATCAATTTTCAATAAATAAAAAAAAAATCCTAGAAGAAATAATAATCAGAACCTATATAAATAAAAAACGTTCACGCTTGACGATTTCCAATCGTCATTTCATTGTACACGAACTTAACAGAGGATGTGTTGACACGACACGAAAAGCTTGCGACTTCACCTTTACTGGGTAGTTAGGTAGAGATATTTGACAATTACGTGGACGCCATTTTGTTTTCCGTGTTAAAATTAACTCATGTGTGTATCATCTGGATTATTGCTGGACTTCATAAAAATCGTAGATTAGATAGAATAGTGACTAAAAATGAGAAGTTTAAACATTATTATTTTTTAAGAGGGGGCAAACGAGTAGGGCGGTCACCTGATGGAAAGTGACTACCGTCGTCCATGGACATCTGCAACATCCGAGGACATGCAGGTGCGTTGCCGGCCTTAAAATTGGTCAAACACCACAACTGAATTTTCGATTATCTTTCCACAATTACCAATTGTGATGCAAAGGCATTCTTAAAGGTCAGCTCATCTGACCATCAGGTTTGCGGGGCTATTGTTGTCGTTATATTATCGGCCCTAAGATTAAATAAATAAAGAAATATATATCAAAATATACAATTTTTGACACTTCGGAAAATTATAATATCTGTTAATATTTATTATTTGAATAAGTTTTTATGACTTACTTTTACTTGGTGGTAGAGCTTTGTGCAAGCTCGTCTGGGTATACCGCATAACAACAGTACTATTGTTGTGTTCCGGTTTGAAGGGTGAGTGAGCCAGTGTAATTCCAAGAACAAGGGACATAACATCTTCGATTCCAAAGTTGGTGGCGCATTGATGTAAGTGGTAAACATCTCTTACAATGCCTTTGTCTATGGGCGTTGGTGACCACTTACCATCAGGTGGCCCATACGCTCGTCTGCCTTATTATGCAATAAAAAAAAAGTTTTTATGAACAGACGATAAATATTTGGTTATATTATATATTGTTATTTAATATACACGTTGATGGCTAATCAAAGTACTCGTCCCTTATCGCCCGAAGTTATTGAATTTGTCATATCCATGTGAAATCAATACTTTATAATAAAAATCATTTTATAGTTTTTTTTTTTATTACAAAACTCAACGAACAAATTTATTATGCCACGTGTTCTGTTTTAATATTATATTTACATTTTATTACTTTAAAAATTAATGTAAAAAATATCAACTATTATACAAAGCTTTTAAAGCAGAGATGGCCCAGTGGCTACAACGCGTGAATCTTAACCGATGATCGTGGGTTCAAGCCCGGGCAGGCACCACTGAATGTTCAAGTGCTTAATTTGTGTTTATAATCATAGTTCATTTCGTGCTTGACGGTGAAAGAAAACATCGTGAGGAAACCTGCATGTCTCAAATTTCACTCAAAATTCTGCCACATGTGTATTCCACCAACCCGCATTGGAGCAGCGTGGTGGAATAAGCTCCAAAACCTTCTCCCCAAAAAAGGAGAAGAGGCCTTAGCTCAGCAGTGGGACATTCACCGGCTGTTACTACAAAGCTTTTATATACAAGACTAGTTACTCATCTCTTCTTTATTCATATGTTTGTTCTACAAAAAAAATTGTGCGGTCGGGGAACCCCCGTCAGGAAAGAAGTTCTGTGCGACATTTTTTCGATTGAAACCGTCTTAAGATGTATATTTTAATTGATTATATGACAGTATTTTTGTCACACCAAAAAGCACCTCAAACTCCTTTTTATATCGACCTAAATTCGAACGCCCAACGCATTTTGTAACATTTGGTAGGCACAGTATGAACGCTATTCGTTATATGACATGACCTTAAGCCACTGCCATTTCCCAAAAACCCCTGAAACCAGGTCCAATATAAACCATACAAAAATAACTTAAACATATATACAAAAAAAGTCCATCTAGTCGCTTAAGAGTTTATGTACACTCGTTCAGAATAATTATAAATATTTATATGAAGATATTTTGCGCAAACTCGTTCGCGTAGGTAGCCCCCGTATACAAGGCCCTCAACATCTGATACGTCATGGACAGCAGCATGTTGATTAGATAAGGAATTGTACTTCTTACTATTATTTATTATTATTTTATTCAAACTACATTGTATCGGCGATTGTGACAGACAGTACTAGCTACAAGTCTTGCTTATATAAATAAAACATAATGTACACATATGTATATGTGCACAGCTAAAAGTGAGTATTTGGGATTAAGGCCGCGTACACACGGGCGGGTCACTTTTAATTTAAAAGAGGAGACTAAATTATTATCATAGATTTGTCTGAAAACATCATAAAACATTGGTAGTACGAACAACCAGGTAATTATTGATACCTCGAATGCCAAGTACCTACCCAGACGAGCTTGCACAAAACTCTACCACTAAGTAAATTACCATCACGTGACCCTTTTGCCAGTCTGACCTACCTATTAGAAATAGTACAAAAAAACTAAGGAACCTTTGAGCAATGTCAAGAACACAGACGTGTCTCAATTGTGTACACACCTTTATTAAGTCAATTGTATTTTCAGTTCGGAAACGAAAAAAAAATTATGAATAAAAACACATTTATATATTTAAGCACTTGCTTAACAAAACAATCATTTCTAGACGAAAGAACATAAATACGGCGCCGATGAAAAAAAAATCTATTACAACAGCTTACATTGATAACAAAACAAAAATAGTACATTCGAAAATATATCCTAATTCAAACGAATAAAGACCAAAATGGCTTAAATTATTTAGTATCGAATTTCGTATTATCAAGAATAGAAGTCGTTTGTAGTTTTTGGTTCATTGATTCAAATTGATGATTAATATTCGTCTCTGTAATTTATGTATTCAGGAACTTCTTTAGTCTAGTAGCTAACTTTTGATTCAACTACCGAAGTCCTGGGTTCAAATCCCGGTTAATAAAAGTGTTATTTTTTCTTGTCAAGGGTTTTTTTAATAGCCACTACGACTTAAACTCACTTTCGCATTATAATATAATATTACAGAAAACATTTCTCAATACACGAACTATCTCACACAAAAGTATATATTCCAATTGCCCTGGTATTTCCAGAGATTGACGCGTACAAACGCACACACATGCTTCATAATATATTTGGTATAAAGAGTTCTTAAAATTTCGAATTGAAAAAAACCCCGGTATACATTTGGGATTTGGTATCAAGAGTTCATATAACATCGAATTGAAATTAAAGAAATCATCCTGTATACGTTACGAATGATAAATATTTATAAGAAAAATTTGCAAAAGATACCTTATTTCAATAAAAGATAAACATTGATATATAACTTCATATCGCATTGCAAAGATAGAATCTTTTAAAATACATGTAATAACCGTAATGTATCACTTTATCTTTTAAGGAAGAGCATACTTCATTCAAAAAAAAAAGATTAGGTATGTTGCACACTGAGACTTATTATTCTCGCTTTACGTGGTCTTACCTACGCGATGGTCGTTCTCGATGAGAGACTGAAATTTTTTTCAAAGTTCAAACCCAGGTCATGCTATTAAAAGTTATGTTTAATTTTCTACACTCTCGTACCTCGGACAACACGTATCTCTTTCCGGTCGTGTCGGATTTGCTGCCTTATTGGATAAGAGTGAAGACATAGTGTGTGCATCTGTCTCACAATTATGTTACATTTGAGTGCCTCTGATACGTTGGTCTAATAGATATAAAGTTAAAGAGCCCGAGTTAATGAATTCAAACCCTTAAAAAGTCTGGAAGTTGCAAGTGTGAACACTCCCGCGCCTCGGAAAGCACGTAAAGCCGTTGGTCCTGCGCCTGAACTTTTTCGGTCGTGTCGGATTGCCGTCCCATCGGATTATGAGAGTGAGGGTAGAGAGTCTACCAGTGCTTGCGAGCACGCCCGTGTTATATTATGTCCTGTGTATTTCATCAGTTCATAAGTATTCCTTAAGACAAGCAAACAATGAAAATATATATATAAGAGAAAAAAAACATAAGTTAATATAAAATCTTAGCATGCATAGGTCTTATCACTGAAGTAGTAATCTCCAGACTGTATTAAGATGATCTTAACCGATGGTCGTGGGTTCAATCACCGTGCTTGCCCGCGATTGAACCCACGCTTACATCACCAATGCACCACCAACCTTGCGGTGCGGTGCTACGATGTTATATCCCTTGTGCCTGTAATTACACTGGCTTTTTCACCCTTCAAACCGTAACACAACAATACCAAGTACAGCTTTTTTGCGGTAGATTATCTGATGAGTGGATGGTACCTACCCAGACGAGCTTGCACAAAGCCCTACTACCAGTAAAGATAAGATCAGATTTCGCCATCATTTCTGAATCATCATAGATTCTGAAGGCTGACGTCATCACAATGGTAGGTGGTCAGAGGTAACAGCGTAAATAATGGACACTTCAAACGCAAAGCCGACTTGTAATATTCTATAAAAGAAAATAAAATTAACGATTCATTCAGTTTACTATCAGAATCAGCGTTCAAATGTAAATAGATTTATCTTGCTTTCGCTAACAACTCCAAAACTAACTAATTATAAATAAATATTGCTAAGTTAGCCTTTAGGTGAGGCATACTATGTATTTTTATTCTTATTTTTAAATATATAAATAGGTCGGAGATTTATTTTTTCATATTTTATAAGTAAAAAGGTGCAGTGGTACTATTTGTATCCGTATACTTTCGATACCTTTTAAAAAAAGCCGAGATGGCCCAGTGGTAAGAACGCGTGAATTAACCGACGATCGTGAGTTCAATCCCGGGCAAGCACCAATAAATTTCATGTGCTTAATTAGTGATTATAATTCATATTGCGCTTGACGGTAAACGAAAACATCGTGGGGTCAACTGCATGTGTCAAATTTCATTGAAATTCTGTCACATGTTTATTCTACCAACCCGCATTGGAGAAGCGTGGTGGAATAAGCTCCAAACCTTCTCCTCAAATGAGAAGAAGAGTCCTTAGTCCAGTAATGGGACAAACACGGGCTGTTACTGTACACGCATAAATATAAATTTAAAAATACATTAAGATTATGAAAATTTAGTGGTGTTTGACCAGATTTACCTCAAATTTTTTTTGGGGTATACGGCCATTTTAATAAGCTTCCATCCTCTTATTTAACAATACAGTTTTAAAGACCCTGATCTGATAATTACAAGAGTATTATGCGCCTTTTAAAAACATCATCGTAATATAATATGGCGGCCATTTTTTTATTTTTTATCCGTTAAAAACTCATTTTGTTAAACCTTATATTGGTTAATATTAACAAAATAAACAAATATTAGATTAAATCGCATAATAACGAGGTTTATAATTTTTGAAGGTTTCGAATGAAATATGTGAATTTTTGCGAGGGACTATCAACGATCTCTTGTTAGGGTGACCATGGTTCGTAAGAGTTGTAAGGAAAAAGGGAATTGAAGAATTTAATAGTTTAACTTGCTTTATTGTACACCACAAAGAAAATAAATACTAAATATGGATACAGCTTAAATAATAACAGCATACAGCGACCTTATCGCTACATAGCGATCTCTACCAGGCAACCAACATTACACCAGTTTATTATAGAGTAAAATATTAATCCCACGACTGGACTAACGGCCGAATACTGAAACGTCATTTAAATATTAAGTGGAACTTAATTATTTGAGAAGCCGTTAATTTCAAATTTAGTATGAGAAATTTTAAAGAAAGTTCCACTTAATATTTGAATGACGTTTTGCCGTAAGACCACTGTTTGAAGATGATTGGAGGCTATACTGCACTGTTCTTATTTTGATTGATTTTCCTGACACACTCCGAGTTGAACCTGCAAGTTCCCGCTTAAGAAGTACGTATTTCAAACGTATTTAGGCAGGTGATTTATGTGTGTGGGGGTGCGTATTTTTGTGTGCTTAAATTAAATACTATATTGATTACGTTAAAAAAAATGGAACTAGTCATGCAACTATAATTAATGATTAAAAAAGCAACTAGTAATTCATATTATTTTTTATGTGTGCTCCGTGTACATTGTTTTGGAGTGCAATTTGGTATGTGTTTTGGAGTGTAATCTTGCTTACATTTATATAAATTCGTAATCATAATGAATTTCTGATTATATTCTTATTGGTGTAACTTAAACATAAATAAAGATGGCTCTCGATTTCTCACTAGGATTATATGTCCACACAAAATAATCGCCATAGAAATTAATGGTTACCCTACTCGTTTAATCCGATACCAAGGCATCGAATTTACTTTGGTATTAATCGAAGGCTTGCCATAAACATATTATTTTAAATTTCGGACAGTTGACTGTCAATATAAGATATCCCATATGCTGTAACGTAATAAAATGTGAAAATTTAATTTTTAGTACCCATCCTTCGACACGTGGTTTTTCATGGTGAATTAGAGCGGTTTCACACTAGATATTTTGTCGCTGCGGTTCGATTTGTAATACTGTATTTATTTTTTGTTTCAAAGTATATGTGTAGGTATTAATTTTATAAAAAATATCTTAATCAATTAAATTATATTAATGATATACAGAGTTATCTGTAACGAACCAGCAACCTCGCACGACTAATATAGCTAACACCATAAGCAACTACTTTTGTTCTACTGTTTATGGTGTTACCTATCTAGTCCTGCGAGGTTGCTGGGTCGTTACAAATAATCCTGTATATCAATGTATGTACTGATAAGCATATTTTTATTGTAATAAACCAAATATGACAAACAAAACAAATTATATATAATTTTGTGCAAAAATCTGTGCAAAATTTATTTTAATGGGCATAATTTGTCACAGTATCCAAGTCAATACAAAGACGCAAAATATATTTGAAAAAAGTACAATCTATCTAAGTATTTATATTTATATATTTCTATTATATACAAATAAAAGAGTTTTTATAAGATGAAATATAATCACAAATTAAGCACATGAAATCAGCGGTGCTTGCCCGGGTTTGAACCCAGGATCATCGGTTAAGAGTCACGCGTT
The DNA here is from genome assembly GCA_963151315.1 of Nymphalis c-album. Lineage (NCBI taxonomy): Eukaryota > Metazoa > Arthropoda > Insecta > Lepidoptera > Nymphalidae > Nymphalis > Nymphalis c-album. The sequence goes on from OY720614.1 coordinate 3,748,700, forward strand.
CTTACCACTGGGCCATCTCGGTTTAATATCTAAAAACAATATTAAACATTTCAGAAGAGAAAAATCGCTGCAGATCGTTAGTTCGGTCTGATACCTTCTAAATGAATATTTCACAACTAAATCAGATCTCGCGAGATGTTATCGCGTTTTTGGATTTGTACAAAATTATTTTATCTTTATACGTTTAATGATATTGTAAACTGATTACTGGATAAAATAAATGAATAATATATGTAATGTGTCTTGAAAAAGGATTGGTTATAATAAATAGATTTTTATTTTTAATCTTTTGAAAGGGAAGGGAATTAATGTTTCCTGACTGTCAACGTACACCGACTTTTGATTGTAGAAAGATGAATATAGAATGATTGGTTTATTTTGTTACGCTTGGTTAATAATAATTGGTGAGCTTTGTGTAAGGTCGTCTGGGTAGATACCCACTCATCAGATATTCTACCGCAAAACTACAGGACTTGTTATTGTTGTGTTCCGGTTTGAAGGGTGAGTGAGTCAATGTAATTACAGACATAACATCTTAGATCTCAAGGTTGGTGACGCATTGGCGATGTACCTATGCGATGGTTAACATATCTTACAATGGCAATGTCTATGGGCGTTGGTGACCACTTACCATCAGGTAGCCCATATGATCGTCCGCCTAACTATGCTATAAAAAAATCTGTTTTATATATTTTTAATCGAAATTTTAACTCTATGGCGTGGAAATAACCGGGTTTAAATTGTATGAATGTTGTTCTTTGAAGTTGTGTGTAAATATTTTATCCGTGCGAGTCTCATACGGTTAGCCAGTGTTTATTAAAAGCGTACAAAAAATTTTTAATTGTCCCACAAACAACTAATAATGCGTTTATCATTAGCATTATTGGCACTTTGAAATCTAATTTTAACACGTTAAATATATCGTATTAAAATCTAGTTCTAAGAAAGGAATAGTTCAGAATCTACATTTAATCTAGATAATATATTATCAGATTGAAATAAATTATGTGACCGTTTGAGTGACACACAGTGGGGCGACTGTGTCGTTGATGGCGAGCTAAACGAAAGGTCACGTGTTCAAGACGAATGAGGTCAGAGGCCCTAGCCAAGTTGACATTCTACAATCGTAAACGCTAATAGAAAACTAAACAATTGTATGAGAATGACCACGTGACTTATCGTTGAGAGATGTCATTCTCATACATTTGTTTAGTTTTCTATTAGCGTTTACGATTGTAGAATGTCAACTTGGCTAGGGCCTCAGGTCTTTAAACGGCTGAGCACATAAGCCAGTTGGAAGATTCGCTATAGCTCTGTTATGCTATAGCATTTTTTTCCTGTTATTAATTTCAAATTAGACAAGCCGGTTGGCGTGGTTGATGTCTTTCTCGCTGCAGGTCGTGGGTTCGATTTCTAGGGCAGTCATTTGTGTGCTGACATGTCTGTTTGTCTTCAGTATGTATTTACAAAAAAATAATTAGTATAATTATGTAGTATATTGATTATTGTTGAAATTTGCTATGGAGCAAATGGAACTCTAGAGACGACATAAGCTATTTTATATCTAGTCATCCCTCCCAAACACCATGATAAAACTATTATAATATAACAAATAATTTATTTATTTATTTATTAAGACACAAAAATTAATATTTACATTATCACACACAACAGATCAGCACACAAATGTCTGTCCTGGGTGGGAATCGAACCCACGTCCTGCGGCGCGAAAGGCAAATACATTACCAACCATGCCAAATTTCATGTACTTACAATGTACTTACATATTAATTTGTAATTGTAATAGTTACAACAAAAGATCGAATCTCCGACCATTGACGGCAGGTGCCAAGCCATATGCTCAATGGGTCCCATCAAATTATACAAATGAAATATCTTATCAATACGTCACCAGTCAACATTGAAACCCCTTAAAAAGCTTTTAACAAGTAAACATACAACACTTCACGCACATATTTCATGTTACGGAGATATGTCGTAACGTCTTAAGACAAACGGTTGAATGCGAACGGTAGACGCGGCAGATGGTCGGACATGTGGGTTAGATTTTTTTTTTTATAAAGTACAGTCAGCAAAATATTGTTGGTTATAATTTTGTAATGAATTGTGTTTTAATTAAATTATTAATTTTAACTACTAATAATGTTATATTTAAATTAAATTTTAGCATTTTTTTTATTAAATTGTCATTTTAAAAGATTTAAAAATAATTGTACAGTTAGCATCGATTTGGAGAGTATGAAATTTTGCAAGAAAAAAAAATCACTAAAACTTCTAAATTATAATTTTATTATAGCTTTTAGTACAGTCAGATACAGTTATTTGTTTATTAAATAATAACAGTAGAAAAATAATCAACACGGCGCCATCTATGTATATGGGTTCCACTGTACTTCAACAAAAAGTCAATCTGTTATCCCATAAACACGACTTAACATGACAAGGACATCGTTTTTTTCAGCATTTTTTGTTATTTATTCAAACACTCAATACCTTTTCTCCTTTGGTTATGGGAGAAAGATGCTTCCTATCGTTATTTTATGTCTTATCTCATGGTTATGCTTGCGTAATAACTATTAATATATATGTGCTAGGTAGGCTTAAAAAAATGTCACGGTATTATCCGCAGGCATCCCGTGGCGCTCCTCGTTAAAACAGAATGGGTGCCGCTGGTTTTTTAGTGGGTATTCCGATATTCGGGGTGCACTCGGTGCTTTGGACACCGGGTCCCATATAACCCACTGTTCCCGTGGGTGAAAATCGTAATGAGAATTTCTAGCGTAAAAAAACTTTTAAACTTTTTAAAAAAATAACTTAATTCCTTCTTGGAATTTAAACTTGCTTCATAGTTCATACCAAGTTTAATCAAAGTCGTCTTTGTGGTTTACTCGAAATGCGTAACAAAACGACAGATTTATAATATTAGTAAAGGTTAGCTTAATAAATATATTTTATATCGATTATATTATTTTTGAATAAATTTTAAATAGTGACATATCTAAAGCGATTACTTATTGTATAATGTTACAACCCGAGAGATGGCGCTTATTCACAGTAACAGTAGTCAGTACAGTAACGGCCTGTGAATGTCCCACTTTTGGGCCTAGGCCTCTTCTCTTTTGAAGAGAAGGTTTGGAGCTTATTCCACCACGCTGCTCCAATGCGAGTTGGAGGAAAACAACACCACAAATTTCAGTGAAATTTGACACATGCAGGTTTCCTCAAGATGTTTTCCTTCACCGTTCATAACGAGAAGAATTAAACTTACAAATTAAGCACATGAAATTCTGTGGTGTTTTGATTTGGGCTATCATCGGTTAAGATTCACGCACTTATTCAATGTCATATTTCTGAATCATGATGTCTAGTTTTTTGCCATTGACTATATATATATAGAGTGAAGGAATAATTTCTAAGAGATCCATTAATATAATAGATGCGTAAACAGTGAAAAACTTTGTGAAATATCAGAAAGTAATATGCAATTTGATATATATACCATTATAATCATAACATTACAAGAATACACGCATCAAACAATCTACTTGGTGGTACCACCCACTCACCAGATATTCTGCCGCAAAACAGCATTGGTATTGTTGTGATCCGATTTGAAGGGTGAGTGAGCCAGTGTAATTACAGCCACAAGTGACATAATATCTTAGTTCCCAATGTTGGTGGCGCATTGGCGTTGTTAGCGATGGTTAACAATGTCTTATAATGCCATTGTCTATGGGCGTTGACCACTTACCATCAGGTGGCCCATATGCTCGTCCGCCTTCCTATATAATCAAAAAATTATAAATTGAATATCACCATAATCGACAACATTTTACTGGTGAATAAAGTGAGTAAAAGAAAAGCTCTCGGCTATTATAGATTAACTGATTCCAAGCTCAATTCAGCCCTGAGTTAATTAGAGAGTCTGCGTTCCTTTCTTTGATAGAATTAGTGCAATCTCTTCAAGCCTAATTAGTTGAACGCCAAGTGCCTTCGCACGTCGCCTTTTCTTATATCAAGATGTACGGAACATGATTATGGATCGCTTTGAGTAAAAAGCAAGTGAATTTAAACAATTAACGGTCCAATACTGAAACGTCATTCAAATATTGAGAGCAACTTAATTATTTGAGTCGCCATTAATTTAAAATTTCGCATACTAATTTTTAAATTAACGGCGTCTCAAATAATTAAGTTTCGCTTAATATTTAAATGACGTTTCAGTGTTGTAAATTTTATAAATTAAGTTTAATTTCCAGCTTTTATATATATAGCATAGGAATGCGGACGAGCATATGGGCCACCTTATGGTAAGTGGTCACCAACGCCCATAGACAATGGCATCGTAAGAGAGAGTTAATGTTTGTTTTTATACCTAAGTATAAAAAAAACCGAATGTTCAATCATTATTACGGTCGATTTGAACCACAAAGCGAATTATTTTAATTTAATTGAAGTCCTTATTCTAATATATGTATGTGTATGTGTGTTTTCAAAATATCCTCAACACTTATTCTTTTTAAAAGCAAATTACGAGAGTGGTTTTTCATGTATAATCCAATCAGTTTAAGATAAGTTCGAATCCGATGAGAAGCAAAGATACGTGTATCTTGCTTGAGAGAATATGTTGTGTATAATTAAGTTACAAATATGTTAAGAATTAAGTTTTAATTGTGGTGGTTATTACTTATGGATAAGTTAAGACTGTAACGGCCGAATACTGAAACGTCATTTAAATATTAAATGAAACTTAATTATTTGAGATGCCGTTAAATTCAAATTTCGCATACTAATTTAGGAGCTTCTCAATGTTTAGTAGTGTTTAACTTTGAGTGACGTTTCAGTATTCGGCCGTAAGTTAGTTAATTATTATTGTTGTTAATATTCTAATCAGTGTTAGGATGTCAAAAAAAGTTACCAAGAAATGATTGGTCTGTGATAGAAAAACACTTTTTTTTTGTAATATAGATAGGAAGGCAAATGATCAATCATGGTCGTCATCGTAAATCGACATTGGCGCTGGAAGTTGTGTTGTGTTATTGGTGAGCCAGTGTAACAGTGGTCTCGCACTGGCAAAGTACAGTACGGTACAGTAACAGCCTGTAAATGTAATTTTTAAAATATTTTTTTTTTCGTGACTTTCCCCTCTCCTCATGTTTTTTAAGACTAGTTAAGAAAATGCTGTTCCAATGAAAGTTTGGCAATTTTACAAATCTTCAAGCACAGGCATCACTAAAATAAAAAAATCTAAACACTTCAACCCTCAAAACCAAGATCTGTATTTAAGATGGGATCTGTTCTAAATATAAACCAAAATGCTTTTTACGAAAGATAAAAAATACAAAACTCAAGTTCACCATAAACAAAGGGTTAAAATACGAAAAAAAAAACTGGGCGTCACAGACTAAATTATCGGTTAGCCGGTCATAGATAATTAAACGTTGGATTTTGAGTGACGTTTTAGACTATTTGACAGCTAAATTATATATTTCGAAACACGTACCCGCATCTATGGGCGTATAGTCCAGGAGATCATTGAAGATATAATGATCAATGCGGGTACATATTAAAGCCTGTTTAAAGCATTATAGTCGGGAGTCTGTCTGTGTTTCATATAGTGCTGATGATTTGTGTAAGATGTTTTATATGTTAAAATGATTTGTTAATTATGTCATGTCAACGGGTAATGGCGAACAATGATTAGTGGTCACCAATAGCCATGAGCATTGGTGCCGTCAGTAACAATTACCATTCTTCACATCGCCAATGCGTCACAACCTTGGGAACGAAGATGTTAAGTCCCAGTAGTTACACTGGATAACTCCTTCCTAGGTGGTACCTACCCACAGGCTTTCACAAAGCCCAAAGATAAATTATTTGTCAAAATTATTATTAATCACTGGTATAAATTATGTAAATAACTGTAATCATCGATTGTCAAATCACTCCAATTAACAACGAGTGTATATAATATATGTATATAACTAAAATACATATTACCATTAAGAAAAGGTAGAAATAAATATTCATTGAACCAATAAAATATATATATAATTATGTATTTTTACTAAATTTGAAAACGAACAATAGACTCTCGGACTATAACTTTATTAAATATCGTTTTTGTTGAAAATAATTAAATTTGCATATTTTTGATTTGTAACAGATGAATGTTTATAATCATTGTAGACAAGAGCTCAGTGGTGCATGGCGAGTGGCTTAGTAACAGGTCGCAGGTTCAATTCTGATCCGTTGAATGTTGTGCTCACTGGGTGCAAGAGTTAACTAATTTGCTTAATACCATAGTAGCCATAATCAAAGCGCTTAATTTGTGCTTAGAATTTATTGATCCTGAGGACCCTGCACGTGTTCCTCAAAATGAGAAGATGGCTTGTCTCAGCAATGGGACTCTTTATAGGCTGATTTCCAATGATAATATACGTTGAATACAACAACATCCGCGTGCAATAACTCGTATGAAAACTGTATTCACACTTTCACAATCGTTCGCCGACAATAATGGCCGAAACGGCCGAATTGAATTTATATCGGGTACAGATGAGATAACTCGGGGCCAGATATCGCAAATCTTTTAGACTTTCGAATTACAGCTATAAGAATTATTCGCGAAAAAATATCTTGAGACGTTCCGAATAACTTAGAGCACATGCCCTCAAAGTTTTCGATACGTTTCGTCTCGAGATTTGTCACTGTCGTGTATGAAAACAAAGTTTGAAAAAATAACTATAACATTACTTTTGATGTGAAACATCTATAGCGGGTTAAACTGATAGTTGGCGTGGCGACGCATCGCCACGCTATACGACGATATATATATTTACAGTCTATTCGTAGTGCGTACGGTGTGGCGAAATAATTCATATTAAATATTTAATAAAATTATAATATACATATATAATAATATAATAACAGCCTGTGAGTGTCCCACTGCTGGGCTAAGGCCTCTTTTCTTGTTTTTGAGGAGAAGGTTTGGAACTTATTCCACCACGCGGCTCCAATGCGGGTTGGTGGAATACACATGTGACAGAATTTCAGTAAAATTTGACACATGCAGGTTTCCTCGCGATGTTTTCCTTCACCGTTAAGCACGAGATGAATTATAATGACAAACTAAGCACATGAAATTCAGCGGTGCTTGCTCGGGTTTGAACCCACGATCATCGGTTAATTCACAATTCACGCGTTCTTACCACTGGGCCATCTTGGCGTTTTAAATAATTTAATATTCATTTAATTCGGGACACTTCGAGTGTAATCGACTGAAGTCACTGAGTAAAAGAATTAGGTTGTTGCAACTTGAAAATAAATATTTGAATTATATATTTTTGTATTTAACGAAAATAAACGTTGTCTGAATAAACAAACTGTCATTTTATTTCATTCGATGTTTAACATCTGCTCCATGACGGCTCTCATTTTGAAAATCAAAAATTATATGATATCATTTATGTTCTATCTATATCTATACTAATATATAAAGTTGAAGAGTTTGTTTGTTTGATCCGGCTAATCTCAGGAACTACTGGTTCGGAATTTAAAAAATATTTTTATCGAGGAAGGCTTAAGGCTGATTTTTATTCATTATATTTTTATTAATTATACGCGGGTGAAGCACGGGACACAGCTAGTTAAATGATAAAATCATTTAACACCAAATTGCGAGTGACTCACCGATGCTTTTTTTCCTAATATCCAAAATCAAATCAAGTAAGAAATACACCGTAAAAATACAAAACATACAATATAATAATAATTAAATAAATACAAACGGCTTTAATACTTCCATTACATATTATTAGATTAGAGAGTAACACACCATCCGGTGACACATCTGGTTTGTTACTAGAACAGTATAAATAGAAATAAGTATATAAATAACTCGCCAAGTACATGTTTAATATGAATAGACAATAAGATAATGAAAATTTACATACAATACAAAACACTGCAACCTAACTCGAGCTACGAGAGTTTTCAACTATATTTATATACAAAACATGTCAGACATACGAATATCACGCTATGATTGACGTATTCATAACAAAAGACCATATTGTTTGGAGTTCTGACTGTTTCCAACGGACGTCTTTTCATAGTAGAAGTTAGTCTGAAGTAAAGCAACGCATTGTCGGGTGAGCAATGTATGAATTTGAAGTTAATAAGTTTATTTGCAAGTTTAGTTTGGTTACTTAATTTTATTTTATCGCATAGATAGGCGGACGAGTATATAGTACCTGATGGTAAGTGGTTATCAACGCCCATTGAGGCATTGTAAGAGATGTTAACCATCGCTTACATCGCCAATGCGCATTTTGTAGATTCCCTGTATCGAAATTGATGATAAAATTGACGATTTGTAGTTAAATATTCAGGAAAGAAACAGTATAGTTATATAAAAAGAAATATGAAGAAAACATCGACTTATAAAGTTTCTACAAGCACATAATTAATTATGTTAATTAAGAAAAAAATAATTCACAATTAATTGAAAATATATAAAAACACTTTGAGCATCACTGTCCGATAAATTAACGAAGGGCTCGAAAAATTCTAATTATTCCACATTTAGGAACATTTTCTTTAGTCATTTGTGCTGGTGTTTGTTACAATTTGGATTTGATAATCACTTTTTAATTGCTGAATTTCTTTGATAAGAAATTCAAACTAAAAATCGAAGGAGTTCTTAAAATACTTTTTAAAAATTCTATTACCTTAGAATGGCAACGATCGGACGTGAGAAATCCTAATTTTAATTATATACTTAATAGTATATAATATACAAGTACATAAAATTCGACGGTCAATCTCAATGTGAATTGCCAACTGCATAAGAAAGATTATAGTGCACAATAGGAGCAGCACAGATGCACTCTCTTTTCCATCGCTCTCATAATCCGATGGGATGGCAATCAAGACCGGAGAGAGTTCAGCGGGACGTGTCTTCCGAGGCACGGGAGTGGACAAACTCTTTCAGACTCCGGGCTAATACTGAGACTTAGTTTGTCGGAAAAATCCAATAACTTTGTACTTGGCCGATCTTGGGCTTTAACACAGTTAAGTGGTTACAACAGCCCTAGTATATTAGTGCCCTTAGAAATATAAACCATTAATTACATCACCAATACGCCAACCTTGGACACCAAGAGGTTATGTCCCTTGTGCATGTATTTTCACTGGCTTAGTCACAATTTAAACTCGAACACAACAATACTGAGCATTGTTTGGCGGAAGACTATGTGATGAGTGAGTGGTACCATCAGTAAGACCTACCACTAAGAAGAAATGTTAAAAACAAACGAGGTTAAGTAATAATAATTAAAATTATTGTCTATTGTTGGTTGAGCAAGGCTTTGTCTCCTACAAAGTCCTTTAATTTAGGAAATTGCTGGCGCGTATAAGATTTTTTTTGTTTATTATTATAATACTCAAGTCCTTTGTTCTGAACGAGAACAAATACAATGTTGCCAACATTAAGATTTTATGCTTTAAAAGTAAAGAATACATACTTAAGGGTGTAACATAACTTAAAAAGTTCTAAGTGATTAAATGCGTTTTACTATATTATAAAAAAACACAGTAGAAGTGAAAACTGTTAAATGAAATTGTTAAATATTGGCACTATATAAATATAAATTTATGAACCGGGTTATGTGGGAGTCTTACCCACTAAAACCACTGCAATGGCCTTCCTCGGCACGGATCGGAGAGGCTACGGGATCATGTTGGTATAACGCATCCGCGGCCCCCTTGCTTTGCTTCGCTCGTGGCTCGGCGGAGTTCTCCGGACGAAGATAATGTCACGCACAAGGGACATAACATCTTAGTTCGCCAGGTTGGTGGCGCATTGGCAATGTAAGCGATGGTTAACATTTCTTATAACGCCATTGTCTATGGGCGTTGGTGACCACTTACTATCAGGTGGCCCAAATGCTCGTCCGCCTACCTATACAATAAAAAAAATAAAAAAACTCAACTCCAAATTTCATTATTTTGGAGTTAAATTGTAGATGCAAATACACTCTAACCCCAAAAAAAAACCATTAAGATAAATTGCTTCCCATAAAATAACTTTAAGCTTGAATACCAAAATATTCTAAGGATTGCGTTCAATTCGAAATATTTTGGAAACGAAAAATTATCGTGGTATGTAAATCCGTATATTAAAAAAAATAACTTGATAATTAGTTAACCTTCGTCCGAACGAGCAATCGTAACGTGGGAATAAATTGCTGTTATATAAGTGTAGAACAGTAGAATGATAGGAGTCGATTCGTACTAAAAAAAATTAGAAATAAAAAAAAGTTGCTCGTTTGATTTAGAAAAAGAAATGTTTCATTTTGATATGTTGCTGTAGAATTTAATCTTAACCCTTATCTGCTCATTGCGCTATTTATACCCAAAATAATCTCACCTGAAAAGTATGTATGAATATTTTTACAGATTTATACAGATTTTGCTTAGGGTTTTTAATAACATAGCTAAAAGTATAAGAAGTAAAAAAAGAGGTTTTTACTGCTAAATGATACATTTTAATTACCTACTCAGAAAGTTATTGTTGAAAGAAAGTTAGACAAAAATGTTGAGGTAAAAATATTTACCGTAACACTCACTTTTCTTAATTTTATTTCTACGACAATCTCTTCTAGATAACCGTTGTTATGGTTTAACTAGAAGTAATCAGAAATAGGGTAGTGCAAATATGTATATATATATATATACAATACAAATATAGTACAAATTTTATTTAGATTCAAATTAAAAAAACAATAAATTTAAATGTAAAATAAGATTTTAGTAAATAATATTTAAAAAAGTTTATACGGAATAAATAAACCAAAAAGCATATGTAAAGTTTGACACCTATCATATTAATTCCTATTAATAAATTTAATAAATAATTTTATATTGAATAGCAACTCCATAGATTCTTGTCTTAAGGCAAGCTGCACCAAATATCTTATGGGCGTGGGTGGGGCGTTACAATTAAATATATATTACTGCCTACGTAAAACAATGCTTGGAGAGCATATCTGATACTCTCTATCGTAATTATTGTAGAGTTTAACCGTTACACTATATGCAAAACTATGTTTATATCTTATATATTTGTCACTTTATATACTGAAGGGAGACAGATAACTCGTTGGGAGGAAGATTTAGTTAAATATGAAGGGATAACATGGCAGCGGATGGCGAGCGACAGACAAAAATGGAAATACATGGAGTAGGCCTTTGTCCAACATTGGTCATCCAAACTAACCTGACGTATTTCTCATAATAAAATTCCCAAAAAAAATAGCATATATACAATTAATATCTTTAGAATTTCTGACATTAATATTGACTTGATTAATCTAATTAAAAAAGGGACTATTATTAGTATTATATAATTAAAACCATTTAAACCATTTATTTTGCTACACACATACATTACATAGATTATACAGAAGAAAATAATTAAATTTAAAGAATACAGTGTAGGTAGCAAGGGGTTCATCTCAGTATAAGCTGTGCTAATGCACAGCACTGATTTTCAGATGGCCCCTGACTATTGGGTAAACATAAACAAATGCGCGCACACGAAAATAAATAAATGAAATTATAAGAACAAAAAACTAAAACTAGAAAGCCCTTATCCTTGAGAAAAAAAACATATTACACAAAAAGAAAAACATCACAAGGAACTTAGACATAAGATAGACAGACAGACAGACAGACTTAGACATAAGACGTTAAAAATGAATATGATAAATACTAAGTCTATGAGGTAGTATGACTGACACTATAGACGATGATAGGAAAACTATATGTAAATTTGAAACTAGGATTGGAAATTAAGGCCATTTTATTTTATTTTACACTATAGGGCTATGTAAGAACAAACTTGATAATCGGTAGATAAAGGTTGTAAAATGTCCGGTAGTGATATGCGATATTGACCATTATAATCATATCATTACAAGAATACGCGCATCAAAATAGTATATCACCATAAGTCGGTTGTCAACATTACACTTGAATGAAGTGAGTTCTTACAAAAAACTTTGCATAATCTACTAGCTTATCTATACTAATATATAAAGCTGAAGAGTTTGTTTGATCCGGCTAATCTCAGGAACTACTGGTTCGAATTTAAAAATGTTTTTTGTGTTGTATAGTCCTTTTATCGAGGAAGGTTCTAGGCTGATTTTTATTCCTTATATTTTTATTAATTATACACGGGTGAAACCGCGGTGCACAGCTAGAGCTAGTCAAATATATATTTATTTATTTTAGATCTATTTATCTGGCAAATACAGATGGGCAGTCTGAGACAAGAGCCACCTAGTTATCAACACCTTAGATAGTCAATATGCCATCAAACTTGTGTCCCTTGTGACTTTAAATGGACTCACTGACCCTTTAAACCAGAACACAGATGTGAGATGCTTGTGTAGTTGGAAGACTGTAGCCATAGCTTGCAATTTAAACCAGCTGAATTTGTTTATTACTATATATATATTAGGTGGTAGGAATTACTGTGGCTTTCACTGAGGAATACCAAGTGACTTCTGTCACATGTCTTTCCACCAACCCGCATTGGAGCAGCGTGATAATAAGCTCCTCAAAAAGAGCAGAAGAGGCCTTAGCCCAGTAGTGGGACATTCACAGGCTTTTTTGTACTGTTTGTGGAAGGACTTTGATTTGACTTTGATTTGGAAGAATCGTCTGGATATCATTTCCTCATCATATTCTAACAGCGTTTTTCTAACACTAAGTATTATTGCGTTGCGGTGTGATCCGTTTTGATTAATAAGGCAACACAAGGGACATAACATCCGAGTTATCTAGGTTTATGGTGCATTAACGATGAAAGGAATGGTTAATATGGTAATTTTTTTTATAGCATACGTAGACGGATGAGTATATGGGCCACCTGATGGTAAGTGGTCACCAACGCCCATAGTCATTGGCTTTACAATGCCATCATGATCGGTAGGCAACCTTAGGAACTAAGATGTTATGTCCCTTGTGGCTGTAATTACACTGCTTTATCCACCTTTAAACCGGAACACAACAATACCAACTACTGCTGTTTTGCGATAGAATATTTGATGAGTAAGTGGTACCTACTCAGACGAGCTTGCACAAAGCTCTACCACCAAGTAAAGATTAGCAGCCACCTTCCTATACTATTAAAAACGCACTGACAAGAGTAGAAAGCCCCGAAAATTTCATATTCAAGGGCCTTATAGAAGTACATCCAATTAATTTATCAATCACAATGGAACAAACGCAACAACACACACACACATACAAACGCCACAACGCAGAACAAACACAGAGGTTATTAACACGTGACATTTTTAATGTAACTTTTTTATATCGCGAAAGGCTCGCTAATATTCGTGTCAACAAATATATGAAATCCGCTGAAAAAGTTTGTGTTATAGAAATATTAAACATTTTCGTCATTTTGATATCTATCGCTTATTACATAAGGGTCATTTTCGTTTGGGTTTAAATGGAATTCCCGAACAAGCCCTCGGTATGCTGTTGTAGACATCACATTCCAACACGGAATACGTTTTGTTTGTCTATCGTTTCGATGTTAGTTGATTTTATCGTCAAGAAATGGACACTTTTTGGCGGATGAAAACATACGGGTGAATATTTTATAAATAACTTAAGCGTTTTTTAAATAACCGTATATTTATTAAATACAAAAAAGATATAGCGTTTTTTTAATATTAATGTAATTGAAATGTAAAGTACTCTAATTATATAAACTTTTATATTTTATGCGATTTTAATAATACTCTTTAGGGAAATAGCGTTCTAAATATTAAAAAACTTGTCATTATTTAAATATTACGAGTATATGTATAATTGCCAATCGACGTTTTACTTGGTGGTAGAGCTTTGTGCTCGTCTGGGTTGGTACCACCCACTCATCAGATATTCTACCGCAAAACAGCAGTACTTGTTATTGTTGTGTTCCGGTTTGAAGGGTGAGTGAGCCAGTGTAATTACAGGCACAAGGGACAAATCAGAGCGTTGGTGACCACTTACCATCAGGTGGCCCATATACTCGTCCGCCAACCTATGCTGTAAAAAATAGACGTATTCATTATCAACTTCAATTTACTATGATATTGAATAAGTAATCTTATATAAACATTTATAAATAAGTAATCATTACACAACGTTCGATACATATATAAACAAAATATAAAAAAAATCGTAAAACGCGACGACTAATTAGCGCAGCGGAAATGTTCGTTATTTGAAGCCGTATGTTTACATAAGTGGGTATGCAGTATTCTCATTTATAAATTGTTTAAAACAATTAGGGACTTTTAAAATTCTGTGTTGCCTGTTAGCTTATAACTTTTTTCATTTCCTTGTCTTGAACTAAATTTATTTGTATTTGTTAAATTTTTAGTTCTTATTGTTTTAAATACTGTATATATTATACTTTTAAATATATCATTTAATATATACTTTTTATGAATAAATAAAATTCGTGGTTTTCTGTGACTTTGTTCAAGGATATCTTGGTGGGTTATATACTTAGTTCAATTTTTTTATGTAACATGGGGCAAACCAGCAAGAGACTCACCTGATGGAAGTGACTCCCACCGCCTCCCAGCTCCTGGAACATCCGAGGGCATTCAAGTACATTGCCGTCCTTTAAGGAAGGAGCACGCTCGAAAGCTACCACAGAAGTAAGTAAAAGTAAGTACCACAGAGTGGTTTTCAATCGTCAAAAGCAGTTTAATACAGTTCACTTGGTCTCTAGATAGAGAAGAGTAGGGAGCATAATCTTTTATTCAACTATCTATACTATGCACTGCTTATAATATAGGTAGGCAATTGAGCAGAAGAGCCAACTGAGCAAGCCACCACGACCAAATAAAGTAAATGTAAGGAAAAGGTAATATTACATCTACCTAAAACATCTTCGATCAATAATGTACTAGATTGACAGTAAGCGCTTCAAAAACGGCCCGAAAATTAAGAACACAATGACGTTTGTGATGTTATTTCAAGTTAGTATGGTCAAATCATATTTATTGCTAAGGAAATAAGGTTGAATATGGAACAGCCGTTATTTTTCTTTGCATAGAAAGGCGATGGCGATTTCACCTGATGGTAAATGGTCACCAACGCCTATAGACCTTGGCATCGTAAGAGATGTTAACCATCGCTTACACCGCCAATGCGCTACCAACCTTGGGAACTAAGATGTTATGTCCCTTGTGCCTGTAATTACACTGGCTCACTCACCCTTCTAACTAGAACACAACAATAGCAAGTACTACTATTTTGCGATGGAATATCTGATGAGTGAGTGGTACCTTCCCAGGCGAGCTTGCACTAAGCCCTACCACCAAGTGATTGTATAATAAATTGTAGTCAGTTTTGTGGATTAAATTTAAAAAAATAATAATTGTAAGCTAAGGTAAACTCATGAAATAATGCCTAATTATAAAACTTGCTTCTTATATATAATAAAGTTAATATATTATAGTAGCATTCCACGTTTTATGAAAGAGGTTAGCTTAAAACCTATATGAATATATACATAATATACTAATTTTACCTAAGAATAAATAACTTACTACAAATGAAACTGAATTAATATTTGTCTTTATTTTAGTTATTCTATTTTCTCCCTTATTTAATATGGACAAACAAATGACATCTGTCATGACGTCAAAAATGGCGGCCATATTTAAAAAACAGTTTGACATTTTTGGTTAAGTATTCATAGTAAAGTTTGTTGTTATTTTTTCTAACATCAAATTCCTATACGAAATAGTTTAGATCGGAGTCCACAAAGAAAGTTTCAAATACCCATTATAGTCGACAGTGTTATGGACGAAGATGTCAAAAGCTACAGTGACATGGGTGTGGTGATACTAGATAAGGGAGGTGTGCGCAGACGTGCGACTCCAATCAGATGAAACAACTCTTTGTTCAAGTAGGCTTTTTTTATTAAATGGGCCATGTGATGGTAAGTGGTCACCATCACCCGTAGACAAGTGATGGAGATCATTGAATAATTGCGTATTCTTCTATAATTTGATAATTAACTTACTATTTTCTACTCATCAATATGTAGGTACGAATGTGTTGTGTGGTTGATAATTTATTTACAATTATTGTTACTTTTGGAGTCGATGTCAGCCAATGTGGGCTTATAACTACATACATAGTTGTAGGTGAGATGTGTTTGTGTCGCACGCGCAACTTAACGAAGCGAATAAAAGTCAATTTGTAATGTGTATGTTTTTAAAAGATTCCCGTATTATTATTGCTAGGTATATTATAGTGTTTCCTTAGCTGACATCGACTCCAAAAATAACAATAATTGTAAATAAATTATAACCACACAACACATTCGTACCTACATATTGATGAGTAGAAAATAGTAAGTTAATTATCAAATTATAGAAGAATACGCAATTATTTTTTTACTTTTTAGTGCATATTAATTTGTTTTACCGATGAAGTCGGTTTTTGTTTTGTTAAAATTTTTATTTATTTTTCGATTTTTAGTGAATCTGAAGTACACTCACTAATTTGTAGAATATGGGTAGACCTACTAAACGTGCAGCTCATATGAGACAGCGCCATTTATATTATTATTTAAATATATTAATCTAAAACAGTGAACCATAAAGAAAAATGCATTTTGGTACTTAATTAATAAATATTAGTTAATATGGTTAAATGTATGAATATAAATTAACATGTTTTGATTAAATAGATTTAGTTGGTGGGGTAATTTAGTTGGGCAGCCATAACATAACCAAATAGTTATTTCTAGTAATAATTAAATAAACTGTATGTTTATAGATGTTGTGTTATACCATTCTTCACCATAAAATATGACGGAATGTCTGTATATTAAAAAAAGGGGAAGTATCTATATTATCCTAACTAATATTATAATAATATTATAACTAATATTATAACTAATATTATAACTAATATTATGCGAAAGTAAGTTTGTTTTTGACGCTTTCACGCCTAAACCACTAAGCCGATTTAAGAAATTCTTTCACCAATGAAAAGTTTAATTATCAGGGAGTAATATAGGCTACATTTTGTCCCCATATTCCCACGGGAACAGGAACTACGCGGGTGAAACCGCGGGAAAAACACTAGTAATCAATATATAAATATACATAAATATAACATGTATATAAGAATACTTATACGATTCTATATATATATATATGTATAATTTTCAAAATTGGTCTCAACTTTAAGGAGATGTTCAAATATGTTTCAATTACAAACATATACATATATACTAATGCTTACATGCATAACTCATATTATAAAGAGCAAAGATTTGAGTTTTGTTTGATTTTTTATTACGATTTATATCAAAAACTACTCGACCGATTTTAAAAATTCTTTCACCCTTAGAAAGCTACGTCTTTACCGAGTAATATAGGTTTTATTATATTTTCAAAAACTTATAGATCCCTACTTAAAATGGAGCAATGTAACCCAACGTATCAAACTGTTGCCTATAAAAGTTATTATTTCGCGTGCGCTGCGAAAACTATTGACGGTATATAAAGAAGTGTTTTTTACAATGGTACTATAATTACTTGATCATAACGATGTTATGGTAGGTGAATGATAAATCTAGATAGCCTATAAAAGATTCGGCCACGTATCGTTAATTTGCTACTAAGAATTGAAGATTTCCGTTACTTTGTCATGGATCCTATAATCAGAATCTAACCAAACTGTCATCAAACAACCCTTGAAGTATACTCTTTCTAATAAAAAAAAATCATCGAAATCGGTTGGCGTGATATTGAGTTATTCGTCCATTTGTCGCGCACATACCTCATGCAAATTTACGACTTATATGGTTTTCTCATGGATTCCATTGTCAAACCTGGACCAAAAAAAAATGGGACCCCATGGGAAGCAACCCCTTTCAAATAAAAAAAAAATCATCAAAATCGATTCACCCAGTCGAAAGTTATGAGGTAACAAACACAAAAAAAAAAAAAAAAAAAAAACATACAGACGAATTGATAACCTCCTCCTTTTTTTGAAGTCGGTTAAAAAGATCTCCATCACTTACAACCAATGCGCTGCCAACCTTGGGAACTAAGATATTATGTCTTGTGCCTGTAATTACACTGGCTCGCTCACTCTTGTAATACCAAGTACTGCTGTTTTGCAGTGGGTGGTACCTACCCAGACGAGCTTGCAAAAAGCCCTACAACCAGAAAGCGAATCGTTATGTTATATTGAATTAAATGTAAACCTATCACCGTAGGAATGTACATTCTACCCTAAAAGAACATGTTTCCACGGGCAGTGGTAGTCACTTACCATCAGGGGAGCCGCATGTTCGCTTGCACCCTCTCACATTAAAAAAATTCTAAAGCCACGTTTTTTTTTGTAATTTAAATGATCTTGTATTAAAACTAACATGAATTACGTCACGATTAAGACAAAAGCCATGTTTACTTAACGACATTTCTGTCGCATGTCTACAACAACCATATGAAACACCTAGACGCATCTTGTAAAGTAATTCGGAGGCTGGCATCTCATTAACGTGTGTCCGCATTTTTTTATTCGTTTTTCTGAACTAATAATATATTGCCTGTCACTTGCCCGAGTTTTTTTTACCTAATGATAGAGATAAAAATCACCTTAATTCAATTCTAGTTTTTTATTACTTGAATGATGGTTAGACTAGTGTCTATACCATAACCTATGTTATGGTATGAAATTTTCAGAAGATGAACTATATAAAATAATGATAAAGGTAATAAGTGATCACCACCGTTTTAGAACTTTGTGCAAGCTCGTCTGGGTAGGTACCACCCACTCATCAGATATTCTGCCGCAAAACAGCAGTACTTTGTATTGCTGTGTTCCGGTTTGAAGGGTGAGTGAGCCAGTGTAATTACAGGCACAAGAGACATAACTTCTTAGTTCCCAAGGTTGGTGGCGCATTGGCGATGTAAGCGATGGTCAACATTTCTTACAATGCCATTGTCTATGGGCGTTGGTGACCGCTTACCATCAGGTGGCCCATATGCTCGTCCGCCTTCCTATACACAAAAAAAAACCATACCATAGACATTGGACGGTAAAATGATTAAGCAACCCTTCATCAATGAGCCTCTGGCTAATTGTGCCCGTAGTTAGTAGGCTAACGAAAAGGTATTCTACAAACCAGAATAAACAGTACTAAGTATTAATGTTTGGTAGTAGAATAGAGATAGAGAAGTACTCTGTAAGACCTCATTCCATTACTCACCCGTGTTTGTCCAATGTTGACAACCGACATTTGTTGATATACTATTTTGATGCGTGTGTGCTTGAAATGTTATGATTTTTAGAGTCAATGTCGTTTGTCACTTTATAATATTTTACGATCGTTTGCTGCGTTACAGTTAATTCTTACTGATACAATTTTTTAAATATATAAATGCTTCAACTAATTCTAACAAGAGTTTTGCGTTTAGCCATTTTTTATCAACCTTGTTCGACTTTTATGGTGTCAATGTTCGGTGTAAAATTACGTACTTTTTTTTGTTGTTGTTTATTATTTTTTGCCATGACATGTCGTGACGTTATGGCGAACAAAATACGTCAAGATCTAGGATGTCTAGGTAACTTGATACGAAACCAATCAAGCGTTCGATGTTAAATGATATACTTTAAGCATTTTTTTAACGACACATGATTGACTACGAAACTTTTTTTTTTTGTTTTATATATTTACCAGGACAGCAGACTTCAATTCACCTGATGGCAAATGGCAGAGTCCAAGCAACTACAGCTACTAAAGTCGGGAAGAATGATCTGCATTAGCCGCCCCGCAAGATGCCTTCACGCCTCGTTTAAAGGAACCCAGTTTAAACGAGGAGAGAAACACGTGTGCTGGTAAAGAATTCCATTTTTTGCAAGGTGCAACAAGGAATGGACTTGCCATTTTTTTCGCGCGGGATGGAATTGATGTTTGAGTTAGGCGGTGACATCGAGAGCCAGCACGCGTAGACTTGTGAAAATAACTCCTCAGAGAACTCGCCCTGATACTATAAAACTATGTATTAGAAAAAAAAACCCACGATGGTCCAGTGGCTAGATTCTAAGGCTGCAGATAAGAGTTCCTGTGGACCTCGAGTCAGATAAAAAAGTTATGGAGCCTTTCTCAAAAATTCTCAGTAGCATCCTGGAGTATGGTAGCTGTGTTAACGTTTCCGTGTTGTGAACACTGATGTCACTTTCTCTCATTATTGATTTTACATTCGAAAGAAGAAGACAAAGCATTATTTAACTACCCACTAAAGGAAAAGTCACAGGTTCGATGCCGACTTGGGCTTTTATCGTGTCTATTCCAAACACAACCTTATAATAATAATAATATCCTGGGACATTATTCACACACGGCCATCTGATCCCAAACCATGCAGAGCTCGTACTATGGAAACCAGACAACTGATATACTACATATTCTACTTATCTTTTGTACATACATACTTATATAGATAATTACACCCAGAATCAGGACAAACAGACATGTTCATGCACACAAATGTCTGTTCTTGGTGGGAATCGAACCCTTAACTCTTAGTTAGTTAATATAAATGTAAGTTATTGTTTTTATTTTAAATGAGTTCAAACAATATCCAGTAAACCCAGTAACAGCCTGTAAATGTCTCACTGCTGGGCTAAGGCCTCTTCTCATTTGTTTTTTAGGAGAAGGTTTCTATCTTTCTTTTTGGCTGCTGAATGCGGGTTGGTAAAATTCACATGTGGCAAATTTCTGTGAAATTAGACACATGCAGGTTTCCTTACGATGTTTTCCTTCACCGTCAAGCACGAGATGAATTATAATCACAAATTAAGCACATAAAATTCAGTGATGCTTGCCCGGGTTTGTACCCACGATCATCGGTTAAGATTCACGCGTTCTTACCACTTGGCCATCTCTAACAAAAAATATTTATCTCTGTAATAAAGTACATAATAACAGTCATCGTTATCTCTGCAGATTAAAATTAAATTACTTTTGATATAATTGAATAGTTTTTATTACCCTGTTACATTTTTTATTTCATTTCTTAGTTTTTAAACTAAGTAGTAAGTACAGAATTCACTGAGTTATTTTTTATTTCGCTTGTTTATGCGTTTGTGAGATTAAATCTTGGGAACTGTATGAGAACTGTGGCCGTAGCCAAGTTGATATTCTACAATTGTAAACGCTAATAGAAAACTAAAAATTGTATGAGAATGACCACGTGACTTATCGTTGAGAGATGTCATTCTCATACATTTGTTTAGTTTTCTATTAGCGTTTACGATTGTAGAATGTCAACTTGGCAAGGGCTTCTGGTTTTTATCCTCTGGAGTTCAAATTTTACACGTCATACTTTTATCCATGATCTGATTCTACCCAGGATTGACTTCCAACGTCCAACTCCTCAACGATCAGCATAGATGAAATCTTTTATTAATATTAATTTTTTGTTAATATAGAAACCAGTAGCGAGAACCCCCCTTAAATGAATTATATGTCATTGCCAGTATAAATAAAGTCTGCAATAAAACAGTTTTACTATTATGTTAATAACAGAGTACATGGGATCTAATTAAATTAAACTTGGTATGATAGGATGTCGTATAAGCTTTATTTTATTATAATGGTCGAGATATCTCAGTGACTAGAATGTATATAATTTATACGATGATAGCAGGTTCAAAAAGTGGACATGTATCACTGAATTTTTGTGTACTAATTGTGTTCCAAAAATGTCGCGATGAAGGAAAGGATTATTAGGATTTTTTAATAAAATAGTTGGATAAATGGACAGTTGATGGTGAGTGGTCTGTAAATTTTGCTATTTGGCGGTAGAATTAGTGGTACTCAGGTGCGCTTATGTTTACCGTTAGATTAATCCTTTTCCCAGCAGTGTGACATTTACTACCATTTTTTTGGAAAAGTTGAGAAGGTACGTGGAACTGTGAAACTAAATCCACTCTTGTCCAAAATACAAGTTAAAAGAATTCCATTAAAATATTTCTACCTTGCCAGACGAAGCTGTTAAAACAAAAGGTATTAGAAATCATTGTTTTATTTTTCTTTTTTCTCAAAACACGGCAACGACATAGGAGAATGTGTCGCGAATTAAAAAAAAAATAGTGTCCATATTTGGCACAGCTTCTAACAAACCCTGGATTTCGATATTACGATTTCAGCTTTCATTATATGTCGACAAGGTTCAAATTCACTTGTCAATTAATTTCAGACATTTTGATAGCTGAGCTAACAAAAACAGTTAAAGAAATTGAGAGTTTTAAACTCACGTTTTTAAAAACAAGATATTTACGATATTTTTAAATACGACAAAACTGTATCGAGTGTCGTTGAATTTTAGACATCGTTGTTATAGTTAATAATTAACGAACTTAGCCAAGAAGGCTTAGTGGATAGAACTAGTAGACGTTAAGTGAAAGGTCGCGGTTTAATTAAATTAATTTCGTCGAAATTATATGAGTAAAGTGTAATAAAATAAGAAATTAAACAGTATATTAATATATAATACTTATATTTGGTGGCTTCGCCCGCATGCGAGGTAAGAGGGATTTTGGAGTTGGTAGGGATTTTTTTATTATAAAGTTACCTATGTCCTTCAAAGTGTATGCTTCATATCAAATATCATCAAAATTGATTTAGCCAGCAAAGCACATTTACTTACACATTTATATTATTATTATTAGTACAAATTTGTATGTTAACTTCATAAAAAAGGTATAAAGACATATGTATGTATATACATAATATATTATTGTAGGCAAGTGAAAAATCCTGTTCGATCCAGTTCAATTTGGGTCAACTCTCTTTATTTGAGATAAATTGAATTAAATAATACCAACACTGCTATTTTTGTACGAACTTATTTCGTGTCTAACTTGTGAAATATTGTATACTGACAAAAGTTGATACGCGATTTTGAAACTTTTTTTATTGCATAGGTAGGTCAACGAGCATTTGGGCAACCTGATGGTAAGTGGTCATCAACGCCCATAGACAATGGCAATTTAAGCGATGGTTAACATTTCTTACAATGCTATTGCCTATGTGCGTTGATGGCCACTTACCATCAGGTGGCCCAAATGCTCATTCGCCTACTTATATAATAAAAAAAATACATAATAAATATATTTATATTAAAGCACATATTGTTTACATAAACAAATATATAAAATATATATTAAGATATTACAACAAAAAAGTTACATGAACTAAACTTGAGTAAAAATAAAGCGTAAAGCTTTAGCACAAGTAAAGACTGGTATAATAGCTGAAAATTCCTGTTTATTGCACTATTGACAAATCAAAACAAATCATAACAAATAAACTACATCCTCACCAAGACAATCACCCTAAATCTCCTTAAACGGAACGAAAAAATCCATCTAAACTCCTGATAGAATAATACCTTGATAGTTTCAAGAGGGATGCAAACAATTTCGTTCTATAAAACAGTTTGGAAACACTCAACGATGGAAAGGGTTGTTTAAATTTTAAGTCTCTTAATTGGAGAGCAGATAAGAGTCCATCCCTAATGCTAAAATAATTAATTCGTAAATTTGACTGCATCGCTAATTGGATTATGAGATGCTTAAGAGATTTAAGATGTTGAGATTGACTTATTAAAAGAAATAATAAGAAAAATAAATGAATTTTCGGAAAAATAAATCAGTTCTCAGAATTGGAAGAGATTATGTAGATTGTTATATATACTAGTCACTATACTATTAGATGCTGTGGTATCCTATAATTGAGGGAACACAAAGACGATTGTAAGTAGTATAATGTGTCGCGTAAGCTTGTTATTTGTATCCTTATAATATAAAGCTGAAGATTTTTGGTTATGGAATGTGCTTATCTGAATGTCTATGAAGGTTATATACCTATATCACAACCTCTTTGGTCTAGTGGCTACATGTATGGCTACGGTGGTCCCGGGTTCAATTCCCAGGTCAGGCCAATAAAATGTTATTGAGATTCTGTGGAAAATTCTCAGTAGCTGCCCGGAGTCTGGAAGTTGGAAGTGTGTACACTCCCGTGCCTCGGAATGCACGTAAAACCGTAATAAAGGAATAGAGAGTGCACCTATGTTTGCGCACACAGATAATATTATTTCATGAGAAAAATTTGCTTATCTAGATTCGAACTTGCGATCTTCAGTTAATCAAGACTTCATGTTCCATCGACTGGGCTATCTCCGTCAGAAAGATATTGCTTAATTATAATATGAAATAATTTAATAAGGAAATAATAAAACCATTGTAAGACTATCAAAGTCTTCCGGCTTTTGAAATGATTCAATTTAATTGGATTACGAATGTGATACAGACGGTAGGAAGATCGAAGCTTTATGACATTATGATTCTTATTGCTCTTGATTTAAAGACTTTTATTGCTTGACAAAATATTTTTGATATCGTATTATTATAATTAATATTCATAAAATATATAGATATGTCAGAAGAGATCAAAGTAGAAAAGACTCTTCTTTATTAAGATGTTTCTCTAAGTACACCAAAAAAGGAAATATGTGGCTTCACGGGGCGGCTGGCAAAGGAATGGTATATAATAAACATCCTCAAATAAATAATTAAAGTAAATAACAAATCAAAACAAATGTAAAAAAAAACCTTAGGAATAAGAATACGATATTAAAAAATAATTAACAAACAATCATAGTCTTTAAAACAAGAGATATAAGAATCGTGACCGAGCAGCATTTCCCATTTGAATCGCAATTCCGATTCTCTGGGCGAAAAATTAACCAGCCCTCCTGTCACCAGTGGAGGCAATAATATAATATCTAAATCTTCTTGTTTAATATATCCGAATTTATTTTAATCTTTTTCTTTTATAATACTTCAATTAGTTAACGAGCTGGTTGGTGCTTCTCCTTTCGCGCCAGTCGTGGGGTTCGATTCCCACCCAGGACAGACATAATTATGTGTCCATGAACATGTCTGTTTGTCTTTAGTCTGGGTGTAATTATCTATATAAGTATGTATTTAAAAACGAAAAGTAGTATATGTTGTATATCAGTTGTCTGGTTTCCATAGCTCTGCTTAGTTTTGGATCAGATGACCGTCTGTGAATAATATCCCAGGATAGAAAAAAAAGTTAAGACACTCTTAAAATTGTAATAAAATAATATTACAGACATTTCACTCTATGTGTAATTTTTATATAAGTGTATAAAATCTATGAGTATATAACTAATGATATTATAAAATAATATAACCATAAATTAGCTACAATTCCATACATCAATGTCGCCATAATAATTTTATTTGTTAAGAAGATGTAACCAAATATTATCACAAAATATTTTTTCCTTTAAAACTAGTTTTGCGAATAGAGGATTATTGCATGGGGGCGTTGATATGGAATATCATTAGTTTTATGTGACACATTGAAGTCTGTCCACCCTTTCTGGGGCTCTGCCAGTTGCCAGCGATGAGGTGAACACAGCTTGGTGAGTCATGGCCTTTTCACGATCATGGCTTCTGTCATTTTTTTGTCATTATTGTTCAGTTTTGCATAGTTTTTGTTTGAAATCGAATGATTCTAATCGAATGATTCTAATCGAATGAATCTAAGACTTTATAACGCGATGCTTATTACATTATTTCTTTAAACGTAAATATATGAATAGTAGTTAATTATAAAGCCGTAGATCTCGAACCCTTGCGTCCGAATCCTGGTTCAGACTAAAAAAAAAATTATTAGGTGTTTTTGTCGAGATATACTCACATTTCGAACTTTCAAGCGGGCTGCGCTACCAAACTTAGGAACTAAGTTGGTATGTTATTCTTTATTGTATAGGTAGGTGAACGAGCAATTTTGCCACCTGATGGTAAATGGTCACCACCGCCCATAGACAATGGTATTGTAAGAAATGTTAACCATCGATTACATTGTGAATGCGCCACCAACATTGGGAACTAAGATGTTATGTCCCTTGTGCCTTTAATTTCACTGGCTCACTCACCCTTCAAACCGGAACACAACAATACAAGGTACTGCTGTTTTGCGGTAGAATATCTGAACCCAGACAAGCTTGCACAAAGCTCTACCACCGAGTAAATTATAAACACCAATGTCCTGTAAATAGATTAGTGCACTTCTCACTCAAACTGAAATACAATTCTGAATGGGAAGTGATACCCTTGATGATGGTAGCAGACATACAGCCCATCTATCAGTGTAATATAATTATCACATAAAAATTGAAAACAAAAATTTTAGTAAAAATCATTGCAAAATTAACTTCTTTAATGTAAATATCACGCGTCATCGTGACAGACGGACATACTGACATCCGCCGGAGTGATCTACGGCCGGTCACTATTCATAACAGTTTAAGATTACTAAGGGCTTGTGCACAGTGGTGTACAAGGTAGCTAAGAAAAAAATAATTAATTCAAAATTGTTCATATTCTAATCTTTCTATCTATATAAATAAAATGATAGAGGTCTGCAGTTGTGCGCGCATCACGGAAAAGCTACTGGATAGATTTCAATGGAATTTTCTAAATTTTATTCCTCAGACACTTGGTCCTTATCAAAAAAATAGTGATTGCGATATCTTCATTTAATAAAAAGTTATTAAAGCTTCAGGAAACAACGATTTGTATATGCACTGCGTGCTCAGTGATGTATGTTTAAACAAAGTATACTTTTGCTTGCGATCTTTTTGATGTTTTTTCCCTTCATACATAAGAAAACTTTGTTAATATATCAAGCAACGCGGACGAAATCGCGGGTATCAGCTAGTGTAATATATAATCTAACTATTTTAAGTATTACTGTAAGTAAGAACCTTCTTTCTTTGGCAATCTATATAGCAGACCAAAAGTGTGTGCGCAAACACAAAGTCTGTGGCAATCTTATTCGATATTGAGAGATCAATAGCAGAACTAACTTTGTTCCTTATTAATTAGGTAGGGTGACGGGCAAAGGGCCACCCATAAACATCCCTTACATAGCCAATGCGTTACCAACCTTGGGAACTACGATATTTCTCTCGAATAGGTAATTAGGAACAAAGTCGTCATTATAGACGCGTCCTAATTCCGCAAATAGCAGCGGAAGGCGCGACAGACAGCGCGGCACATCTGCGATTTATATTAATACTCGGAAACTGAGGAATTTACCGAATAGCATAAATTTAATACATTTGATTAAAGCGTTTGCTAAGATCTACGATTTAACATATTTATTTCATAAATTGTTGTTAAAAGTTGGCGCGGTTGGCAGATACTTGCCTTTCGTGCCGCAGGTCGTGGATTCGATACTCACCCAGGACATATGTGCATGAACATGTCTGTTTGCCCACAGTACTTTAACGCTAGATTGTAGCCAGGGTCTGATGGAGCTGGAAGATGGCCATAGGAACTCAGTATAGGCATAACCGCAAGAGAGAAGAAAAAAAAATACAGGAAGTACACTTGGCCAGAATCGAAAGGAACAGAATGCAAGCGTCAATTAACACAAACGGCAGAGGAATGCATTTTAAAAGCAGAGAATGAACGCTAGAAATAGACTAATCAGAGAAATATGCAACGTGGTGGCGTTGAGTACTTTAATAACTCGCTTATTCCACCACACCGATCAATGAAATTCAGTAGTGCTTGCCCAGGTGTGAACCAACGATCATCGGTTAAGATTCACCACTGGGCCAACTCGGTTTTTTTAATATAATATATTTGACGAGCCCGTTGGCGTGGTTGGTAAGACACTTGCTTTTCACGCCGCAGGTCGTGGGTTCGATTCCCACCCAGGACAGACATTTGTGTGCATGAACTGTCTGTTTGTCCTGAGTCTGGGTGTAATTATCTATATAAGTATGTATTTACAAAAAAAAAGAGTAGTATATGTAGTATATCAGTTGTCTGGTTTCCATAGTACAAGCTTTGCTTAGTTTGGGATCAGATGGCCGTGTGTGAATAATGTCCCAAGATATTATTATTATATAATAATAAGTAAGCATTTAATAAACTCAAATCCGTCTCAAGATACATTGAGTTCAATAATAGAGCCTTAGAAATTCAATAGGATTTCAAGAACTTATAAACTCTAGAATAAAAGTATACTTTAAACTTAAATCCGAAAGATTTAACTTTCGTCTCTTATCTATCTTTGTTCTTAAAAGATAAAGATATCAGGTCGTTCAAAATTCATTTTATTACTCTTAAAGTATAAATTACATATAATTAGTATTTTACTGTCGATTTTTTTATTGTATAGATAGGTGGAGGAGCAAATGGACCACTTGATGGTAAGTGGTCACCAATGCCCATAGACATTGGCATTATAAGAAATGTTACCGTTTGCTTACATCGTCAATGCGCCACCAACCTTGGGATCGAAAAGGGACATAATATACAGTAAACATCCTACAAACCGGAACACAACAATACCAAGTACTGCCGTTTTGCGGTAGAATATCTGATGAGTGGGTGGTACCTACCCTGACGAGCTTGCAAAAAGCTTTACCACCAGTAAATTATTAACAAAAAACTGACCTGACCTTTGGTTTCAATACAGGGCCTCGGGATTTGCGGCCTTATATGCGTAAATCCAACGAAACATCTCATATTTAGACAACGTTTCATATGCACGTATTGCCTGCATGCCTGCCTGCTTAATAGAAGAGTAAGGCACTTGTTTTTACAAACGTACATTTACGCGGGAAAAACGAGCTTATAATAAGTCAGTTTACCTGTAAAACAATATATAACAAAAAAAAAAAGTTTTGTTTACTCGCTTAAATTTATCCCTTTGCACGATTTTAGCCATAACGGATAATAAAAAGGTAAACGTTCTATTTATAAAAAACTTGTTCTAATTTTAAACGGCTAATTATTAAAAATGTCAAACGGTCACCGACCCGCCTGTCAAGATCTGTAACAAGATCAAACATCCCTTTATTTAAATTCGCTCTCACCTCATAAACTTCAAAACAAGGCGAAATAATTATATACGAGATATACTTAACAAACATGACCCTTATTACACAGGAAATAAAGTCGAGATTATATAGAAAAATCACTTTACCTATCCCTTATAAGTGATCCAATTATCAAGTTAGAATAAAATAAATAAGAAATTGACATAACACAAGAAGTATTACACTCATAAAAAATAATAATAAGCCTTACTATAAAAAAATAGAGTTCATTTTTGTTTGCACGATATGAAAAAGTAAAATTGTTCCTCAAGATCAGAACACGTATGGAACAATTCCGCACAATTAAATTTGAAATAAAAACTTTAATGTCCTACCAAGTTGTATATTACATCTGTCAACACCAGAACGAAAACCAGTCAATCGAATTTAGCTCTTATTTCGAACGACATAAGGCGCTACAATGTTTCACATACATTTTACAATTGTTAAACGATTTTTGTAAAAACATCCGTTCAGAAAAGCGTAAGAAATTTGTCTCGGGGACGTTTTTTTTTCTCTTTACATATTTTTTTTAATTTTATCAGAAAAGTTCGCGAAGCAAAAAGGTTTTGACATTGTATTCGGTACGCGCGAAATCGGTGTTAACTTTTTTATACGGAACATTCAAGACATCAATTAAAAATAAGGAATAACGTCAAATAATTTATCTCTCTATATAACAAATTAGTGTAAGAGTTTCTTTTTTGTCTTTTTATAATAAATATTTCTTGAAAAGTCACTATTATTTCATTTTTATATATACTCTGTTCAACTTTGCGTAATCTGTGCAAAGAGACAAATTAATATAAATACATTTTTAAAATATTACGAAAAAAATTACCCATAAAAAATATTGTCATTTTCAATTGTAAATGACGAAAATTGTTGTATAATTAAATATTTGAATATATCGGTATCATTGTAATTGCTCTATACAATAAGTATTTGAGCTGTATGTACATAATAACTATTTGCACATATAGTTCAAATAAAAAATAAACTTCGTTAATTATACTCATTATACGATACGATATCTTTGTTGTAGTTATATACAACAATGATATTATGTTCTTGGTGGTAGAGCTTTGTTCAAGGTCGTCTGGGTAGATACCACCGACCATCAGATTTTCTACCGCAAAACAGCAGTGCTTGTTATTATTGTGTTCCGGTTTGAAGGGTGAGTGAGCCAGTGTAATTACAGGCACAAGGGATACCATCTTAGTTCCCAAGGTTGGTGGCGCATTGGCTATGTAAGCGATGGTTAACATTTCTTACAAAGCCATTGTCTATGGGCGACATATTGGTGACCACGTAACATCAGGTGGCCCATATGCTAGTCCGCCTTCCTATACAATAAAAATACAATGATTTCTCGCCGAGTTTTACGCCAAGTCAAATTAAATTAGTTATAGCCATTGGATCCAGTGAGCATCTTAAAACCACCATATCTATTTTATTTAGCCATTTTTTTGTAAAACCCCTTACAATTAATATTGTTTAATAGAACCATAGTATATAACACGTACCCATAGGTACGTATTGTCAGCGAAATACCTTCGAATTCCTGCCTGAATTTGGTTACCAATATTAATCATTATTTGATATTTGATCTTAGCAAACAATGTCATAGTTAAGAATGGTTTTGCATCTCAAAATCATTTAAAATTAATATATATGAAACGAAAAAGAATGAAAATAGGAATTATTAACATAAAAATACACATACATACATAAAAATACATATACACAACGCACGCACTCGTATAAATGATATGACATGACATGACGATGTTCTGCTGGCCGATTTTGGACGCGGCGGTCATAGAGAGATTAGTCAACTGCGTAGAACATATTATTGTGCACAAATGTGCGCACAAACAGATGCACTCTATTCCCTCACTCTCATAATCCAATGGAACGGCAATCTGACACGACATGAAAGAGTAGATGCGCAATACCAACGGCTTTACGTGCTTTCCGAGACACACTTCCAACTTACAAACTGGCCTGCTATGGAAAATCTTCGTCAGAAAATATTTTTTTATGGCCTAATCTGGGTTTTCAAGCTTCGGGTCTGCGGTGTCTGAGCAACACTTACAATAAAAAAATATATATAGTAAGTACCTATTTAAAAAAATGAATAATAACTTAATCTTAACATCATAGCCGAGATTACTATTAAGTATCAAGTAATTAATGTCTAATTATTAATAAACATAAAGTGTGTCTCGTGCATACTCATAAAAAAATTATAAGTTATTTTTTATTACCCTACGCGAATAAGATAATCACTCGACGCGCGGCCATTTTGTAAATGCACAGCCATTTTGTTTTTAGACGCGATTGTTATCGGGGTTGATAAATTATCGAAAAAATGGAATTGATTCCTCAACGCTGTTTGATCATAATCTGTCCAGCTTAATTGGTAATTATTTAGTTAATCTCAAACATGATTTTATCTTTGTTTGAATAAAAATTTATTCGACGCGAAAGAATTTACATATATTTTTTTTATTTTTTGGCGTGAGTGTATTTTTTAACACGGTTTTCTTTTTTAAATATCTTACCCATGGCATCAGGTACATTGCAATATGCTACGATAAATTCATTGAATCAAATAAAGCCATTTAATTTAAATAACATTACTGATTTTTTTTTAAATTATCTGTGGATATTAATGTCGTTTATTGTTGACATTATATATTAATTTAAACATTTTATTCCCTATTTTGAGACCCTTATTTGACCCCGTGCACAGCTAAAACGAGTAGCTAGTCTATTAATAGGCAAAAACGAAACAGTACCTATTTGTCTGTTCGTAATAAAAGCCGAGATGGCTCAGTGGTAAGACGCGTTAACCGATGATCGTGGGTTCAAAGTCGGACAAGCATAATTGAATTTCAAGTATTTAATTTGTGAATATAATTCATCTCGTGCTTGGCGGTTAAGGGAAAACATCGTGAAGAAACCTGCATGTGTCAAATTTCACTGAAATTCTGTTACATGTATATTACACCAACCCGCATTGGAGCAGCGTTTTAGAATAAGTTCCAAACTAGTCCAAAACTTCTCCTCAAAAAGAATAGGCCTTAGCCCAGCAGTGGGACATTCACAGGCTGTTACTGTTACCCTACTGTGACTGATGAATTTTCAACAACAGTAATTATGGTCGAATTTAGTCAATTAAGCAAACATAGTATATAATGGGAATTAATAATAATTTATGTTTAGTTTATATTGTATAGTTTTTTGGTGCATTGATAACAAGTTTGTCACGACTTGGATGGTTAGAAGCCATAGCTTCTTGGACACGCGATGTGTAAGCTAATTCATTATTGAAAGAGCTTTTATTATAAATATTTATATATATATATTTAGGATCAGGACGTGAAACTAATTTTAGAAAAAACCTTTGGCTTTTTAAATATAGAACACCGATTAATATATAGTGATGTTATTTTTTTTTTATTGCGTAGGAAGGTGGACGAGCATATGGGCCACCTGATGGTAAGGTGTCACCAACGTCATAGACATTGGCATTGTAAGAGATGTTAACCATCGCTTATATCGCCAATGCGCCACCAACCTTGGGAACTAAGATGTTATGTCCCTTGTGCCTGTAATTACACTGGCTCACTCACTCTTCAAACGAGAACACAACAACATAAAGTACTGCTATTTTGCGGTAGAATATCTGATGAGTGGGTGGTACCTACTAAGACGAGCTTGCACAAAGCTCTACCACCGAGTGATTACAAGAATACACACATCAAAATAGTATATCACCATAAGTCGGTTGTCAAAATTTCACGGGCGAGTACTGAAGTGAGTTCTTAGCACTGCAGCTCCGCAATTATACCTTCAAGACTATTCTAACGGAACAGCTCTAGTAGATGAAATTTGACTGCCTCGTTGATCTAGTGGCTAGATATAAGGCCACAGACTCGGTGGTCCTGGGTTCAATTGCCAGGTCGGGCCAATAAATTGGGTTTTTTTATTAGAAAATTCTTAGTAGCAGCCCGGAGTCTGGAAGTTGGAAGTGTGAACTCTTTCCGCTCGTGTCGGATTGCCGTCCCATCGGATTATGAGAGTTAGGGAATAGAGAGTGCACCTGTGTTTGTGCACACGCTTGTGCACTATAATATCTCCAGCGCAGTTTGCTATCTCTCTTGAAATTGGCCGCCGTGGCCGAAATCGGTCTGGAGGACCTTTAATAGACAAAAATTTCACCTAAAAGGTCCAGAAAACATGTCATATATGTAATATGATAGTATATATGTATAAATAAATAAAAAAGTGGCTTCCATACACATTATCGTGGCGTCTTGGCTACTACCCACAGGATACATGGTGTTCATTCTTTATATACAGGACGTTAATTCTGGAATTGTTTATTTTGCTACTTGTCTACTTTTGCCGGTAATTAATTGTGAAATCTTTGAGAATAATACATATTAAATAAAGTGTTTGTATATCGCAGAAATTTTGTTTTACTTATTTCTTTTAAATGATATATTGGTAAGTGGGCACTACCGCTCATTATTAGCGTCACAAAAAATATTAACCTTTCATTTCATTCATAATATATTACGTTCCACGTGTCCTTTGTTACACTGGCTCACTCAGCCTTACAACTTGCACAAAGCCCTATATCACCATATTGATTATTTCGGAAATTTCACGAAAAATGACATTCGTAATAAATTGTTACATACATATATATAATTAAATCTTTTACAAGTCATTATGTAAAATATATTTACCATCGAATAAGGAAAGGCATAATAAGCTAGCTAAGCTAGATCAACATTATAACATGTAAATAATATTTGCAAAGAAATATTAGTCGCGGCAACATCTAACAAAAAGGGGACGCCCCCGTTCGATTAAAAAGCGATTAGACGCACATCACCCTATATAACCGTTATCGTGTTACGTTATGCGTGTTTTGACAAGCGTTTAATGAAACCTTACCTATCTATTATCAATACTTGCGTCGTTATAAGAATACAATTTAAAAAAAAATTAAAAAGGAGTTTTTTATACGAAAAAAAAAACTTTTTAAGTAAAGTTCTGGAATTATTTTAAAGTATTCGTAAAATTCTATTACAAATTAAACGACAACTATTATCTTATGTTAATGTTGCCATGTTTATTTTACACGCATTTACCATTACTTAGCTTCACTTAGTGTAATTATTAATATATATTGTCCGCCTACCGATACTATAAAAAAATGTGCCCATATGGGCACATGGTAAGTAGTCACCAACATCCATAGACATTGGATTGTTAGTTTCTTTAAAAAATATACAACATCGCCAAAGCGCCACCAACCTTGGTAACTAAGATGTCTCTTGTGCCTGTAATAACACTGGCTTACTCATTCTTCAAACCAGAATATAACAATACCAAGTACTGCTTTCTTGCGGTAGAATATCTGATGAGTGGGACCTACCTACCCTACCCAACCTAACCCAGACGAGCTTGCACAAAGCTCTACCACCGAGTAAATAATCTATATATACAATCGCTTACATCGTGTTTCTAATGTAATTTTTAACTTTTATTTGTATCACGTTGGCTTCTTAGTAAATAAATAAATAATGGTTTAGTACATAATTTACATATAAATGTAAAATTATACGAAAAATAATCTTATGTAATATTGGTGTTTAGCTAGGTAATCGATATAAATAAAATGATAGAGGACTGCAGTTGAGCGCGCATTGCGGAAAAACTACTGGAAAGATTTCAATGAAATTTTCAAATTTTTATTTCATAGACACCCTTATCTTATCAAAAAAATAAATAAATTGCGATATCTTCATTTAATAAAAAGTTATTAAAGTTTCAAGAAACAACGATTTGTATATGCACTGCGTGTTCAGTGATGTATGTTTAAACAAAGTATATTTTTGCTTGCGATGTTTTTTCCTTCGTACATAAGAAAACTTTGTTAATATATCAAGCAACGCGGACGAAGTCGCGGGTATCAACTAGTACATATATAAATATATAATACACACACTATTGCTATCCTAGGCTGTTGACCTCAGTTCGCTTCCTGCTTTTTTTATATTCCCTACTTTTTATCAAGACCCTCTAATTAGAAGAAGCCTTGTAGTTAAAAAAATGTAGACTATGACAGAGCAGCGACCTCTTAGAAGGGGGTTCGGATACACATATTGTAGTTTAGCTAACACGCAGAAATTGAAAAAAATGTTGTTTTTTTATTACTGGCCATTTTCTTTAAATTATTTTTCTTTTAACGAGGTTTTTGAACGATCTTTATTTTATATACTGGAATATATACAAATAGGTACTAAAGTTTATTATACTTATATAATATTCTCTCTCTTTAAAAAAATACATAGGGGTATTATTAATATGATATTATAATATTATTTTTTTGCATAACATGATTTTGGACTTAACAAAAATGCAATAATTAATATATATTTTTTATTTCTTCTAATGTTTACATATATATCATCTATGTGAAAATATAAAATTCAAAGTATTTGGGTAGATACAGATTATTAAGCTGAGATGGCCCAGTGGTAAGAATCTAAACCGATTAACGTGGGTTCAAGCCCGGGCAAGCACCACTGATTGTGATTATAATTCATCTTGTGCTCACAAGTGAAGGAAAACATCGTGAGGAAACCTGCATGTGTCTAATTTCATTCAAATTCTGACACATGATGTGTATCCACAGACCAGTGGCTTGATATAAGGCCGCAGACGCGGTGGTCCTGGGTTCAATTCCCAGGTCGGGCCAATAAATAGTTATTGGGATTTTCTGTCAGAAAATTCTCAGTAGCAGCCCGGAGTCTGGTAGTTGGAAGTGTGGTACACTCCCGTGCCTCGGAAAGCACGTTAAGCCGTTGGTCCTGCGCCTGAACTCTTTCCGGTCGTGTCGGATTGCCGTCCCATCGGATTATGAGAGCTAAGGAAAAGAGAGTACACCCGTGTTTGCGCACACACTTGTGCACTATAATATCTCCTGCGCAGTTGGCTAATCCCTCTTGAGATTGGCCGCCGTGGCCGAAATCGGTCTGGAGGACCTTATTATTATTATTATTATCCACAGACCCGCTTTGGAGCAGTGTCGTGGAATAAGCTCCAACCTTTCTCCTCGAGAGGAGGCCTTAGCCCAGCAGTGGGACATTCACAGGCTGTTACTACACCGTTGAAGATTTTATGACCAATTTACTTGTACAAAAGTTCTGGTTTTTTTAATTTAGTATATCACGGCACAGCAGACCTGCCCTTTGCTCATACGCGGGTGAAACCGCGGACAGAGCTAGTTGTTTTTTAATTTAAATCTAAATTTGAAATTCGTAAATATCTGATACTCAATCACACTTCAGCAGCTTCACGGAATTTAATTAACTTTGGCCTAAAGTCTAAATTAATATGAAATCGAATATAAAATCTCTATATTAAAAAAGGGATAATTTTATCCAGTAAAGCTGTTCAACTAGAACAAACTGGAAACTCAAAGCAGAAAACGTGATATGCGATATTGACCATTATTATTATAACATTACAATAATACACGCATCAAAATAGTATATCACTAAACGTTTGTTAACATTTCACACGTAAGTGATGAAATGAGTTCTTAAATAGTACTACAGATATGAAAGGCCCAGATAGATACGCCCAATGGTTAGAATGTGTGAACTTTAACCAACGATTGCCGGTTCAAATCCAAGCATAGCCGAATTTTATTGTATTTTGTTTCTATAATTAATCTCGTGCTTGCTGAAGGAAAACATCGTGAGAAAACCTGCATGTGTCTAATTTCACTGAAATTCTGATATCTGTTACCAACCATTAGAGTAGGATCCAAACGTTCTCCTAAAAGGGGGAAGAGGCCTTTTTGGCTGGAAAAACACATTACGCGTTTTCCCCACGGGAACAGTTGCTCGTCGTATGTCCAGGGCACCGAGTGCGCCCCGGTCATCAGAATACCCACAAAAAAACCAGCGTACCCCTCCCGTCTTCACGGGAGCGCTCCGACGAAGAGGCCTTAGCCCAGCTGTGGGACATTGACAGGCTGATATTTTTTATGCAATTAAGTTAATGTCTATGGGCGTTGGTGACCACTTACCATCAAGTTGCCCATATGTTACAGCCTACTTATGCTATAAAAAAATTTTTTAGAAGAATTAGAATTTAGAGCTTAGAGCGAAATTGGAGAGTTACCATTTATATGGGTCAAACTGCGTTGCGTTTCGCTTAGAAAGCAAGATCGCACTTCATGGCGTCTCGTCGGAGACTAATTAAAGCGACAACATAAGGACTGCTTGGTTCGTGTCGCTTTACGTTTGTCGTTCAACTAGAATTGTATTAGGATTACGGCCGCCACCAGGCAGGGCAGAGCGAAAAAGCCGTAGTGGGTTTTGGTAGTAGTCGGTAGTAGTAGTAAATATGTCAATATATAAAAAAATATTAATAGAGTCAGACATGATTAAAATTCAGTTATTAATGTCGTTATTTAAGTTAAAGATGTTTTTGTTGTTTTTCGTTAATTATAGATATTTTTATTTGAATGTTAAGTTACCCTATAATTGATAATAATTGATATATATTTTGTTACAATATTTTTACTCGATCATCTACGAGATAGGCATCTAAAAAAGGCCCAAAGGTCAAATCCGTAAAATATTTATTTCGAAAATCATTTTTTATTTAAAGAGTAAATAAGAAAGAATCAGAGATGCGTAACACGGTGTCCAGGAAAATATTAAACGACAAATTAGTGTGACGAAAAATAGGTTAGAGTCAATAGACCACTTGCTCCGCGGGACACGCTGTATAAACACATTTAACTATTTATCTTGCTGAGTAAAGGTATTGTAGTCTTACATATCAATAGACGTGGCAATTTTACGTATGTCTGTATGTTTGGAGTTATCTCAATGAATTTTTTTTTTTTGTTTTTATGATTATTAAAAAAATGTTGTTGGTGACGTATTGTGTGTGTGTGTGTGAATTTAGTTAATAGTCTATTCTGATATATTTAAAACTTGATGTAAAGGGGATTTTTGACTATACTGTTGCTAAGGATGGTACTTAATATAAGGTATGTATAAATGTATTATGTAAAACTACATAAGTAAACAAATATCAGATATACGGTGTACGAGAGTACACCTAATATCTGTTGTTTCATACAAACCACCTATATTTCATCGAAATCAGTTCAGTAATTTTGCCGTGACGCTCTGCTTTCGCAATAATAATTATAATACTAGTAATAAATGTAATGTAATGTAATAGATTGTGAAATATAGCTTGATTTATTTGCTTATGAAATAATTATTCTTACAATAATTATTATATACTAATTAGGCAAACGTAGTGTAGGACGCCTGCAGCAAGGTGGACCGACGATATGAAAAAGGTGGCAGGTACGGGATGGATGCGGGCTGCCCAAGATCGGGATGGTTGGCGTTCTTTGGGGGAGGCTTTCGTCCAGCAGTGGACGGCAATAAGCTGAATTTTTTTTTATTATAATGTTATAGCAATGTTTCATTAATTTTTAATAAATTAATGTTACTTCTACAACTACATAAGTCTATGTTTTAGAAGATAATGTTGACACTATTAGAGACCGCTCCGCCGCCCTTCTGTTTGCCTCCACCTTCTATTTTATTGACATCTTAAAATAATAGATCTAATATAGCTCTAAGTATCGGCCATTGTTAAGAAACCTTCGAAATACATTCACGAGAACAAATACTTATGTATAATGTATATAGTTAGTTAGTGGTGGCGCATTGGCGATGACCCATATGCTCGTCCGCATACCTATACTACAAAAAAAGAAGGACATTACATCGAGAAGTTCTTCTTTCTTAAAAAATATATAAACTTCGCAAAACTCGTCACCTGATAAATATTATGTATATAACATAATACGAATACTTGTTTTAATATATTTAAGGTCCTCCAGACCGATTTCGGCCACGGCGGCCAATCTCAAGAGAGATTAGCCTATATTATAGTGCACAAGTGTGTGCGCAAACACAAGTGCACTCTCTTTTCCTTAGCTCTCATAATCCGATGGGACGTAAATCCGACACGACCGGAAAGAGTTCAGGCGCAGGACCAACGGTTTAACGTGCTTTCCGAGGCACGAGAGTGTACACACTTCCAACTTCCAGACTTCGGGCTGCTACTGAGAATTTTCTGACAGAAAACCCCAATAACTATTTATTGGCCCGACCTGGGAATTGATCCCGGGACCACCGAGTCTGCGGATTTATATCAAGCCACTAGACCAACGAGGCAGTCCGTTAATATATAATAATAATATAATAGACGTATCAGAAAAATACAATAATTTATAAAATACTAGAGTTTAGCCCGCGGTTCCACTCGCGGAGTTCCCGTTCCTGTGGGAATTCGGGAATAAAATATAGCCTATGCTTAGGCGTGAAAGCGTAACAAACAAACTTACATTCGCATTTATAATATTAGTAAGGATAATGATGTATTATATTATATCAACCATAATCAATTCAAGACAAAAACATTCCAAAAAACTAAAAATACATACATAGGTACATGATGCTTCTGGCCGATTTTAGTCACAGTTAGTCAAATAGTAATAACCCTGTAAGATATATTATACAGCACATGTGTGTGCATAAATACAAGTGCTGTCTCTCAATCTCATAATCCAATGGGATGGCAATCCGACATGACCAGAAAGAGTTCAGGCACAGGCTTTACGCGCTCTCCGTTGCCCAAGATCTGCCATTTTATATGTATTAGAGGGATATGTACATATATATTGTATACATTGAAAAAGAAGGCGGTTTTAGTAAAAGTTAAAAATATAATTAGTCATATCTTTGGGAATGGTCACCATTGAAACTGGAGGATCCTCCGACCAGACGGGTGTAGTGTCTGGTGGGCTACTGCCCCCAACGTTTGTTGTTGGGTTCTTGTATATATATGTACAATTACTCTGATAACTTTAATGTCGCGAGATACATGTCGCTACATATCTAGTGACATGATATCTGTGTACAACATAAACAACATACACTTATGATTTCAATGAGAGCACATTATTCACGGTTATCACTTGAATTAACATCGCCTCTATTACTTAGGCGATAAGGACTATATTACTAATAAACAATTGAAGTTCATATATGTTTTCTTCCATGATATTTAAAAATTTGTACGTACCAGGCAAGCTTGCCGAACTTTGCCCTAGAGTATAATAACAGCCTGTGAATGTCCCACTGCTGGGCTCTTCTCC
Organism: Nymphalis c-album; assembly: GCA_963151315.1. NCBI lineage: Eukaryota > Metazoa > Arthropoda > Insecta > Lepidoptera > Nymphalidae > Nymphalis > Nymphalis c-album. The sequence continues at coordinate 3,789,056 of OY720614.1, forward strand.
ACTTTTGAGGAGAAGGTTTGCAGGTTATTCTACCACACTGCTCCAATTCCGGTTGGTGGAATACACATGTGGCAGAATTTCAGTGAAATAAAACACATGCAGGTATCCTCACGATGTTATCCTTCACCAAGCACGAGATGATTTATAATCACAAATTAAGCACATGAAATGTAGTGGTGCTTTTCCTTCGAACCCACGATCACAAAGGACACAAAGCCCTACCAATTAAACAGGTCCTATCCTATGAGCATTTGAAATGTCAACATACACACATCGATCAATGACATCGAATCGAATTTTAGAGTAATTTAAAATATATGATTGATAAAAATTCACTTTTTAAACTCCGATCCATTACAAACATCAAATAGGCATTTAATAATAGTTTTGAATATATATTTAAATTGTTATAAATATAACGAATATTTAGAGCAAGTCGAATGAAATACGGATAAGGACGGCGTAAGTCATATTTATTGGTTGTCGTGCCCCGGGCAGTGGCATTATTGATTTTGTTGTGAGATGAGATGATCTTGGTACTTGCGTTTTTTAGTTTGATGTGTAATTGTCATGGTAACTAACCGAGACTTTGGCGAAACTTGGTGGAGTCTGGTTGTTTTTTATAGGATAGGTAGGTAGATAAGGCCGGCAACGCACCTGCAAGTCCTCGGATGTTGCAGGTGTCCATGGGGGGTGGTAGTCTCTTTTCATCAGGTGAGCCTCCTGCTCGTTTGCCCCCTCTTACATAAAAAAAAGATCATATAGGCTACCTGATGTAAATGGTCACCAACGCCAAAATAGACAGTGGCATTGTAAGAAATGTTAAACATCGCTTACATCGCCACTGTGCCACCAACCTTGGGAACTAGGATGCTATGTCCCTTGTGCCTATAATCACACTGGCTCACTCAATTTTCAAACCGGAACACTACAATACGAATAACTGCTGTTTTGCAGTAGCATATCTGATGAGTGGGTGGTACCTACCCAGACGAGCTTGCACAAAGCTCTACCACCAAATAAAATAGTTATTCTATACTTCTAAAGTATTAACATAAATAAATGTCACACATATAAAGCTCTTAGCCAATTCCCGTAAAATGAAATTTCTATATGTGTATATAATATTCTTTATTCAAGTACTCTTGCGAGCACTTCTGAATATTTTACAAGATTAAATTAAATTGAAAGCTGCCATCGGGTTAGAAAGTTGATATACTATGTGAAATATAAATTGTACGATCAGGGGAATCCCGTCAGGAACGAAGTTCTGTGCAGTATTTTTTCGACTCAAACCGTGGATTAAAATATAGATTTTAATTGTCAGAAAAAACAATTATTGTCAGAACAAAAGTCACCTCAACCTCCTTTATATCGACCTACATACCCACCCAACTCATCTCATTCTGTAGCTGTTGGTAGGCACAGTATGAACGCTATTTCGTTATATGACGTGACTTTGGGTCATTGCCATTTCACTCAACTGTAAGACGCGTAAAATAATTTCGTTCCAAATAAAACATAATTTTGGTGTTACAAATTGGATAACGTTTGATAATTGTATATGTAAACACAATGTAACACAAGTATCTTGAAGATTGAATCGCGCTACAGCCCACATATTCTATGCTAATCTCCTAATATAATTATAATGTATGCGCCACGGTAACCGTAGCACCTGATAATGGAATGACTGATGGGTGACGCACGGAAAAGTGTGGGAGACATACACGTATGTACCTTCGAGTACAAAGAGGCTCTTGTTATTATCACTTTTAAGGATAATAAATTATGTTTGTTTGTCTGTTACAACAGAGCCTAAAGTAAAGGATGTTATCTTGATCGACGGTGATCGTTATTTGAAGCTTAGAGCTTTTATATCTTTAATTTAAATTTATTTTAGTCTTAGTTTCAAAACATATAGGAACTTATGATCCACGTGCTGTTCTAGAACTTTCTAGAACGAAAAATTTGTAAATATAGAATAAGAATCAACTATAACGTATCTTTATTGTGATATGAATAGACACGAGGTTGGAAACGAAGTAGAGTCGAGTGTTGAGCGGAGAGGAGACTTCACGGTTGACACATGTTATATAATGACAATCAGCGGAAATTACTTTCAACAGATAAAAAATATTTTCTCTTTTTTTTTTAAATGTCAATACATGGGCACTGTTGGCTCAATGATGATTTCGGTTGACATGATAACTTATTAAAAAAAAACCAATTGTGTGATTGAGTGATTTTTTGTTTATTGCATGGATGTTTTTTCTGATATTTTATCTAAAATAGCTACATGTTGGACTAAGGAGTGTTAAGCGATTGTATAAGAAATCACTTCATCACTCTCCCGTGTAATGCTGAATATCAACTAATGGTGATATACAATTTTGATGCGTGTATTCTTGTAATGTTATGATTATAATGGTCAATATCGCGTATGACGTTTTGGTGGTAGGGCTCTGGGGAAGCCCAACTGGGTTGGTTCCACCTACTCATTAAATATTCTATCCATAATAGCAATACTTAGTATTGTTTAAAGTTTTCTTTTATTACATAGGAAGGCGGACGAGCATATGGGCCACCGGATGGTAAGTGGTCACCAACGCCCATAGACATTGGCATTATAAGAGATATTACCATCGCTTACATTGCCAATGCACCAGCAACCTTGGTAACTAAGATTGTATGTCCCTTGTGCCTGTAATTACACTGTTCCAGTTGAAAGGGTAAGTGATCCTTTTTACGCTGGAAAAACGCATGACGCGTTTCCCCCACGGGCACAGGGCACCGAGTGCATCCTGGTCATCGGAATATCCACTAAAAAACCAGCGGTGCCCTTCCTGTGAGCGCCACGGGATCGCTTGCGCATGCAACCGTGACGCTCGGGCCAGTTTAACTATGGATATAACTGACATAACAATATAGTTGCCAAGGTTGGATGCGATATATTTCTTTTAACGCCAATATTAATAGATGAAATTTTATTGAGTATATAAAAAATTGTAAATAAATTTTCTTATCATAATTAAGAAAGGATAGAACAATAATTCCGATAACGACTTTTCTACGCGACTTTACATGGAACCCGATTTGGGAGTAACATTTCTTTGATATGCCTTGTTTTTTGGTAGAAAAAACCGTATTTCCTGCAAGTGATTTGAATTACATGAACTTTTATTTAAATATCAATTGTAAGGTTGATTCAGATATAGACTCACTCAGCCCAGACGCTAAAGATAGGGCGTAACCCTTGGCCGTGGATTCGTGAGGTGGGTCCCTCTCGTATCCTGTTTGAGATGGTCCTGGGGAGAACGGCAGCTGGGTGAATCACTACCATCATTGATTGGTTAACGCTAAAGCTGACCCCTCAACAGTTCCTCTAGTATTGATAAATTCATCCATTTTTACTCTCACATATCTAATACTAATTTAATCTTAGGTGATTTCTCTACGTCTGATGTATTTCGACTTATATGTTTCCTCATTTAGAATAAACTCATTTAAATAAACCTGATCTGACACATTTTTTTATATAATACACTGTATTCACTCGGTGGTAGAGCTTTGTGCACGCTCGTCTAGGTAGGTACCACCCACTTACCAGATATTCTACCGCAAAACAGCAGTACTTGTTACTGTTGTGTTCCTGTTTGAAGGGTGAGCGAGCACATGTAATTACAGAAACAATGGACATAACTTCTGAGTTCCCAAGGTTGGTGGCGAGCTTACAATGCCAATGTCTATGGCGTTGGTGACCACTTACCATCAGGTGGCCCATATGCAAGTCCACCTTCCTATTCTAGTAAACATAATCGTAATAATTGATATATAAAGTGCAAACTTGTTTAGTTTGCCTGAAGTTACGCTACCTGAGACATTTGCGCAAGTAAACATTAAAAGATTTGCTATCAAACGCAGTTAATTATTTTTGTTTGGAAAACCCTATAACTGCATTGTACATGTTTATTTATTTATATTTTTCTATATTTCCGTCATCTAAAGGTATGTAGACCACCCATAGACATTAGCACTGTGAGAATCATTAACCATCGCTTACGTTGTCAATGGTACCAAGTACCAACCTAAGGAACTTAGATTTTGTACCTTTAGCCTGCAGTTACACTGGCTCATTCGCCCTTCATACTGGAACACAACAATATTAAGTATTTTTGGTTAGCGTCTACCAATATCTTCTTTTCCCCAATCTTCATTTTGCCCAAACAGTGTCCCCTCCGTTCAAACCGGAACACAGCAATAAAAAAGTGTTGTTAATTGGCGGGAAAACAACTGACGAGGCGGTTGTAACTACAACAACTAGATTTTATAATATATAAAAGACACGACTAATGTCTAAATACAACAGATATATATTATTTAAAAAGGTCTTTTCATAAGCATTAAGTATTTAATTTAAAACAATATTTATAATAAAAGTTTTATCGATACATTAACAATGTCGATAAACGACACATCACTATACACAGAGCCACCAATTAAAAGTAAAAAAAGATAAACTACATTGTTGGCAATACAATTTGTAACAAACTCCAGTTAACTGTTTTGTTTGGATTGTAGTATCTTTAAACACAGTGATTATTTTCTCTCGTATTCTAATTGTGTTTTAGTGTACTGTTACGAATTTGTATATTAATATTTAATATAGTTTTTCATTGGCTGTACCGATTTTTCTTCGACACATTTGCCTACGACTGAAAAAAAAACAACACATTCCAAAATTTTTGTTATCATAAATTTCGAAACTAAAATTAATAACAAATAAATATTTTAAATATTTAACATTGAATATTTTAAGATAAAAATAGAACAACTGATAAAAATTTTGTTGTTTAAAAAATAAACAAAAATTTTTCGGGTCTATTAAAACGTTATCGCCTAATCTATGATTTATGCGAACTAAAAACACGAGAAGACATAAATAATCCACACCGCGAAATGAATGCGACTTTTGAAATCCAATCCGAATTTAAAAATAGAATGCTCATAATCGGAAAATCCTGTGATGGACGATCTCGAGCGAAGAGGTCACGACCCGAAAATTTGAATTTGGAAACGGAATTAAACGGCATTGTTTCTACGTTCCATTTCCAAAGAATCCGATGATTCTTTCGGTCCGAATGGATTCGATTTATTTTAAATTTGAAAATGGAATCGATGGGAACGCTCGATAGCCGATACCGATTTTTTTACTTGGATGAGTTGACAATGTAGATTATAATAATACGTTTACTTTTTTTAATTTTACGCAATTTATTGGTTTCTTAAATAGGGGTTAGACTATACGGCCGAGATAATTATTTGGACAGGTCACGTGAAAATTAACTGAAGATAGCTTTTTTGTATTACAAATCCATATTCTTTATTATTTTAACCTATTATCTGTTGACCTGAATAATTAAGCAATGAAACGCATACAGAATGTGGCCAACCATTTTTTTCCAACATTATTGTTTGGCATCGGTATCTAGGTGAGTGGGTGGTACAACCCTATCAAAAACAACTTAAGTAGAATCCGCCATGACATATCGATAACAATAATTGCATAATAATTTTTATACAATGAATATGACCGATAAAAAGCTCAATTTGGACGCTGACCGCGTATAGGCTTCGTGTAGGAAGTGACTCAGTGTGTTAATATGCAAAGTGGTGGGTAATGGTAGTATAGTGCGGTTGTGTGGATTGGTATGTTTTGTTTTTATTTGAAATTTAGAAAATGATGTTCGAAATTTGAAAAATATTAGGTGTATAATGATAAAACATATGAAATTTCGAGAGAATTCCAAATTTGAAAAAATATTTTATTAGTAACATATATATAATTAAGGTTTAATTGGAATAAAAACTTTTTTAACGTCTCTTTCTATTCTATTTGTTCCTTTATTTTGTATGTTTTTAAATGTTTTATCTAAAATGCGACAAGAGTACATCTATTAATATTACAAAATTATTTTTCATTATATTTTGATTACATAGAGATGAGAGCGTTAGCGAGATGCCAATATTATTATAAAGAAAGTGCGTAACACTCGTAAGTGCGTATTTTTAAAGAGCCTAAACGCCATTCTATTTTAGAAATAACGAGATAAAAAAATTAAGATTGAATTATTACTAAACAATTGAATGAAACGTTTATGTCACAAAAAATGTCACCTGCATCTCGTTTACTTACTTGGAATTCATTTTTTTTTATTTTTTTTTTTATCTTTAAAATATTGAAACTAAGAGACCAATCCCATAGAGTTGTATAATTCTCATACGAATTCAGGGCCCGTTGCTAGTAAAATTCGGTCTGATCCCAGCTACCAGTTTATGGTTTCCTCTCTGTGACGTAACAACAGTGTGACGTCACTAGTGCTGAAAAACAGCGAATTAAATTAGACCATAGACATGTTTGTTTTTTTATTTTTATTTATTATGTTATTATTGTCCGTTTGTTACGCTTTCACGGATTAAACTGTACCGATTTTAATGAAATATGGTATGAAGCTTCCCGCCAAAGAAAGGAGTCTCCCATAACACGCGGCTGAAAAGTGGATGTATTTTAAAATAATTGCAATCAATGTATGGCATTTTACGTTCGTGTTCTTTGGTGACTTTCGACTTTATTCTTTTAGAAAATCTCCATAGATAACATAAGCGACTTAATAAAAAAGTGTTAATTAAAAAGATAAATTAAAAATATTTTTTTATGTACCCTTTACGGGGGAATACCCGGAAATTTAAGTCAATAACTTTTTTTTTTTTAATTTACACAGGATGTAAGTTAAAAAAGGCAAAGCTTGCATTGTCTCATCAAATTGGTTTTTTGATATGTTTGTCAATTTCTCATTTAAGCTTTAGGGTACCGTATTGTAATAAAAAAACTTTCAGGTTACGATAAAGTGCCGAGATGGTTCAGTGGCAGGAAATCTTATCCAAATATGTGTTCAAACCAAATATTTGTATCACTGAAATTCCGCCACATGTGTATTCCACCAATCCGCATTGGAGCAGCATGGTGGAATAAGCACCAAAACCTTCTCCTTAAAAGAGGAGAAGAGGCCTTAGCCCAGCATGAGACAGCAATGAGACATTCACTGGCTGTTACTGTACTGTATGTACTGTTCCATATAATCACTGTTTCAGAATTAAAATAATGTATTGTCAGAATTAAAAGTGTTTAATAGCATTTTTATACGGAACCGTATATCATAAATAAAGGATCATATTCTCTACCAAATCAAGCATTCACTATATTAATTTTAATGGAAAAATCTGTCCTCGATTTTTCATTGTCGCTCAGGAAAATATGAAAAAACTTATTACGACGTGTATCAATTGGTACTGGTGGTAGAGCTTTGTACAAGCTCGTCTGGGTCTACCACCTCATCAGATATTCTCTCACAATACAGCAGTACCTAGTACTGTTGTATTTCAGTTTGAAGGGTAAGTGAGCTTAATGACTGGCACAAGGAACATGACATCTTATTTTCCAAGATTGGTAGCCCATTGGCGATGTAAATTATGGTTAACATTTGTTACACTGTGTGTAAAAAAACAGACATTACAACAAGTTGCAATCTTGAAGTCGAGTAGATGTAGAAAACTGGATATAAGCCCCAGGTCAGTCAGTAAAAATCAAATTGAGTTTTCCGTCGAGACATTTTCAGTTGCAACGTAAGGAAGTGGAAAGTATTGTTAGTCTTCCTCTGGACACCACTAAAAGCCGTTAGTCCAGCACGTGTACCTATTTCCATTATATGGACTTTGCATCCCATTAAGAGGAATATAACTTGTACTGGCTCACATTTTTGCACTATAATATGCAATATCTATAATATCCTGTGCAATTCGCTAATTCCCATAAACATACGATGACAATATATTACTTACGCCTGCCGTTCATACTATGTTTTTAAATCGTCTTCACAGATAAAGGCTTAAGTTTAACATATATATATATATATATTTTATATCTCTATAAAGTTAATATTTAAATAAACTAGTCTCGAAATTTACACCTTCAAAACAATGCGAACTTCATCAAAATTTCAATAGACTTGATTCATCGGAAATATATTTCACAAATTATTTTTTTTTCCATTGATAACTTCATCTTTTTCACGTATATAACATCTTAGAGCGATTTATTATCAACCTTATGTCTTTACATTTAAAGTTGAATATCAATCGAAGTGACATAAACCACATTTTAGTATGATATCAATAAAAAAATTTTACTACCACCGTTTCTTGGACTGTCATCTTGTTGATAAAATGTGCGACCGTGTGAGTTTATTGTTTTAAGGTGACCATGATTTTAGATCCTTCGCAGACTTTCCTTTGAGTTAAGTTGAGTTTGAAAATAACGCAATATGACAATTGACAGTTCAATATGACGTTTGACATTTTTTTTTATTGCATAGGAAGGCGGACGAGCATATGGGCCACCTGCTGGTAAGTGGTCACCAACGCTCATAGACATTGGCGTTGTAAAAGCTGTTAACCATCTCTTACATCGCCAATGCGCCAACCTTGGGAACTACGATGTTATGTCCCTTGTGCCTGTAATTACACTGGCTCACTCACCCTTCAAACCAGAACACAGCAATAACAAGTACTGCTGTTTTGCGGTAGAATATCTGATGAGTGGGTGGTACCTACCCAGACGAGCTTGCACAAAGCTCTACCACCAAGTAAACATTGCAATATGACAATTTAAAATAATAACCACAAAACGGGGATCACTCAGTGTGTCGAAAGATGTGCGGAGATCGCATGCACTGTCTCCCAATGTTCAAAGCTGAAGTTCTGTTATTTTAGACTTAAGGGCATTTGATTCTATTTTGTAATTTTTATGGTATTATTTATGGGTAAAATGACAATGTAATACCCGACGGTAAGTGATCACTAACTTAAACAGTATAATATCTTTAATTTATTTTAATATTATTTATTATAACGACAGACCTATGAAAAATTACTGTTTGTCATGCCTCTGACATTAGACTGTCTATTCAGAGGCCCTAGCCAAGTTGACATTCTACAATCGTAAACGCTAATCTCTCGGATGGATCGGAGGATGATCTCACGGAGCGTCACGGTAGCATGCGCAAGCGATCCCGTGGCGTTCCACTTAAGACGAGAAGGGTACCGTGGTGGTTTTAGTCGGTAAGAGTCCGACATAACCCTCCTTCAAAGGGTACCCATGAGGGTTTACCCACGTTAAAAAAAATAAAAATAAAAGGGCCTCTGATCTCATATTTTTTTAACTTTTAAGAGTATTTGGTTACATAAAAAATTGGTTGCCTGTAAAGTCGGTATACGGGCGAAAGTTTTACGTGACAACGACTTTGAGTGGTAAAATAATTTTAATGTGAATATTCATTCGTATAGTAGGAAGAAGACGCGTGCCTTTCACTTTTTATGTCTGTCTCTCTCGCTCTTAGGCGGGCTAACCATGCCCGAGTGGAAGGGACGCGTGCCTCTCACTCGCTCTCATTGTGAGCGCATAACGTGAGCGGAGCGTAACGCAGTTTCTTGAAGTGTCACCCGGCAAACCAATTTATAAGACGTTGTCACGTCAAAAAAAACGTAGCTGTCATTTTCATTCACAAGATGCCTTATAAAACTATTATGTATTATAACCGCGTAAATTACTAAACAATAGTCCCATGGTTCTCAATTGCTTATAATATTTAATATAAACAGCTATTATCTCATTTGTTATGTTTAAATACTTTATGAGTTAAAATAACTTAGCCATGTTTAGATTTTCGCGCGCACGTCGGCCATTGGTCGTTTAGCTGTCAAGTGTGATAGATTAATTATTTTTTATCTATGTAATATATGTTAGAAAATTATATGGAAATTCTTTGGTGAGTGATTTTTTTTTAATAATTAAAAATTCAAATGGTTTTATATATGTACAAATAGGCAAAAACAAACAGCTATGCATCTTTTTTGTTTTATTATTTTTTGTTTACTTATTTTCTTTTTTTGACGAGCTGTTGCGTAATTTTATAAAATATATACAATATGTATATAAAATATATATGGCCGATTACTGAAACGTCTTTCAAATATGAAGTGGGACTTAATTATTTGGAACGCCATTAATTTTAAATTTCGCATACTAAAATTTGAAATTTATGACGTTCCAAATAATTAAGTCCCAATCATATTTGAATGACGTTTCAGTATTCGGCCAATAGACTAATATTATAATTAAAAAACAAATTATAAAATATCAGCACGCTGAGTTCTTCTCATGACTCGGTGTATTTTTTCCGAAACGGTGGTAGTTTGTAGTTTGACAATCAATAAAAAAGTGTAATACTTTATTATTACTTTTTTATTGATTAAAGTAATTTGAATTTGAATTGTATTATAGACTAGCTGTGCCCAGAGGTTTCACCCCATATTGTTAATAAAAATAGAATGAATAAAAATCAGCATAGAAGCTTCCTCGATAAAAGGACTACTATACAACACAAAAATATTTTTTAAAGATAACTAAAATATATTGTATATAACTGATCAATCGCTGAACAAAGTATATAAGGTATATATATATTTAGATATTATCCGTATATGGTGATGGGTTTTTTGTAACATCACAATTCGTGATCTCCGATGAAAGAAGATATTTTCCGTGATTACTCATTATCTTATGAATAGAATTAAATAATCTTAATCCGCTTTATTAAGCTCATGTCCGTCTCCCAAAGGTTGTCTGGAAGAAATCGCTCTCTTAGCGATAAGACCGCCTTTTGTGCTACCGGAATATATTATATTATTTTATTTCCATTAATGTATGATTCTGTATCTCTGTGTGTACAATAAAGCAAATATAAATAAAATAAATAAATAAATAATCTTAATTGTATCAAAAATATTTCTAATCGAGTGAGAATCCTCTCTGAAAACTACAAACAGATTTATTCTGAGCTGTTATAGTGCAGTGGTAAAAACATGTGTATCTTGCAATTAGGATTGCAGGTTCGAAGATGTCAAGCATCGCTTAATTTTAATTTTTTGTGCTTAATTCGTGTTTATAATTCATTCGTTCATAAGTGTACCACTTGAAGCCGCGTGGTGGAGTAGGCGCCGATCTTCTCATAAAAAGATAGAAGGCTATAACTCAGCAGTGAGACTATATGTACTTCCCGAGAATTGACTTGTAAATAACAAATTTAACGATGACGCCATCTGACGCTCGAAATCTCACGCTGACGTCGTGTGACGCTCTAAGTTTCATTCCCTTACAATGTACCGAGCACTAATACGCTTACACGTCACAAGTAATTTGCGATCTCTGCCATCCAAACCGTACTTACTAACCACTGATCTATAGACCTCCGATGTCCTATATAAACGATTCGATTAATCATTAATACCTAATTATGTAAGTAGGTTTTTTTACGTTATCGTTAAAACTATTTCCATTTGCATCTCCACACGACACTACACACTACCGATACGATAAAATTAACCGCTGAAGCGCTGTGAACGGAAAGCTTTGTTAATGATAAAATTCGATTTTTGAAATTTGAAGTACGATGTAGATTAAAAATGTAACTACTTTTTATGTTTGAACAAAAAAAAATACGATTCACTGTCTGTGATATTTTTGTGTGTTTGCTTTTTTAATGTGAGAGGTTGAGTTGAGTTGTGTCGTCTCGTATTAATATTTAAATATTAATCATAAAAATATCCTCATTTATTAAAATAACATAAATATATATATATTACTTGTTTTAATATTATAAAAATATATAAGTATTAAAATCGTTTATGAGTAACGAGCAGCGCTTCAATCGCTGAATTGTTTGAAATTTGCACACCGTACGTATAACAGACGGCTTGATACGTCATAATGGTTTATTTAAGTATTGCCCATATCGAGACTCAAATAGACAGACGGACATAACACACATCCAAATACGAGGAAGTTGTATTTAATTAAAAATAAAAACATTATTGATTATTATTAATTATAATCTCTTTGGTAATGTCATAACTTTTTTTAATTGTAACTTTTTAAATCAGTGATTCAGAAAGGCGATCCCTAGGTACCTAATGTGAGTATTGATTATTATATTTAAGACTAACTAGGCTTTACATGGATTGATGAAAAATAAATATTAAATATTTTGGATCAGTTTTTTCGTAAAATCTGTTCTTTATGTCTAAAAGGAAGGCGTAACGGCCGAATACTAAAACGTCATTCAAATATTAAATGCAACTTAAATATTTGGGACGCCGTTAATTTTAAATTTCGCATGCTACATATAAAATTAACGGCGTCTCAACATATAAAATAGTTAAGCTGCACTTAATATTTGAATGACGTTTCAGTATTCGACCGTAACTGTGACTCAAGTCAATCGTCCGGATAGCTTAGGAGATCTCGTGATGAGTGATACTTATTTTTATATACTTATGCTTATATACTTTTATATATATATAGATTTATGTATAGTTCGCGTTACGGTATATAGTTTGTTGGGTTCTGTAGTTATTTTTTTTAAACGGTGACGGTAAAAATTTACCTATGCATCTATAGAACGTAGCGTAAGCAAACGGATGGACCGATTTTGATGCGGTTTTTTTTTCAGTTTGAAACCTAGATGTTGCATAGCCATAAATAATGTTGTTAGTCTGTTGAAAATATTCTTTATTCAAATCGGCAGTAGAGCTCGTCTGGGTAGGTACACTCAACTCATCAGATATTCTACCACAAGACAGCAGTACCTGGTATTGTTGTTTCGGTTTGAAGGGTGAGTGAGCCAGTGTAATTACAGAGACAAGGGACATAACATCTTAGTTTCCAAGGCTGGTAGCGCATTGGCGATGTAAGCGATGGTTAACATTTCTTACAATGCGAATGTCCATGGGCGTTGGTGACCACTTACCATCAGGTGATCCATATGCTCGTCCTCTAACCTAATACTATAAAAAAAATTGGTTGCCTGTAAAGTCGGTATACGGGCGAAAGTTTTACGTGACAACGACTTTGAGTGGTAAAATAATTTTAATGTGAATATTCATTCGTAAAGTAGGAAGAAGGATGAAATAATAGTAACAATTTAAAACATTTATTTATACAAAGAATTATATTTAAAAGAAGCGCAAGACATGAACCGGTGTGTATGCCTATCTCTCTCACTCTCTCTCTCGCTCTGTCTCTCTCGCTCTTAGGCGGGCTAACTGTGCTCGAGTGGAAGGGACGCGTGCCTCTCACTCGCTCTCATTGTGAGCGCATAACGTGAGCGGAGCGTAACGCAGTTTCTTGAAGTGTCACCCGGCAAACCAATTTATAAGACGTTGTCACGTCAAAAGAGTGTGTGTACTTATGTCCACGCGTTAGAAGTTATACTTCTTTGGCGTATGGAATAAAAAATAACTAAAATGCAGTAGTGATTAACGATAAATATTAAAATTGATAAAAAAAAATTGGTTGCCTGTAAAGTCGGTATACGGGCGAAAGTTTTACGTGACAACGACTTTGAGTGGTAAAATAATTTTAATGTGAATATTCATTCGTATAGTAGGAAGAAGGATGAAATAATAGTAACAATTTAAAACATTTATTTATACAAAGAATTATATTTAAAACATTAATTTATACAAAGAATCTCGCACTGAAAGTCTGCCTCTCTCGCTCTTAGGCGGGCTAACCATGCCCGAGTGGAAGGGACGCGTGCCTCTCACTCGCTCTCATTGTGAGCGCATAACGTGAGCGGAGCGTAACGCAGTTTCTTGAAGTGTCACCCGGCAAACCAATTTATAAGACGTTGTCACGTCAAAATGAATAAGTTTTAATTATTTTATTATTACTTTAAAAATGTTTTTGAAATTATTAATGTTTATTACTGGTATTTATTATATTTCAAATTATGAAAGCATGGTCACCATACATCAAATTTAAACTCTAAACTCCAAAGCAAGCCGCTCTTCACCAAACGAAATGACACTTAAGATATATAAAAAATCAAAAGTACAATTATATATTGTATCACAAACAACATAAGGCCTAAAATCGCGCAATAAAAATTACAAAAAATAAATAAATTGCCCGTTTAATGGTAACATTTTACGACTTATTTACAAGGTGGAAAAATTTTTAAGCGACAAAATAAAAAATCTATGCAAAGTCCGTGGAGATAAATTGTTTTAATGACCATCTTTTATTGGCCGGTAAATTATTTTTAAAGTGACAATATCTTATCCTCGGCAACACTTAACGAATACTTGAAAAAAAATATAACAAAGTTAATTGGATAACTTAGCACAATGAAACTAGAAGCCTTTTCGCTTATCTATTATTATCTTTGAGTGTGGAGCTTGCAAGGCTTGCCAACAAAGATAAGATAAAGATACGTCACATTGTTATTAAGTTGGCTCACTTACCACTTACAGTGGAAAAAAAATGTATTCGTCGTTAGAGGTGAGTGGTATGGTGAGTTAGATTGGTGTTCGGTAAAGGAAACATCGTTAGGTGCATGTGTCGGTTGAAAATCTGACACATGTGAATCCACTAAACCACATTGAAGCAGATTCGTGAAATAACTTTGTCTTCTCAAGGCGAGCCTTAGCCCAGCGTTGGGAAATATTTGGCTCACTCATACCAGAAGAATATATTTTCGTGATGGTTAATGATATTATAATGATTTTATTGTGTGAACGGTGAGTGAGCCGGTGTAATTAAATTTTAAAGGGACGTAGCAGGTTTAATATTTTATTGATATTTTTAATGTGCGAATTTAATCACTTGTCATAAAGATAATCTATATGACCGTATTAAATAATTCTTATGTAATAAATAATATATTTATATAAAAACATATTTTCGTACTTAGTGGTCAGTGAGTGATATACTCGTCTTAAGAGAAATACGACCTAATCTTAAGTACCTTGACTTAACCACTTCTCTTCAATAAAAAAGCTCGACTAATTAATTACTCATTAACAAATCCCGGGCAATTACGAAGGGAAATAAATTAATTATCGTAATTAGAGATATAAATTTTAATTATTTTCTCGTTCTTATAAATCAATAAAGTGTTTTTTAAATGGATTAACATTTATACAATGTTTTATTTATATGAAGTACCGTCCGTCCGCAGGCCCCTCTTTCCCATTGGGCAATCTAGGCACGTGCCCAAGCCCCCGCCTTCGTTTGGGGCCCCCTGATCCCTGCCAGACCACCTATCTATAAAAATATTTTATTACCGAAAAAAACATGTTTCGGCCATAGGAGCCCCATTACCCTAATGTGCCCAGGGCCTCCAATAGGTTGAAGACGGCCCTGTCCGTCCGTAAGTCCGGAGCTACAGACATGGCTTCCAAAATTGTAACTGGAGGGGCTGTGACAAGTTGTTCTTATATCATGTAAAATTGTATTGTAGGTTTTATTTACTTCAAAGATTATTTTATCCTTTTAGAACATGATGAGCCAGTTGGCGTTGTTGGTAAGATACTTGCCTTTCATGCCGCAGGTCGTGGGTTCGATTCCCACGCAGGACAGATGAACATGTCAGTTTATCCTGAGTGTGGATGTAATTATGTATATAAGTATGTATTTATAAAAAAAGCTGTATATTATGTAAGTATATGAGATATTTGCCAAAATACGTTTTTCAAGATGGCGGCTGACGCTCGCGGTCTAGGATCCTAACAACTCGGTTTCATACTCAGGGGGCACCCCCTAACATAATCAAATCAAAAAATCGAGTAGCGGAATTTTATGTAGAGCGAATGTCTAAAATTCTTAGGCTATGAGGTTTGTCCTACACTTTATTGGAATTAGCTGCTAGATAGCGCATATCGTTTTTAATACCTGTGACAATTGGTATGGTAAAGTAATGCTACCTAATATTATAAATGCGAAAGTGAGCTTGTTTGTTTGTAACGCTTTCACGCCTAAACCATTTAACCAATTTTAAAAATTCTTTCACCAATGGAAAGCTACATTATCATCGAACATCATAAGCTAAATTTTGGCCCTGTATTCCTACGGGAAAGGGAACTACAAGCATGAAGCCACAGGCAAAACTCTAGTATAGCTATAAATAAAGTAACGAGTAGTAGAAAATACTTCTATAACTATATTTAACTCATAGTGACATTTACATTTTGCCATTGTTTTATGGCAAATAAAATGTCTAGGAAGTATCACCAGTAAGTTGAAACAAATTATTTATGTTCTAGGAAAAACATTACTATTTGCTATCTATACTAATACATTAAGCTGAAGAGTTTGTTTGTTTGATCCGGCTAATCTCAGGAACTACTCGTTCGAATTGAAATTTTTTTTTTGTGTTGTAGGCCCTTTATCGAGGACGGTTCTAGGCTGATTTTCATACATTATATATTTATTAATTGTACGCGGGTTAAACCGCGGGGCACGGCTAGTCGATGATAAAATTGAATTCTCGATTTACTTTATGCTTAAAAAATATTTTGACAAAAAATATTAAAAAATATTTATTATAAGACATTGTTATCACCGTTCATTCAATACCAAATAATGACAACGAAGTTACCGAATTAAAAAAAAAGTAAAAAGACGGCTTGTGCTTAGAACGCGTGAATCTTAACCGATGATCGTGGGTTCAAACCCGGGCAAGCACAACTGAATTTTATATGCTTAATTTGTAATTATAATTCATTACTTGATTGACGGTGAAGGAAACCTGCATGTGTCTAATTTCATTGAAATTCTGCCACCTGTGTATTCCATCAATCCGCATTGGAACAGCGTAATGGAACAAGCACTAAACCCTGCCCAGCAGTTAGACATCCACTGGCACACTGTAAAAAAAGGAAGAGGCTCTCAATTCGGTCGTATTTCTTATGTTTGTTACGCAGTGTGGTAAGCTAAGTTAGATAAATGTATTCTTTATCGATTTACTGATATTACATAACAGATATAAAAATGGTCAGTGTATCATATATCAATCTTCCTAACGCGAGTTTTTTATTTTTTTAATTGTGGCGTCAACTGCGGTACGTATGAAATTCCGCTGCTTTTTGTCCGTTGAAATCTCTACTTTCTGATGGTGTAAAAAAATATACATTACTAGGGTAAATTTTCTCAGAAAATGCACCCTATTGAAAATGCACCCAAATTTTTCGATATTAAGTCAACATAAGTTGAATAAAAAAATATTTTAAATCAAAAAAACTACAGTATGTATGGGACCTTAAATCGAGATTAACCATTTTTTACCCTTAAAAACCCTCCCCAACCCATTTCCCGACCTCAGAACTCCCGTAGATTATTTTTCCTTTTATTTTTGTTATATTCTCTTCCTTTTCCAATGGGTTTCATTCTACTATAATTTTATTTTACTTTTTACCATTTTCTAGGCTATCAGCACTGGTCTATAAGACATTATAATCTATATAAATAAAATGATAGAGGTCTGCAGTTGTGCGCGCATCTCGGAAAAACTACTGGATAGATTTCAATGACACTTGGCCCTTATCAAAAATTGCGATTGATTGCGATACCTTCATTTAATAAAAAAATATTAAAGTTTCAAGAAACAACGATTTGTGTATGCACTGCGTATTCTGTTATGTATGTTTGAACAAAGTATATTTTTGCTTGCGATATTTTTGATGTTTTTTCCGTCGTACATAAGAAAACTTTGTTAATATATCAAGCAACGCGGACGAAGTCGCGGGTATCAGCTAGTTGATTCATAAATATTAACATTCTTTGTGCATTTCACAGTTTTTTCACTATCTAGTTAAAAGTGATATTGTTTCGAAAACACATGGTAGCAGACACCTGATTTATAATTTACGATCAATAAAATATCCTGAAAATATAATTACGGGCGTCGACTAAGCGAGAGGTTGGCGGGTTTTCTCCGTAAGTTATTGTTACCGGTTCAAATGCAACCTAATCGTTTTTTGTTTAGTTTTTGGCTCTCGGTTTTTGTATGGAATATGATTTATAATGATTTCATACTGAGAGTACGGCAGCTGCGAATTTTAAGTTGAAATTGTTTATTTGATATATATGTAAGTTTATTCTGTTAAGTTATTAGCTTGATCTTTTATGACGAGTAACTTCAAAGCTTTTAAAGATTTTAAGCTTTAAAGATTTTAAATGTAAAGAAACTATCTATGTCTTGGTTTCAATCCCTGGACAATAAAAATTGTTGGATTTTCCGCTCAGAAATTTTCAGCAGCCACCTGGATTATGAAAGCACACTGCCCAATTGCAACTTCCCGGCTAAGCACGTAAAGCTTATGGTCCTATTGTCTGAACTTTCTTCAGTCACATTGCCTTCCATCCTCTCCTAAGGGTCTGTGCTCTAAATATCCTCTGTGGTGGCATCTTCTTCTATTTCATATGTCATATCTATGTCCTAAGGTAAGGTCCTCCAGACCGATTTCGGCCACGGCGGCCAATCTCAAGAGAGATTAGCCAACTGCGCAGGAGATATTATAGTGCACAAGTGTGTGCGCAAACAGTGGTCCTGGGAATTGAACCCAGGACCACCTAGTCTGCGGCCTTATATCAAGCCACTAGACCAACGAGGCAGTCATAATTGTGGTCTCAAAAGACAACCATTGAGTATTCTTGAATGACATCATTCAAGAATACTCAATGGTACACCTGGATTTGAATTAGTAACCTTGGTTGACCTCTCATTCTTCATCATTTCGCAATTTAAGTACATACCTTAAATAAAGTTCAACGCGTTTTTTTTTTTAATTAAAAAAAAATTGAAAAATGAACCACAAAATTTTATAACCTGCAATTAAGATCAGGGGAGCTTTTTTTCAAATAAATCGTATCGTATATCTCTCAGCTCCGCCTCCTTGTTTTTGAGCTTCCCAAAATTTCGTCCGTTTCATTTGTGGTCTTATTTTTCAATGTTGATTGTCTTCGATTCGTTATCTGTGGGCGTTGAAAGAATACACATTTCGTTACCTTTATTTAATGTGTTAGAATATATGTACTAATATTATGAAGGTGGAAATTCTAATTTTAAATTATTTAAATTAGGAAGTCAGTGATATATTAAGAAAAACTTTGTATTATTGCTTATATGTAAAATATTGTAACAGAACATATATCAAAAGGCTAACCTAACACTCAAATGAAAAAATCACTAAATAACAAAATAAATATAAATAAATTCATTTGAACCCAACAACACTATCTATCAGTACAATTAAAAAAAACATTTGCTCAGTATAATAAGTTCTTTTTTTTTATTAGGAAGCCAAGGAAATTATATTAAGAAATACGTTATATAGACTATACAATAATCTGTATCAGAGCAGCGCGGTGGAGTAAGGTGGTGGCGGCTCCTAACCGCTTCCTCCAAGGGGAGGTTCAGCTGTGGGTTATATTTATATGACCTTACGATAACTTTATATAGATTATAAATACATCAAAACATAACATCATTTTACTCAATAAAAAAAGAAAAACTTTAATATATCAACAAAGAAGAGGTGAGTGTCATTTACGACCGTTCGTTAGTCTGCCTTAAATTTAAAAAAAAAATGATCCAAAATGATAATAAACCTTATCAAATTGGCAAAATTACACCACAATATAACCATTTTAAAATAACATAAAATTTATCCTTACTCGAAAACATTTTAGAATGTCGTAAATATGATCAAAAATGTCCGAAAAAAATTATTATCGAGTATAAAGAAGCGATTTGGTAAATGTAATGTGTATGACCGTTTTATGAACTTGAAAGCTTAACTTAGCTATATGAGGTTATTAGGTTCGGTCTAAGTGAAGCGCTTGAAGCGATAAGCGCTGTATTTACTTAATATCTATTCTAAATTGTATTGACTTTTACATGTTGTCTGTTGTTCTAAATTCAAATTTATTACGTCTCCAATCGAGAAGAAACGGCCAAAGAAACGTGGCGTTCATATTTATTTTGTCCATAATAGGCCTTTGCTCGGCAGCGAAGGAAAAGATCATAAGGAAATCTGCATGTGGCTGTGTTAGATCTAAGCCTTCTCTTCCAAAAATAGAGGTCCATGATAAGGAATGGTCCAAAATCGAAACGACACAGAAGAAGGCCCAACACAGGCAGAAAATTACCAGGACAGCGGGCACAAACTGGATACGAGTGGCCAATAATAAAAATCAATGGTTCTCTTTGGAGTAGACCTTCAGCCGAGAAGGAGGATAAGGAAGACCTTCACCGTGAACTGTGACATCAAATCCAGTTCGCACAAAGAAATTTGACAACTCTTTTCTTTGTCGCACCTCTAAAAAATGGAATTCTGTACCAGCAAACGTGTTCCCCTTATAACCTGGGTTCCTTCAAACGAGGCGTGACGAGGCATCTTGCGGGAAGGCATGGCGGGGGCGTCTAGAGCAGATCATTCTTCCCGACTGTAAGACCGTCGTCGCGTTTGAGCTCTACTACCACTTACCATCATGTGGAGTAGAGTGATTTGCCCTCCCGGTAAATATATTGTATAGACTATTATCATTAATGCAAGGAATATTAAACCTTTTTTTATTTTTTTATTACTCTTACTAATCTTGCAAGGCATTTTTGATACTTGAGTTACTTATATTTTCAACTTACACCATCCAGAACCCGACGCAAAGCAGGCGTAGGCGCAGCTCATTATAATACGGCTCTATTGTGTGGTTTATGATTATGTAAACCTCGTATCGCCACCTCGGTCTGGATGGATCATATAAATAAATGCGTTTATTTACAAATATTCTCGCACATTTTGGGTTTCTAAATTTGACTTTATTCGATATCACAACTTAATTGTACAATAAACTTTTTAATGACCATTTTAAGACTACTTTTGGTTATTAAGTGTTCATTAAAGTTTGGTGACAGTTGATGTTAATTTGGATTAAGACAAAAACATACACCAAAATATAGAGTTGGAATTAATTGGGGTTCATATCGCAAAGAAAATTTGTTTCGAAATTTTAGAAATCCAAATTGTGAAGTCTAAACATAGACACACATCTAACAGTAAGAGTAAAGTAACATCCTATGAATGTACCACTGCTGGTCTAAGGTCTCTTCTCCTCTTTTGAGGAGAAGGTTTGGAGCTTATGCCACCAATCCGGGTTGGTGGAATTCACATGTGACAGAATTTCAGTGAAAGTTGGCACATGCAGGTTTCCTCACGATGTTTTCCTTCACAGTCAAGCACAAGATCAATTATAATCACAAATTAAGCACATGAAAATTCAGTGGTGCTTGCCCGGGTTTGAACCCACAATCATCGGTTAAGATTCACGCGTTGTTACCACTGGGCCACTAGGTGGTGCTACGTATTTATTTAAAAAACTCTATATGTCTGATTGTAAAATACCTGATGGTAAACGGTCCTTGCCACCAGCTTAGCTTCGGTATAGAGGGTTAGATGGTATAAAATAAAGGTTAATACGACATCAAATAAAAGTTCAAATATATACTGTATATAGAGTGATAATATATTCAAATCATACGGCATATAGTCGTTGCGTGAGAAATCAAATTATTTTTTATTAAATTTATAAAATATCAAAATACATGAGGAGCAGGGACCCAATAAGAAAGAGGAGAAAAAGCTACATTTGCACGGCATTTCATGCAGCGCTCAAAATAACGCATCACCCGAAGAAATTCGTATACTACAACGACTTGGAGACTGGTGAATAGGGCACAAATGTGAACTACCACCTAGATTTTGGACTTTAACATTAGAATAGGCTATATAGTTAAAAAAAAAATTGCAAACGACACGCACATAAAACTACCAAACTATAAACATAACAAAAGTTCTGACAACATAACCAGTATATTTACTCGGTGGTAGAGCTTTGTGGAAGATCGTCTGGGTAGGTAGCACCCACTCATCAGATATTCTGCCGCAAAACAGCAGTATTCTGTATTGCTGTGTTCCGGTTTGAAGGGTGAGTGAGCCAGTGTAATTACAGGCACAAGGGACATAACATCTTAGTTCCCAAGGTTGGTGGCGCATTGGCGATGTGAGCGATGGTTAACATTTCTTACAATGCCATTGTCTATGGGCGTTGGTGACCACTTACCATCAGGTGGCCCATAAGCTCGTCCGCCTTCCTATACAATAAAAAAACCACATTGCTTACAAAGCTAATGAGCCCGAGTTACATAAAAAAATTGGAAACTAAGATGTTATGTGCCTGTAGTTAGACAGGATCACCAACTCTTCAAACTGGAACATAATAATACTAAGCATGGCTATTTGATATAATATCTGATAAGAGGATGGTACCTTCCCTATTGGGCTTGTACAAGGCACTTCCAAGTACGTAACGATTAATAATAATGAACAAGGCGAAATGTTAAACATATTCGAGAGAACATTCTTTAATTCATGACTGACACTAAGCTACGCGAAATCGAGGCGTTTTTTAATCCGTCCGTTAATTTCACGTGAAACCAAAACGGACAGACTGACGTACAATGTTATACTTGATGGCCTTTATAGTGTTAACGAAACCGGTCTTCGGAGTTCGTGTATTAAATTTTTACATTATTATACAGTGGTTAATACGATTTTTAGTTCTTACTCGTAAGTTCAAATTTCGAAGGTACTGTGGATGTTCTTAGTTTCTGGGATTGCAATTTATTTGCGGATTTTAAAAGTAATGTTTAGTTCTTTTTAATGACATCTCTACCACACTACATCGCTAGCACTGAGCGGGCAAGAAACAAAGTAGTTTATTTGTTCCAACAACTAACTTACATAGGTTTGTCTATCGTGTATATCAGTAAGTAAGTAAGTAAGTAATAACAGCTACTCACAGTCACAACCTGTGAATGCCCCATTAATATTGCTGGACTAAGGCCTCCTCTTCTTTTTGAGGAGAAGTTTTGGCGCATTAGAGTAACAGGGTGGAACAAGCCCTAAAACCTTCTCCTCAAAAAAAAGGAGACTATGCCTTAGCCCAGCAGTGGGACATTCACAGGCTGTTACCGGTACTGGTAGGGTATCTATAATATGTACACATGTTTAGTCATCACATCCATGACATGCAAATATTCCCACCTAAGCTAGCCATTAAATTAAATATTAAAATGATTAAGTATTACATTTCATTAATTACACTAAATTATATCACAGAGGTCACAATATACAATTTGTTTATGAAATTCTAGACATATAAAATAAAATTTGATTAAAATTAACTATTATTATTTGAGCTAAATATATATATAACCAAGGAATATAAAAAAACGACTGCTTTTTGAAATAAAATATATATGTATGTATTAATTTAAAAGTAGTTATACTTATTTTCAATTTAAAAATTATCGTAACATAATTAACAAAATGTACTTAAATAAATTCTTATAAATATATATATATATATATATATATATTACATAAAACGTACTTAATGTTCGTATAAGCTCTCCTTAACTCACGACTCGAGAATAACGTCGTATGTATGGATAAAAATAAACAGATACGATTGGAGATGTTGATAGTGATCCCAGGGGCGCAGTGGTTAATCCGCGAAGGTTCCTGTCAATGAGGTATTAGTGCCGAAATACGACGTCCATAAGTTGACCGATGTAATTAAACGTCAGTCGCCACCGTACGTACAATTCAGCCGAATTTAACATAACAAAGTTTTATAGTCCAGGGTCCAGTGGCGTTTTCTTTGATTGTATTTTTTTTAATTTTATTTTATTGAATCGGCTCAAAGATAAAATGTCTATGTTTTATATATATATTATAAAATAAAAAAAATAGTTTTTAGGCATATACGTATTATTTTTATTAGTTTTGTTGATTTTTCGATGATTTCATTATTTTATTTAGATAATATGTATATTTTTAATTTATAAAATGTAGTTACAATCATTCATAGACAATTAATTACAAGATACATTTACGAATATATAATGTAACTCAATTAAATTCATATAAAATGTCTCCCATTAATAGTAACTTAAAAGATGTTTTTCTTATTAAAATTAAACTAGTCGTTTTCACGATCAACGCCTGGTCTTCATTCGTGTTCATCGCTTATATTTCAAAGTCTCAGACCCGCCCAAAATTTAGATTGAACCTTTAACTTACAAACATCAAATTACAACCTTAAGCCAACGTAATAAGGTCAATTTTCGAACAACAAAACACGAAACCCTTTTGATTACTGTAGCAAAATTAAACAAACTAAAACGGGAATTATACGTTTCGGAAATCTTATCGCGACGTCGAAATGAATTAAGCGCCAACATCGCGATTATTTCCCATCCCTTTCACACATCATACGTTAGAGAGTGACAGGACATGATAAACGTGTGGTACCTCCTTGTTTATAACTTCTCTTAAATTTTAACACGTGAAAAGAAATTTTTAAACGCTATTATCGTTATAATAAACCAGACTGTTTGTATTGTTTTCCATCTCAGTCTTTCCAATTGAAACAGACAGAGATGGGAATAGTGTTAATTAATTCTGACATTGAATTGAATATACGTTTCTGTTTCTTTATGAGATTGACATTTGAAGTCGTTAAGATTTCTTGATAATATTGAGGCGGCATTGATTAAAATTCAATACTGGTTAAGTTTAACTTGGTGCTTACGTGAGAGCTCGTCTGGGTACTCACTCACTCATCAGATATTCTACCGAAAAACACTGTTTCGGCGTTTTGGCGATGTTCTTTTTCTTCTTCTTCGTCGTTCCCTCACTAATGAGGATCGTGACCATATACAATTTGTCTCCACTTGCTTCTGTCCTGCGACAGTTCAATGGATCTTTGTTTTCTCCTGTTGCCTCTACAATGACTTTACACCATCTTGTTGGAATTCGGCCCCTGGGACGCTTCCCCTGCATCCATCCTACGATCAACTTTTCGATGTGCAGGGTGGTTAATATTTCTTTCAGTACCAATGTCCATAGAGAATGTGGTGATTTCGGATAGGGCGTAGAATCTCATGAGAGACTATCCAACTGCGCAGGAGATATTATCGTGCGCAGGTGTGTGCGCAAACACAGGTGCACTCTCTATTCCCTAGCTCTCATAATCCTATCGGACGGAATCCGAAACGACCGGAAAGAGTTCAGACGCAGAACCAACGGCTTAACATGATTTCCGATGCACGTGAGTGTGCACACTTCCAACTTCCAGACTTCGGGCTGCTACTGAGAATTTTCTGACAGACAAACCCAATAACTATTTACTGGCCCGTTTACTTAAATGGAAATTGAACCCAGGACCACCGAGTCTGCGGCCTTAGATCTAGCCCCAAGACCAACGAGGCAGGCTTATGATATACAGACCTACGAGCCACTTGACCAACATATTAATACCAAAACAGTAACATAGAATAAAAAAAAACATTAAAAAAAACCAATACGCAATCTCCACATTATAAATGAATTCACATGACAGTTTGTACAGCTGGAACAACGCAATCAGTGCGGAGTTATCATTGTAAACAGACGGTTAAACAAATAAAATACCCATCGAATCGCCATATTGAAAATGAAATCAATTTTGAACGTGTTGAACGAAGCTCGTGCATTTTTAAAATAATGTAAAGTTTTGCTCATTTCAAACTTCATTGTTGAAACTATTATATTAAAATGTAATTGTATTATTTACTATTATCTATCTCTGTCTCACAAATGTTAAATAAGGGTATATATAAAACGATAAAAAAGGACAAAAGACTTTCCTTATCCTTAGTATGTAGAACTTAGATTTAATGGCTTAGGAAAGCATAGATGACAACCATATAAAGAAATTGATTTCTATATATTAAGATGACTTCTTATGTATTTCTTTTAGGGTAGTGATAAATAGCAATATTTTATATTACAATTTTATACGATACTAGCTGATACTCGCGACCTCGTTCGCGTTGATATCTTAACAAAGTTTTCTTATGTACGAAGGAAAAAACATCAAAAAGATCGCAAGCAAAAATATACTTTGTTTAAACATACATCACTGAACTAACAGTGCAACAAATCGTTGTTTCTTGAAACTTTAATAACTTTTTATTAAATGAAGATATCGAAATTTTATTTTTTTGATAAGGCCCAAGTATCTAAGAAATAAAATTTAGAAAATTTCATTGAAATCTATCCAGTAGTTATTCCGTGATGCGCGCACAACTGCAGACTTCTATCATTTTATTTAAATAGATAGGGTGGGTGTGTCAGGGTAGTTTCAAATATAAGAGGTATCAACAAGCTCTGATCAGGGTTGGGGTAGTCGGATCGGTGTTTCCTGGTCACAGGTCTTTTTGGTGAGTATCTGCATGTAGTGGTGAGATCAGTGGACAATACGTGACAGAGTCTGACTAAATATGGAGCTCGTGGGCCTCAGCGCCATGCCTTGGCAATGATAATAGGTGACTTGGTAGTGTAGTAAGTGTCATGGTCGATAGCGAGAGTGGCTGATGGTGTATGATCTTCGGTGAAGCAGGCCTCTTACTAAAGAAGATAGTGAGTTATTTTAAAATACCTAAATAGCCACCACCCATACATATTGGCACTGCAAGAGTTAATAATCATTCCTTACAACATCAATGCGTCACCAACCTTGAAGTCTATTACACTGGCTAACTCACCCTTCAAACTGAAACCCAATAGTACGTATTGGTTTTGGCGAGAGAATATCTGATGGGTGGTACCTACACATAATATGGGCTTGGCACAAAGTACCACCAAGTCAGCTGATTGAAACTTCATTGAACAATCCTTTCGGTCTTTAAGACCCCATAATAATTGGCGTTTACGATCGTTATAAAGAACTTAATTAGAACCAACCCTCCACACAGTACAATAAAATAAAATCTATCATGCGATTGTGACTCTTATTGCAATACACTAAAGACAATTTCGCCGTGAATATTTTAACGGGTATTTATATTTTATGAAACTGTATATCTTAACCACATTAACAAATCGTTTGTGGTTTAATTTTTATTGTATTGAAATGTACATAACTGTCATTTTATTGTTTTCTATTGTTTAAGGCATTTATTTAAAGTAAAGACTAGGAATAATAATAATAATGTTCTCCAGACCGATTTCGGCCACGGTGACCAACCTCTAGAGAGATTAGCCAACTGCGCAGGAGATATTGTAGTACACAAGTGTGGGTAAGCCCAGGTGCACTCTCTCTTCAGTTCGGGCGCAAGACCAACGGCTTTACGGGAGTTTACAAAGTTCCAACTTCCAGATTCCGGGATGCTACTGAGAATTTTCTGACAAAAGAACCCAATAATATTTTTTTGGCCCGACCTGGCAATTTCCAGGGTTCAATTGAACCCAGGACTACCTGGTCTGTGGCCTTATATCTAGCCACTAGATCTATATATATATATATATATATATATATATATATATATCATATTGTATATGTTTTCTACTATAATAATTTGAAAAAAAATTAGGCCATTAATCACCATATCATTTTCGTAATACGTGACATAGTCAGAATATTTCGCAATCAAGTCAATCGATAAACTCCAAAATTAAAAAAAATAACACATTTTTTTTTAATTTTCGAACAAAGCCGCTATCACGGCGCCTAACAAACACGTGTCACGATATAAAAAAAAAAGAAATTTGCATATTTAAACATGGAATTTTATTTATAGCACCTAACATCTCAATCCGAGCGTCATAACCTTGAACTTTTTTTTTTAATTATTCAACAACGAATTGACTATCAAATATATTTTTATTATATTATATTATGAAGCTACAGAGGCCTAGATGTCACGAAAGCGTGAATCACAAACGATATTCGCGGGTTTTTTTTTTAAGTTTAGGTAGACAGATAAGCATGAGGGTAAACTGATGGTACGTCACCAACGCCCATGGACATTGGCATTTTAAGAAATGTTAACCATCGCTTACATTTAACTTGAGAATGAAGAGGTTATGTCCTTTGTGCCTGTTATAACACTAGCTCACTCAACCTTCACACCGGAACACCACAATACCAAGTACTGCTGTTTAGTGGTAGAATATCTGATGAGTGGGTTGTACCTACCCACAATTTTTGTCCGAATTTGCATAAAGCTCCGGGTAGTTCCCCACCGGTACTCGCAACTGCCAGGTTAAATTCCTTAAGACCTGAAAGGTCAGGGCTTTTATTTGGCTAGGTGGTTGTCTTCTGTTTTGGGAGTCTTCTTTGGGTAGTTATCGTCAAGTCCTTGGTCATGTCTGGTGGCTGTCGTCGTCCTATAGTCAGTCCTCCAGATCATCGTCAATGGCAGGGGCAGATGGTCGGGGACAGTTGGAGCTCACGAGGTAGAGACGCCCCTCTGGTGGTCGAGCACGAAGTGGTGCAATGCCGTAGATGTGCCCGCACACATTGCTGTCCACTTTGCGAGCGAGGTGGCGGAATAGTCGTATTTAACATCGCGCTATATTTACTTATTTTTGTAACTACTAAGGCCTGGTCTATTTAAAATAAGGCTATCTAATTAGCAGTACACATCCGGTAATTTTATTTCATACGTATTATATTACAATAAAATTCAAAATACTTTATTCAATATTGAAGTATTACACTTACTTATTGATTGTCAAACTGGAAACTACTACCGGTTCGGAAAAGAAACACCCAGCCCTGAGAAGAACCGGCGAAAGAAACTCAGCGGGTTGTATTTCTTTTTTTTTTAGCTTTTTTCTTTTTTTACAAAAAAAAACAAGAGAAATAGCTACCGGTTAGCCCCAAACATAGAATTTTATCAAAATGTCAAAATATAATTATTAAAATATATTAAATATTGTATAAATTAACTTAGCCCGATACGTTATAGAATGAATTAATTTATTGCGAGGCAGATCTTATTTGCATTCTTTATCCAGCTAACAGGTATACGGCTTAAGTTATGAGAGAAGAGAGACTTTAAGAAAAAAAAATTACTAGACTAGGCGTTTGACGTGGTTGGTTGATAGCTTGCCTTTCGCGCAGGTCATGGGCCCGATTTCCACCCGGGACAGACATTTGTGTGCATGAACATATCTGTTTGTCCTAAGTCTGGATCTAACTATCTATATAAAGAAAAGTAGTATATGTAGTAAAAGTAGTATATCAGTTGTCTGGTTTCCATAGTACGAGCTCTGCTTAGTTTGGAATCAGATGGCTTGTGTGAATTCTATCCCAGAATATTATTTTAAGAGTATGGTTTGATTATATTTACAAACTTAGATAAGCTTCTATATATATTTATTATATATTTTTGAAATTAATTTGAAAAAGAGTATTATTAGTTATTAAGAAACATATTGAAATTACAGACGTTACTGATTTCTCTTTCTGACATTATTGATTTGACATTCGAAAGAAGAAGACAGCATGTTTAACTAATCACCCGATAATTAACGTATATGAGAATCGCTCTGTGTGTGTAAAATATGTGATTACACACTGAAAATATTATTATTATTTTTTAATAGTATTTTATTTACATTTAAACCTTAACTATTTAGTATTTAGTTAAGGTTGTATTTACAAATAAAAATTAAAAATAATTACTATACAAGTCGTGACCAATTCTCTGGGCGAAAAATGACCCAGCCCTCTTGTCACCAGTGGAGGCAATAAGGCGGGGAGTAATATTTTGGATGAATTTTTTGGCACTATTATTCCAAGGTCCAAGCGTTTCAACTGCAAACGGAAAAAAATATAATGTGGAATAAGAGACGAATATTTGTTACGTTTGTTCGTTTCAGCTTTATTCGCGGCAGGCTTTTAAAATAATTAGTATATTATAAAAAAAGTATAATCTTACATAGGGAGCTTATTACACCTGTGCTTTTCTGAGGCTGTATGTAAATCACATAGAATCTCAATGTTGCTCGCGCGGGTTTAAGCCTGCTTCGTTAAAGCTCATGTTGTATAGCCACTGTGCCATCTCATAACTAAATATTAGTAAATTATTTATTTTTAATGCTATTGACAATGTTTAAAAATATATTAATAGAACTACTAAATCAACTTCATCAGTTATGAGGTAGTTTTAACGATTTAAAAAAAGTTACTCGGTGGTAGAGCTTTGTGCAAGCTCGTCTGGGTAGGTACCACCCACTTATCAGATATTCTACCGCAAAACAGCAGTACTTGGTACTGTTGTGTTCCGGTTTGAAGGGTGAGTGAGCCAGTGTAATTCTAGGCACAAGGGACATAACATCTTGGTTCTCTAGGTTGGTGGCGCATTGGTGATGTAAGTGTTGGTTAACATCTCTTACAATGCCAATGTCTATGGGCGTTGGTGACCACTTACCATCAGGTGCCCCATATGCCTTCCTATGCAATAAAAAAAAAGTTAGTATCTCCCATAAATTGGACCACACGACAATAATACGTTCTTGTTTTAAAAGATATTTCATGTACGAACATATTAACGGCTCGAACATTTAACATGTGCATGTAACCGGGACAGCGTCGGCTTGTAAATCATGCGCATGACACACGGCGAAATGCATGTTACGATGTTTTATGAGAAATTATTGGTGTTTTTATCCTTATCGAAGGCTAATTGTTATTAATGATTGGAAAACGCTTGTGTGTATGATTTGTTGTTATTGTTGCATTGTTGGCGATTGTTAAATTATGTTCTTGCTTGCCCTGTAGCAGTCATTTATATCGCGCGAAAGCTGAACTGATTTCGATAAAACTTTTGGAAATAAATTACAAATTATGACAGATATAGTAGTATATATTTATTTTTATTTACCTTCCATGGATTCCATATTTTACCGCCAAATAGCTATATTCAGCATTATTGTATTTCAGTTTGAAGATTGAGTGAGCCAGTGTAACTAAAAGCACAAGGGAAATAACATTTGAATTGCCAAGATCGGTGGTGCTTTGGCGATGTAAGGGTTGTTTAATCTTACAATGCTTATATCAACTACACTAATCTACCAAATTTAACTCTACTTGACCTTTTGTATTAACTTAGGCTATAATAAACAATAAACTAAAACACTTCGATAAATGTGACGTCACTTACTACAAAACAAATATGTCCAACATACAGCACAGCTAGTGCCTCACGGTTTCACTCGCGTATAATTAATAAAAATATAATGAAAAAAAAATCAGCCTAGAACCTTCCTCGATAAAAGGACTATACAACACAAAAATATTTTTTAAATTCGAACCAGTAGTTCCTGAGATTAGCCGGATCAAACAAACAAACTCTTCAGCTTTATATATTAGGAATTAGGATAGATATGGTTCATCATAATTTAAGGTTCAAATACTTTAATAATTATTTTATTTTGATATCTTATCATGAAATCTACTAAACTGTTATAAAATGAAAGATAATTTTAAAATATGCGTAGGCGCGTAGTTTTTATCGATAGCAGCACACTATAATTAACATTCACAGACATACGGCCATTACTGTTGTACCAAACTAGGATACTCGCCTGAACGTGTTATAACTGCCACAGATTAAATAAAACGGTTCATTCACTATAATGTTCTTTTTTTTAAATAGTGTATCCAAAGTATAGTGTTGTATATAAAAGTTACGACTGCATAAATCCAACATGATATTATAAAATTCTAATTTCTAATAATGAAAAATAAATATTTAGATTGAATGGTTCAACCACTGTGCAGGTTTTATCCTAACTCCTTGGGTTACTGTGGTACCCACACTTAGGTCAAGCATTAAGCTTATTAGAGGGTATTGATAATAATTGAAAATGGAGATGAGATGGAGATGGCAAAGAAAATTTTGGAGATATTTGTAATTGAAAATGGAGGATGGCAATACCATTGAATAAGTGGTCGTCAATATACTGCTATTATATAATCTGTGGACGAAATGCCTACATTTTAATACTAAAAGTGTTAAACTTGTATAATGTGTAATAACACAGCTTACCTGCGAACTTGCATATGAGATGATTTGTTTTTTTTTTTACTTGGATATGAAATAGTTTATCTGTAAAGTTTTTAATGATAACGTCTTGTTAACGATCAAATGTACAGACATACTCTATGTCTAATAAGAGTACCAACATTAAAAAAAAAAACCAAAAACTTGATTTAGTGTAGGTAGCCTAACCACCTCGTTGGTCTAGAATATAAGCAGACCTCGAGATCCTGGGGTGAAGCCCCAGGTTCGGCCTATAAAATATTTAGATTTTTCTGACAAAAGTTCTCATGCAGCCCAGAATCTGGAACACTCATGCTCTTGATTTTTTCCCGGTGGGTGAGTACACTTCTGCTAATATTCTCCCGTAGTGTTGGATTAGCCATCCCATCGGGTTTTGTGACGGAAAACAAAATCTACATTCAGAACCAGTATTCTTTGGCTATTTAATTCAATAAAAATTTCCTGGGACATTATTCACACATGGCCATCTGATCCCAAACTAAGCAGAGCTCGCACTATGGAATCCAGACAACTTATATACTACTTCTTTTTTGTGAATACATATTTATATATATATAAAACACCCAGACTCAGGACAAACAGACATGTTCATGCACACAAACGTCTGTCCTGGGGTGGAATCAAACCCACGACCTGCGGGCGTGAAAGGCAGCTATATAATAACCAACCGCCAACCGACTCGTCAATAATCTTCTTAATTGATTCAAAAGTCTTGAATTAAATTTATTTCAGCTATAATATAAACAAGCAGCGAAAGTCATTACCTCACTTTATCTGTCATTGTCGAGTAATAACTTACATACGATAATAAAGAATATTATTAATATTCCCTCAGTTAATCCGTAAGGTTATAAATATAGGGATCATCGTACATTTCTCAAGAATTTAGACAGGCAGGTATCCTCGCGATATTTTCGTTTATTAAATTAGAGGTGTCTGTCCATATTTAATCCTTTAATACACAAATAATGACATGTTAAAAAAAACCTCAAATCTTTAATTCGTCAGCGAAATATTCTGATAAGATCGACCCTCGTTTTGGCAGGCTGGCTGTCTAAATTATGACAACATAAAATCGTTGACTCATACACTCATACACTCATACACGTTGAAATTTTATTAATATTGTTGATAGGACTTTGAACAAAACCGAATGATATCAAATATCAGTTAAATCTGACAAAGTGTACCAGTGTAAAGTTTCACTGGGTCAGTGTAATTACAAGAAACAATATAGTAGTTTATCTTACAATTATGTCCACATACTAAGCACTTCAATATAATATAAACACTTAAATTCAAACCTAACTTAAGTTATTGTTTTCTTAAATCATTCTAAGTTTTATAACAGCCAACAAAAAATCTTGTCAAATGTGATACATCAAAATGTGTTTAGTCATTTATCCTTAAGAGCTTCACACGTAACAAAAGATATTTAATTGATTCAAGGAAATCGATTTTTAAAGTTGCGTAGAAATACAGATAAGAAATAGAGTAAAGATTCAACAGATAATAAATTAAGAAAACAATTAATTACATTTTTTGGATATCATTAGAGTTTTGTTTTGTATTAACCGGTCAAAACTGCTTTTGGTCGGTTTCTTAAGGGTGATTTAAGCGTTTTAGTTTAGTTGGTTAAGATATTATTGTAAGTTGTCTAACTGAGACATCAGCAGATCGAGTTGTTCTCCTACTAAGATTCATACATACTCACATACATATATATAAACGCTTACAATAATAAATCTAAACCAATTTATGTTTTGGTTATAAAGTATTTTGAATCCGGTTATAACCAGTTCCAACCGGAAAAGACTTATAGCTAACAACAATATTTTAATAAACGCAATCCATCATCAATAAAAAGCATTCCATTTTTAAACAAAATTAAAAAAAAACGAACAACATTGCAAACATTCGGATACACATAAAATATTTTGCTAAAATAAAACAAGACATTAAAAGACCACCTGAATTGATTTCTGAACTTAAAAACCAAAAAAAAAAACACCAATATTATTAAACTAATAGGGAATGACAGCTTTAACTTCTTAATACAAGCGATGGAATCCGAAACCGTCTCGAAGTGTACAACACTAGGCTCACACAAAGAAATATCTTAACACTGTGTTAAATTATACCCTATAATCAAGAACTGTGAGTGCAGCTGGAAAACGGTGCGAGCGAGACAGATATAGCCGCGAGAAAAGGTGCATCATTGAAGGTGTAAAAGATGAAACACGAAAGTGACGCGTGTTTTAGTGTTGGGTTTGAAGGAATCGATCGTTAAGGACTATCGATAAAACTTTTTGGTAGTGCATATTTATTTATTTATTTTATTTTATTCTTGAGCAATGTGTACACAGTTTATAATATAACAAAAGTAATTAATATTCTAATTGCCACATCATTTAAAAAAAGAAAACAACAGTAACATATTATTAGGTTAAGATGTGGATTGGATAAAATTGGATAATATCACATCATTTGAAGTCAATTTTTACGGACACGTATTAAGGCACATTTCGTTAAATGAGAGAGAAGAAAGATATGACGTATAGCGAATGAGAAAGACAGCACACCAATGTAATTATGTATATCATTATCTGAACATGACAACTGAACGTTACAGGTTAAGCTACATAGTATTCAAAACTCGACTACCTCGTTGGTCTAGTGGCTTGATATAAGGCCGCAGACTCGGTGGTCCTGGGTTCAATTCCCAGGTTGGGTCAATAAATAGTTATTGCGATTTTCTGTCAGAAAATGCTCAGTAGCAGCTCGGAAAGCACGTTAAGCCTCTGAACTCTTTCCGGTCGTGTCGGATTACTATCCCTTCGGATTATGAGAGCTAAGGAAAAGAGAGTGCACCTGAGTTTGCGCACACACTTGTGCACTATAATATCTCCTGCGCAGTTGGCTAATCTCTCTTGAGATTGGCCGCCGTGGCCGAAATCGGTCTGGAGGACCTTATTCAAAACTATTCACTCTAAATGTAAGTAAGTAAGTAACAGCCTGTGAATGGCCCACTGCTGGGCTAAGGCCTCTTCTCCTCTTTGTGAGGAGAAGGTTGAAGAATGTAAGTACATTAAATAAATAAATAGCTTGTAATAGCTTACGATCACTTAGTTTTACTTTTATTTATTGTTTCCTTGTAAGTGACGTTGTGTCTTTTATGGAAAAGATCTTTAAGCTAGAGTAACTACAGGGACGAAACTTTGGAATCTTATAAGCTTTATGTTTATTATTAAATCCTAGTTCGATATAAGGGATGGTTAAAATTGCATACAGCGCCAAGGTCTATAGGCGTTGGTGACCACTTACCATAAAAAAATCTTTCATTTTCAGCTACAGCTATATAATTATACTTATGTTAAACAAACAATTTATTTAATTTAACTATCATTAGATAAATAGTTATTTAGTTGGCTGAGTTAAGAAACATTTTTTTTATTAATATCTTTTTAGAAACTAAATAATTAATTTTAAGTATTTATCTCGACTATTACGTTAGATATAATCATTATAATGAGATTCAATTGCATTGTTACTAATTAAATGATTTCAGATTAATCGATATCGACATGAACATAACGACTTCGCATCCCTAAAGGTCACGGCCCAAACGCCGCCTCTAAAACCCGTTCCGTGCGGATACTTCGACGACTAAATAATAATATCCAACGAGAAAAATAAAGTGTCGGTACAATGGGAATAAAACACGCTCACACTTTACTCAAAGGCCTTTTAACAGGCTTGAAAGGAGAATCGTCCGCCATTGAGTGGAATTTAAAAAAGTAAAATTTGAAAACAGAACGCGTTCCGAAATGAGAAGGATAGTTGAATGGTTCGTATATATAAAAGCGGTATCTAGCTTTTATGAGTAGTTCTATACAGATAATAAATTTGTTGTTTGTTTTTTTTTTTAAATAAATAGAACTTACAAACCAACGAACGCTTTATGTTATTTTGAATTAAGAATAAATATAATAAATCAAAAATAAGACAATTGATGTTATATATACAATCGAAAGTACATAATAGTCAATTATATAGCCAATGTTTGTTTTTTTTATATTTAATATATATATATATATATATATATATATATATATATATATATATGTTATTTAATATTATTAATACATATAATATAGTCGAGCATTTTTTTTTATAAAAATAAAATTATATCAGGCTCTGCAAGCACGTCTGGTAGGTACCACCCACTCAACAGATATTCTACCGCTAAGCATTATAGTTTTGTTGTGTTCCGGTTTGAAGGGTGAGTGAGCCAGCGTTACACATAAAATCTTAGTTCATAGCGTTGGTTAATATTTCTTAAAACGGTAATATCTAGGTGCTGGCCTCATACCAAGATAGTCCTAAAGGAACTATGTTCATTACCAACAGGGTCTAGCCAACTGCGCAGAAGATAATATATATGAGCAAGAGTAAGTGCGAAAGCGAAGGTGCGCTCTCTTTTTCTATCATCTCATTATTCTGTAGAATGAAAATCCGACGCAACTGTTTAAGAGTTCATATGCAGGACAAACGTGTATTCCAAATTGCGGGATTTTGTAGCATTTGGGATTGCTAGGGGAATTTCTTAACATACAAACCCTATGACGCTTATAATTCTAATTATTTAAATTAATGAGTTGTGATGTTTATTGATATAGCTCTGCTCAGCTCTGTTCTGCTCTGCTCTGCTCTGCTCATATTACTACTGCTATTTACAATTAGAGATTGTCGATAAAGCGTTGATCATAATTGCAATTAAACATTTAATGTCATTAGTGCAATGGTTTTCGAACCCTTGGGCTATTTGGGTGGGTCAATAGGAATGATAGTAAGTTCCTTAAAAAGTTAAAGAGTTAACTAATTATTGTACTTAAATGTCAGCTCTTTGAAACTATGTTAACATCATAAGGAAACCTAAAATAATAATAATAATAACCTGGCACATTGTTCACATACGGCCATCTCCCAAACTAAGCAGAGCTCGTACTATGGAAACCAGAAAACTGATATACTTACATATACTAATTTTCTTTTGTAAATACATACTTATATAGATAATTACACCCCAGACTCAGGACAAACCGACATATTCCTGTACACAAATGTCTGCCCTGAGTGGGAATCGAACCCACCACCTGAGCGCGAAAGGCAAGTATGTACCAACCACGCCACTCGGCTAGTCAAACCTACAAAATATATTAAGAAAATCTATAGTGGAATTTCCAAGTCTCGTCTAGATACCTTTGCCCAATGCTGGGCATATCTATACGCTGTTTAATATTATAATACAAGTACAGCTTGTGATAGATCTTCAATCCTCAAGTATAGTTCGTGCTGAAGTGTATGTAACAAACAACATTCAATTTTGGTATCTATTGTGATAGTCGTAAAGTCTATATTGGCGTGTAGTAGTCTTGTGATAAGTACAGTAGCAATTTAATGTAAATACATAAACAGGTTGAATGAGTGGTTACTTATATATGGATGTGCAAATCATGGTCGCCATTTTCTTTTTGCATGGGTTTTGGATATTTGTTTCTATATCATATGGGTAGGTGAGATGAAGACTCAACCAGACGGAGAGGTTACTGTTGGTTATGTAATGGGTATTCCAGTGCCTTCACCACCAGTAAATACACCCCACTTCATACGGGGGAAAAAAAGTTGGGTGGGATAGGTAGTCAGATGGACCACCTGATGGTAAGTCATCACCGCTACCCTTCTTTTAGATTACCCGTAAGAAATATCGACCATTCCTTATAACTTACACCACCAATGCACCACCAACCTTGGGAATTCAGATACATAGAATATGTAATGTGTGGTACCAATCTAGCGGGGCTATCACAAAGTTCTACCACCTATTTATATATTTGTAAACCTTTTATAGGCATCAACTAAAATATATACCCTAACTAATACTATAAATGCGAAAGTAAATTTGTTTGTATGTTTGTTACTCTCTCACGCATAAACCACTAAGCCGATTTTAAAAATGATTTCACCATTGAAAAGCTACATTATTTGGTAGTAACATAGGCTACATTTTGTCCCCGTATTCCCACGGGAACGGGAACGACGCGAGTGAAACCGCGAATAAACGCTAGTACGATATAAATACGAAAGTAACCCTGTATGTAACGCTTTCGTGGCTAAACAACTGAGCCGATTTTGATGAAATTCTTTGTGAAGCAAGTTTGAACCCTAACAAAAGACATAGGCTACTTTATAAAAAACAATTGCCCCCCATCCCCCTAAGAAGGGGCGAAGCCGCGGGGGAAAACTAATAGTTTATCTAATACCACAATAAGTATCAAAATAGCATAACATTATATTACAACTAGATAATATTGCTTTAGATTGTATACTTTCATTCAATTTAAGACTCTATTCACTTGAATTAAGGTTTAAATTAATGTAAACTCAGTTACTTTAATATCGTAAGATTTTACTCATAATCGTCTGCTCTATGCAAATATCTTATATTAAACTGTTATGATAATTAAAAAGATAATGTATGTATGTTTGTGTGTTTATTTATTCTTATTAATATATAAATCGTATATATAGTTTGTTACAATCTGCCGTGTCAGTCAAATGTTGGTCTAGTGGTTGCAAATCAATAGTCTCGGGTTTAAGTCCCAGGTCAGGCCAACAAAAAGTTATTAAATGTACTTTTTATTGTATTTGTATAGTATTAAAGAAAAGTAGAAAAAGTAAAGTAACAGGCTGTGGTCCACTGTTGAGCTAAGGCCCGAGGCCCTAGCCGAGTTGATATTCTACAATTGTAGTTTTGTATTAGCGTTTACGATTGTAGAATGTCAACTTGACTAGGGCCTCTGATCTCCTTTTGACTCTTCAAAAGGAATTGATTATATTATATCACCACGCTGGTGTATTGGTTTCACATATAGCAGAGTTTCAGAAACATCAGACACATACAGGTTTCCTCACGATGTCTTCCCTCACCAAGCTCGAGATGAGATTATAAACACAAATTAAGCACATGAAAATTCAGTGCCAACTTGAACCCGCGATTATCGGTTAAAATTCATGCTATCATAACCACTGTGACATCTAGTCTTTAACATTCTATATATTACAGTTAAGAGTTTGTTTCAACGTGCTAAACAAAGCATCTTGCAGCTCGATTTAAAAAATAAATTACATAAATAATTGAATCATTGATAAAGGTCGTAGTACACAGGTGTGTGGTTTCCGAACCATAGGAGCGATGTAACATTTGAACGTAGACGTTATGATGCTTATGTAAGCATAAATATATGACGCTTTGTGCAAGCTCGTCTGGGTCGGTACCACCCACTCATCAGATATTCTACCGCAAAACAACAGTACTTGGTATTGTTGTGTTCCGGTGACTGAGCCAGTTTAATAACAGGCACAAGGGACATAACTTCTTGGTTCCCAGGGTTGGAGACGCATTGGCGATGTAAGGGATTGTTAATATCTCTTACAATGTCAATGTCTATGGGCGTTGGTGACCACTTACCATCAGGTGGTCCATACACTCGTCCGCCTATGCCATAAATATATTATGTATATATATTTATCGGTGTCGAAAGCACTACCCTGGACTCTTAACGTAATTCAATTTAGAACTGTCCATAAGGAGCCTTTTTGAATAAAGTACTCATGCATTATTTGTCGAGTAAACCCATGCTATCAGTCTAGTATGACAAAATGCAAATCAGCTCTGCCATTGAAATTGTTATACTTCTCTTGACCTGTGATAAATTATCATACTCCAAGTGTTTTATCTGAGGTCAAATGTTCATTGAGGTGATATAAAAAAACTACATTATTACCCGAACGCATAAATGTTTTAAGGAAAAACAAATTATTTTATTTTTACAGATAAGAAATTATACAATCGGTGAAGAATTGGAAATGTAGTGCGCTGGTCATGCTGTATGTTCGAGCGAACAAGTTCCAAAGTGGTGACCACGGATCAACTGTTTGTGCTTTCCTGACCAGCTTCCAATTTATCATCATCGATGTAATATACGAAGAATGCAATGACATAATATTTCCACTAACCATTTATAGTAGCAATGAAATAATGGTGAGTGAGCCTGTGTACGAGGATTAAACAGAGTTAATATCTAGGCAATTATATGTTTGTGTTATATTATTATTTTAATATTATTATTATATTATTATTATTACAAAGGTAAGCGGACGAGCTTATGGGCCACCTGATGGTAAGTGGTCACCAACGCCCATAGACATTGGCATTGTAAGAGGTGTTAACAATCGCTTACATCGCCAATGCGCCACCAACCTTGGAAACCAAGAAGTTAATTATGTCCCTTTCAAGTAGATACTTTGTTGCGCCTTGACTCAAAAAAAAAAACTTATACAGTTGGTACCATTACACTTCATTAAAACGACGATGTTACAAAAGTGGTACAAAGTTTTTACTTCATTTCAATTTAATGTCATCAATGACATTTCAATGTCAATTAACATTGGTAGCTCTTTAATACTAATTACACAATTAATTATATGTACAAAATCGACATGAATTACTTCAACGATCATTTTACAGCCTTACTTAGTAGTAAACGTCAATTAGCGGATTAAAGCATGCTGTCTTCGTCTTCCGAATGTAAAATCAATAATGACAGAAAGAGATAAATCTGTGTTTAACTGTACAACCGCTAAAGAACGTTTAAAGCTATATAATATATGTATTATTAATTTATAATTGAAATTAATAAGAAAATATAAAATGACAACTCATTCTGCTGTCAAATTAAAATAACGCGCCTAAAGAAGTATAACTTCAAAAATATTGAATATCCACTCACCATTTGTGTTAATAATAATTATACGTATTGTGGTGAGTGAGCCAATATAAAGACACAAAGGACACAAGTACTATGCTTACAACTGATATTTATTAAGGTACTGTTTTTTTTTTGAAGTTATACTTCTTTAGGCGCGTTATGAAAAAATGATGAGAGTGAAATTTTAAGATGCGCGCGCATCTGTGACACAAAATTAACAGTATGAAGTTGTCTGCTTAACCGCTCATTAAGTCTCGAAAAAAAAGCTACCAACAAAATAGAAATTGAACCTCGATATTAGTCGCGCATGTTGGTACGCTCGTCACCTCTGATCACTGTTTTCATATTTATAATATTTATCAACATGTTTCTAGTTTATACATTCACAACACGTGTTTTAGTTTCATACAAGTGCGAATTATATATGTGCTAATAAATTATATTCAGTAGTGATTTAAATTGAATATTTTGATTGATATTACTTACTATTTGTGAATATTAGTGAAAAAAATTGTGCTTATATACTTATATATTATATTTTTCAAGTGCTCCAATATAATTGAGGTTAACTTTCCGTATGTATTATTTATTGATATAAATTAAAATACTTTTATTTAATATAATTAACACTAAATATTATTTTTTCCATACGCCAAAGAAGTATAACTTCTAACGCGTGTACATAAGTACACACACTCTTTTTTTTAATTATATCAATTAGAATGATATTCGTTATTTTAATGTAACAAATTGTTTTTCGACCAATGGCAGAGCTTCAGTTTGACGTGACGTATTATGTTCAACCAATTAAAATAGAGATCTGCTTGAAGTCATGTGTCTTAATGTATCGTTAAGATTACTTATACTTACAATAAATCCTTACTGATATTATAAATGCGAATGTAAGTTTGTTTGTTGCGCTTTCACGCCTAAACCACTAAACCGATTTTAAAAATTCTTTCACCAATGGAAAGCTACATTATCAGCGAGTAACATAGGCTATATTTTGTCCCCGAATTCCCACAACTCGGGCAAAACTCTAGTTATAAATAAAGTAAAGCAGCAACATGTTAATGTCCCACAAGTGGGCTACTGCCTCTAATTTTTGGAGAGAATGTTTGGAGCTTATTCCACCACACTGTTCTAATAAATGTTGGTGGAATACACGTGGTAGAATTTCAGTGAATTTAGAAACATGCAGATTTCCTCACGATGTTTTCCTTCTGAATAAATTATTTATAAACAAATTAATGAAACTGGTTTTATTGTCATTGATCCCAACGCTGGGCAAAGAACAGCAGCACAATCTATATATTTTTTTTTTTTATTGCATAGGTAGGCGGACGAGCATATGGGCCACCTGATCTTAAGTGGTCACCTACGCCCATAGACATTAGCATTGTAGGAGATGTTGACCATCGTTTACATCGCCAATGCGCCACCAACCTTGGGAACTAAGATCTTATGTCCCTTGTGCCTGTAATTACACTGGCTCACTCACCCTTCAAACCGGAACACAACAATAGCAAGTATTGCTGGTTGGCGGTAGAATATCTGATGAGTGGGTGGTACCTACCCAGACGAGCTTGCACAAAGCTCTACCACCAAGTAGTATTTTGTACTAACTATGTTTTTCTGACTTTGAACCTACTTCAAAGCTAAAACTCATGAATACTGCGCCATGATGGCTCGGAATTTATAATTTTATTTATTAAAATATCTGAAACAGATAAGAATTTGAAAAGAGGTTGAAAAATATAATATTCGTGAAAATAAAAAGATCGACTCTACAATCCCTATACGGATAGCCACCGCGACATACTCAGGGTTGCCACTATCATAAACAAAATAATTAAAAATGATATAATATCATATAATGTATTAAGTATATTATAGAGCAGTTTCCACTCGCGTATGAGCAGTCAGGGTGCGGGGGGTAGGAACCCTTTGTTTACTTCTGTATCCCTGACTGTCCAACTGCTGAGCTAAGGCCTCTTCTCCTATTTTGAGAAGAAGGTTTGGAACTTATTCCACCACTTTGCACCAATGCGGGTTGTTGGAATACACATGTGACAGAATTTCAGTGACACTTGACGGTTTCCTCACGATGTTTTCCTTCAGTGTCTAGTACGAGATGAATTATATTCACAAATTAAGCACATGAAGTTCAGTGGTGCTTGCCCGGGTTTGAACCCACGATCATCGGTTACGATTCACGCGTTCTTCCACCACTGCGCCATCTCGGTGTCGGTATTTTCATATTGTCATAATTTAGACAACAAACTTATTGACTACCACGTTGGTCTAATAGCAAAATATACTCGTTAGACTGTATAGGTCATTGGTTCAAGCCCCAGGATGATACCTAGTATTTGGTTTTTCTGACGAAAAATTGTCACTACTTAAAGATATCGATGTATCTATTTTAAAAAAATGGTTGTCTGTAAAGTCGGTTTACAGACGATAGTTTAAAGTGACAACGTCATAACAGATAGATGCGGCGCAAGCGTACAATCAGCGTAACGGGACAATGAGCGTAACGGGACAATGAGTCATCCTTTTTCGTGCATGCAGCCAGCGTTCATCTATTTATTAGACGTTGTCACGTCAAAATCCACCACAAACGTTTCATTCACGAAAATATCAAAAAAAATAATATATTTTTAATTTGTGACAGCCCTAGATCCAGTATCGCACGACCGTATAGACGCCATCTCCTCTGCGGCTGAGAACAATGTACTTTGTCTTTAACTCTACTAAATCTATATTTATTCCAATAAAATTTATACAATTCTTACTTTACGGCGACTTTGTATGAATAAGTTAAGCAACTATTACTTTAGCCGTTGTTTGGATGGGTGACCGAATGAAGATAAAAAAATTTAAACAATTTTTTGACATGACAACGTCTAATAAATCGATGAACGCTGGCTGCATGCACGAAAAAGGATGACTCATTGTCCCGTTACGCTCATTGTCCCGTTACGCTGATTGTACGCTTGCGCCGCATCTATCTGTTATGACGTTGTCACGTTAAACTATCGTCCGTAAACCGACTTTACAGACAACCATTGTTTTTTTTTATAGATTAGTTACGCAGACCTGATGGTAAATGGTCACCGCCGCCCATAGATATTGGAATTGAAAGAAATGTTAACCATCGCTTACATCGCCAATGCGCCACCAACCTTAGGAACTAAGATATTATGTCCCTTGATATAATTACACTGGCTCACTCACCCTTCAATCCGGAACACATCAATATCAAGTACCGCTATTTTGCAGTAGACTATCATAGACATAGCCCTACCACCAGTAAATAAAAATTCAATATATTTCTATATAACTTTTCACCACTGAGCCATTAGGGTAACACTTTAACAACGTATTAATTACTAAGAATTATAAAGCAAGTTTACACAAATAACTTTGAATAAACCATTGTTTGGCCATAATTTAACCTCGACATTATGTCTACTGTTCTATGTATCCATCCCTTTTAATACTGTTTCCATTGCCCGCAATGTACTTATTAATATATTTAAGGATAACGTTTGAAATATGTTGACGGGCAAACATGTCACCTGATGTTGAGTGGTCACTATAAACATTGGCATAACACTGAGGTTTGTAATTACACTGGCCCACTCACCCTTGACGGGCCTGTTGGTGTGGTTGGTAAGAAACTTGCTTTTCACGCATATATGTATTTACAAAAATAGTATATTTATGGCCGAATACTGAAACGTCATTCAAAATGAAGTGGGACTTAATTATTTGGAACGTCATTTATTTCAAAATTTTGTATGCGAAATTTGAAATTAATGGCGTTCCAAATAATTAAGTCCCA
Organism: Nymphalis c-album; assembly: GCA_963151315.1. Taxonomy (NCBI): domain Eukaryota; kingdom Metazoa; phylum Arthropoda; class Insecta; order Lepidoptera; family Nymphalidae; genus Nymphalis; species Nymphalis c-album. The sequence goes on from OY720614.1 coordinate 3,833,656, forward strand.
CTTTCGTATTTGAAAGACGTTTCAGTATTCGGCCATTAGTGTATCAGTTGTCTGGTTTCCATAGTACGTAGAATTTGCGTGAATAATATCCTGGGACATTATCTTAGGATATTATTATATTTAAAAACGACAATGGAAACAGTTTTTATCTGTGATTTATGAGCAAAGCAGTGTTGCTTTATGAAAATATTTAATTATTCCACATTATGTCGAGTCATTGTAATTTTCAGTGTTGCCAGTTGAAAAGCAACATCGTACTCGGTGACGTAATTTGACATATTCATAATTTTAATACGATGACGCACGACTTTAACTGTTCTTATAAAAAGTTTACATAAAGAGTCGTTAATATGACGTAGGATATTTTTTTTTATACTCATTAATATATGGAGGTATATCGTATAAGGTTTTCATGAAAATTCGCCTTGTATAAGACCGACTCGTATGCCGTGACGGTAGACGGCATGACGCTCCCTTGTGACGTCATTTCCTCTCATTTTCATCCTCACATGCAGAATCCCGATGTTATCTTTCATCGAGTATGAAATGAATTATAATATTAACACGATTTTAGTTTATGAAAATAGAAATACAACATAAGAAAATATACATAGTAGCATTATTGTTAGTTTACTTGGTGGTAGAGCTTTGTGAAAGCTCTTCTGGGTTGGTACCGCCCACTCATCAGATATTCTACCGCAAAACAGCAGTACCTGGTATTACTGTGTTTCGGTTTGAAGGGTGAATGAGCCAGTATAATTACAGTCACAAGGGACATAATATCTTAGTTCCCAAGTTTGGTGGCGCATTGGTGATGTAAGTGATAGTTACCATATCTTACAACGCCAATGTCTAAAGACGTTAATGACTTACCATCAGGTGGCTCGTCCAACCTATCCTATAAAAATGTCCTCACCTCTAAATACGCCTCCGACTATTTATGATATTAGTAATTTATATAATGTTTACAATAATAATAATATCCTGGGACATTATTCCCACAAGCCCATCTGATCCCAAACTAAGCAGAGCTCGTACTATGGAAACCAGACAACTGATATACTACATATACTACTTTTCTTTTGTAAATACATACATATATAGATAATTATATAATAAAACTATACCAACTAGGCTCAGTTAAGATTTATCGTTAAATAATCCATTTGTTAACGTGACTTCTCGATTGAAACATTTTCCACGCAATTGCATAAAACCAAATCCACTGAGGGCTGGGAGGGTAATTAATCGGAATATTAAACTCATAGTGGTATAGAGTCGACAGATATAAATCGTTAGTTAAAACATCATATTACATATGTATATATAAATATTAGTGACGCATTAACGATGTTAAGAATTCTTAATTTTTCTTACAGTTTCAATATCTATGGGCAATGCTGACTCACCATCAGGTGACCCATTTGCCAGGCCTAATAATTATAGATTTAAAAAAATGGTTGCCTGTAAAGTAGGTTTACGGACGATAGTTTAACGTGACAACGTTATAACAAAACATTGATGAAATGACTGCAATCGAGTGAAAGAGAGATAAATGCGGCGCAAACGTACAATCAGCGTAACGGGACAATTTTTCGTGCCAGCCAGTTATCATCGATTTATTAGACGTTGTCACGTCAAAAATAAACATTATATATTATTTGTGATAACACTGCATACAAATATAATAATATTCCGAAAATTTTTACTATAATGTCTACTCCATTCATTTCCGTTTCGATCAGAAATTTATATAATAATTGAACTATCAAACCGCAATGTGTTGTACGTTTCGGGTCAACTGTAAAAGTCGTTCAAAATTTATATTAATTTGCAACTGGAATATAGTTTGTGAATAATTTATAATATATTTCATCGATGATACGGTAGAAGTGAATCTTGACTGCCTCGTAGGTGTAGTGGTTACAGATCCCGAGATAATGGGTTCAAATCCCAGGCAATATACAATAAAAAAAGGTATTTTAGCTAGATTATTATACCATTACATATTTTTTAAATTAATTTTACATTTCATTAATTAAAAAACTTACTATTAGCATCTTGTCACAGCACGTCACAGCCACAAAGGGTACCATTGAAAATCAGCGTTGGGTTTTTTCTTTTTTCCTCTAAAGCCCAACTTAGAAGCTGAATGGTGCACCTATTTGGGACAGCACTGTTGCAGTCATTTTTTTTTTGTTTATTTTTATTATTTAAATTTTGTTTTTTGTTTTTTTCCTGTTCAATTGTTTTTGTTACTTTAGTTGTATATAGTTTTATAATGTTGTAATGTTACTCTATTCTTATTTTTTTATTGTCTGCTCTGTACTATTTTGTCCTAAATAAAGTTATTCTTATTCTTATTATATTCTATCTATGTGAATCTGTTGAAACAAAATCTGTCGCGCAAAACCGACTATTTTCACTTCGACTCTATGTGGTCTTGTCGGTCTTACCCCTAGAGACATTTTTAAGAAGGCGCGAAGGGATAGCAACACCCTTCTGTTCACAATCTTTTGCCACTTTTCATTAGGTATTTTACAGTGACATATAAATATAATGTGACATATATGGCACAAGCGATTTTTTATATTAAAAAATAAATAAACAAAACGACAATATAATGTTTAATTTTTATTAATTAATCGCGACACACAATTAATTAACTCGGCAATAACGAGGCAATAATTTAAAAAAAAACCTGAATTATTTTCAAAAAGTATATTTAACGGTGACCACTGAACGCGTGGTGGTCATATTTTACACCAAGTTCGTTGACCTTAATTACTCATAGACATGCTATTTATGAACAAACAGATATTTTTACAAGCTTTTGTTTAGCTATGTATGTTTGTTCAAGTCAAAACTTGTAAAACATAAATTGTAATATATAATATTGGATGTATTACGAATAATTATTATTAATTATTGGTGAAGAGTATCTGTCATAGACCGGGAGATAATGACACAAATTGTAATGTCAATTGTTTCAGGTCATTTGTACGGCGACATATTATATCACATGTTTTGTATGTATTGAACGTTATTTTTTATTTTTAATCTACATTTTTAATCTGGCCACAAGAATATTGACAGGTACTTCTCAAGGCGTGGAAATGAATTAACTTTGAATTTTTTTTTACGAACACAGTGTACTGAAATGTTACATGATACCCATCGAGGTGATTTCGTTGACGACAGCCATTGACGAGGGATATTAACTGTCTGCGCAAAGAAAGTGCACAAGTATGACGAGCCCGTTGGCGTGGTTGGTAAGACACTTGCTTTTCACGCCGCAGGTCGTGGGTTCGATTCCCACCCAGGACAGACATTTGTGTGCATGAACATGTCTGTTTGTCCTGAGTCTGGGTGTAATTATCTATATAAGTATGTATTTACAAAAGAAAAAGTAGGTAGTATATGTAGTATATCAGTTGTCTGGTTTCCATAGTACAAGCTCTGCTTAGTTTGGGATCAGATGGCCATGTGTGAATAATGTCCCAAGTTATTATTATTATTATTATGTGCGAAAACATAAGAGACACCATCTATTCCATCACTTAATCACGACACGACCAGAAATAGTTCAGGAACAGCTTTGAGTGCTTTCCGAGGCACGTCCCAACTTGTACACTCCAGCCTACTACTAAGAGTTTGTCAACAGAACCCAAAAATTTTATTACTTATTATTACTTAGTTCGTACAACCGAGGATTTGAACCCGGGCCTTCAGAAGCTGCTCCACGTATACACGTCCGATCGGAACATACAGCAGTTAATTGTCAATACGTATTTGGAATATCAGTTTTTGCATAAATTCCATTCGCAGCAAAAGCAGAGGGACGAGTCAGTTACCATAGACTCGTTATGGTAATTCAACTACCAAAAGCGAAATAGGAGCCTGAGAATATTCAGTTTAAAAAGTAACTATTTTATATAAAAACTTATTATACTTCATTTGTATATTTAAAGCCGGTTGGCGTTGTTGGTACTTGCTTTTCGCGCCACAGGTCGTGGGTTCGATTCCCACCCATGATAGGCATTTTAGTGCATGAACTTCTCTGTTTGTCCTGAGTCTGGGTGTAATTATCTATAATTAATATAATTATGTATTTATATATAAGTATGTATGTACAAAAGATAAGTAGAATATGTAGTATATCAGTTGTCTGGTTTCCATAGTACGAGCTCTGGTTAGTTTGGGATCAGATGGCCGTGTGTGAATAATGTCCCAGGATATTATAAGTATTATTTTTTGAGATGCTTCCTTCGTCCTTTATTTATTATGAACTGGAAATTAAAAAAAAAAACGACGTCTATATTTACACGTAACGCACTAAAATGTAAGAAAATAAATCATATGAGTTTTTTGATTTATATAACAAAAATTCGATGGCTATATACTAGTACTTACTAATATTTTAATGAGAAAGTAAGTTTGTTTGTGCATGATTTATTTATTCAATCAATTTGTAATTATTCACTTTTTTTATTGCATAGGAAGGCGGACGAGCATATGGCCCACCTGATGGTAAGTAGTCACCAACGCCCATAGACATTGGCATTGTAAGAGATGTTACCATCGCTTACAATGCCAATGCGCCACCAACCTTGGGAACTAAGATGTTATGTCCCTTGTGCCTGTAATTACACTGGCTCACTCATCCTTCAAACCGAAACACAACAATAGCGCGTACTGCTGTTTTGCGGTAGAATATCTGATGAGTGGGTGGTACCTACCCAGACGAGCTTGCACAAAGCTCTACCACCTAGTAAACTGTTTTAAAACTGTGTAAAATTGTTGACTGGGGTTACATAAAAGTACATAGGGTACCTAAAACCTCGCCCTAATACGCAGACGAAGCAACGTGTTTAAAATAGTCTATATATAAATAGAAAAAGACAAAACGGCTCAATACTTGTTTCTCTGTTATTTATCAAGCGATGTTTTTGAAGTGAAAACTTCTTTAGCATCGTTGTGATTTGAAAGTCGATGAAACGTAAAAGCGTCAGTAAAAAGAGACAGACAAATAGATTCATAAGATTTAACGTGGGAGAAAATGAGATACAATGTTTCTCATGATCGTGGTTCTCTTTATGCTCTGCTTCGTACCCACTACCCCCATCACTCGTGTTTACCAATAGTGCCAACATTTTTGAAGGTTTCACTTCTACCACGTGTGAATTGCACACATGTTTTTATTTTTGATAATAAAAATATAATAAATCAGCCTAGAACCTTCCTTGATAAAAGGACTATACAACATAAAAATATTTTTTAAATTCGAACCAGTAGTTTATGAGATTAGCCGGATCAAACAAACAAACTCTTCAGCTTTATATATTAGTATTCTACAATATATGTAACATTCATATAATGTTTGCTTAATTTGCAACAATGACGATTAAAAATAAAATTCATACGATTTAGAACACACAAACAAACACGCGCGTGCACGGATACACACAGACACATCACACAGTACAAAACAATACTAAATACTGATTGACCCACCAACCATCAAGATTACAACTATTTGTAGATATATTCATATTTTTAAAGTATTAATTGATGATAATATTTTGTCACAATTGCCATACTCGTGGTGGTACCATCATCTCTAACGTTTTATACCTTTAAGAGATATATAATAATAAATATAATAACAGCCTGTGAATGTTCCACTGCTGGGCTTTGGCCTCTTCTCCTCTTTTTGAGGAGAAGGTTTTGGAGCTTATTCCACCACACTGCTCCAATGCGGGTTGGTGTAATACACATGTGACAGAATTTCAGTGAAATTTGACACATGCAGGTTTCCTCACGATGTTTTCCTTCGCCTTTAAGCACGAGATGAATTATAATCACAAATTAAGCACATGAAATTCAGCCTTGCTTGCCCGGGTTTGAACCCACGATCTCGGCTCGATATATATGTAACAGATTATCTTAAAGACATAAAACTGAAATTGATTTAAAATCATTTTTTTGTTACATAACGCCTTCTTCCACGAATATCTTCCATTACGAAGGGATTTTAATATAATTTTGCGGAACCCTAACAGTTGTCTGTCAATAGCCGTGTATGGTTTGGCGGTTTTCTTTTTTAAATGAAGCAAATTCATTCAAAATCGAGCTATTGATTGACAGAACTAAATTGGATTCGAATGACTGATAATTCCTTTAAGAATAATAATTTATAGTATTTTCAATTTAAAACCATTCATTCCTTTTAAGTTCAACTTATTTTTATCTTTATATAACTTATGTTACTATGATTAAGTTTGTTGTTTGTTTATCCAACCGGGATTCGAACTCAGAACATCGGCAATGTCACTTATAAGCTAGCCACGAGATCAAAGAGGCAATCATTTACCAAATACAACGTACAAACACACAAAAAGTTACATACATAAAATATAACACGCTGTATAGTCTGTATATTGTACAGTTTTGATCCGTATTTACGATTGGTTTCTGTCATATAATTTTGACTTTACCAAGTTTTAAATTGACATTAAAAAACCCACGCAGTCGTATGATATCCACATAAAAAATATTCGACCTTATCGCTATATAAATAAGGTTCAAAATGTAACCATTTTTTTCGGGTAGCGTAGCGAAATGGCTTATAATAATTTTATTTGTTTGTTTTTTTTTTATGATATATGGTTATATACTTAACATATTTATGTATATTTTATTTATTTATTTACCAATCAAGTACGTCACGGCTTTAATATGCAATTAGAAGTTATTAGATATTTCTGACAAAATATTTTACATATAGTAACAGCCTGTGGATGTCCACATGTGATTGAAATTTCAGTGAAATTTTGTACATGCAGGATTCTTCGCGAAGTTTAACTTCGAAGCACGAGATGAATTATAATCACAAATTAAATACATGAAATTCAGTGCTGCTTGCCCGGGTTTGAACCCACGATCATCGGTTAAGATTGACGCGTTCTTACGACTAATTTTAGTAAGAAAGTAAGTGGGTACTATCCCGTATATCTGAATCCATGCTGTTTTGGTGGTAGGGTGCAAAAGTAGGTACCACCCACTCATCATATATATTTACCACCTTATCCCGTATATCTGAATCCATGCTGTTTTGGTGGTAGGGTGCAAAAGTAGGTACCACCCACTCATCATATATATTTACCACCTACCACATATTTCGATTTAAAGGATACGCTAGTGTCAGTCTATCTACCGATTTGAAATACGAAATCACAATAATAACCTTTCTTTTATTAATGAAGGGGCAAGTATGAGTCTCCCGATGGACCACCACTGGCCACTAGCAACATTCAAGCAACAATTTAAAATTTTAAAGCGATGTTTTTCTATTTAAGCGATTAAAGCTGAAATAGGCAAATAGCCTCAAAATCAAACATGTACCAGTAATTGCATCACAGTAAGGAAATGACTCACGGCCGGACGTATATGGATGTTTCACGCCTTTACCTTTTATGTATATAAGGTTATCTTTTATCTCACATTGATTTCTTTATCTATACCTTTTGAGAAAGCCCGGGTATCTTTTATAAATCAGGGATAAACAGATAGATTTAGTTTGAATATTCAGGATTCGATTTTGTTTTAATGATATTAATATCCTGGGACATTATTCACACACGGTCATGTGATCCTAAACTAAGCAGAGCTCGTACTATGGAAACCAGATAACTGATATACTACATGTACTACTTTTATTTTGTAATTATATACTGCCTCGTTGGTCTAGTGGCTTGATATAAGGCCGTAGACTCGGTGGCCTGGGTTCAATTCCCAGGTCGGGCCAATAAATAGTTATTGGGGTTATCTGTCAGAAAACTCTCAGTAGCAGCCCGGAGTCTGGAAGTTGGAAGTGTGAACACTCCCGTACCTCGGAGAGCACGTTAAGCCGTTGGTCCTGCGCCTGAACTCTTTCCGGTCGTGTCGGATTGCCGTCCCATCGGATTATGAGAGCTAAGGAAAAGAGATTGCACCTATGTTTGCGCACACACTTGTGCACTATAATATCTCCTGTGCAGTTGGCTAGTCTCTCTGGAGATTGGCCGTCGTGGCCGAAATCGGTCTGGAGGACCTTATGTAATTACACCCAGACTCAGGACAAACAGATATGTTCATGCACATAAATGTCTGTCTTGAGTGGGAATCGAAACCAATACCTGCGGCGCGAAAGGCAAGTCCACCAACCACGCCAAACTCTTTTCAGTGCTTTTTATTACGTTTTAGAAGCTTACATATATGTTAGTAAGGTCTGATTTTTGTTTCATATGAGGTTATACAAGAGGCGAGATGTTGCATTGATTAGAGCATCTTCAACGAAGACAACGATTTGGAAACCCAAGTACCAATAAAATTTCTAATTCTTAATTTGAGCTTATAATTAATTTCATGAATTATATTGGTACCAGTCATCCATCAGATATCCTACCGTATAACAGCTTTGATATTGTTGTCCCAGTTTGAAGGGTGAGTGAGCCAGTGTACAAGCACAAGGGACACAACATCTTAGTTTCCAAGTTGGTGGCACATTGGCGATGTCAGAACCTGTTATTATTTCTGACATCGCTATTGTCTATGGGCAGTGATGACCACTACCATAAATAATGAAATCCTGCGATATATGGATCCAGCATAAGCCCAGTTGTGGGACATATACGGGCACACAAAGACAGTCCAGTACGTCCAGAAGTTTTTGATATTTCTCCAAACAAATATTTTAACTTTCTCTCTCAACTTTTTCTAAGTCGTATAATTATAAAAATATCCCTAATCTCATTAATAAATACATAATATATCTGCCTTTATGTAAACAATTCTGTCATATATCATACATAGCTAGGCATTAATATGGATTTATGGCCATTTAAATATACAAGCTTGACAATATTAAATTTGATACTTAATAGTTCTTCAAATTACTCATATAACAATATATATATGTATATATACATATATATTATGTTTTATTGTATAATTAGCATAAATAAATATTTAAATGAATATAAATATGAGCTTATAAAAGCTTATAGATATTAAGCAAGCAAACAAATCTTTCCTGGATTTGAATTTCTCTACTGGTAAGCTTTGCGTTTTTTTAAATTACTATTACATAAGTAGGCGGACGAGCATATTGGCCACCTGATGGTAAGTGGTCACCAACGCCTATTGACATTGGCATTGTAAGAGATGTTAAGCATCGCTTATATCGCCAATGCGCCACCAACCTTGGGAACTAAGATGTTATGTCCCTTGTGTCTATAATTACACTGGCTCACTCACCCTTCAAACCGGAATACAACAGTACCAAGTACTGCTGTTTTGCGGTAAAATATCTTGTGAGTGGGTGGCACCTACCCAGACGAGCTTGCAGAAAGCTCTACCACCAAGTAAAGTGTGTTTCAATAACTGAGCCTAACGGTCAATTTAATTTCTTCTCTAGTTTAAAAGTTACACTTTCAATTGTTAAGCCAATCAATTCACAAGAAACAAATACATATATGTGGCAAGGGTGGTCACTTTCCATCAGGTGAGCCTCCTGCTCGTTGCCCCCCTTACCCCCCTCACTTCCAACCCCTCTACCAAAAGATTAGAATAGTTATTTACTTGGTGGTAGGGCTTTGCGCAATACCACCCGGGTAGGTATCGCATATGACCGCCAAACGGTAATATTTAAAGTTGTGTTTCGTTTTCTAGAGTGAGTGAGCCAGTGTAACTCCAGGCACAAGGGACGTTCATCTTAGTTTCCAAGGTTGGTGAAGTGGTTATATAAGGGATGGTTTATTGAAGTGCTTATCTCTATGGGCAGTGGTGACCACTTCACACCACACACAATTGCCAGCCTGCCTACCTATTACATGTAGATGAGCTTAGAATGTAAATTCTAAAGACAATATCCGGTCAGAAGTTTAGTTATGTTTAAATAACACACATAATATGATTCCACAAACCCTTAATATAAGAAATAATTAAAAACATTCAAGTATTCGTCCGAAATCGAACCCGTGACCCTATTTTATCCGTAACGAAGTTTTAAATATTCAATGTTAAAAGCTAGTGAAATTTCTATAAAAGATGAATTATAAGATTTAACTCAAATCATAATTTAATCGAAGATTCCATTCATATGAAAATTTCATACACTAATTTGAACTTTATTACAATAGCAATAAGTGTCATATTTTTAGCAACCAAGTCATATCTGATCATTTTTCGTTATTGGAAAATGGTTCTTATTTCCATAAACATAAGGTTCAATGATTTTAATACTGATGGATCACTTACATGATAGCCATTTGCTTGTAAAACTTCATAAACATTACGGGTACCTTATTGGGGTTGTTAAAATGACGCTTTTTTAAATTATTTAAGGTGGTCCTAATTAAAAATATGTATATATTATAAAATGTTACAACTGACATAAATTATATTTAATTAAATATATGTTTGATTAATTTATGAATAGCTTCATTGTGCCCGTGGCTTCATCTGCGTAGGTATCTGTGACTATAGTAGTACATACTTATACATATATACTATATTTCTTCTGACTTGCTTTACAAATAGATTTTTAACGGTGACATTTTATTAACACTATGGCTATAAAATATGGCCTGTGTTATATAAGGTAGAAATCTGTTTAGTAGTTTCAGAGTAATTTGATACAAAGGAACAAACATTGTCTTTTTCTAATTTATATTCTGATAGAAGTATCTGTTGACGTTATTCATTTTAACATATCTTATTTGACTTGTTTCTCATGCGTGTAATCAACATGCAACAGGCAATCTCCGTCTTTTCCTGATATTTAAGATGAGGGATGACGGATGAAGATAACAATGAATAAGCATCTCCTAGGTAAGCGTAGTCCATTGCAAGGTGCTTCAGTACTGACAGTCTGACAGCAGGTATTTATAATCTCGGTCAAGTATAAGCATCAGTAAGAAAAACTGCTTTTATGATAGTTTCAGTAATAATAATAATTACTAATGTTTTTCTTGTATAACAGTTCATTTATTTTTAATATATTGAATGGATAAGACATTAATTTTACAGCCTATTTCAATTTATATTTAATGGACATCCATATAAATTTCCAATATCATTTAATTTGCTTATAAAAAATAAAAATATAATTCTATAATATGTTTAATTTGAAGTTCTTTCTGACGTTATGAACTTTATGTAATTATATTTTTTTTTAAATAATATAATATTATTATAATATGTTAATATAGTAGCAACATTTTAGCCGCCAACCCGCTCTGTGACTCACACGTAAATATTTACGAAGAGAGAACGCTGCTCGCCAAATGTTCTGTGCCATAGAGCTTTGAAACTGTTAGAAGTGAAATATATTTAAAGAGCTTGACCTACTTCTAAGAAGCTGGATTTACGTATCGATTATCTTAACAATTCTATTTTTTCTTTAAATATTTTGTTACTTCTATCTTTATTTTTTTTTATTTAAAAAATGTAGGCATGCTGGCAAATGGGAACCGAATAGTAAGTTGTCACCGCCAGTAATTGACTTTATCACTGTAATAAATAATAAACACATTTTGTGTCAATGCGCCACCAACCTTGTGAACGAAGATGTTATGTCCCTTGTGCCTGTAATGATTGGTTGGTATTTACACAGCACTAAGCCTATTCTGTAGTTATTCTGGCTCACACATACATGCAGAAAACATGAGCCAGAATGACTACAGATTAAAAATACAAGAGTTCTTTGAAAAAGCAATGACATAATAATAATGACATGATAATAATAATAATAATATCCTGGGACATTATTCATACACGGCCATCTGATCCCAAACTAAGCAGAGCTCGTACTGCGGAAACCAGACAACTGATATACTTACATATACTACTTTTCTTTTGTAAATAAATACTTATATAGATAATTACATCCAGACTCAGGACAAACAGACATGTTCATGCACACAAATGTCTGTCCTGGGTGGGAATCGAACCCACGACCTGCTGCTTGAAAGTCAAGTATCTTACCAAACACACCAACAGGCTCGTATAAGAATCGAATCGTCCTTTAAAACTCAAAATCGCTTCAATATATAAATAAATATAAAACACATAAGTTAGGTTATATAATATATAAGGAAAAGAAATACTTAATACGAGTACATGGAACAGTTAGTATATATCTTTGTATTATCCAAGTGTACGATTCATTTGAAATACGCAAAAAGATACAAACTCCATTAAATATATTAAACATTCGTACATTTAGGAATCATTCATTACATTCGGTCATTACATTCTCGTTCAATGTTGACCCTTTACTTTTTATTAAAAGGCTTGTATGTTAAATCTTATATATATGTGGAAGAGACTTATATTGATCCATTACTATGAGTACAATTCGAAAAATACCACTGGTTTATGTAGATTATAGAGAGAAAAACTGGCAAGAAAATAAAAAAAAATACAAATATGTATAAATCGCATAATAATGTCCTCCAGACCGAATTTCGGTCACGGCGGCCTATCTCAAGAGAGGATAACCAACTGTACAGGAGGTATTATAGTGCACAAGTGTGTGCGCAATCACAGGTGCACTCTCTAATCCCTGGATCTCATAATCCGATGTGACGGCAATCAAACACGACCGGAAAGAGTTCAGGTGCAGGACCAACGGTTTAACATGCTATGTACACTTCCAACTTACAGACTCCGGGCTGCTACTGAGAATTTTCTGACAGAAAAACCCAATAACTTTTTATTGGCCCGACCTGGGAATTGAAACCAGGACCACCGAGTCTGCGGCCTTATATCTAGCCACTAGACCAACGGGCTATCAAAATCGCAAACACTTTCATTCAACACGATATCCAGCAATTCAATTCGAATCAGTAACATAGTAATTGGCTTTACTAATGAGATTACTTTTAATAACTAATTGAAGCCTTTCAGTTTAGTTTACACTTGGTGGTAGAGCTTTGTGCAAACTTTTTGCTTGGGTAGGTAGCACCCACTCATCTGATAGTCTACAGCAAAACAGCAGTACTTGCCATTGTTATGCTCCGGTTTGAAGAGTGAGCCAGTGTAATTACAAGCACAAGGGACATAACGTTCCAAGGTTGGTGGCGCATTAACGATGTAAGCGATGGTTAACATCTCTTACAATGCCAATGTGGGCGTCGTGATGACCATTAACATCAGGTGGCCCATGTGCTCGTCCTCGTGGATAAAGTGACACAAAAATTTAAAATAATGAATAACTAATAATTTACTAAAAGCAGAAAATTAAAAAATATGTTCTCTCTCTTTCTTTTAATTGCTCTCCTGTAATACGTATTTGCATTCTCATTATATTGAAGGTATTGATGTAAACGTGCGATATGTATCATAAAACATAATAATAATAATAATTTCTAATTATATTACAGCGCAAATAAATAGAAAGCATAAAATTACTTAATGTTCCGTCCCGTTCCGTTCCGTGATGACATGCCCCGTTCCTTTTCAAATTATTATTTCTTAATAAATAAATACAACATGATCTATCTAAAACTTCTTAAGCTCTTACCATTCGCGTCATAAAACGCATTACTAGGTACGAATTAGCGCCTTAAACGGCTTCGAGTCCCGGGCTAGGTAAACAACTAAATGCATTACGGCCATCGGGAAGGCACCTTCGTTAATATCGTCTATCATTAAGGCCTTTAGATGACGGTTAGTAGGAATTAATTTGTATTTAGATTGGTGGGTTATTTCATTTAGAAATCGATGTTTAAAGTGTTATAGACCTTATGTTGTATGTATAAGGTATAAAATTCGACTTTGGTCATGGTATTTTGTCTTTTTGGTGATTTCGCTAATTTTATAATTCTGTTTATTGTAATCATTAGTTTATTGAGAATTTGTATTATGATTTAAATTAGGCTCGTTAATTTAAAATAAATTATAATAATTTAAAATAACAAAGTGGAAGGAACTACTAATGTGCATAAATATAATAATGTTTTATATAATATTTTACTTTATATATAAAATATTATTATTAACCTCATATGCATATTATATCTACATTTAATTTAGAACCTGTTGGAACTAAAAAAAACATACAGACGAATTGATAACCTCCTCCTTTTTTGAAGTCGGTTAAACAAGAACACACATTAATTTCCTATTCTCATCTATACTCCTTTTTATTTACATTAAAACCTTAACTAAATACAAATAACATTTAAAAATAATTATTATACAAGTCGTGACCGCGTGGAATGGTGGCAAGAATGCTAGCAGCATTTCCCCTTTGAATCGCAATTCCGATTCTCTGGGCGAAAAATTAACCAGCCCTCCTGTCACCAGTGGAGGCAATAAGGCGGGGAGTAATATTTTCGATGTACTATAATAATATCTATACTTATATTTTATTTTTTAAATAAACTAATTTTACAATACTAAGTACATATATTATTGTTGTGTGTCCGGCTTGAAACATTAGTGAGTCAGTGCAAATAAAGGCACTCTGAGGAGAGCTCCGCCGTCCACGATCGGAGCTCAGCACGGGAGAGCCCGTATCAACACGAACCCCCAGCTTCTCAGATTCATACCGAGAATGGCCATCACAGTTGCGCTCCAAGGGTGCCGGGTATTTTTCTTGACTTGTGCATGTAGTTTTTTTTCTCCCAGTGGAAAGGGTGAAAAAGAAACTACATTTTTTTTTATTGCTATGGAAGGTGGACGAGCATGTGGGCCACCTGATGGTAAGTGGTTACCAATGCCCATAGACATTGGCATTGTAAGAGATGTTAACCGTCGCTTACATTGCCAATGCGCCACCAACCTTGGGAACTAAGATGTTATGTCCCTTGTGCCTGTAATTACACTGGCTCACACACAATGCACAAGTCTTAGTTCCCAAGGTTGGTGGTGCTTTGGCAGTATAAGGGTTGGTTAATATTTCTTACAATACCAAAGTAATGAGATCCACTTACCAGTCTACCTACTACCATAAAAGTATATAGTAAGTCAAAATCAACAGCTACCCTTCAAAACTCAATTAGTTCATAGTAAGTAAGTTTTACAAATATAAAAACTTTTACATTTAAAATGTCACTCAGATATATGACGTCGTAGAATTATTAATTAGTAATTTGTCACCACAATAATGATAATAAAACTCCAGTAGGTAATTAAATAAAACACACAACCCTGTTTGTGTAACACGCTCGATTAATAGCAACCGCTAGAGCCTCCATATACTAAAAATAATTATATAAAAGTAAGGTTATTTTTATAGCTTTAAAAGGATGATAGGTTATTTTTTCAAATATTGATCCAAGGTATTCGAAGGTTGAAAGCTGTTTCATCTCCATATCTTGAAAATACCGGCCGAAGTGCAGTGTGCTGTGCCAAGGTCGCTGAGAAGGCTGTGGGTAATGACCAGGAATGCGCGTCCGCTGCATGCTGGTGGTCAGGATACCCGTAGTAGCCGTGGATGCTGGCTGGCTGTATGACTCGCTGCTCGAAAGCTTGAGGAAATGATGATGACGTCACAATGACGCAGCTTTTTCGAAGGTTTCGCTGACGTTCATGCTCGGGGTCACCAGTTTGGGGATGGCCAACATTGAAAAGGGAGGACCCTCCGACCAGACGGGTGTTGTGTCTGGTGGGCTACTGCCCGACGATTGTTGTCGGGTTCTTGTATTTATGTTCAATTGCTCTGATAACTTTAATAACGCGACGTAGGATACGTCTGTTCATAGTTCGTATGTAGCGAGATAGATGTCGCTACAGCCATCATTTTGCTTCATTGTGGATTGGTGGTGGTAGGATTGTATCTGATGTATGCAGATTTCGACGCCTAACTCAGATTTACTACAATCAGAAAATAAGCACATGTATAATTCAGAGCTGGCCCGTGTTCTATGTTCGAATTTCAAAAAAGTGATTTTTTTTTTATTTTTTTTTAAGTGAAACTTCTTTAGAATCGTTGTGATTTCAAACCGGATGCAACGGAAAAAACGACAGGTAAGAGACACAAATACAAAAATGTGTAGGATGAAGCCAGCAAAGAATGAGACAGAAATATACATACTATTTTATATTATTTCTTTTGTCGATTTACTGAAGTTTCACTTCTATCGTGTATGAATCGCACACATACCTTTTTAACTTTAGCTTACTATATCTGAGCAATATATTTATATAAGATATGAAAATTAGCTTCACTTTAGTAGCGTAAGATATCTTGTAACAAACGCGAGTGATGAAACCCAATCGGTACAGTTATATATATCTGTAAAAATAACATTTTCCATATAAAACTGTTTCGCCTCAAGCCATTAAAGGTTTTGTTGGTTATTTTTTTTTTTTAATTCTGTCCATCTTAATGTCGGAATCGACATTTTATTTTTCAATTAAGGATTGACATTTCATCTCAAACTTATGTACGTTTAAAATCAAACGTCCAATTTCCTTATTTTATATTCGTTTTTATGTTACAATTTTTGTGAGCTTTATTGCTCAAGTTAATTTAGACGTTGATTGCTATCATTTAATTATAATTTATTATTATTATTAAGAGAAACCCGAAAAATGACAAAAAAACCACATGTATTTATTTTTTGGACAAGATTGTAATATACTTCATTGCTGGTGATTGTGTGACATTTCATCTGGCTAGCTTAGAGTGAGATTAAGCATCGATACATATTTTTTTTACTTATTACATAATAAGTAGATATGCTATCGAGATTAACTTGGATCTAAAGAAATTAGTAATATTTTTTTAAAGTTAAACATATGTTTTCAAGACGGGTAAATGGGCCACCTGATCTGAAAGAAACATTAATCATTCTTTATATCGCCAATGCGCTACTAATCTTGGAAATTAAGATGTTATGTCCCTTGTATCGGTAGTTACACTTGGTGGTAGAGCTTTGTGCAAGCTCGTCTGGGTAGGTACCACCCACTCATCAGATATTCTACCGCAAAATAGCAGTACTTGGTACTGTTGTGTTCCGGTTTGAAGGGTGAGTGAGCCAGTGTGATTACAGGCACAAGGAACATAACATCTTAGTTCCCAAGGTTGGTGGCGCATTGGCAATGTAAGCGATGGTTAACATCTCTTACAATGCCAATGTCTATGGGCATTGGTGACCACTTACCATCAGGTGGCCCACATGCTCGTCCGCCTTCCTTTGCAATAAAAAAAAAAAAAAAAAAAAACTGACTGACTCACACTTCGACAAAGCGCAACAATTACAATCTCTACCATTAATTGTAAGTTAAGTGCCGTGTATGACATAATTAAGCCAGAAATATTTCCTATTAAAAATAATTACCAAGTAGTAGCTTTATATTCAAAACGAAATCTAAGTTTGAAGTAACTTCGTCTACGTCATTATAAAATTAAATATTGATCACAAAAGTTCGAAGCTACGAATTTAGCGTTTAACACTAAGTGTTTAATATTATGAAGGCTTTGCGTGTATGTTGCATGCTGTCGGTTGTGATAAGGCAGGCCATTCAATTCCTTTCGATTTCTGTTCTTTGATCTCTCGGATATGGATGAGAGGCTCTCTTCCATATCAGCAGACGTGTTCTCCACTAGAAAAAAGGTCTCCTCCTTCGAGTTGAAGCATCAGGAACACTGCAGGCTCAAGCGAAATGGCGCGATCCTTTCTTAATGTAAGAGGGGGCAAAGCAGGAGGCTCGCCTGATGGAAAGTGACTACCACCACCCATGGACACACGCAGCTCCCGAAGACTTGCATTGCTGGACTAGTCCGCGCGCAAATGCCTAGCTGGAACTATCCTGCTTATGATGCCTGGATGAGATGGGACGATCTGTCTTTGCGTCGCGTGGTCAATGTCGTGCAAGGACTTTCAGCCGTAGCCTTCTTCTGTGAGACAGCTGTGAGCTGTTCAATCGCCATCTTAAAAAATCAAGTTTAATGACGTCATTATGTTAAGACTAGATTTTTTTTTTTTTTTTTATTGCATAGGAAGGCGGACGAGCATATGGGCCCCCTGATGGTAAGTGGTCACCAACGCCCATAGACATTGGCGTTGTAAGAGCTGTAAACCATCTCTTACATCGCCAATGCGCCACCAACCTTGGGAACTAAGATGTTATGTCCCTTGTGCCTGTAATTACACTGGCTCACTCACCCTTCAAACCGGAACACAGCAATAACAAGTACTGCTGTTTTGCGGTAGAATATCTGATGAGTGGGTGGTACCTACCCAGACGAGCTTGCACAAAGCTAGTTGCAGGCTAGATTGTAATATAATGTAGTTCCTTCTGTTTAATACGCAACAACACACACAAAAAAAATTTCACACTCAATAGGTAGTTAAACAATACAGTTATATAATTCGACTCCGATTTCTTGGAAAATTGTTTACATCACTAATAGCCTGGTTTAAGTCATGTACGCACAATTGTATACTGTGTTCAAATAAGCACTTAAAGTCACCTAACAGATATAATTATACAAGTATATCGTGTAGAATTAAAAAGTATACACCTCATCTGTTAGGAATGTAGTCTAGATAACTAGATACATACATAAGCCGGTTTTCTAGAATTTTACACAAAAAACTTTATAATAATGGTAACTTGAAATTCTTATTGTACTTTGTATTCATGAATTTTGTTATAAAGTTTAATTGATACATTTTATATTTGGTGTATGTAAAATATTTCTGTAATAACTGTATTTGTTTTTAAAACCGTTTGCTTCTCTTTTTTTCTTTTCTCTCGCTGGAAAAACGCATTTACTTGTTTCCCCCACATGAGATGGTTTGCTGCTCTAATAAATAAAATAAATAAATAAACTTAAAAAGAATAAAGGCTTAATAAAAATAATAACAAGAAAATAAGACAATTGTAATAAACGATTACTGAAATTCAACCCAAATCAGAATAAGATCTTGTTACAGAGGCGTAAGCCCAGCAGTGGGACATTCACAAGTTACTTTATAATACACGGGTTATTTGCATGGTCGGTAGACTTGCCTTTCGCGTTGCAGGTCGTGGGTTGGGTGGGTTGGGTGGATGGGTTTTTTGGGTTGAACATGCCTGTTTGTCCTGATTATGGATGTAATTATCTATATAAGTATATACAAAATAAAAGTATTATATGTATATCAGTTGTCTGGTTTCCATAGTACGAGCTCTGTTTAGTTTAGGATCAGTAAGCCTTGTGTGAACAATGTCCCAGGATATTATTATTAGTATTAAATAAATAGAAAAAAATATTGTTAAATATACAGTTAAATTCACTTTTGTCGGAACATTTATAGACAGCTTTATTAAACATTTTGCAAGCATCTTCTCACGTAGGTATGAATAAACTATACACCATGAAAGGATGCCTTGTGCGCTGCTTATAGCCTGTATGGAGTTTTATAGGTATCTGATGAGATAGCGCTAATATGACCGAGCCATACATCGCGCGGAGATTCATTAGTCGATGGTAAATTTTGATCAGGGCTCGGTTTAACGATAAGATTACTATTTTACTTATTAATATTATTAATGCGATATTCTTGTTACGATCATACGTAACTACTGTATCGATTTTGATGAAATTTTGCGTAAATGTAATCGTTGTCACAGAAAAGAACATAGAGAATCTAACGCCCCTACAAAGCAAAGCTGCGGGTGGAAATTAGTATATAATAAATTAGGTCTAAAGAAATTAAAATTGTCCATTCAAGTAGAATATTAAAAGCACTTGAATGTTGTGAGTTTTATATTTTAAGTGAAAAAAACACTCAGTTGTTACTCTCTTATATATATAACATTGTATGTGCGTTTTTCTTCACCATCAAGCAAGAGATGAATTATTAACACAAAATAAGCACATGAAAATTGAGTGGTGCTTGCCCGGGTTTGAACCCACGATCTTCGGTTAAGATTCACGCGTTCTAACCACTGAGCCATCTCGGCTAGTAAGTATTTCATTTAATAAACACATCACCTCAATCATCTTCTTAAGAGACTAAAACTGTCAAGTACAGCTCCTACAACTATCTTTAAACCTCGCTGCTTCTTCTGATGCAAGTTTTATGTATATTGGTTAAGTATTTTTTCAGATTAACATTTCAACGAAAACTCTTCATTATTTACTAACATATATAATTTTTTTGTATGTCTGTTCGTCACCTAACTCCTCCTAAACGGCTAGACCGATTTGGATGAAATTTTGCGTGTATGTTACAATTAATTTCTGGATTGTTGTAAAGCACAATTGGGCTAGATAGGTGGCGCTGATAATTCATTAAATTAAAAAAAATGTCTGTATGCTGGGTCTGCTATTACATTGTTAATAATGAATGGTTTGTCAATAAATAATATAGATAAAATAAATATTATCAGTAGAATATTAGAACTTGGTGGTAGGGCTTTGTGCGAGCTCGACTGGATAGCTACCACCCACTCATCGAATATTCTACCGCAAAACAGCAGTACCTGGTATTGCTGTGTTTCGGTTTGAAGGGTGAGTTAGCTAGTACAATTACAGTCACAAGAGACATGACATCTTAGTTCCCAAGTTTGGTGGCGCATTGGTGATGTAAGTGATAGTTACCATATCTTACAATGCCAATGTCTATGAGCGTTGGTGACTACTTAACATCAGATGGCCCACAAGCTCGTCCGCCTTCATATACAATAAAAAAAAACTAATTTCTTGAACTAATGAAAGTGTATATACTTGTCTATACACAATACAATGGTTCGTTCGTCTGTCGGTCATCAATCAATCACACGGAATCGTTTCAAATTTAATTATTTCTAACTTAATTATACCGTACTATTTGACGTTAAACTTAATTTTTAACTAGTTAAAATGAGTTTGTATTACATAATTAAGTTTATATAATCAAATTTAAGCGAACTAATAAATTAAATTGGTAGTGCTTCATCTGGGTATACATCTCTTTCTTCTGGGTACACATTGTTACCCCCAAATAGTAATATTTTTATAAGAATAAACTGTATAAATTGATATGATATCATTTCATATCGAATATCGTTCTTCAAGTGTACACCAATAACTTAAATTAATACTACCCGAGATTAAAACCCTGCTAAATTAAAAATAGGGGGAAATACTCAAAAATACAATATGTATGTGAATATCCCACTGCTGGGCTAAGGCCTCTTCTTCTCTTTTGAGAAGGAGGTTTGAGCTTATTCCACTGCGCTGTTCAAATGCGGGTTGATGGAATACACATGGGACAAAATTTAACTGAAATTTGACACATGCAACCTGCATGCAACCTCAGGATGTTATCTTTCACCGTTTAGCACGAGATTAATTATAATCACAAATTAAGCACATGAAATTCAGTGGTAAAAAGATTTTGTTTCAATTTCATTTTAACTTTTTTTTGCGTAGGTAGATAGACGAGTATATGGGCTACCTGATGGTAAGTGGTCATTAACGGTCATAGACATTGGCATTGTAAGAGATGTTAACCATCGCTTACATCGCCAATGCGCCACCAACCTTGGGAACCAAGATGTTATGTCCCTTGTGCCTGTAATTACAATGGCTCACTCACCCTTCAAACCGGAACACAACAGTACCAAGTACTGCTGTATTGCGGTAGAATATCTGATGAGTGGGTGGTATCTACCCAGACGAGTTCGCACAAAGCTCTACCACTAAGAAAGATAATATTTAACGTTTAACTTTTAAAGATAACATTTAACGTATCGTAATGTATTGTAATGTAATGTCTCTTATCTTCACTTCAAACTTCAATTTCAAATACATTTAATACGAAACTTAATATATTTAAGGTCGATACCACATCCATACCAATTTTCTATTCTAAGCAAAAAACAACGTCTTCTCTCATAAATATGCATAGATTACTGTTTCGATACTGATCAGTTTTTGAACTTGCAAACGAAACTGTCAATGTATAATGAGAAATTACGATACATTCGAATTTTGTATCGTATCTGCGATTTCAAGTGGCGATTATTTTGTCGAATAAATAGACTTCTTTGCAAAATGCTTCGATGAAATGATTGATGGTGAAAAAACTCGTTATTATGTTAATTTTATGAATTACTAACTCAATCTTTATTTATTTTTCTTATATGTTTAATTATTAATGCCCAAGTAATCCTCTTGCACTGTTTACGCTATCTTTGCGCGAATTGTCAATTATTAGTCCAGCTTTATTTTTTTATCACAATGTATTGCTTTTACTGATTGTAATTTGTTATGCCTAATAAAATAAAATGAATGAACGAATGTACAAATTAAAAAAAAAAGTTAAATTGTATTAGTCTTGGGCTATTGGCAAGAGGCAATTTATTCAAATCCAGATAATTAATAAATTACAGCACAGATTATAAAAAGACGGATGATGAAGGAAGATGGTTAAATTATGGAAAATCATACAACTCTACATGCGTATAAGAAGCATTCAGTACGTAGTAAGTCCCTCCCGTGCCTCGGAAAGCACGTACAACTTGGTTGATCCTGACTGACAGTCGTATAGGATTATAAAAATAGAGGCCTAGAGAGTGCACTGTGTTTATGTTCTTCTACGTATGTGCATATGTGTGTACGTTGAGATTGGCTGTCATGAAGACTATCGGTTAACAGGACAAGAGGAGTCTGTTATCACCACTCCATTTTTCCATTTTCCAATAATCTTTAAAGACAAATTTTTCCTTCTTATAAACTTCATTACTTACAGAAGTACTTGCTGTGTTGGTTTGAAGGGTGAGTTAGCCCGTATGTACAGGCACAAGGGACATAACATATTAGTTCCCAAGGTTGATGGCGCATTGGCAGTGGTAGCCCATATACTCGTCCGCCTACCTATTCTATATAATTATACTAAAACTTCAATAGAATTAAATACCCTTAGGATCAATTATATCATTTTTAAAGGTTTAAGATGAAATTAACAAACAAATATACATTCAAACACACAGATTATTAACTACCCATAATCGTATTCCGAAAACCGATAAACTTGAAAATTTCAAAGTGTTCGATTTTTAAATTATTTTTAAGAATCGAACTCCCACAACAGCAAAATTCCAAACGGGTTAATAAATGTCAACACTGAAGGAAACGATTATAATGTTTCCCTTTTCTTAGCAATTTTACAACTTCTTCAAAGGAATAACACACACAAAAACAAACATTACCGCAGTGCGCAAAAACCTTCCATTCAAAAAGAGAAGCATTTACGATAATATTTTATTGCCTTTTGTTTTCAGATGTACCTCAATTCACGGAGAATACTATATTATTTTTGATTAGAAAAGGAAGCGTAACGTTGCACGCGAATGTACTTATCTGTCATATGTTTTGTTATACACTTCTGACACCGACTGTACACGGTCTACATACATATATAAATATCAATAGTGAATTTTGTGCGTGAATGTACTTAAAAATAATAATACACACTGTACTAGGATTTTTTTTATTCAAATAATTTCAATGGAAGAATTATGATAAGAGCAATTCGATTGTATTAATATTATTTTAATGTAGTAATTAAGACGAGAAAGTCTAACAACTTCACTTGGTGGTAGAGCTTTGTGCAAGCTCGTATGGGTAGGTACCACCCACTCATCAGATATTCTACCCCAAAACAGTAGTACGTGCTAATGTAATGTTCCGGTTTGAATGGTGGGTGAGCCAGTGTAATTACAAGCACATGGCACATAACATCTTAGACCCCAAGGTTGGTGGCGCATTGGCGATGTAAGCGATGGTTAACATCTCTTACACTGCCATTGTCTCTGGGCGTTTGTGACCACTTACCATCAGGTGGCCCATATGCTCGTCCGTCTTCCTATGCCATAAAAAAAACAATCAGATAAACAAAACGCTTTCATTAGTTAGAATATACATGTCGTAGGCGTTTCTCAGCTCGTTAAGGAGAATGGAGTCTATGTTATTTTTAATTTGTTATTAATTATGATTAAAGCTTAGTTATAATTTAGTTATATTAACATCTGCCTCTTAATAAGCTGGAGATCCAATGGCCCAGTGGTTGGAGTAATTAATTTGATACCGGGTTCAATATGACGAGCACCATTGAATTTTCATGTCATTTTTTATAATTCATCATTCAATCATGTCGCAGAAGGAGGCAGCGGAGCTGCAGCGTGAGGAAAGTGTCTCCGCTGAAGAAGATTGGGGAGAAGGCGTCGGCTCTATGTGGAACTTCTCTCCCCGCCGTAAGCACCGCCGGGGCATAGTGGGTTCTCTGTATCCGAGAACCCCCTTCAAAATGGAGGCTCCCATAGGCGACCAATCAGCCGACCGTCGGGGCGTCTCGGTAGCATGCGCAAGCGATCCCGTGGGGCCCCGCGACCAGACGGAGATACCTTTGGATTTTCCAGCACCTTCTGTGCTGGTGAGCCCCACATTACCCCTCCCCCCCTCATCTGGGGAAACCCGTAAACACGTTTAAACCAACGATAAAAAAGACCTTATACCATTTAAAGGTTATATTATAGCAAAATAGTGTATATATCAACTAAATCTACCTGACACACGCGAAAGAAGCCATAGGCGGAAAATAATCCTCTCTAACTCAACATACATAATGTGATGTCGAGGTTTGATTCTGGTTCCTTGGGTTTATTTGTCGCAAACTAAGTCTTTTATTGAAATTAACAGAATTTTTAACAAATAATATAAATGCGAATGTGAGTTTGTTTGTTACGCATTTACGCCTAAACCACTGAACCGATTTAAAAAATTATTTCACCAATGGAAAGCTACATTATCAGCGAGTAACATTGGGTACATTTTATCCCCGTATTCCTAAGGGGGCGGGAACTAAGTGGGTGTAACTGCGAGGAAATCCTAGTATATTATAATTATTAAAAATGTCGTATCGCAATTCAATCTACAAATTCAACCATAACTATATTAATGTCTCAGACATTAGGATGTATATTGTTATTATAACACATAAGACCTTTTGTAAACAAGTCTAGTTACCACTATTTTCAATTTCAAAGGTGACAACATTATCGTATCTCTCGTCTGTGGCGCATTGACGGAAGCAATCGTTGACATTTCTTACACTGGCAATAGCAAGTATGAATGGTAGGCTCTGAGCAAGCTCGTTTGGGTAGGTACCACCCACTCATCAGATATTCTGTCGCAACACAGCAGTACTTGTTATTTTTGTGTTCCGGTTTGAAAGGTGAGTTAGGAAAGTGTAATTACAATCACAAGGGACATCACATCTTAGTTTCCAAGGTTGGTGGTTTATTGGCGATGTCTTTTTTTATAGTGTACTATGCCACGCCTCGAAAGACGCACTGACTGCCTCGTTGGTCTAGTGGCTCGATATAAGGCCGTAGACTCGGTGGTCCTGGGTTCAATTCCCAGGTCGGGCCAATAAATAGTTATTAGGGTTTTCTGTCAGAAAACTCTCAGTAGCAGCCCCGAGTCTGGAAGTTGGAAGTGTGTACACTCCCGTGCCTCGGAAAGCACGTTAAGCCGTTGGTCCTGCGCCTGAACTCATTCCGGTCGTGTCGGGTTGCCGTCCCATCGGATTATGAGAGCTAAGGAAAAGAGAGTGCACCTGTGTTTGCGTACACACTTGTGCACTATAATATCTCCTGCGCAGTTGGCTAATCTCCCTTGAGATTGGCCGCTGTGGCCGAAATCAGTCTGGAGGACCTTAATATGCCACTGTCTATGGGCGTTGGTGACCACTTACCATCAGGTGTCCAATACGCCTACCTACTTATACTATAAAAAAAATCATGTGGGTAAGCTACATGTCTATAAAAACAAGTATAAATTTCACACTATTTCTTTCGTCATCATAATACAATAATTGTAACATATACAAGTGGCTATTAAATATAATTGTACGAAATAATCTTTTGATATATAAACTTACCAATCATTAAAACTCGCAAATTAAAGAATAAAAACCAATTGACGCCCCGCATAAAGAATTAAAAATATCACCCAATCAGTTCTGACAGACTCGCATAATAACATCGAACGAACTCAACCGCTTTAAAAACCTTTTTTTTTTTGTTCTTTTTTCAAACAATTAATCAAACGCGGCACGAAAAAAAACCTCTAAAACTCAAAAGTTCTGCATCCATGCATTGACGGACCTCCTTTCAGCAACTGTCAAAGTGACAGTTGATTTATGATTTTCCATTGTGGCAACACTCGTTCGTTATGGCGCGAAACCCATTTATATCGCTAATGACATTTAGAGATATCTAAAACGGTGGATAATGAACGATGAACAAAAATATATAACATAATAAACTGTATTATTGATGTTGTATGTTCATAAAATTTAATTTTTATTTAATGTTATATTTTTAATACTTAAATTTAAAGCAAGCAAAGTCAATAATTGAGAATAAAAACATTTAGAATTCAAAAAAAGTATTTTGAAATCGTAATAAATACTTTTTATCAATACCATACCATATAATTATATACCATGTCAAACTATCCATTTTTCTTGTGTGTAATTTCTCATATCATTCATTTAATCCATGTACCTAAGAAAATATTAATAACAATATATATGTAATTAATTTGTTTATTAAATTAAAAAAAAATCTACAAAACTCAGCATGAACATTGGACGTTTAATGTTTTCCTTTGCAACAAAACCCATTAAGAAATCATAGTTCTAAATTTAAATTTCTTCACCGATACCATGTGTTGTATTGTGTTTTTTACACGTCTTTGACCTTTGACTTGCCTGTAATTACTTAGTATTGACTAATTGCGTGGGCAATGTGAATAATTTTTTATATTATTAACAGATAGTCATATGAAGTTTGTATTTTTTGTTATAATCTATGAGAGGGGCTATCCCTCTCATAGATAATTAACAGACTATAGTTGAAACTTCAGTTAAAAGATACGTTTAGAAATTTCAAGTTATTAAAACGCATGAATTTGTAATTCATTTTACAAAAAAGTCGAGATGGCCCAGTGTTAAGAACGCGTTAATCTTAACCGATGATCGTGGGTTTAAACCCGGGCAAGCAAAACTTGAATTTGTTATTACAATTCATCTCGTGCTTAACGGTGAAGGAAATGATCGTGAGGAAACCTGCATGTGTAAAATTGTTTAATTTCATTGAAATTCTGTCACATGTGTATTCCACAAACCCGCATTGGAGCAGCGAGGTGGAATAAGCTCCAAACCTTCTTCACAAAAGAGGAGAAGAACCCTTAGACCAGCAGTGGAACATTCACAGGCTGTTACTGTTACTGACTTATTTATCTTTATTTTCTAGCATACCTTATATTATACATACATCCTTATACATCCTTATGCATCCTTATATTATACACAAATAAATGTATAGGATGGTGTACATCACGTGTTAATTGTAACAGATTTCACAACATTCAACACAATACATGTTCAAATTTCGAAATAGGATTTATTTTCCCGCCTTATTGCCTCCACTGGTGACAGGAGAGCTGGTTCATTTTTCGCCCAGAGAATCGGAATTGCTATTCAAAGGGGAAATGCTGCTAGCATTCTTGCCACCATTCCACGCGGTCACGACTTGTATAATAATTATTTTTAAATATTATTTGTAAAATACAAATTATAGTTAATTGTACTTTAAACGTATCTTAAGCAAATGGGTCTCGCCAATAATCTTAAAAACCGCATCGCAGCCAAATGTAACATCGTTCAAAATGCAATAAAAATCTTATCGAACTAAATGCATCCAATTTTATAATGTACGAAAATCCATTACAATAGAATAAAAATAACACAGTGAAAGAGCTCTTAACTCAATATATTAAACTCCAAAATGGCGTCGCAAGAATGTTGCCAGATTAAAAAAAATATGTAATGCATATTCGCCTTTTGTTATCTGTATCAATGTGTCTCTTAAACGCTGTTTCTTTTAACAGCTTTTTGTTTTTTTTTTTCAACCATTATTTTAAGTCTTTTAGGCCTTATAGCTTAGTGCCTGAGTGATATATAGTTGTTTTTTTTTTAAAGTTAAGGTATATGCTCTTTATTTTAATGATTATTGCAGATTTAATGTTTTAAATATTTATGATTTATATAGAAATAACACTGATTTCATATTGCAATTATTAAAATAAGTGAAATATATAATAGAGTTGAAAAGGTCACTGACCTTTCTTTAAAAAAAAACTGGATTTGTAAAAGCCCGTCGTGGTAAGTACCATACAGTACCACACGTCACGTATTATGTTCTACCGTTAAACTGCTATACTTATTGTTGTGCTCTAGTTTGATGTGATATAATGATGAGTGAACTTACGTACCAGGCATGATTCTTGAGGAGAACTGGGAAATGGACCATCTAATCTTAAATGGTTACCCACAGTAAGGAATAATAACCATCCCTAACATAGCCAATGCACTAACTTTGAGAACTAAGATGTTATGTCACTTGTGCCTGCTCATTCAGCCATCATATACAACAATACTTAGCAATGCTATCTGGTGGTAGAATATATAACCAACCAAGTACAACGTAATACATGGTCGCACGGACTCCCAAATCTTCCATACTTGAAACAGTAATTTGTTTAACTGCAAATGGTCAACATTAACCTACAACTTCAAGCTTGTCTAAACCTAACAATTTCTTGAAATTAAAACTTAACAAAGGACCATACTATAATAAATTTAAAAATAACTACCAAGTGTGAACAACTTTTGGCCAATGTAACCGAAAATTATCCAAACGAAACACCACCCTTATATAATCAGAATAAAGTTGAAATTCGTTTAAATATAACTATTTTAAACGCAAACGTAGATTGTAAATTAAAAGCCTCACGCTGCCACAGTATAAAACTGGACAGCAATAAACGTTGAATTTGGAAAAAATATACAACACCAATCAAAGGAGAACCGACCGTGATCGAATACAAATAAGGTTGCAATTCGTTAAGCCGTATGATTTACGCGGTATAACTTCGTAATGACGTCACAGCGCTATCATACGTCTTAATCTGGTGATAACAGGGTATTTTTATGAGACCAGTACAACGTAAATGGACTTGAGTTATCTATGAGTGGTTTTGGTTGTTTTTTATGGGGATAGTGTTATGGACATTAGGTAGATAGATAAAGAAATGACGAAATTCGTTTGAGATGATGGAAGTATCTTGCGGAATATTGATCCAGATCCTTTGGTCTACTATCCTCCCTTTTACACATGGGAATAATTCCAAAATCTCTGGTGGAAAATATGTAAGGCTTGAACTATTCAGAGTTTACTTATCTTTTTTTATGGCAAGGGAAGGCGGACGAGCATATGGGCAACCTGATGGTAAATTGTCACCAACTCCCAGAGACATTTGCATTATAAGATACAATCGCTTACATCGCCAATGCGCCACCAACCTTGGGAACCAAGATGTTATGTCCCTTGTGCCTGTAATTACACTAGCTCACACACCCTTCAAACCGAAACACAATAATACCAAGTACTGCTGTTTTGAGGTAGAACGTTTGATGAGTGGTCGGTACTCAGACGAGCTTCCACAAAGTTCTACCACCAAGTATCTGGGAGTATAGAACTAACCTATTTGCACCATTTGACAATTTGCATTTTTTTTAATTGTTACTTCTAATTCTATGTACATCTTTCTATATATCTGTATTATATAAATGGCGTGATTTGATCCTCCTAAATCACACTATCAAAATCCTTATCTAAAACACCATGAGACAGTATTACTTCTTTGCTTTAATAGAATACATGTGTTAGTCGTGCTAGTCGAAGTCGGATAGAAGTCGATGTCGACACATTACGTTCCCATTAACGTTGCGACACGAAAGAAACAAACATACATACATACATACAAACATACATATATCTAAGTCATAGTTAGAATATATACTTATAAGCGTATAGGTAGAGACATTCGATTTTTTTTGATTACCTATACAATAATAGGCGGATGAACATATGGGCCACCTGATGGTAAGTGGTCACCAACGCCCATATACAATGGCATTATAAGAAATGGTTTACATTTCTTTCAGTAAAAAATATTATCTATAAAACATATTACAATAAAAAAAACAAAAATCAATCATAATTGCATGGCACAAGTTTATTTCATAATCTTCAATGGATGATATATAAAAGATTTAATTAAATACCATCATAATCATTTTGGAGGGCATGGAATTGGTTTCCTGGGTGGAGGTGGCGGTGGCAGCTCATCTTTACAAGCCAATCTTTCCCTCATAACCAATTCTTTCCCGCACCATTTGTTATACACGGCTATAAAAACTTGACCAAACGAAAAAGCGGCATTCCTGAAAATCTCATCGGTTTCCCTTGGAAAGCATAACGCACCAGCTGTTAAGAAACCGACGCTTGTACAGAATAATCGTCTCGGTATACCACCCCCACCACCGAGAACATAACCAGTGGTACCACCGATTGCAACCGTGGCTTGTCTGATCGCTAAATTGTTGGAATCTCTCATTCTTTGCTTAAAATCTTTCTTTGCACTACGAATTGCACAACAAGCGCTACAAAATTTATCTTCTACAGCACATTTTGCTAAACAAATGTTCTTTCCGATGAGTTGTCTATAGCTTTTGACATAAGGAAGTAAATATCTCTGAAGCAGTTTGACGTTGGCTTCTGAGCATTTACTCTCGGCTTCTAAGTGGTCTTTGTATTCGAAATGTGGACTTTTGTATAGCGGTAAATCAGAAAATTTCATAGACGGTGGCTTCTGTGGTGGGTCTGGTGGTTTCGCGGCTTCAACCACTGGTATCAGATTGAAGTTCATACCAATCAGAGCTGTTTTTAGCGCTTCTATCCATAATCTTCCGATAATATATAGATCTCCAGATATAATATGTTTTAGAGAATTATTTGTTTCGTTTTTAATATCAGAAGCACTTATGAATTTTTGTTCTAGATTACTCTGTCTTTGATTTCCGGTGAGGCAAGGTTTCATGGCACGTCAATGTTTTTATTAAATATAATTCACGATCAATTTTGCTTTTTAATTTTTGATATAATTATAATATTGTGAATGACATTTGTCATCTTTGACAGATAAATAATACGAGTAACAACAAGAACCTATTTTGTAATTTCATTCGAAATCCTTGTTTTAAAAAGGTGTGTGTGCGATTCACACACGATAGAAGTGAAACTTGCACAAAGAGGAGAGACCGATAATATAAAATAGTATGTATATTTCTGTCTCATTCTTTGCTGGCTTCATCCTACACATTTTTGTATTTGTGTCTCTTACCTGTCGTTTTTTCCGTTGCATCCGGTTTGAAATCACAACGATTCTAAAGAAGTTTCACTTCAAAAATTGATTTAAAAAGGATTTCTTCATTCATATCATTCAATCTAAAGTTCGTTCACTCTGAATGTCAATTGACAGCTGATATCGTTCCGAATCGAATCGAAATCGTTCCGGAATCGATTACGCGAAGCAATTCACGGATTGAACGAAAAAAGTCGTAACTGCAGTTTCATATACCACGTATCCCATTTCTAGTTAGCAAAATTATTCTTATATCTCGCTAAATGTATTAAAGCTCTTATTTGTATCGGTATAGAGCCTAAAATTAATATGATGTACTGATTTTGCGTTGTAAAAGCATGTGGATCGTTATAAATGGAAGATAATCGTTTGGTGCGCATCAGATGAAGATTTCTGTGTCTAGCTTAAACTAGATTTTGTAAATATACTTTTTTTTATAGTTGTATTAATACAATCCAAATTACCATTTCTCGCGCCTTTATTGGCTTGGAAGGAATATATAAACTCCTTATTTTAATAAAAATGATTAAAATAAACAAATTTTAGTTGAAGAGAAAGATGTTGTCAACGAAGAAGTTGAGTCCACGATGACTACTTGTGTACTATACTTTATTTCAACTAGCGTTTTGCCCGCGGTTTCACCCGCGTAGCTCCCGTTCCCGTGGGAATACGGGTACAAAATGTTGCCTATGTTACTCGCTGATAATATAGCTTTCCATTGGTGAAAGAATTTTTAAAATCAGTTTAGTGGTTTAGGCTTTATTATTTCTACGTATATAACCGAGATGGCCCTTGTGCTTAGAACGCGTAAATCTTAACCGTCGATCGTGGGTTCGAACCCAAGCAAGCACCACTGATTCTCATTTACTTAATATGTATTTATAATTTGTACTTGACGGTAAAGGAAAACATCGTAAGGACACCCGCATGTATCTAATTGATAATTTTAAATAATTATTTATTCCACCAACCAGCATTGGAGCGGCGTGGTGGAATAAGCTCCAAACCTTCTCCTAAAAATGAAGAGGCGGAGATTACTGTGTTTAACGTAAGAAATGGTTATAATTTCGTACACTGCCAATCAGGTAGCCTATTTGCCTACCTATTTAAAATTTAAAAAAACATCCGCCTGTACAAAGAAATCAACAACAGGACGTAAAAATGAGATACAAATTATACACTCACTAAAAAATTATATAACTATAAACTCATTAAAAATAAAAGCAAATCATGTTGCACAGAGAGAGAGAGAGAGAGAGAGAGATACTAGGAACTATCAATAACAAATATAAAAATAACAAACAAATTAATGTAGAAATTAAAAACATGTGTTTTATATAACATTCGTATTGCGCTTAAAATGTTCACAGGAAACGCACTGGCTAACATGTATGTATGTTTGTTTTAACTCGGTTCATGAGATAGACAAGAATAGGTCTTTGTTTTTAAACAATATTATCGATTTAGCCCGAAGCTTACATTGTAGAGTATTTTATTATAATTCTTATCCTATTTTACCATAGAGTATTTAACTTCATTGGATGAATAATATCGGTTTTAGCCAAGTTGGAATTCATATTAGAAAAAAATAAGCTTCGATTTTCAAATATTTTTTGTGTTTTTAGTAAAGATTAATTAAACAAAAATTATGATAACAGTGTGTAACTGTTTATTCGTTCTAAATCAATGTGGAGTAAAATATATGTGATTTTTCTTTTTTAATACAAGGAAGAGGTTATTGCTCAGAATCTATACTTACTTATAACTGTGATTAGTTAAACAATGCTGTCTTCTTATTTCGAATGACAAATCGATAATGACAGAAAGAGATAAACAAGTTTTAAAATAAAGTCACTAAACAATAATGAAAAGTAAGGCCGAAATAGCCCAGCTTATGGTAATAATTATTGAATAATTTTTTTTATAGAATAGATACGATAACGAGCATATTGGCCACCTGATGGTAAATCACAAAATCATACATTAAAATATCAAAACTTTTTTTTATCGATCTTCTATAGTTTCAAGGCTTCCAAAGCGTTTAAATTTATGAATCTATACTCATATTACAAATGCGAAAGTACCTCTGTCTGTTATGCTTTCAAGGCTAGTTTAGCCTGCCTGACTGAATCGATTTTGATAAAATTTGGTGTGAAGCAAGCTTGATCCTCAAGGAAGGATAGTCATATTTTTTTACTCCTCTCTTCCCAAATACAAGCCATACTAGTATTTACTTTAAAAAAAAAAACAACAAAAATTTTACGTACCGTACTGAAAATTAAAACAAATACGAGAATTCCTCAATAAAAATGCATTCAGTGTTCTCAAACAAAATCGTAAGTAACTCTCTGTTGTGTTCAAATATTATATGCAGACCATTGTTTTTCTGAACGCTCTTTGTAATCTTATTTCAACGACGACATCTTAATACTAGATGTGACTTAAAATTACGTTAGTAAGGACGTGAACACACAGTGACATGCGCGTAATGACGTGTACACAATTATTGCATTGTGCGTAATACAATTTTGTAAATAACTTGTTTACAAATATGGGCACATGTGCCACCTGATTGAAAGTGGTCACCAACCCCAATAGACATTGGCATTGTAAGATATGTTTACCATCGCTTACATCGCCAATGCGCCACCAACCTTGGGAACTATGATGTTATATCCCTAGTACCTGTAATTACACTGTTTCACTCACCCTTCAAACCGGAACACAGCAATACAAAGCACTGCTGTTTTGCAATAAATAAAATATTGATATATGAATATATGTGAATATATATATATATATATATATATATATATATATATATATAATATATATATATTACGGAGTTATTTTAAAACATATAATACAAATTAAAATCAACTTATTAGAATCAACTTATTGGAAGATTTGACTCGCAATTGTAGTAGTGACTTACCATCAGGTAGCCCTAATATCCCACTGTTGGGCTAAAAAATCCTCAACATGAGAATGAATGACATTTATACCAATATTAATATTCCTTATTAGTAAAAAAACACGAAGCCACATCCAGTATGTTTCTATATCATAAAGTTTCTGATACGCCCGGAGCAGTTTTGAACAATAGACGATTACTTTTACTGCTCATTGTAGTTAAAACATCGGTTCTTCTTGTTAACTGTACGTTAAAATTTTATTATGAACGCGAAAATTTGTTTAAACGTCTGAAGATGGTTTTATATTTTTTTAATTCATGACGTGTGGCGGTGGCTTTAGCTCATAATCAATACTTATACTAATAGAGTAACAACCTGTGAATGTATCTGTCTCTTCTCCTCTTTTGAGAAGGGTTTGGAATACACATGTGACAGAATTTCAATGAAATTCGACAGATGCAACACGAGACAATGCATTTTTTTTTTTTTTATTGCATAGGAAGGCGGACGAGCATATGGGCCACCTGATGGTAAGTGGTCACCAACGCCCATAGACATTGGCGTTGTAAGAGCTGTTAACCATCTCTTACATCGCCAATGCGCCACCAACCTTGGGAACTAAGGTGTTATGTCCCTTGTGCCTGTAATTACACTGGCTCACTCACCCTTCAAACCGGAACACAGCAATAACAAGTACTGCTGTTTTGCGGTAGAATATCTAAATGCATGCACGAGATGAATTATAATCACAAATTAAGCACATGAAATTCAGTGGTGCTCGCCTGGGTTTGAACCCACGATCATCGGTTAACATTCACGCGTCTTACCACTGGGCCATCTCGGCTTTTTACTTATACTAATATTATATTATAATAACTAACTCAAAAGTATTTTTTTATTTCATTTTTAATTACTGTTAATCGCTTATTTTGTATATAATTCTAATTTTGTATGTAATCATTTTTGTCTCTTCTATTTACTTTCTGCTTCTTATATGTATTAGTAATTCGTAATAATAATAATAAAATCGTTTATTTCGACCAAAAAAGGATTTTATTATTTATTACAAGGATATTTTTATTTATTGTTTTGTATATACAAAACAAATATTATACAGATTTAATATATACTACATTGAACAAATTAGTTCGGATGAAATCAATAAAGCAAATTAAATTAATATATATTTCAATTAAATCAAATCAACTTAAATAATATTTTTTTTATGTTAGAGGGGGCAAACGAGCATCAGGCTAACCTGATGGAAAGTGACTGCCCATGGACACCTGCAACATCCGAGGACAATTAATCAAAAACATTAAATTATATTAAACTAGAGTTTTGCCCGCGGTTCCACTCGCGGAGTTCCCGTTCCTGTGGGAATTCGGGGACAAAATATAGCCTATGTTACTCGCTGATAATGTAGCTTTCCGTTGGTGAAAGAATTTTTAAAATCGGCTTAGTGATTTAGCCTTGACAGCGTAACAAACAAACTTACATTCGCATTTATAATATTAGTAAGGATTAAAATTAAACCACATTAAATTAAAATTATACAATGTCATGACGGTAATTATTGTCAATGAAATTAGTGGAAACTTAATTGATTTATTTGTTAGTTATGTCCCTTGCGCCTTTAAACACTGGCTCACTCACCCTTCAAACTGGAACACAACAATACAAAGTACTGCTGTTTTGCGGCAGAATATCTGATGGGTGGGTGTTACCCAGACGAGCTTGCACAAAGCTCTACCACTAAGTAAACAAAGCTTAAACACCGAGGAATCTTTTATTCTAATTTTTATACAACTGATAAAAGCGAGCGAATTCGTAGGAGAAAACAAGTCTTGAAAAGAAATCGACAGT
This sequence comes from Nymphalis c-album, assembly GCA_963151315.1. Lineage (NCBI taxonomy): Eukaryota > Metazoa > Arthropoda > Insecta > Lepidoptera > Nymphalidae > Nymphalis > Nymphalis c-album. The sequence continues at coordinate 3,869,743 of OY720614.1, forward strand.
GTAAATAATCATTTGTTTAAAATTCTTAGTAATACAATAATAGTTTGTGAAATTGCAATGTATTGTTGTCACTTTAATGACGTTTTGTTATTAGGGTTTGGTGTATCGAACTGTGACTGGTTCCTTAATACGACGAATACGATTTTAAATGGTCGTTTGGTTCTTAGTTGAACAAATAAATATTTAATTAAACTTGCTTATAAATATTTTAACTTAATATCAGTTTTAAATATTTTGTTCATACATTTTATACTGTACTAATTTTCGCCTTTTCGACCTTCTCCAAATCTTCTCCTCAAAAGGAAGAGATGAGGCCTTAGCCAAAATTTCATAAGGCGTACTATGGCTTTATTTTACACTAGATGATACCCGCGACTTCGTCCGCGTTGCTTAATATATTAACAAAGTTTTCTTATATACGAAGGAAAAAACATCAAAAAGATCGCAAGCAAAAATATACTTTGTTTAAACATACATCACTGAACACGCAGAACATATACAAATCGTTGTTTCTTGAAACTTTAATAGCTTTTTATGAAATGTAGATATCGCAATAATTATTTTTTTTTGATAAGGGCCAAGTGTCTAAGAAATAAAATTTAGAAAATTTCATTGAAATCTATTCAGTAGTTTTTCCGTGATGCGCGCACAACTGCAGACCTCTATCATTTTATTTATATAGATAGATCACAACATAAGTAAAGATGGTCCAGTTGAAAATAGGCTTCAATGATATCCTGGGACATTATTCACACACGGCCATCTGGAATCATGGAAACCAGACAACTGATATACTACATAATTATAATACTATTCTTTTGTAAATACATACTTATATAGATAATTACACCCAGACTCAGGAAAACCCGGCTCGTCTTATTCTATATATAAAATTCGTTAAATAAATTATAGTATATAAATTGCTGTTAGTAAAGTTCTTGCCCTTAATATAATTTATTATGTCCACACTAACGCCTAGCCCTCAATGTCACGGTGTTTAGACACTGGCCTAATAAAATGAAACCACGAGCGTGACATGAGTATCGATAAATAATCGCTAAGCTATTCGATAATTTTAACTAAAATTATATATGCGAATGTGAGTTTGTTTGCTTGTTACGATTTCATGCCTAAACCACTAAACCTACCTAAAAATTTTACCTACCTACTTGGTGGTAGAGCTTTGTGCAAGCTCGTCTGGGTTGGTACCACCCCACTCATTAGATATTCTACCGCAAAACAGCAGTACTTAGTATTGTTGTGTCCTGGTTTGAAGGGTGGGTTAGCCAGTGTAATTACAGGCACAAGGTATATAACGGCTTAATTCCCAATATACACGTCCGCCTACTTATGCTTTAAAAAAAAAAAAAAACTTTTACCAATGGAAAGCTACATTATAAGCGAGTAACATAGGCTACATTTTGTCCACGTCCCCCCACGTCCCCCCACGGGAACGGGAACTATACAGGTGGAACGGTAAACAAAACGCTAGTAAATTTATAGGAGATGAGATTGATTTTTTTATAGAATATCATTGCAGCTCTCATATTAAGAAAACCAGTTATATTTCTATAAGTGTTAAACTAAGAACATAAAATTTACACACCTTAAAAATTCGATACGGCTGTCCGTCGTAAACAAAGATCGATGACGTTATAAAAAAAATTGTAAGAACGTAAATTATGTAGAGCATTCATAAAAACCGGGTCCGGCCCGGCTACCTGAGTTGTGTAAGAAATGACCCAGGTTCGATTCAGAAAAATGTATACGAAAAAAATGTGTCAGACGCCGCGGTCGTTTTAACGAAGTATTGAATTTTAATAAAATGCTGTTGATTTTATTAAAATTACATTCTAGACTATAACAAGTATTTTTAACCGACTGCGGCAGATAAAAGGAGGGTTATGATTTTGGACAGCACGTATGTTTATATGTTGCCTCATAACTTAAACTACTTATCATAATTTGGCATATTATATCGTTGGAAGTATCTTGATCATCCGCTAGTTGTAGCCTGTGAATGTCCCACTGCTGGGCTAAGGCCTCCTATCCTTTTTTTTGAGGACAAAGTTTTTGGAGCTCCACCACGCTGCTCCAATGCGACTTGGTGGAATACACATGTGGAAGGTTTCCTTACGATGTTTTTCTTCACCGTCAAGCACGAGATGAATTATAAACACATCTTAAGCACATGAAAATTAAGTGGTGCTTGCCCGGTTTTGAACCTTCGATCATCGTTTAAGGTTCACGCGTTCAAATCACTAGGCCATCTCGGCTTTAATGGAAGGAATGCTTCGATACCTATTTTTATATGTGATCGAAGACGGAATGCCATCTAATGGCCGAAAGTCTAATAAATTATACCTTAAAAAAAGTCTCCTTCCAATCTTTTTTTTTACGCTGGAAAAACGCATGACTCGTTTCCTCCACGTTTACGGGGGGTATGTGGGACTCGCCTTATGTCCAGGGCACCGAGTGCACCTCGGACATCGGAATACCCACTAAAAAATCAGCGGTACCATTCCCGTCTTAAAGCGCCACGGGATCGCTTGAGCATTCAACTGTGAGATCCCACTACCTAAACCTACACAGTTAGAGCCGTTCTTTTTCTTTTGCAAATATAAAAATCATTTCAACATATTAAAATACAACATCAAGCGAGCGAGTAAAATCGAATGAGTCAGCGTTTCGAGAAATCATGACCGTTGCTGTTACAAGAACATCGAATGGAAGTCGATACCCTATGATTGATAATATACATTGCTGACTAGCCAAGCTAATTTAGTGCCCAGGTGACTTCGTGGTTAGAAGACAACAGGTTGATATACATATTTATTTATTTATTTAAAAGACACACCATCGGCATACACACAATATAATAGTAGTTAATAAAAGAACATCAGACTTATTCTGTGTGGTACACCATTACAGGCGTGTACGACACTTGCGACACACAACACACTACAATAAGAATATCAAATTAGAAAAAAAAAATGTGAGACAATATTTTGACAAAAATGAAAACAAACATAAAATTAAACACAAATTCTAACGACTTAAGAAACTTAAGAAAATATAAAAAAAACATACAATTGAATTAAAAAAACTAAATAAAATAAAATTTAAATTAGACTAAGACTAAATAACAGAAATAATTTTTTTCTTAAACTTAGGTAATGTATCGTGGAAGATGCCAACATATCTATCAAATGTATTCCCCAAGCCGTGTTGAAGCAGAGTGTTGGTAGAAGATCATAATCTACTCTTAAAAATGAGAAGTGGTCCAGCACTGGTATATTTCCAGGCTGTTACTTACTTAAGAGGTCCGAAGCTTCCAAAGTCCTATCCTGATCACGCAATAGAAGACAGTATTGTAGTTTCTAATGACTTCAACGTGATTTGGTACCAGTATCTCAGAGCGGGCTATATTTAAGATTTGAAATTGATCATTTTTGGAGATATGTTATAAATTTGAAGAGATACATATTCCTGTGGCTCGCAAAGCATTAAGCATCTCTTTACGGTCGTGTCACATGCCGTCTTAGCATTTTGAGAGCGAGGTAGTACAGAAAGGATCTTAGCAACACACGCCCACACTGTAAATAAACCCACGCACATTTCTTTTGAAATTGGTTCAGGTAGCAAAAATTCATTCAAGTCAAATCATCGAGGTTGTGTATTTATTTATTTATTTCCAAATGACAACTTAGCTTTTATTTATTTATTACACTAATACGCAGTTTCCCTTGGTAATTCCCGTTCCTGTGGTAATACGGGGACAGAATGTAGCATATGTTACTCGCTGATAATGTAGCTTTGCATTGGTGAAAGAATTTTTAAAATCGGTTTAGTGGTTTAGGCGTGAAAGCGTTACAAACAAACACAGATTCGCATTTATAATATTAGTAAGGATTATAAATGCGAAATTAACTTCTGTCTGTCTGTTACTTTCAAGGCTAAACCACTGAACCAATTTTGCTTGAACCACAAAGACGGAGAAAGGCTACTTTTCTGACTAAGTGGTCACTAACGCCCATAGACAATCGCATTGTAAGACATGTTAACCAAGGCTTACATCGCCAATGCGCCACCAACCTTGGGAACTAAGATATTATGTCCTTTCTGACTGTAATTACACTTGCTCACTCACCCTTCAAACCGGAACACGACAATACCAAGTACTGCTGTTTTGCGGTAGAATATCTGATGCGTGGGTGGTACCTACCCAGACGAGTTTACACAAAGGTACCACCAAGTATTTTTTTTTCTTAATTTTAAACCGCAATGAATTTTAAAGTACCAGGCAAACATAAAATGTTAGTAGTACATAGTAACGGATTCATGGTACTTTTTTTTATAATGAAAGATGGTCAAAGGCTTTGTTCATCTCGTCTCGCGATAAGTGATCGACTTTTACTTTCGCATTTGAAAGCATTGTTTATTGTTTAAATGGATATTTTTAATTATTTTCTTATCCATTGATAGAATCTATAATTAATACCACGACATGACAGTTTTGGTCTAGTGGAAAAGCTTATGATGCTGCATACCGATGTCCTGGGTTCAAAACCAAGGTCCAGTTTTTTGTTAATAAATTCAGTGCCAGACTGGTGTTTTTAAATAAGCAGTGTTTACACATCCGCGCTTAGAGAAACATTAAATGAAATAGTATTTTTTTTTTATTAAAGAGGGGGCAAACGAGCAGGAGGCTCACCTGATGGAAAGTGACTACCACCGCCCATGGACACCTGCAACATCCGAGGACTTGCAGGTGCGTTGCCGGCCTTGGGAAATATAATAAGTATACCTGGAGTCTGTTAGAATTTACGTCCCATCGAATTATGAGAGTTAATGAATAGAGTGCATTTGTTTTTGGGCACACACTTACTGAGCCGAGATGGCCGAGTGGTACGAATGCGTGAATCTTAACCGATGATCGTGGGTTCAAACCCAGGCAAGTACCATTGAATTTCATATGCTTAATTTGTGATTATGATTTGCCTCGTGCTTGACAGTGAAGGAGCAGTGTGGTGGAATAAGCTCCAAACCTTCTCCGCCAAAAGAGGGGAGGCTTTAGCCCAGCAGTAGGACATTCACATGTTGTACTGTACCTACTTACTATAATATAAATGTTTATATTTTATATAAAGGACGGGCAAACGGGCCATCAGGCTGTAAGTGGTGACCACCCATAGAAATTGGACTGTCAAAAATATAAGCTATTTCTTACATCGCAACAAAAATCTTGGGACTAAGGCATATTGTATCTGTAACTATGCTTGCTCGCCAACAATACTAACACCTGTTATATTTACTTGGTGGTAGATCTTTGTGCAAGCTCGTCTGGGTAGATACCATCCACTCATCAGATATTCTATTGAAAAACAGCAGTACTTGATATCGTTGTGTTCCGGTTTGAAGGGTGAGTGAGCCAGAGTAAATACAAGCACAAGGGACATAACATCTTAGTTCCCAATGTTGTTGGCGCATTGGCGATGTAAGCGTGGGTTAACATCTCTTACAACGACAATGTTCCTTGGTGACCACTTACCATCAGGTGGCCCAAAAAAAATCTAAAAATAATTTATAAAATATATACCAAGTGGTACCCAGGCTTCCACAAAGCCCCACCACTCAGTATCGTATCGTTATCATATCGCTATCAGAGTTTAACTTTGGTAAAAGTTTAATATCGTTCCTAAAAATAGCCCCCCCTCCCTAATTACATAAATCCCGCCTTTCTATTGATATCGAATTAATTCCAAGTCATTAGATATCAAAGGGACCGCGATCCAACGCTTCCGAAATATAGAATATTGCTTTCAGAAAATGTTTTGTATGAAAAATAAACAGACATCGTGATTTTTTTTTTATTATTTATCGTCAATATTTTATATCAATGATGGAAATATTTTCAATTGTTATATTTTTTTTATAGCATAGGTAGGCGGACGAGCATATGGGCCACCTGATGGTAAGTTGTCACCATCGCCCATAGATATTGGCGATGTATGAGATGTTAACCATCGCTTACATCACCAATACGCCGCTAACCTTGGGAACTAAGATGTTGTGCCCGTAATTATACAGGCTCACTCACCCTTCAAACCGGAACACAACAGTACGAAGCACTGCTGTTCTGCGGTATAATATCTGATGATTGGGTAATATCAACCCAGATGAGCTTGCACCAAGCTCTAGCACCGAGCCCGACCAAGCTCTACCATCGATATACAAACCAGTTTTCTAAAAATATATTAATTAGTGCCGAGATAACTCAGTGGTTAAACACTTATATTTTATTGCAGGTTCAAAGCTAGGCGAGGATTTTTTATGGATTACATAAGATGAAATATGAAACAAGAAAAAGGAAATGCCTGCAGTAGGACAATCATAGACTGTTATTTTATAACACAATTATAACATAATTTCTTATAAGGTTTTCCTAACTATACGCTATCACTAAGGCGATTTTAATCAAAATCGATAGAGTTATTAACAACAATTTAATGGCAATTTAAAAATTGCTATACAATTTAAAATGTCTATTATATAAGCTATGATAGCGTATAATTTTCCATTTATAAATGTTGGTATGTTACAATAAAAACTAAACATACAGACGCAACCACAGGCATTATATAGTGCTATGGCAAATTACTCTAAAACCACAACAAAAAAATTATTAATATTGAGGAAAAATTCTCATTTTGTATTATGATTTTATGAAGGCTAATGAATACAGACTCCATGTTTAAGATAATAAAAAGATGCAAACAGCATACATAACTGCTTCCATTACATCGAACATCAGAACATAAGGCTGCTTCAGCAATGGTTGTACTATGCGATACTATGCTATAATTTATGTCTAGTGGCAGATCCCGAGAATCTGGGTTCAAATCCCATGTTGGTGCAATAAAAAGTTATAAGATTTTCTCATAGCAGCCCGTTTTAAAGATTTAAGTGTGTACTCTCGTTCTTCGGAAAGCGCGTAAAGCCGTTCCTGGGTTTGAATCTGGTGCCCAGGGTACAGGACCACCTCTGGTGACAGTTACAGGGGAAAAGGTGCGCATATATTATTTCCAGTTTGAAGGATCAGTCAGCCAGTGTAATTACAGGCACGGCGTAACATCTTAATTCCAAAGGTATGGTGATCACACATAGCTCTATATTTAACTTCTGTAACAATACAATCCAAAGTGATTAATAATTACTTTAATAAATGTATCGCCTAATCTATTTATTATTTTGTAAGGTGATTCAATTATATATCAATAAATTAAAAAAAAACAACTCAATTTAAATAGCATTAAAAAAATATAAAGCGTAACATAGCGCTATATATCAAGTACACAATCATCTTTAAATACATCATACACCCTTACATTTTAAATAGCACTTTAGTTTCCAACATAATTGTAAATGAAAATTTACGTTTTAATTTACACGACTTATCATCGAAGTAATCGGAGCTATCGAATATATATTCGATAATCTAGTTATTACAGGCGACGTGAAGGCTTTTTAATTTTGCAGCATCATGTCGCTTTTAATACTTATATTGGCATTGCTTACCGCACGTGGATTTTCTTGCTTTTATTTTGTTGTTTATATGAAACTGTCTATTGTACCTACACATATATATATGTCTTAAGATTTTCTTTGGTCTTTACTTTACATCAGTCAAGTCAACGATCAAACTGGCCTATAAAAATGGCTTTTTATTCGAAATGTTAGTTTCATGTGTGGTAGAATTTTAGTGAAATTAGACACATGGAGGTTTCCTCACAATGTTTACCTTCACCGTCAAGCACGAGATGAATTAAAAAAAGAAATTAAGCACACAAAAATTCAGTCGCCCGGATTTGAACCCACGATCATCGGTTAAGATTCACGCGTTCCAACCACTGAGCCATCTCGGCTTAAGATGTGACTTACCATCAGTTAATCCAAAAATCACATTTACCTTCTGGACATTTTTTTTAAATCAAAACAAACATCGCATGTCCTTAAGTAATAATTAAATTAATATTATTCTTTATTATAATTTATTTTGCGAATAAAATGATTCACCCCTTTAAAGCGAAATTCTTCAATGTTTATAATAAAACCGGAAATGGGTGTATGTTTGTTTGTATTTAAAAAAAATTAAGCATATTTCTATCTTGAACTTAGAACTTGAATAGAACATTTTAAATAACATAGAAAGGAGATACTTTTTTTTACTTATATCAATAAATTGTTATCATGTTATCAGTTCTTTAAAGGTAGCTTCTTGGATTGTTTCATTTTCATTTTATTAAGAACTTATGATTGGAAAGCTTACTCAGAAAATGTCTCGTTGTTACTGTCTGGTAAGTCAACAATCTACTCATCTTATAGTCTTTCCGGCTTTATCAGTCACCCAGTGTATTTACAGGCACTCCAACATAATTCCAAAGGTATGGTGACCATTTAACTTAAGCTGGTCCTTTTGTAAATCTGCCTACCGAATACCATAATCAAATTTTCAATATATACACAAAAAACAACATTGTTATTATTGATATCGTCTAGGCATAGGAGTAATATAAGTTTACCAAAGTAAAGTAAGGGCAAGACATGTGTGTTATATATAAAGCCACACTAAAGGCCCGGCCACAGCGGGACGTCGTCTGGTCTCCGACAATTCGATTTAATGATCTGTAATGACGTATAAAACTTGATTTTATAAATGTTTAGAAAAATATTGGTTCCGTATTGATATTGCGCATTTTTAGAAGCTTACCAGCTTAATTATTTTAAGATTTCTTTTTGCTTGATGTGGTCTCCTGTAATTGAAGGAGCACATATTGTTTTATAATATTATTCAATTCAATGTACCTGCAAATGTGTATCTTTTGTTGGAGATCCTTAAATAAATAAATAAAGAAGCACTTAAAGCCTTTGATCTTACGCCTGAGCTTTCGACCAAAGAACCGTCTCTTCTTATTTATAATAACTGTAAAAAAAATAAGTAACAGCAAACATGTTCTTCAGCTGGGCTCCACTCCGTTTTGAGGTGAAAGTTTGGAGCATACTCCACCAGCCTGAAGCAATGTCATATGCAAGTTCCTCAAAGTTTTCCACCGCCCGAGATAAATACATCCAGCCTAACATGAAACCTGTTCAACACTACTCTTCAAGATTACTCTTTTTAAGTCAAAAATGACATAATCATTGCTTAGTCAAATGATTAGCTATAATGATACCAACAAATAATACCATTAAAATGATTCTAACCATTTTAATAAAACGTTTTTATTATTTCATCAAAGAACCCGAAAATTGATCCCAAAAAAGTTGAAAAAATATTTTTTGGAATTAAAATCGATTGAGAGTAATTCCATTATGAATACATTTGATAAAAATTATACACGCCTTTCTTCATCTCAGGTAATTCTGTTTCATCAAATGCTTAATACGAAAACAAAATAATCATGAAATCTTATCATTCAAGATCTATCAGTGATAAAGAGTTAATTGTAAGGTTTGTATCAACATATATACATATACTGTCTGTAAATAAAGATTTTAAAACGAGATAATTTTTATTTGTAATATAAATATCACCATGAGAATCATCACCATTAGGAAATGGCATCGAACCTCAAGAGAGATACCGACACAGACGGACAGGCATCGTTGGAATGTCGTTGTGCGTAACCGTCCGTGGTTGTTGGTCAAGACTCATAAATACGGAGGAACTAAGTTCGGTGCCATTTTTTTTATTGTATAGGAAGGCGGATGAGCATATGGGCCACCTGATGGTAAGTGGTAACCAACGCCCATAGACAATGGCATTGTAAAAAAATGTTAACCATCGCTTACATCGCCAATGCGCCACCAACCTTGGGAACTAAGATGTTATGTCCCTTGTGCCTGTAATTACACTGACTCACTCACCCTTCAAACCGGAACACAGCAATACAAAGTACTGCTGTTTTGCGGCAGAATATCTGATGAGTGGGTGGTACCTACCCAGACGAGCTTGCACAAAGCTCTTCCACCAAGTAATATTTTTTCGATTGATTATCTTACTGTATTTTTGTCACACCGAAAAGAACCTCAACCAAATACCTTACAATACTTTTAAAATACCTTTATACTTTTTAAATTTGAACGCATCGCATTTTGTAGCATTTGGTATTCACAGTATGAACGCTATTTCGTTACGTGACCTTGAGCCACTGCCATCACACTTAAGCCGCGTAAAAGAACTTCATTCCAAAAATAAAATCAATCACAATATTGTTTTTATTTAAATCAACAATCAACTTTAACGTTTCACATTCGCCGAGCGTGGAATTTTTATAAACACATATAAAATCTTATCATCAAATACTTGATTCGATATCTCCATCTTAAAAGCACGAGAACATAAAACACGTATTTATTTAAAGTATCATTTATTTAAATATTTCAATCCGAAATCGGTTTTAAATGATTACATATTGTTATATCAATTTTACGTTTAAATCCTTTTGGGTTCGAGCCGACAAACATTCAAGAAGATTTGTTGATTCAGAAATGGCATACATGGTTGTACGTATCTTCCCTCACTTAAATTTGAATATATACATGATACATACTGCCTCGTTGGTCTCGTGGCTAGATATAAGGCCGTAGACTCGGTGGTCCTGGGTTCAATTCCCAGGTCGGGCCAATAAATAGTTATTGGGGTTTTCTGTTACAAAATTCTCAGTAGCAGCCCGGAGTCTGGAAATTGGAAGTGTGTACACTCCCGTGCCTCGGAAAGCACGTTAAGCCGTTGGTCCTGCGCCTGAACTCTTTCTGGTCGTGTCGGATTGCCGTCCCATCGGATTATGAGAGCTAAGGAAAAGAGACTGCACCTGTGTTTGCGCACACACTTGTGCACTATAATATCTCCTGCGCAGTTGGCTAATATCTCTTGGGATTGGCCGCCGTCGCCGAAATCGGTCTGAAGGACCTTACATATATGTATATACAGTTTGCTGGTCACGCCACTTGCCAAGCCAAGTCAAGTCAATACCACAGCTAAAGCCATGCCAGGACAGTTGGTCTGCCAAGACAACCTGTGACCAGTGACGTCACAACCATCTGTCAAGTGGAAATAATTAAACATTCGATACGCTAATTTCGGAATTGCAGTTAATTGAGGAGAGATCGTTGCCATGGCAACCCGATTATCTTCCTTAGCAACGAAAATAACAGATACTGAAAAAATATTAAGTAAAATAGATTGTAACGTACTAATTGTTATTGCCTTTCCTGTCAGGTGCCAATAAGGGCCTTAAGGGTGATGAGCTTGGGACGTTACCAAATGCCAAAAATAGTCCAGGTATATTTGGTATAAAGCTGATCAATTCATACCTTTATACTTATATATATTATTGTATATTAAGACTATAGCACCAATTATATAAAGGTAGACATAAGTAATTTCCATCCTTTTTTTATACAAATTTCTCGAAACAGAAGCCACTTATTAAATTTTTTATTTTATTTAAATCGATAATAAAATGATAAACGGAATCGATTTCTCGAAACAATCGAATCGAGTTTCGAATATGTTAATGGCAACACAGATATGTAATTTAAAAATTATGTTCCGAGATATTTATCATACTTTTATGCGAATGAGGATTTCTGGAACATTCGATTATATTTATTCGTTTATAATTATTTATTTGAAACGGCATCTGTACTAAATATGTATATATATCAAATATATATATTCGATTGCCTCGTTGTTCTAGTAGCTACATGTAAGGCCTGGCCAGACCCTGGGTTCAAATCCCAGGTCGGGCTAATAAAATGTTATTGAGATTTTCGGTCGGAAATTCTTAGTGGCAGCCTGGAAGTTGGAAATATGTCTCCTCGTGCCTCGGAAAGCGTATAAAGCCGTTGGTCTTGCGCCTGAACTCTTTTTAGTTCCGAAAGTTGGTGGCGCAATGGCGATATGAGCGATGGTTGACTTCTCTTACAACGCCAATGTCTATGGGCGTTGGTGACCACTTACCATCAGGTGGCCGATATTCTCGTCCACCTACCTATACAATAAAAAAAGTTTTAGAAACTAGAAACACAACAAAGTCTTGGATAAGACTTCTGTGGATATACGATAGTATATATATACATATATTACTAGCTATAAACAAACGTACCTGTTATTTTTAGTATGAGTGAAATAATATGAATGAATGAACGGAACAATTATTAAGCAAAATTAATTTAATTATTAAATACATTAAATTGCTTTTAATTTAATGCTGGTCTATTTTTAAATAACTCTTTAATTTTATAGGTGAATTACAAAAATATATCCCCGGGCGAGAATGATTTAAAACAACTTGATACAGAGTTTATAATGTCTTAGAACTGACATTGTAATCCAACACAGCGCGGTAGTTTTGTACGCTCACAATGTGTTCCTTCATCACCAAGCACGAGATGAATTATAAATTAATATTAAGCTCATGAAAATTGATTGGTTTAGATTAAGATTCATCTAAGCTATTTTGCCTCAGATATATCCCATTCTTATGCAAATACAATATAAACCCTATATATATCACCATAGAGTATATTTTATAACAATGATATAGTATATAGCAGCATTTCCCGCTGTAGTATAATAAATATTTTCATATTTAATACATATTTAATACATCATATTTTCGGATTTGCGTAAAGTCCGTTCTTAGTGGGCTTTTACGTCTAGGAAGGAATAACTGTGACAAACTTCAAGACCATCGGGCGGAGAGTTAAAGGAATCTCGTGATAAGTGTTATTCCATTTATATATACCTACATATATATATACATAATATCTATAATAATGATATCTTGGGACATTTTTCACACACGGTCATCTGATCCCAAACTAAGCAGAGCTCGTACTATGAAAACCGGACAACTGATATACTACATATACTACTTTTTCTTTTGTAAATACATACTTATATAGATAAATTACAACCAGACTCAGGACAAACAGACATGTTCATGCACAGAAATGTCTGTCCTGGGTGGGAATCGAACCCACGACCTGCGGCGCGAAAGGCAGGGTATCTACCGATCACGCCAACCGGCTCGGTACTATTATACGGTATTATACAAATAATACGAATAAAAATTTTATTTTATTTTGTTTTTTATGTGATGTACATTCTAATTATTCGTAGGTCTACGTAACGGGCATCAAATACCCTACCATTAGTGACGATATACCTACCATTGTTTATTTCGGTCCAGAAACCGTAGTAACTATTAAATTACATATTTATACAATTGTGAATTACTTAGAAATCGAAATAGCTTCACTAATTACGCCCCGTCGGTTTACTCGACAATATTAAAAGAAATAAACGGATATATGCTTGATGGGCTTTGTGCAAGCCGGCCTGGGTAGCTAACCACTCATTTTCTATCGCCAACCAGGGGCCCTCGACAAGTGGCTTTTACGTTAATAGAATAGAATAGAAAACAACAATCAATGTATGAGATTGACATTCGCGTTCGACTCGAAGCGTCTCGAAATGGCGAACGCGAATGTCAATCTCATACATTGATTGTTGTTTTCTATTCTATTCTATTAACGTCAAAGCCACTTGTCTAGAGGGGCTGTATTACTTAGTATTGATATGCTTCATCTTAGTCCCAAAGGTTGGTGACGCGCTTTGTAAGGATTGGACATTGCAAGGTGGCGCACACTTAAAATCAGATGGTCCACTTGTCAGTCTGTCTACCTGATATCTTAACCAAATTCTATACATATATAAACTTTTCACTCTTCACTTACTATGTCGTTACATAAAGTATATATTTATTATATACTAGCTGATACCCGCGATTTCGTCCACGTTGTTTGATATATTAACAAAGTTTTCTTATGGAAGGAAAAAACATCAAAAAGATCGCAAGCAAAAATATACTTTGTTTAAACATACATCACTGAACACGCAGTGCATATACAAATCGTTGTTTCTTGAAATATCGTAATCTTTTTTTTTTTATAAGAGCCGTGTCTAAGAAATAAAATTTAGAAATTTTCATTGAAATCTACCCAGTAGATTTTCCGTGATGCGTGCACAACTGCAGACCTCTATCATTTTATTTATATAGATATACATAAGTGAGATAACGACTAAATAACGTTTTTGTAAAAGTGCTTCTATACTATTCCGTATGTCCTAAACTCGCCGAAGAAAACGGTCATAATATAAAATAGTGATACGCGATATTGACCATTATAATCATTACATTACAAGAACACACTATCAAAATAGAATATATCCATATGTCGGTTGTCACCAGAATCGATTAAATGATGTTAAACATTACTTAAAATCTTGTAATAATATAAATAATAATAACAGCCTTTGAATGTTCCACTGCTGGGCTAAGGCCTCATCTCCTCTTTTTGAGGAGAAGGTTTGGAGCTGATTCCACCACGCTGCTCTCATGTGAATTTCAGTGAAATTTGACACATGCAGGTTTCCTCACGATATTTTCCTTCATCTTTAAGCACAAGATGAATTATAATCCCAAATTAAGCACATGAAATTCAGCGGTGCTTGCCCGGGTTTAAACCCGCCATCATCGGTTGAGATTCACGCGGTCTTACCACTAGGCTACCTCGGCCACCACTAGGCCAAATCTTAATTTTTCTTATTACAATTTTTAGTGTATTTGTGTTTAAATTTGTAAGATTTCTTTTGTTTATTTTAATATTGTTCACGGCGTTACTTAAACGTAGCTTAATGATGGTGAGAGATTCCTTAATGAAGCACGAACAACAGATCACGTGACTACTAATAATGATGAAATAAACTTACTAGTGAGTTTCTTACCGGTTCCTATCGGCAAAATCTACATACAAACTGACCGCTTTTAATTAATATTCAATATGTTACATGACGAAAAGTGCCCTTATGAGCCTTGAATAAAGAATTTAATAATCCAAGCGACGCCACGCTTTCCAAATAGTTTCACAACTGACGCAATGACAAACTAACTGTCTATCAATAGACAAGGTCGCTGGTAATTGCTTTGTTTCGCATGATATTTGACTCATTAATAAAGTAGATTACTGTAAACATACGGGGTGATATTGTGTCGGACAGGACGTGAAGCATCTATTGACGCGCCGTTTAAGCGTAACAGACGTACAGACATACAGGGTTACACATTATTTAATATTTAGTTGATAGTACAAATGATGGATGTAAAATGTGATTGATATGCATAACATACTTTTAACTTTGAGTAAATTTAATATTATACATTTTTTATATTTTCTATACATATATACGTACATATAAATAATTTTGGAGTGTCTGTTTGCTATATTACATGCATATGAATTATACGGTACATACACCAAAATAACATTTTTCACAATTTTTGTCTGTCTGTCTGTCTTTGTTTCGGCTAATCTGAAATGGCTAGACCGATTTTGACGGGACTTTTATTGGCAGGTAGCTGATGTAATAAGGAGTAAGTTAGGCTACATTTATTTCAGAAAAAAATGATAATAAAAATAAAAATGCAAAGACCAAAAAAAACTTAATAAACTAATTAACATTTTTGGTAAATTCCACGCGGACAAAGTCGCGGGTACAGCTAGTTTTACATAAAATAGATAGGTGATGAATGAAATGGGCCACCTGGTCGCCGCCAGCGATCATAGATTCGCGCTGTAAGTAATATTAACCATTCCTTACATAGACAACGCCACCAACCTTGGAAACTAAGGTGATATAGCCCTTGTGCAACGGGCACTACATTTCATGTATGCGATACAGCGTGGTACCTTAAAATGACTATATTGCTTTTTTCATTAGGTATAAATCTGACTATATATAAGTCTGACGCATTTGTCATTCGTATGTACATTATGATCAGTCAACATTTTGAATGAGTAATGGTTTAGTAGCGACCCAGTTATTATTGCCAATAGTCAACCGGTTCGAGTCCCGGGAGGGCACGATGTAGGCACAATTAAAGACGTTTGAAGATTACGTCATGATAATGTATTTTAACTTAATTTAGTAAATGCTTACTTGTGAATTAATTTCCACGTAGAAATGTTTTTCATATGTTTTGTGTCTGTTTGCTATCAGGCAATGCGTAAACTACAAAAAAACTACAGTTTAGTGTATTTTATGGTTTTGAAAATGAATTTTGGATCGAGAAAAAAAATACATTTTTTATATAATATAATTTTGTGAATATAATAGTGTTGTTATATCGATAAATAAAAATAAATAACCACCACCTCCCCTCCCCCCTCCCCTCCTCGTCACATACGTGAAAATCGAGCGAAATCTAGTACTTATAACTTTTTTTTTATAACTTGGGACATTATTCACACACGGCCATCTGATCCCAAACTAAGCAGAGCTCGTACTATGGAAACCAGACAACTGATATACTACATATACTACTTTTTCTTTTGTAAATACATACTTATATAGATAATTACACCCAGACTCAGGACAAACAGACATGTTCATGCACACAAATGTCTGTCCTGGGTGGGAATCGAACCCACGACCTGCGGCGTGAAAAGCAAGTGTCTTACCAACCACGCCAACGGGCTCGTCAAAAGTACAAAGCACAAATTTGTGAATAAATGCATTGATTCTGTGACTATGACATGTCTTTTTCTTCTAAAATTCTGCTCTAAAATTATATTTGTCAATATTCGTATATGTATAGTCATTTCACAATCTTTTTAATAATTTTAACGTATTTTTAATTTATGGACTTAATTTAATGACTATTTATAATTTACAATTTATGATGTAATATTCAATTTAATTATTAAATGATTGACCCTATTTAATAACTATTTATAATGTGATGCTTTTATGAATGATATGATAACCTATAATTAGTAGAACATTTGTCAAGAGACTTTCCATTCTCTATTGTTACAACTTTATAAATCTGTAATGTATCTACTGTTGGTTGTCCAAAATAAATAAATAAGTAAATAAATAAATAAATAAATAAATAAATAAATAAATAAATAAATAAATAAATAAATAAATAAATAAATAAATAAATAAATAAATAAATAAATAAATAAATAAATAAATAAATAAATAAATAAATAAATGAAAATTGTACCCGTTAAAAAAAAAAATTTCGAAAGTCCACTAACAATATCGATAAACTATTATTATTATAAATCAACGTTAAATCATTCGTTAGAGTTACGAAAGCTATCGTTTCGCCGAATCGATTACTTTACGGTACAATCGTAATCGGGTAATCGGTTAAGAGTTTAACGGTATACTTCTTTTTTTATTTTTTATTCGAAAAGATTGCAACTAATATTGATATTAAAAAGAGTGATAAAAACCTGTGAATGTTCCACTGCTGGTCTAAGGCCTTCTTCTTTGCGAGTTGGTGGAATACACATGTGGTAGAATTTCAGTGAAATTAGACACAGGTTTCCTCATGATGTTTTCCTTCACCGTCACAAAATGAGAACGTCAAAATTCAGTGGCTTGGGTTTGAACTCACGATCATCGGTTAAGATTCCCGCGTTCTTACCACTAGGCCATCTCGGCTTTTATATTGATATATAATCCTTATTATAAATGCAAAAGTAAAACTGTCTGTTACGCTTACGACTAAGCCGATTTTGATGGGATTTGTACCGTTGACTACCCCAAGTACAAAGATTATGGTGGCTTTAAATATAGCATGCAATGTTTTATACTCGCAAGGAGTGCGAGAGACTACCTTCATACCCTAAGGAGAAGAGGAGTCCACCGAGCCACAAATAGCTGAACCATAATCGACATAGTATACAGCTGAATAAGGGCAGTAACCCTCATTTGCCAACTGCGCAGGAGATATTATACAGCAAAAGTGTGGGTGCAAACACAGGTGCACTCTCTATTCCCTTACTCATAATTCGATGGGACGGCAATCCGACCCGGCTGGAAAGAGTTCAGGGCTCAGGCGCTGGACCAACGGCTTTAGGAGCTTTCCGAGGCACGGGAGTGTACACACTTCCAACTTCCAGACTCCGGGCTGAAACTGAGTATTTTGGATAGAAAATCCCAATAACATTTTATTGGCCGATCTGAGATTTGAACCCAGGACCACTGGCTGCGGTCTTACATGTGGCCACTAGACCAACGAGGCAGTCGTAGTGGTATGTAATGTAATTTAAAAAATTAGCTTATTTTAAAACTTACATTTCAATTCAACCCTATCAAAGCTGGGGTTCTAATTCTACTAACAAATTGTCAATTTATCGCAATCGAATCAAAGCGTGATCTATGTCGTTTATCTGCTTTCCTATCAATTGCCATATGGTCTATGCCATCAAAGTTAACAATTAATTTTGTTTTTGACTAATGCTTTTTTTTATTGTATAGGAAGGCGGACGAGCATATGGGCCACCTGATGGTAAGTGGTCACCAACGCCCATAGACAATGGCATTGTAAGAAATGTTAACCATCGCTTACATCGCCAATGCGCCACCAACCTTGGGAACTAAGATGTTATGTCCCTTGTGCCTGTAATTACACTGGCTCACTCACCCTTCAAACCGGAACACAGCAATACAAAGCACTGCTGTTTTGCGGCAGAATATCTGATGAGTGGGTGGAAACTAATCAGGGACGTAAAGTAATCGCTATAGATTAGTAGAATTGACCCTCTGGTAACAGAAATTATTACACAATCAAAAACACGATGTACAAATTAAGTTAAAAGACGACCCTATCAAAATCACCCTACAAATTTGAACATCAATAGTTATATTCAATTTGGACCTTATGGCTATTAAATTAAGGATAGTTTTTATATACATTAGTATAAATTTGATTCGTTCAATCCGTTAAATTTGATCGGAACAAGCCCCCATCGATTTGCTGACATTTATACTTTGTTAATATAGGGTTGTCACAAATGTTTACAAATTCCATATTTTTTATTTTATTATAAAATTAGGAAATAGTAATTTTTTTTTGTCATAATTATATAGTGGCAATTGACCTACATAATAAATACTAGTTTTAAATAAAAGCAATATAAAGTAATAGACAGGGTTGGTGGCAAGCTTTACAATTCGTCGCCATTCCTCTCGTCGCGTTGCTTGTCTCGTGCATTCATGGAGTGTGGAGCATAATAAAACTCACTTTCGTATTTATATAATCCAGGTATCCCGACCTGGTGGTAGGGGCAGTCCTAGGATAGAGTGAAAACAGCTCCAGGCGCCAGGTATCAAATAACACCAAAACACTAATGACAATATGAAGCAAAGATTAAATTAGTTAACTATTGGAAACCAGATTAATCCGGTTTGAAGTGGAGGCTTCGCTCCGTATATTCTACCTTGAAACAGCAAAAGTTTTTTTTATGTAAGAGAGGGCAAAGTTTTCTTATGTACGAAGGAAAAAACATCAAAAAGATCGCAAGCAAAAATATACTTTGTTTAAACATACATCACTGAACACGCAGTGCAAATCGTTGTTTCTTGAAACCTTAATATCTTTTTATTAAATTAAGATATCGTAATATTTTTTTTTTTGATAAGGTCCAAGTGCTTTTAAATAAAAGTTAGAAAATTTCATTGAAATCTATCCAGTAGATTTTCCGTCATGCGCGCACAACTGCAAACCTCTATCATTTTATTTATATAGATGACAATGTATATAAATTCGTGGGCGCTTGAATTTAAATAAATAATAACTTTATAACGTTCCAAATTTAAAATTGCGTAGGAGTCGTTGATTATAACTTCATTATGTTCCAAATTCAAATATTTATAAAGATTTAAAATGAAATGATTTATGGTTATCTTTAATTAGTGACTTGTGTACTTTGTTATATAAGAATTTTGGTCATTACCAATTTTAGAACAAATATTTAAATAAAATTAAATAATTTAAAATTTTATTAACATCTTTATAGTAAAAAAACAATTGTGTTGTGTTTGTCAGCCCTTTAACTTTATTATAGGTGTATAATATTAGTATAATAAGTAAGTAATGTCCTCCAGACCGATTTCGGCTACGGCGGCCAATCTCAAGAGAATACAGCCTATTTAATACATTCTAACTATTTTGATGAACCTTTTTGAGATAATAATTCAATCAATTGAATAAAAAAAGTTATTTAATAACTTTTTTAAGCGACAACCCTATTTCAACCCTTAGAACATCAAAATCTGATAAAACATCCCTTATCTGTATATCAAGACGTGTTAATACAATTTACTTACAGACACAGATTATAAATATTTTATATATATTTATTTTATAATCATTAATACTGTATAAAATGCTGCAAAGCTGTTCTAGCTGCCACAGATGGGGGGGGGGTCCTAGAATTTAATCAGATTAGCAAACATTAGGTATTAATTATCTGTAGGTGGTAAAAAAACATCACGAGAAAACCTACGTGTGTAGGATGTATTTTTTATTGTAAAGGAAGGCGAACGAGCATACGGGCCACCTGATGGTAAGGGGTCACCAACGCCCATAGACTGTAACATTGTAAGAAATGTTAACCATAGCTTACATCGCTAATGCGCCACCAACCTTGGGAACTAAGATGTTATGTCTCTTGTGCCTGTAATTACACTGACTCACTCACCCTTCAAACCGGAACACAACAATACCAAGTACTGCTGGTTTGCGGTAGAATATCTGATGAGTGGGTGGTACCTACCCAGACGAGCTTGCACAAAGCTGTACCACTAAGTGAATAATACTATTATCATAATAGTATGTGGACAAATAGTTGTCCACATGAGTCATACAACCTAACATAACGTACAAGGGACATCATATCGTGGTCATACGAGAAAAAACCTCTAACCTTCTATCAATAATGTACTAGATTAGCGGTAAGCGCTTCAAAAACGGCCCGAAATGTAAGAACACAAAGACGTTTGTGAAGTTATTTCAAATTAGTATGGTCCAGTCATAACTTATTGCTAAGGAAATAAGGTTGAATATGGAACAACCGCTATTGTACATTTCCTGACTTTCTGTCGTTCATGAATCATGGCGTAAGATCGTAAGTTAATGTCAATACAATCTAAACCGCACTTTATTGCTCGGGAACAAGGCATAGTTTAGGTTAAAATTATTAAACTGTTTTACATCGTTTTCTACATGA
The DNA here is from genome assembly GCA_963151315.1 of Nymphalis c-album. NCBI lineage: Eukaryota > Metazoa > Arthropoda > Insecta > Lepidoptera > Nymphalidae > Nymphalis > Nymphalis c-album. Next base: position 3,890,902 of record OY720614.1, read on the forward strand.
TATGGTCGGTGCCACATTTGAGTACTGTTTTTGTTCATAACGCGTTATCTAGTAGTATTGTTGATCGAAGCCTCTAGCGAAATTATAATTAAAAAAAAAAAGAATTAATATCGTTGTAAATATTAAGCTAAGAGGATGAAGCGATGTTACAGCGCTGCAATGCTTGTTTGTAAGCGTTACAACGTTATATTGATAATTTTGAAATATAATAAAATAATAGTTTTTATTGCTAACGCCGTTACAATCAACATAACAAACCAAATAATCGACAATCAACATTTTTCTGCTAACCTTACTCGTCGATTTTCGATTCGTTTCATTAATACTACGGATTATGATTTCTTGAAGCATTCAAGTTTATAACAATTAGCAATGTCTGTCAAGTCTTAAGTTTTTTTTTAATTGTATTAGTTAGTCAATGACCATCTGTTGGTAAGTGGTAACCACCCTAGACAATGAAGAAAATTTTAACCATTTCACATCGTCAACGCGCCACCGAGCTTGTAAACTAAGATGTTATATCCCTTGTGCATTTACACTGTATCTCTCACCCTTCAAACCGGGACACAAATAAATATTATTGTCTGGTTGTAGAATATATAATTATACCAACCCAAACGGAATAGTACAAAGTCCTATCGAGTAATAAGATAATAATAATAAGGTCCTCCAGACCGATTTCGGCTACGGCGGCCAAACTCAAGAGAGATTAGCCAACTGCGCAGGAGATATTATAGTGCACAAGTGTGTGCGCAGACACAGGTGCACTCTCTTTTCCTTAGCTCTCATAATCCGATGGGACGGCAATCCGACACGACCGGAAATAGTTCAGGCGCAGGACCAACGGATTTACGTTATTCCGAGGTACGGGAGTGTTCACACTTCCAACATCCAGACTCCGGGCTGCTACTGAGAATTTTCGACAGAAAATCTAAATAAAATTTTATTGGCCCGACCTGGGAATTGAACCCAGAACCTCCGAGTTAGCAGCCTTAATCCTAGCCACTAGACCAACGAGGCAGCGCATATATGTGGCGGAATAACCTCTAAAATATCCCCATTATCATTATTAAATGATTTAACTTTTATAATTGTTCAAATTAACAAATTTAACTGACTTAAAATTTTATGGTATAAGTGTACACAGCATAAACTCATTACCCTCCTTTACCAACGTAGTTAAATAATTGGAGAATTGAAAATGACCATATAATTGGTCATCCACGAAACGTTCTGGACATTTCAATAGTTTTAATGATAATAATAATAAAAAAAATGTAATTTTGAATCATCTTCGTGAACACTCAAATTCTTCTGAGCCATTGGCCCGTGACTGTACGCGTCTATCGATAGGTTTAGGATTCCTTTGTTAAATAAGTAAAACCATTTACTTTTATAATAATAATAATAATATTAAAAAAATGTATATATTATTTACAATTAATTTATAAAATAAAAAAATAATCAATTAATTGTAAATATATATTAAAATCAAAATTAGTAGTAATTTTTCATACAAAATTAGTTTTTTATCGTAATAGTTTGTAATTTATTTAATAACAACTAGAATTAATGTCAATATAAATAAATGATAAAATTATTTTAGCAAAATGAATAAACAAATATACTTAAAAGAGAACTATTAATAGTATAACACTTTCAGAATATTCCTTTTTTAAATAACATTTCATATTAAAACCTTTTCTATTTATATACGGAACCAAAGCATTTATAATCATCACACTTGACACTATTCAACTTTGAAGATGGAATGGTTACAAATCACGATGTCAAAGTTTCTCAGGGGATTTCGGGGTCAGTGTCACGGCTGCAGTCGATTCGGGGTCAGAAAAAAAAACGTGGGGAGTTACAGTCGCGGCGGATAGATAAGAATGCGTTCTAAATTCGAAATTTGCATTTTTTGTATTACTGAAGATTCGAACGGACGTTCGAAATTCGAACTAAATATTTCATTGTGGCTACAGACTGAATAAATGTGTTCTTAATTTGAATTTTTTTTGTTTTACTTCGAAGTTCAAAACTAATATAATATAGCTATATTGGACCTGGAGAAAGCCATTTGTATCAGTATGGCGACTCTTCAGGGGCTTAAAAGATTTTTCTCCAGCCGTGGAACATTTCATGTTATATACAATGAAGTAGAAGTACTGGGCTAAGGCCTCTTCTCCTCTTTGTGAGGAGAAGGTTTTGGAGCTTATTCCACCACGCTGCTCCAATGCGGGTTGGTGGAATACACATGTGACAGAATTTCAATGAAACTTGACACATGCAGGTTTCCTCACGATGTTTTCCTTCACCGTCAAGCACGAGATGAATTATAATCACAAATTAAGCACATGAAATTCAGCGGTGCTTGCCCGGGTTTGAACCCACGATCATCGGTTGAGATTCACGCGTTCTTACCACTGGGCCATCTCGGCTTTTTTATATACAATGGCTCCCCATTATAACAGAAACACAACAACACAAGCCCACTCACACTAATACAACAAATAATTAACACCAGATTTATTATCCGTCTAAATTAAAAAGCATCCTCAAATATAACAAAGGCAATATTTAAAAATGTAACTTCAAACAGACTATAATTGCAACTTAACCTAGAAAAAGTATTTATTGACCTATAAAGCCTACTCTACACATGTTTGCGTGTCAATTAGTTACTATAAATACGCCTCTACACGTGGGCACTTGAATTTTATTTTATTCCTTTATATAATAAACAAAAGTTAATTTGTAGTTTAAAAATTTAAAAAAGCTGTTGATTTTATGACTTTTATATTCGAACCCGGTTGGCGTGGTTGGTAAGACACTTGCCTTACACGCTGCAGGTCGTTAGTTCGATTCCCACCCAGGACGGACATTTGTGTGCATGGATATGTTTGTTTGTCCTGAGTCTGGGTGTAATTATCTATATAAGTATGTATTTACAAATAAAAGTAGTACGTGTAGTATATCATTTGTCTGGTTTCCATAGTACAAGCTCTGCTTAGTTTGGGATCAGATGGCCGTGTGTGAATAATGTCCGGGGATATTTATTTGTCCGGGGATATTTAAACTGAAAAATAGAACACTGATTTCTCTCTTAAGTCATCATTGATTTCTTGGGGGGTAGGTTTATATAAGTCAGTCTGGGTAGACACCACCCATTCAATATAAAGGAACCCCGTAGGAGTTGAGTTGGCGGATGAGCATATGGGCCACCTGATGGTAAGTTATCACCAATGCCCATAGACATTGGCATTATAAGAAATGTAACCATCGCTTACATCGCCAATGCGCCACCAACCTTGGGAACTAAGATGTTAAATCCCTTGTGCCTGTAATTACACTGGCTCACTCACCCAAACCGGAACGTAGCAATACCAAATATTGCTGTCTGTGGTGGTCCAGACTGCAATGTCATGGCCGATAAAATCAATTACAGTTATCTAGAAAATAACTATTTTAACCGACTTCAAAAAAAGGAGGAGGTTATCAAATCGTCTGTATGTTTTTTTTTGTTTGTTACCTCATAACTTTCGACTGCTTTGAGGTGCTTCCCATGGGGTCCCGTTGGCTGACATCGACTCCAAAAATAACAATAATTGTAACTACATTATCAACCACACAACACAATCGTACCTACATATTATTGAGTAGAAAATAGTAAGTTAATTATCAAATTATAGAAGAATACGCAATTATTTTTTTACTTTTTAGTGCATATTAATTTTGTTTTTACCTTGAAGTCGCTTTTTGTTTTGTTAAATTTATTTATTATAGATCTTGGTAAGCAAAAATGAAAATTATAAACAAATAAAAGCTACACACGTGTGAAAATGCCTTTATTTAAAAAACTTAATCGCCCAATAAACCAACTAATACAAGTTTTTTATCCATCAATGCAGTGTATAATTATACGGTCGTCGAGTTTTTTTTTAAAACTCTATAGCGCTAAAGCCCCGTTCGTAATGCCTTAGCATTTCAACTAGCAAAATAAAAAACAAAGTCGCTAATATTGGCTTAAATGTTTTCGCACTTTTAAATTCATTGGAATTTTATCTTAATACTTATATAGATTAAACAAATCATTAACATTTAATATACTAAAACCTCTTTAAATATGCATTAAGTATATAGCCAGCGATAAAATGAATAAAACTATTTTATATTAGGAATCTATAATGATATGTAGTCTATTAATAATTACCATATATAATAATCAAAGCCTGCCACGTCTGTATGTCTGTTTGTTTTTAATTTTGGACGAAATTTGGACGAGCCGGTTGGTGTGTTTGGTAAGATACTTGTCTGTCACGTCGCAGGTCGTGGGTTTAATTCCCACCCAGGACAGACATTTGTGTGCATGAACATGTCTGTTTGTCCTGAGTCCAGTTTTTATTATCTATCTATATAAGTATGGATTTACAAAAGAAAAGTGGTACATGTAAGTATATCAGTCGTCTGGTTTCTGACTGATGAATAATCATTATATAATATAAAACAAAGTCTGTCTGTCTGTGTGTTTTTAATTTTAAGTTAATTAAGTTCTCATTGTAAATAATATTATATAAATAAACTATACAAGTGTTATATAAATAGATACATAAAAAAACAATTGCATATTAATTAATTATCATAATTTTATCGCGTTGAAATAGGGGGGACTCTCATAGATTGTTTACACAGACTTTCATCGGAAAATGATAACTTTATATTAAATTTTAATATAACATTGCAGTATATAATATTATATATTCAATGAAGTTTTATTAATTAATAAATATTTTAACGCAATTTCACAATGAAAATCAAATTAATCTTATTTCAAGTAGATTTTAGAATTATCATATTACATTTGTGTAAAGCTATCACTGATTCGCAATGTAGTTTCTAACAAGAACCGGATAGAGACTCGGAATTAATCACTCTTTTCTTTTTAAAGATTATACTTAAATTACATTACATATACTTAATTATTATACTAGTTTCTGGCAATTATTAAACAAACAAACTATATCTTTAATATTAAGTAATGTAATAAGAATTGTTACATTTATAACACCATTTCACCAAATAAATTATAAAAAACTGTAATAAAGATATCCTCGTAGTGAATGGTATGACACATCGCCTCTAGACTATCAAAATGTTTATGGCAACTAACCATGTTTTCATTAATATAATATTAAAATAAATAACAAAAATATATATATTTAATAAAAAAAGCTTACTATTAAAAAAAAGTTAAAAAATAGATTTTCCCGTACCGGGAATCGAACCCGAGCCTCCTGGGTGAAAGCCAGGTATCCTAGCCACTAGACCATACGGGAGATGAGTAACATTCTGAAAAAGTACCACAATATCTAAATGTAGATAAAATCATTAATCTTTTAAGTAAAGATAATTTTTTATCTTCAGACATATTATTATATAAACTTACTCTATAAATACATTTGATTGGAGCAGCTTAACTTTGAATAATATATAATACTGATAAATATAATTACGTCAGCTACTTTTCCTATTTCATGTTTTAAGTATTCAATGTTTATTATAAAAAGTCAAGTTTTTCGTCTTTGCTTTCTGTTAAATAATGAAAAAAATACATACATAATAATTCTGCATTGGAAATACAACCTTGTCAAATCAACATAACAACACGTTTCTCTGACGCTGCACATAAATAAAAAACGAAGTACAACGACATGGTGCTAAATCGCAAGAATGACCGTATCGTAAACTTAGTCATTGAAAAACTTACAATTGACGGTTAGTCATATGTCCTCATTGACTCATATTAAAAATATATATCGTTCTAAATTCAAATTTAAATATACTGGGCAAACATATTTTTAATATAAGTGTATTTTTTTAATAGAAGTTTATTACTCTAATCTTCGAAATTTAAATTTTGGAATTTAAAATTATTTAAATATTATATCAAATACCAGCTGTGCCCCGAGGTTTCACCCGCGTCTAATTAAAAAAAATAAGCCTAGAACGAAGGCTTTAAAGGTGAGTAAATTAAAAAAAAACTTGGAATATAGTAAAAACAACAATTTCCCTTAGAAACTATTCCTACCTGTCAAACATTTGATGTTCGTCCTGTCATTTAAAAATCAATTAAATTTAAAAGTGAAGTTTGGTTCTTAGGTGGTACGAAGTTTGCCGGGTCAGCTAGTTTATTATTAATGTTATTATAGACAGAGATTTCAAAGTTCCAATTTTAAAATTTCTAAAATTTAACGGGCCCTTGCGGCCTTGCTTACAACGTTGACAAGCGGTTGTTCAATTATACACTGATTTAACTCTTTCTCTGTCTGCCATTAATGATTTGACCCTCCAAAGAAGGAGACACAGTATTGTTTATCTAAACAAATTACACGTAACAATTAAATTTTGAGATTTTTTAGTTCCGATTATTATTATAAGCTTGTTTCTTTTTTGTCATATTTTGTAATTAATTTTAATGTTATATTATTAGTTACATGCATAGCAAACAGATGTATTCGTTATTTCTTTATGGGAATCTGACAAGATTAGAGATCGATCCACGACGCGAGGTAGGTACTCTAAGGCAAGTATGACAATGTTAACTGAGAATTTCTTGAAAGAAAATCTAGAATTTTTAATGGCTTCGCCCGGGATTCGAATCCCGAATATAATTAAGTTGGCAGTGTTAATTATGACTAACGTTGACTCAAGTGGTCAATATTACTAATATTCATTGTTTTAATACAACAACATATGTGGTTAACGAAAAAACCCACTTTATACTTAATCATTACTCATTAAAAGGCATGTTAACACTCAGTAGTAAGAACACGGGAGTTGCAAACAACAGTTGTAGATTCGAATCCGAGAAGAGCTGAATTTACATGAGTTTTTTTTTAATACAATATTTGGGGATGAGGGTAAAGTTTAACACATACGTGATCGCTACCACCACTTCTATTGGAAGTGGTATCTCTGATGGTAGCCTTATACAAAATTATAATTCTCATATAAGTCATAAGATACATAAACAATAATTAATTAAGCTCAGCAGGCGTTGTGTTGTTTGTATCTTTTTCTACATATTACACGTTTTAAAGATGGCGCCGGGCGATTTATTAAACATATTTACAAATAATGATATGACAACGACGATTATGGTCAATATTAAGCTTGTAAGTCTGTGTGTGGTCTTTACGTGGATATTTATAATGTTTAATTGTTTTATTTAATATTTATGGCAATACTAGCGTTTGCCCGCGGTTTTACTGGCGTAGTTCCCGTTACGGTGGGAATATAGGGACAAAATGTAGCTTATGTTACTCGCTGATAATGTAGCTTTGCATTAGTGAAATAATTTTTTAAATCGCTTTAGTGGTTTAGGCGTGAAAGCGTAACAAACATACACACTTTCGCATGTATAATATTTTTAAGGATTGATAGTTGATACGTTCATTCTTTGTATAGTAGGAATCCAATGTTTTGGGTTGAAATCCCGAAGCTTCTACATAATGATGGTGATGATAAGCCCTGTGCCTCGGATTGCACGTACATCACGTTCATCGTCATTTATCCTCGATTTGACACATAAGTCATTTATTAATACACGTCAAGTTAAATTAATGGTTATAAAATGTATGGTGAGTGTGTTATTTTTTTTATAGCCCTGGAGGGCAAATGACTCCACTCCACCTGATGGTAAGTGGTAGTAGAGTCCAAACGCGACGACGGCTAGTGCAGTCGGGAAGAATGATCTGCTCTAGCCGCCCCCGCCTTGCCGGCCCGCAAGATGCCTCTTCACGCCTCGTTTGAAGGAATCCAGGTCATAAGAGGAGGGGAACACGTGTGCTGGTAAAGAATTCCATGTTTTAGAGGTGCGACAAATAAAAGAGTTGCCAAATTTCTTCGTTCGCGATGGAATTGATGTCACAGTTAGGCGGTGACATCGAGAGCCAGCACGCGTAGATTTGTGAAGGAAAGGGGAAGCAGGAATGAGGGAAAATAGTTCCTCTGAGCACTCGCCGTGATACATTCGATAGAAAGCGCTGAGTGTTAGTTGAAATAGGTAGTCTGTAAATGTCCCATAGTTTCCAAAAACCTCATGAGGAGAAGGTTGGGAGTATCCACCGCGCTTCTCCAATGGGGGTTGGTGGAATACACATATGACAGAATTTCAATGTGACTTATGCGGTTTCATCACAAATCAAGCACATGAAATCCAGTCATGCTTGCTCGGGTTTTAACCACGATCATCGGTTAAGATCCACGTTCTTACCACTGAGCCATCTCGGCTTTTTTAATTAAATTTAATTCGTTATTATTTCGGATTATTTCCTATATATATATATATATATATACATAAGGTCTAAGAGCCGGTACTAGATCGACCTTCACCGATCTGATAGCTCGATGATATTTTTTATCAAATAAAATTTATAAACAAATATGCTTATGGTGACTTGCCTATCGATCGGTCTCCTCTACTAATATTATATACACCCTTCACTAACATATTATGTACATACACGTATATGGAATATATGTATCTGTTTCAAACAATAGCATTATTTTCACAAACACAATTCTTCGAATCGTCATCCCTGTACGTGATCATGGTGTGTCATGGAGGTGTGTGGGTGTGTTCTCGTTAAGGTCATAGTATTCGATACACAGGACTTAGATAGGCGGACGAGAGAAATTTGACACAGGCAGGTTTCCTCACGATGTTTTCTTTCACCGCCACTTTTATTTATTTAGGTTTATGTGTCCAATTCATAATATTTTTTTTTATTAATTGTAGTTGCATTATTCTTATACTTTTATCATATATTTTTACTATTTTTTATGCCTTTAATCAATTAAGTATTTATTCTTCTGTGACAATTTCTTTTTCCTTTTTTTTAATAATATCATTACTCTAATTATTATTTCTCATGTATGGATATCAATAATTAATATTATACTAACTCCATACTAAATATCGTCGTTTAAACAAATCCCCAAGTTGAAAGTGAAGTATTAAAATTTTGTTTTTTTTTTAAATATTTTTTAATGAGTAACGCTCTTTTCTTGAATGTTGCATATCGGTTCGGAAAAGTCGCCGGCGAAAGATGGTTCAACAAAGTGGTTGTGCGAGGCAGGAAATTCCTTAAAAATCGCGCTGTTGTAAATTTCCAGACATCTAAGGTAAGGTAAGGATGGAATTTCGAATTCTGGCGCGAAGTCAGGTGATGAAATTGAGCAGCTGGGACTAATTCAAACAATTCCTCAGAACATTCCCCGTGATACATGCGATAGAGGATGCAGAGTGACCCGACATCTCTAGGCAGATCCAAAGTAGTAACCAAGTAGGCAATCGTTCCTATAGGATCATGAAAGAAGAATAAAGAGCTGTATTTAAGCACACACTTGTGCGCAGTATGACTCGCATAGATTTATCTTCATTTTATCACTCAGCTTTTCTATATTAAATAGTTGTAAGAAAATGTTTAGTATATTCTAATTAAGAATTTATGTCACTTGTAATATTTTTTATGTTTTGTTTAGTATCTAATACGCTGTCCGTAACACGAATACACACTCGATGTGTCTACACAACGTGTTTCAAAGTATATCCTGTCAAATATTAGTCATTTGTTAAAACGAACCTCAAAAACACCGCCCTGTGGGAACATAGCGCGAAAATACATAACATTCAATATATACATTATAGATAACTTATCTTTTTATCTATATCTATTTCTCCTAACATTCCTTGAACAGAGAATTTGTCGTGTCGACAAAAACAATTTTAAAAGAGACATGTATATAAGGCGTGTTGATCTCTTGAAAAGATCTCTCCCAGCACAGACAACAATTTCAGTAAGGTTTTGTGCAACGCCAAATATTGGCGATGTAACGCCAACACCGCCAATGCGTCACCAATATTGGGAACTAATATGTTTTCTCTTGTACCATTACACTGGCACAATTCCATTAAAAAGTATCACACCCTAAGCGTGCTGTACATCAGCAAAGTTGTTGAAAAAATCATATTCATTTAATATTTTGCATTCGTAATAAATATTAGCTTTCTAAAATATACTTGTTTATTTTGGAAATAACCGATATTTTTATATTGTATAAAATAAAACACTACTAAAAATTACATTTTACTCTTTCTATCATTATTAGTTTGACATCCGAAGGAGACACAGCAATATTTCATCAGAAGTATTGGAGAAAAGTTGATATTAATTTAATTGTTTGCATAAGTAACAAATATTATAAATAAATATTAACTTCCTGATCTTCTGTTCCAAATAAACTTAAAGTTATAAATCTCAAACTACCAAACATTATCCTAAAAATGCATTTGTTAAACAAATTTTTAAAGCTAATTTGTTAATTTACTGGTGGTAGTAGGTCTTTGTGCAAGCTACGTACCACCCACTCATCAGATATTCTACCGCAAAACAACAGTACTTGGTATGCTTGTGTTCTGGTTTCAAGGGTGAGTGAGACAGTGTAATTACAGACACAAGGGACATAAAATCTTAGTTCCCAACGTTGGCGCATTGGCGATATAACATGGCAAACATTTCTTGCAACGGCAATGTCTATGGGCGTTGGTGACCACTTACCATCACGTGGCTCATATGCTCGACCGCCTACCTATTCTATATAACAAAATCAAAGCTACCAAAAATTACTTAAAAATAAATGCTGAAACGATTTTGATGTTAATCATATTTAGACATCTATACTAATATATAAAGCTGAAGAGTTTGTTTGTTTGACCCAGCTAATCCCAGGAACTACTGGTTCGAATTTAAAAATATTTTTGTGGTATATACTCCTTTTATCGAGGAAGGTTCTAGGCTGATTTTTATTCATTATATTTTTGTTAATTATACGCGGACGAAACCGCGTGGCACAGCTAGTAATATATAATTAAGGTATATATTTAACAATTTAATGAAACTAAAATAGGTTAACACTTCAAACAGCCAACATTAGACGGTCATCTAATTCTTGCAAACGCTGTGTTTCTAACAAATCCGAGCATAATTTTCCTGACATGATATTCAAGCTAATATCTACTTTAAAATTCTTTCTATAAAGATCATATTCCTTTGTATAGAAACAAACAAAGAGTTCTAAATATAAATTCAAAGTATTTCCCACTTTAGGAATAAGAGATAAAGTTCAAATTTCAATAAGTTAAGACTCTAATAATGGACGCTGGCATTAGTGTACTAGTATATTGAATTGTGATCTCTATTATGCATGTAATAAAGAACAATATCCTTTGTATTAATCGTTGGTATTTATTTTGTTCTAACATTGTTGTTTTTAAGTAAATATTAAATGGCTGACTTTTGCCCGTGATTTTACTTGGAAGATTTTCAAAACAAATATTTTGTCTTCACTTTTTTTTTAAAGTGTAGTATGTCCGAGACTTAAGGAAATTAAGTCTAAGATGTATTACTTTTTACAAAGAAGTTTACATAAATGGCGTTCATGAGGGCTAGACCCTTAGGTCTGGCTTAGGTCGCATATGTTCTAGATTCAAACCCGGGATTATCAAATAATATATTAATGCTTTTATTAAATTTACATTTCTCTCTTTCTGTCATTATTGGTTTGACATCCGAAAGAGAGAGAGAGAGAGACACAGCATTATTAACTGATCACCCACTTACTAAGTGGTAGAGCTTCGTACAAGCCCGTCCGTAGGTACCACCAACCACATATTCTACCGCCAAGCAGCATATTGTTTTGTTCCAGTTTGAAGGTGAGTGTAAAGGTGAGTGAACCAGTGTAATTATAGGCACAAGGGATATAACATCTTAGTTCCCAAGGTTGGTGGCATTGGCCCTGTAAGAAATAGTTAATATATTTACAGTGTATTGAGTACTCTTTAATATCAGAATTTTTTAATTAGAAGTTTAATAATCCCGACTTCCTGGATTCAAAGCCCGGTTTAGACAAATATTACTTTATTTGGTAAGTTTGTCAAGTTTTTTTTAATTATCGAGATTATTACACTTAAGTAAGTAACAACCGATGAATGTCCTACTGTTGGGCTAAGGCTTACTCTTCTTCTTTTGAGGACAAGGTTTGGAGTTTATTCCACCACGCTGCTCCAATGCGTGTTGGTGGAATACACATGTGGCGGAGTTTCAGTGAAATAAAACCCATGTAGATTTCCTCGCGGTGTTTTCCTTCACCGCCAAGCTCGAGATGAATTATAAACACAAATTAAGCACATGAAAATTTAGTGGTGCTTGCCCGGGTTTGAACCCACGATCATCGGTTAAGGTTTACACATTCTAACAATTATGCAAGATGTATAATAATTATTAGGGTATCATCACACAGACAGACACTCCTAAAACATTTTCGATGTTATTCACGTTACAAAAGAGATCCACTTTACTAAATAAAATAGATTTAAAGTTTTTCCCTTTATATATTTTCTTGTAATAAATAAAGAATCGGGGAAACGATATCAATCGTAACACGATATACAGCCCGACCCTTTATAATGAATTGGTTCAGTACAATAAAATAACCATGAAAAAGTATAACAATATTATTTTTCGTGCCAAAAGTTTTCATCAATTTTTATAGTTCTAAATGTGCTCCGTGCATATTCATCAGATATCCTACCGCAAAACAGCAGTACTTGGTATTGTTGTGTTCCGTTTTGAAGAGTGAGTGAGCCAGTGTAATTACAGGCACAAGAAATAGTATCTTAGTTCACAAGGTTGGTGGCGTATTGGCGATGTAAGCGATGGTTATCATCTTACAATTTCAATGTATATGGGCGTTGGTGACCACTCACCATCAGGTGGCCAATATGCTCGTCAACAGCGTCTCTTGAGGAGTGGATACAGCATATTTCCTCTAGCTGATGTAATGTTTGGTGGATCGTTATGGCAGAATTTCTCTGATAAGTGTAGGTTTCCTAACGAAGTTTTCCTTTACCGGCGAACACGAAAATAAATTGACACATGAATAATCTGTTGTCTCATGTGCACCACTATGCCATGGTGATAGAGCCAAAGTACTCACGAGTATTGATACGCAACAAACCTTATCTAACGCTGACTTCTCATCATCTGATCTGACGCTAGTCATAGTTAGCTCCTTTTACCCTTAGACCACATCAATAATAATAATAAGATAAACATATTAAATTTATTTAATATATTTTCATTAGTTCACGGGCAAGCACCGCTGAATTTCATGTGCTTTTTTGCAATTAGTGATTATAATTCGTCTCGTGCTTAACGGTGAAGGAAAACATCGTGAGGGAACCTGCATGTGTCAAATTTCACTGAAATTCTGTCACATGTGTATTCCACCAACCCGCATTGGAGCAGCTTGGTGGAATAAGCTCCAACCCTTCTCCTCAAAAAGAGGAGAAGAGGCCTTAGCCCAGCTGTGGGACACTCACAGGCTGTTATTATTATTATTATAGTTCACGGAACCCTAAAAATATCAATATAAATATTACATAGCAAAGTAATTCTTATGTAAATTGTATACAGTATGAAATCCGACGAAACTCAAAAAATATGAACTCCTCGAAACTGGATTGCCTTAGTTTGTGGTGGAAAATCATTTTCTCGACGCGAAATTCATTTTCATCGGATCAAAACGGGATTCTTTACTCGACTACGTCAAAACAATGAGGATGATGTGTTTATTATTTATGTATATTTATATGTTATAAAACTAGAGAGCCATATTATGTTTTATTAATTAATTATTACGATGTTATTACTTGCATTTAGAGTGCTATGGATTATATTATACTAATAATTTAAATACGACCACCAAGCCTAGCCTTAGCCCAACAGTGGGACACTTACAGCCTGTTACCTTACTATACTTTTTATGGGGGAATTCTTCCATCCTGCGACTGTATGAAATTAATATTATCTTCTATATAAATAAAATGATAGAGGTCTGCAGTTGTGCAGACCTCTATCATTTTATTTATATAGCATTTTATTTATATATTTTATTTATATTGCGCATCACGGAAAAACTATAGATAGATTTAAATGAAATTGTCTAAATTTTATTTCTTAGACACTTGACCCTTATCAAAAAAAAAAATTGCGATATCTTCCTTTAATAAAAAGTTATTAAAGTTTCAAGAAACAACGATTTGTATATGCACTGCGTGCTCAGTGATGTATGTTTAAACAAAGTATATTTTTGCTTGCGATCTTTTTGATGTTTTTTCCTTCGTACATAAGAAAACTTTGTTAATATATCAAGCAACACGGACGAAGTCGCGGGTATCAGCTAGTCTACCTTCCATATTTGCAATCATAATCATATAGGTTTTTTTTTTTTTATTTCATAGGGAGGCGGACGAGCATATGGGCCCAACGCCCATAAATAATGACATTGTAAGAGATGTTAACCATCTGGGGAACTAAGATGTTATGTCCCTTGTGCCTGTAATTACACGGGCTCACTCACCCTTCAAACCGGAACACAACAGTACAAAGTACTGCTGTTTTGCGGTATAATATCTGATGGGTGGGTGGTACCTACCCAGACGAGCCTGCACAAAGCTCTACCACCGAGTAATATGACGTAAGCTATAAATTAATAATTATAATAATAAATTTTAATAAATAATAAATTTATTTATTTTCTCCCACAGAACATTTATGTTTACATTTTGTTTTTATCTCTTAATATTAAATAGATTTGTATGTGGGAGGCAGGAGCCCAAACTAGGTTGCCCTGTGCTAAGGGTCTCCTGGCTCACCCTCTTGAGTTAGGAACAATTATATAATGAATTTTATTGTAAATAGGAGAAAGACTACAACTATTACAATATTATTTCTATAAATAAGTACTTATGCTAATATAAATAATAATCTAATGTATTCTAATAAATATGCATGTTTGTGTGTGTGTTTGTGTGTGTGTGTGTGTGTGTGTGTGCGTGTGTGAGAACATGTGTGTTTTGTGTAATTATGTATGTCTGTGTGTATTTGTGTATATGCTATAAATGAGTAGAACATATTATGTACACGCTATTTTTTACCACATTATTAGTTTCAATTAAATTAATATTTTTTCTGTCTCTTCATAGTCCAGTTTTAAAAGCGAGTCAGTTAATTTTCTTTTACATGCGAATTTTGATAGATGTGAAATAGAGAGTGATTTATTAAATTTATTGTAAAGCCTTGCTGATTTATAATTATAGAACTTTTGGGCAAAAAAAGTATTAACCGCCACAGATTTACATACTTCAAAGGATCTTCTAGAGTCAACTACGTTAATTTGTGAGGCCTTTAAAACTGAATGTTGTTTTAGGATGATATTTAAAATGTAAAGTTTTCTGATGGACAGAACGTTTGCTTCCTTATATAAGTCTACACTAGGAAATAAGCGAGGTTTAGAGAGAGCTACCTTAAGTATCATTCTTTGAGCTCTTTCAATTTCCATTATATGCGTTTTGTTAGAGCCACCCCATACGGATATACAGTATGTTATTAAAGATTGACACAAAGATATATAAACGGTCTTGATGAGAGTCCAGTCAGCGATATGTCTGATATTTTTAAAGATATATGTGAGTTTTCTGATTTTTTGACTTAATTGTTTTATGTGTCCTTTAAAGTTAAGATTTTTATCTATTGTTATACCTAAGTATTTAGTTTGATCGGTTTTGTTAATAACGGGACAGGGACATTTAGTATGATCTGCTTGGTTACATGAATGAGCTACTAATTGATGTGATATTGTATTATTAGGTGTGTTGCGTATTGAAAATATTATGTATTGAGTTTTATTAGGATTTAAAGTGAGGGTGTTTAAAGCCATCCAGTGATTAACCGTATTAAAACCTTCTTGTGCAAATTCAAATACTTCATTCCATGTTTTGCCGTGAAATGTAAGGGTGGTATCAACTGCATATGATATTATCTTACAATTTTTTAGATTTAGATTACAAAGCTCATTTATATAGCATAGAAAAAGAGTAGGGCCTAAAATGCTACCTTGAGGAATACCATAGGTGATAGGGATCTCATTGCTAATAACATCGCCTATTTTAACCTGCTGGAAGCGATCTAGTAGATAGTTTTGTAAAAGTTTTAGTTGTATATCTCTAATACCTAAACCGTCCAACTTCTCAATCATTTTATTAAAAGATACCGTATCGAAGGCCTTTTGAAGGTCAATAAAAATAGTTAAGCATTTTTCTTTATTGTCTAGTTTGTCTACTATGAAATCCGTGAGAGAATGAACCGCATCTGAGGTTGATTTTCTTTTTCTAAAGCCATATTGTGTATCAGCAAATAAATTTTTATCTTCTAAATATTTAACAAGTCTATTATTTATAATTTTTTCTAGTAGTTTAGAGAGAGATGGTAATAACGAAATTGGACGGTAGTTAGTTACAAGGCTTCTGTCTCCGGTTTTTAAAATTGGTATAACTATGGATTTCTTGAGAGAAGTGGGGAATATGCCTTCGGATAAACATCTATTGAATATGTAGGTCAGGGGAGTCACAATAAATTCATTTAGACACTTGAGTGCCTTGGACGTGATACCATCCCAGCCAGGACTACAATTTGGTTTTAAGTCGATTATAAGTCTACCTACTTCATCTTTTGTAGTGCTTAAGAGAACAAATGAGTTTAGCGTAGATGATGTTCTATAGATGTTAGTCAAGTTGGGTGGTTGGTTTGCGGTAATTTTCGTGGCCAGATCAGCACCTATGTTTGCAAAGAATTTGTTTACTGAGTTTACTGACTCCTGGGGTGTTTTATTTTTATTAAGGAGTTCAAAATGTGGGTTTGTAGTTTTATTTAAGAGAGAAAAATTATTGGCATTAATTAACCTATTATATTAATAGTACAACTAACCTATATTCGAACCCGTGTGACGTAATATCAACCACTGAGTCATTGGGTCTCAGCGATAACTGTTCCATGACCCTAATATCTCGGTCGGAATCGTTATCGACATTTCGCAACATAATCGATTTTACCGCGAACTCGATTACGATTACGTGAATCGATTAAGTTTTTTATTCGCCGGCTATTTCCTAACACTTAGTTAGGCTCTATACATAGACTTCCTAGATTTAATCGCTTGTGAAATATGAGTTAAATTAACCAGACTTACTGTGACACAGTTTATAAAGATTTACTTGAAATATATGAATTAATTTACATTTAATTTAATTTATTTACTTCCCCACTTACCATCAGGTGGCCCATATGCTCGTCCTCCCTATGCAATAAAAAAAACATACCTTGAAGACTGAGTAAGTGGTTCAGAGAGAGAATAGTGCCTGCATCGTGGGTTCAATGATGAATGAATCTCTTGGATAAGTTTCTCCCACATTAAGTGGAATGTGTGGGACTCGCAGACACCGAGTAAAAAGTAGTCACAGATACCATTTTTTTTTCGTGGGGAAATCCGTCATGGATACCCTCCATATGTGATGACTTGATGGAGGGTTATGTCGGAATCCTACCGACTTAAACCACCACGGTACCCTTCCTGTCTTAAGGGGGAGCGCCACGGGATCGCTTGCGCATGCTACCGTGACAGTCACAGATACCAACTAAAATACTAGTGGTACGCTTTATTTCCACTGGAAAAACGCCTTCACGCGTATCCCCCGCATGAGGGGGGGGGGGATGGACCCCCGGGGCTGAAGGCGCTCCGTCTCTTGAAATTGAAGAAATGCTTCTATTCTCTGGTATGAAGAAATTAAGAACAATTCTTGATTAATTTACCCTTATTTATAATACAACACTATTCCAATTAACTAGTTATAACCACATTAATTTAACTTTTGAAGTTCCAATTACAACTTCGCGGACATTGAAAACGCCATCTTTTCGCGAGTCCATAGTGAATATCATAGATTATTCAAGATCACGACCAATGATATCGCGTCAATTGATATCGATGACCAATTGTATTGCGGTAATTCGGTGTCAAATTTGTTTATTTGGGTTTATTTCTGTTGTGGTTCGAACAAACTATACATATATTTTCATCAATTATTCTTGTTACTACATAAAAACTATTTAGAATGTCGAGTTTAGTTTTTAAATTCCTCATTATATAAACGGGATAAGATTTAAAATTGTAATACTTTAAACTGAATTGAATTAATCCTTTTTGAATTAAACTACTTTATTAGTCATGGATAAGAGACAAAAAAAATACTATGCCAAAATTAAATTTGTAAATATTTGATTCTAGACCTTAAACTTCGGTCATAAGTCTTAATTTCCCGTGCGATCATGTGTCCTTTTTCATGTGACACGTTAAAATTTATCGTACAAGCAAAATCACTCCTTAGTGCGTCATCAATAATGACCAATATCGTGTGTACGTTAGTTGTGAATTAATGACTTTTTAGTAAGAAGTTAAAAATATTCTAATATAATTCATCAATGTATAGATGTTCGAAAAAGCGGGATTCGATTTTTAAAAGTATTTAATTACCATTTGACATTGCATTGAAACGTAGTCAAGTTATCAAGGGCTGTAGATTCGATTCCCAAAAAAAAATCGCTTCAACAGGCACTTTTAAATAGTCTAAAAAACTCCAATGGCTCAGTGGTTTTAAGATGTGAATCGTAACATTGCGAGTTCAATCTCTGAATTTTAATGTGCTTTTTGTATTTATTTATCTCGTTTGCGGTGAAGGAAAACGTCGTGAAGATATCTGTATATGTCAGATGATTCTTCCATATTCGTATCCACCATTCCGTATCAGAGCAGCGTGGCGCAATTAGCATCAAACCTTCATCAAATGGAGAGGCCTTAGCCCAGCTGTGGGACTTCCATACATTAACTTATTATGCAGATATTATAAAATTAATTCAATCAGTCAGTCTAAGTAACAACCTGTGAATGTCGCACTGCTGCGCTAAGGCCTTCTCTCCTTTTTGCCCAATTATGCCCAATAAGGTCCTTCAGACCGATTTCGGCCACGGCGGCCAATCTTAAGAGAGCCAACTGCGCAGGAGATATTATAGTGCACAAGTGTGTGTGCAAACACAGGTGCACTCTCTTTTCCTTAGCTCTCATAATCCGATGGGACGGCAAGCCGACGCGACCGGAAAGAGTTCAGGCGCAGGACTTACGGCTTAACGTGCTTTCCGAGGCACGGGAGCGTACACTCTTCCAACTTCCAGATTCCGGGCTGCTACTAAGAATTTTCTGACAGAAAACCCCAATAACAATTTACTGGCCCGGCCTGGGAATTGAACCCAGAACCACCGAATCTGCGGCCTTATATCAAGCCACTACACCAATGAGGCAGTCCATACCCAATCATACCCAATAATACTCATTTTAATGTATGACTCATACACAGTTAAAGCGTTTTATGTATATCGTTATGTACTCCCCGACGATTCCAAGTATGTGGTAAGTGAATGGTAGGTATTTCGAGGTCTTCAGCCTTGACTGTGGCATTTTTGTGATATTTATACTATGTGGTTTTGAATGAACTTAATTTTCATTCATTTATATTCGCCCAGTGTTCGACTATAATCATTATTAAAAAAAAAAGAAATTTGCATATATCGAACAATCTTTTTTTCAACTCTTATTATCAACATTTTACAGCTATGAAACAAAAAAAAAAACAAGTGACGAATAGTCGGGGAAACACCGCAGAAAACGGTCGTAAGTGTCAGTAAGTGATATGCGATATTGACCATTATAATCATAACATTACAAGGATACACGCATCAAAATAGTATATCAAAAATAAGTCGATTATTATCATTTCACGGATGAGTAATGAAATGAATTCTTACAGAAACGCACTAGGGAGAAAAAGTACTGTACTGAGTCTACTTTATATATAAACGAGTCGGACTCATACACGAATGGTTCCGTACCATTACGTATAAAAATGGTTGTCTGTAAAGTCGGTTTACGGACGATAGTTTAACGTGACAACGTCATAACAAAACATTGATGAAATGACTGCATACTTTTATGAATAAAATTGAATCATTTTTATTGAATTATCATTATTCTGTATTAATACAAATAAGGAGTGAAATGAAATCTACAATTTAATTTTTTTTTTTTTTTTTTTGCACTCATAGGCCAATCGAGTGACGGCTTTAATTACTGGTTTTGTTGTTTCTGTTGTTACATATTTTGAACTCGGCTATGCAAATGGATTATTGTTTCGTTTAGAGATTGGTTTTGGTTGGTTTTCTTTGTTGTTTGTTGATTTGTTGTTGTTGTCCTATTGTTATATTTCTTTTAATTCATGTAGGTATTTAGTTTTCTTGTAATTTTTTTCTTTTTTCTCGTTTCTTTTTGTTTTGTAATGGACGTCGACACGGAGTTGTCGTCGTCCGACGCAAATGTTGGGCGTAAGCGCCCACTAGTGGGCCCCGCGCTATTTGATTCCGGCTCGGATACGGAGACCGAACTCAGAGCGGCGGCGAAACGCAATAGTGCTAGCCGGGGGAAGCTTGCTTCCAAGGGACGTGGATCTGGTCTCGCTCGCGCTAAAGCCGAGCTTAAAGCAAAGGCCGCGGAGGCTAGCGAAGAGGAGTTCGAGCGCTCCTTGAGAAGTCGGGCTTTCCGCAAGGATACGTCTGCGATCGCGCTTGATTCCGAGCAATCCTCTTCCTCGGAGGTCCGTAGGGTGGATCTCCTAAAGATGGGTGCAGAAGAGCTGCGTGCGGAGGCTGGCCGCAATGCAGCACTAATTCTGGGCGTAGCCCAGAAATCCAGCAACTTGAAGGATGGCTTCAGTAAGAAGCTTAAGGATTCGGCGGCTTCGCTCCAGTCTATCGTAGACGCTCTGGCCTCAAGGACCAAAGCGGAGGAGACGAGCAGGCTTCGCGCCGACAATGTCCGCCTGCGCAAAGAGGTGGACAGTCTGAAGGCCGAGGTAAAGGCTCACCGCCGTGAGTTTGCGGAAATGCGGACCACGGTGGCTGCAGCAAATGAGGCGTCCACCAGCACTACGAGGGACGCACAGGCTATGGAGGAGTTTAAGGCCTCCATTTTATCGTCGATAGGCGTTATGATAGACGCTAAAATGGAAGGGATTGAAGACCGTCTCCTTCCAGAGAAAGTGCACCGTCCCCCTCTGGCTGCGGACAGGAAACAGGCTGTAGTGCAAAAAACTGCACCTACCTACGCGCAAGCCGTGGTCAGTCAGACCCCACCGCTAAAACATGCAAATACGCAGAAACGGGCGCCTGCTGTCGAACCACTGGCGCCGGTTACGGGCCTGTCAGGCGCTCCGACCACGTTGGAGCCCCAGCCGCGGGTGGTCGAGGCATTGTCTTGGTCCACCGTGGTTAAGAGGGGGAGAAAAGGGAAAAAGGCTTCTCCCCCGGCCACAGCGTCCGCCACAGTAACACCAACAGTGGCGAAGGCTCCGTCGGTGGCCAAGCCAAAGCTGGTCGCCCCACGCAGGGCTGCAGTAATGGTCACGCTACAGCCGGATGCACAGGAAAAGGGCGTTACATATGCACACATCCTGGAGCGCGCCGAGCAAGGTGTTGACCTCCAGGAACTCGGGATATGTAATGGCCTTAGAGTCCGACGTTCTGCAACGGGAGCCAGACTCCTCCAGCTACCAAAAGCACAGGCGGAGCAGGCGGATAAACTTGCTGAGAAGCTCCGCACTGTGCTGGATGGAGTCGCCAGCGTTGTCCGACCTGTAACACGGGTGGACCTGAAGGTGACGGGTCTGGATGATTCCGTCACCAAGGATAAACTGGTCGCTGCAGTGGCCCGTGCAGGGAACTGCTCCCCGGACTTCATTAAATGCGGAGTATTGCAGTGCGGACCAGGATACATGGGAATGGTCCGCGTTACCTGTCCCCTCACAGTGGCAAAGAAGCTCGCCGATGCCGGTCGCCTCCTCGTTGGGTGGAGCTCCGCCAAGGTATGCGTATTGGAGCAACGGCCTTTGCGCTGCTTTAAATGTATGGGCCTTGGCCATACGAAGATATTCTGCCCATCCAAAGCGGACCGAGGCCAGCTATGCTTCCGGTGTGGCGCAGATGGCGGCGCACAAGTCGGCGAGCTGCGCTGAGAAAATGCACTGTGCAGTGTGCGCAGACGCTGGCAAGCCCTCTGGGCACGTGATGGGATCCGGGGAATGCAATCCCCCTATCACAAAGGGGACGGTGGTCTCAGGCACCCAGACCACCACCAATGTCGGACGGCGCCAGGCCGAGGAGGAAGCTGCCATGTCAACATGAGTACAGACATAAGCTTCCTCCAGACGAACGTGAACCACTGCGCCGCAGCGCAGGACCTGCTGCTGCAGTCCATGGCGGAGTGGCAGATCGACCTGGCTGTGGCCTGCGAGCCCTACTACGTCCCTCCCCTACCCCATTGGGTTGGGGACTTGGACGGCACCGTGGCGGTCCTCATCCGGAACGGAATGGCTCCCCCCCTCTCACTCTTAGAGAGGGGTTCGGGCTACGTAGTGGCGGAGTGGGGAGAATACGCAGTTGTGGGAACGTACTTCTCCCCTAACCGCAGCCTGGCAGAGTTCGAGACATATCTCGGCTTGGTCAGAGCTGCGGTGGCCAGGCAGTCGCCGAAACCAATTCTGGTTCTCGGTGACTTAAACGCGAAGTCGCGTGCCTGGGGAAACCCCGCCACGAATCCGCGAGGAAATGCCGTCCAAGTATGGGCGCTACTCTCCAGCCTGTCCCTACTAAACAAGGGGCAGGTTCACACCTGCGTGCGTCATAATGGCGGTTCGGTGGTGGACGTCTCGTTCGCCACCCCTGTCGTAGCACGCAGAGTGTTGAACTGGAGGGTTGAGGAGGAGGTGGAGACTCTGTCGGATCATCGTTACATCCGATTCGAGATCTCCACCTCTCGCAGGCCGGCGGAACCCCAGAGGGTGCCGACCACGCTGCCGAGGTGGTCTCTTAGCCAGTTAGACCGAGAGCTGGTTAAGGAGGCCGCTATCGTGCAGCGGTGGGGTTCCGCGGGACGAGAGGAGGGTGCCAGCGTAGATGAGCTGGCGGGCCGCATGCGCAGTGCCCTCCAAGAGGTATGCGATGCGGCCATGCCGAGGACCCGGCGCAGAGTTCCACGCCGGCAAGTGTACTGGTGGTCGCCCGAAATAGCTGAGCTTCGGGCGACGTGCAGCCGGGCGCGGAGGGCCTATGTCCGCTGTCGAAGGCGTAACGGCTTCGACGCGGACCTAGAGGGACAGCTTTTGGCCATTTACCGCCAGCTGAAAAAGGGTCTGCAGCTGGCGATAATTCGGGCCAAAGAGAAGGCGAGGGAGGAACTGCTGGCGGAGCTTAACCGAGACCCATGGGGGCGACCGTACCGTAGGGTTCGAGGAAGATTCCGCACCCAAACCGCCCCTGTGACGGAGATGCTGCCGCCGGAGCTCCTCCTGCGCCTGGTCGGGGAGCTGTTTCCCCTCCCAGGCGAGTTTGTCCCTCCGTCTATGGCCCCTCGCTCCGTGATAGAGGATTTAGTGGCTCCACCACTGATCACGGAGCGAGAAATGGAGATGGCCCTCAGCCGCTTGAGGGCAAAAAATACAGCGCCGGGTCCGGACGGTGTTCCAGGGCGTGTTCTGTGCGACGTCCTGGAATACCTAGGTGCAAGGCTTCGGGAGCTGTTCGATGAATGTCTGAGCAGCGGGCAGTTTCCGAAGCCTTGGAAGCAGGGGAAGTTGGTGCTGTTGCCGAAGGAGGGGCGACCGCCGGGCTCCTCCTCGGCATACAGGCCGATAGTGCTGCTGAACGAGACGGCCAAGCTGTTTGAAAAGATTCTCGCAGCCCGTCTCGTTCAACACCTCGACGAGGTCGGTCCGGGTCTCTCAGAGGCTCAGTTCGGGTTCAGGGCAGGCCGTTCAACGGTTGACGCCCTGAACGCCCTGAAGACTCGGACCACGGAAGCGGTGGCCCAGGGGAAAGTGGTCCTGGCGGTGTCGTTAGACGTTGAAAACGCCTTTAACAGTCTCCCTTTCGAGACGATCAGGGAGGCACTCCGATACCATGGAGTGCCGACCTACCTGGGGAGGTTGTTGGAGGCGTACCTCCAGGACCGAGAGGTTGTCTGGGTGGGGGGCAACAGGAAGTTGGTTCGGCGTCGAGTAGGCTGCGGCGTTCCACAGGGGTCGGTTCTTGGCCCAATTCTGTGGAACGTCAGCTTCGATTGGCTCTTGAGAGCTCCCGTCCTTCCCGGTATGGGGGTGTTCTGTTACGCCGATGACACACTCATCACCGCGACGGGGCGGGACTTTCAGGAGGCAGCACGCCTGGCCGAAGTCGGAACAACTCTCACCGTGGACCGGATTCAAATGCTGGGACTGAGGGTCTCAATATCCAAAACGGAGGCCCTCCTCTTCCACGGTCCCCGGAGAGGCCCCCCACGAGGGGCGGGTATCACCGTCCATGGGACGGTGATAAAAGTTAAGGCCCAGATGAGGTATCTGGGCCTGATTCTGGACGGAAGATGGAGCTTCGGGCAACACTTTGTCCAACTGGGCCCGAAGCTCATCAACGCTGCTGCTGCCTTGGGCCGCCTCCTACCCAACGTGGGAGGGCCGCAATCACCATGCCGGCGCTTATATGCCGGTGTGGTGCGCTCCATGGCGCTGTACGGTGCACCCATTTGGGTGAACGCTCTCACCGCTCAGAACAAGGCCCTTCTGCGGAGACCGCAGAGGGTCATAGCGGTGAGGGCTATACGTGGTTACCGTACGGTGTCATGGACGGCGGCTACACTTCTTGCGGGTGATCCGCCTTGGGAACTCCAAGCGGAGGTACTCGCAGAAGTGTACCGGTTTCGAGTGGAAGCCAGAGCGAGCGGTGGCCGTCCAGGATCCGTGGAGGTGGGACGAATCAGGGCTCTAGCCCAGCAAGCCCTGATTCGTAAATGGGAGGAGGACCTGAGGTCCCCATCAGCCGGCCTAGCGACAGTGGAGGCGATTCGGCCCCACTTGAGTCGCTGGGTGAGGAAAAGTGGCACACTTTCGTTTAGGCTGACGCAGGTGCTTACCGGACATGGCTGTTTCGGTAAGTACCTGCACAAGATAGCGAGGCGGGAGGTATCACCCTCCTGCCATGAGTGTGGTGCGCCTCTGGACACGGCGCACCACACCCTGACGGAGTGTGCTGCTTGGGGGCCTCAGAGGCATACCCTGGCGGCGTTAGTCGGCGGAGATCTCTCGCTGCCGAGCGTGATTAACGCCATGCTCGGCAGCGAGAGGTGCTGGTTGGAAATGGTCTCCTTCTGCGAGAGTGTCATGTCGCAGAAGGAGGCCGCGGAGCGGCAGCGTGAGGAAAGCGCCTCCGCTGACTCGATCCGCCGAAGAAGACCGGGGAGGAGGCGTCGGCGTTATGCGCACCTTCTCCCCCCGCCTTAATAGCCGCCGGGGCTAGGGGGGTTCCCAGTATCCCGGAACCCCCTTAGAAATGGAGGCCCGCAAAGGCGGGCCGACCGTCGGGGCGTCACGGTAGCATGCGCAAGCGATCCCGTGGCGCCCCTTGACCAGACGGAGAGGATACCGATGGTTTTTTAGTGGGTATTCCGGTGCCTTCAGTGCCGGCGAGCCCCACATACCCCCCCACTTCAAGTGGGGGAAACGCGTAAGGCGTTTTTCCAGCGAAAAAAAAAAAAAGGCCAATCGAGTGAAAGAGAGATAGATGCGGCGCAAGCGTAAAATCAGCGTAACGGGACAATAAGTCATCCTTTTTCGTCCATGCAGCCAGCGTTCATCGATTTATTAGACGTTGTCACGTTAAAAACGGCAAAAAAATCATATCTGTTGTATGGGACCCCCACTTAAATATATATTTTATTCTGTTTTTAGTATTTCTTGTTATAGCGGCAAATGTCTTACTATCACGGTTCATGAGATACAGCCTAGTGACAGAAAGACAGACGGACGGTCAGCGGACTCTTAGTAATTGGGTACGGAACCCTCACATCTAAACCGTCCTCGTGAATCACTCCATTGGTAAAAACCCATATCAAAATCTGTTTTTTTTTTTAGCTTATCGCGTTTAGACGTACAGACAGACGCGACGGGGGTACTTTGTTTTATATGTAGTTGATGTTGATAAAAAAAAAATCTAGCAAAAAGCGTGGAGAGTGATATGGGCTATATAAGTATATCAAGTCGATTTTTAATATTTTTTTAAACAATTCTTATAAAATATTTAGTTTTTAGGAGGTTAGCTCAGTAATGCGATCTTCTCCTTTCGAATGGCAAAACAATAATGACAGAAAGAGATGAATCATTGTTTAACTAAACAGTCAGTAAGCAACGCAAGCCGAAAGTGATTAAGTAAAGAGCTTTTAAATGACTATTATTTAATATTAAAATAGGTGATCGTGGGTTCAAATCCGAGTAAGCACCATTGAATTTTCATGTGCTTAATTTGTATTTAAAATTCATCTCGTGCTTGGCGGTGAAGGAAAACATCGTAAGGAAACCTGCATGTGTCTCATTTCAATGAATTTCTGGCACTTGTGTATTCCACCAACCAGCATTAGAGCAGCGTGGTGGTGGCTGGAAACCTTATCCTAAAAAAGGAGAAAAGGCCTTAGCACTGCAGTGGCAAAATCATAGACTCTTACTACTACTTATACAGACATCTTTAGCTAACAACAAGCAGACCAGCCGAGGAATCCAGACTTTGAATAACAACAATTAACCGCAATCTGTTTTTAAACTGATAGGAAGACACAACACGCACAGACAACATGTTTTTGAACACAAAAAAAATTGTCAACTAAAATATTTGCCCAAAATATGTTAAATTTCCCATAATATGAGTCTTTAAAATGACGAGCCGGTTGGCGCGATTGGTAGATACCCTGCCTTTCGCGCCGCAGGTCGTGGGTTCGATTCCCACCCAGGACAGACACTTGTGTGCATGAACATGTCTATTTGTCCTGAGTCTGGTTGTAATTATCTATATTAGTATGTATTTACAAAAGAAAAAGTAGTATAATATGTAGTATATCAGTTATCTGGTTTCCATAGTACGAGCTCTGCTTAGTTAGGCATCAGATGACCGTGTGTGAAAATGTCCCAAGATAAATATTTTATTTATTTAACATTAATCATTAGTGTGAAGAAATATTGTCGTCATATAATATTTTAATAAATTAATTATAAGAACATCCGTTTTGCACTTAAAAATACTTAATGATGACATAAATATTAATTAATTGGTCAGATTTATTTTTGTCATACCCAAAAAGATGGACGAATGGTATTAATATAGCAATCTCGTTTTATTTACTAATTAAATTTTATTTATAGTATTCCTAATATACTTACTGTATTTTTTAAACAAAAATCAATTCGGTACTCGGTGGTAGAGCTTTATGCTCGTCTGGGTAGGTACCACCCACTCAACAGAAATTCTACCGCAAAACAGTACTTGGTATTGTTGTGTTCCGGTTTGAAAGGTGAGTGAGTGTAATTACAGGTACAAGGGACATAACATGTCAGTTCCAAAGGTTGGTGGCGCATTGGCGATGTAAGTGATAGTTAACATTTCTTACCATGCCATTGTCTATGGGCGTTGGTGACCACTTACCATCAGGTGGCCCTTATGCTCGTCCACCTACCTATACAGTAAAAAAAAATGAACTAACTATTCACACACCCCTTTTAAACCCCTTAACCATCTTAAAATTATAATTTATTTGACTACCCTTCTTTTTAATTTTCTTACTTTTTAATAAATACAGTTAAAACCATATGTATATACAATACACCTTTCTTAATATTACATGAGTAGAATATCTGATGAGTTGGTGGTACCTACCCAGACGAGCTTGCAAAAAGCTCTACCACCAAGTAAATACTATAATTTACTCTAATAGTGAGGTTTTGTTTAATTTTAAAAATAATATTTATTTATTTATTCTTTATTGCAAACTACAATAACACAACAAATAGAATGAATAAGTTTTACATAATAAAATATGCAAAGGCGGGCCTTATCACTTAAAGTGATCTCTTCCTTCCTTGAGAATTGATCGGGCATAGTGTGCGAACTGATACATACATACTGAATTAATACATAAAATGTATATTACATACATATATTACATATATATTACATACAATTAACATATACAATACAATAAACATATATTACATAATTACATAAATACTCTTATATATATATATATTTACTTATACAGTAAATTCATACTTATATTGATAAATAATAATTATGTAAACGACTTTTAAAAATGTGTACGGATTCAGCTTGACGAATACCATGAGGCAAGGAATTCCATAGTCTGACAGCTTTCACAGTAAATGAACTACGATATATTTTAGTATGACTCAGCGACATCAACAATTTGTTGTCTTGCTCAGAGCGCAGATTGACTGTTGTATAATATGGTAACATGTATCCAAAACGGTATTCAAGTAGAGTGATGTAAATTCTCCAAAGGAGAGTAGCTACTAGGCTACTAGCCCGACAGTAGGACATTAACTAACGACCTTTTGTCCTACATCCACCTATGTCACTATGTCAAAACAGTAAAAGCTATAATAGAACATATATAAATTCCCTTCAAAGAGATAGTTAAGCTGAAACGTCGTAATATTTTATCGTGATAATAAAAGCCGCGGATCAAATACAGTGATCTTGAACCAACGATTGAAGAAGAGGTTATGAGTTTGACCCTAATTTTTTAATGTTTATATAACCGTGTTTTGTAAAACATGGCTTTAATAATGTGATCATATTAAATTTATTCATAAAATAATATTTAACGAGTCGCTTCTCTGTTTGAAACAATTATAAAAATAATAGACCGATTACAATGAAACTTTGCTAAGTGATAGCTTGTACCTTGGAGTAGGAGGTTTAAGGATTTCTTGCGTGTCCCATTTCTGAGGGCCCTAAGGTAACTGACCTCGGGCCACCCGTTTGCCATATTCTACGGCCAAACAACAATACTTATTATTGTTGTGTTCCGGTTTGAATGGTGAGTAAGCCAGTGATACAGGGACAAGGGACATAACATCATAGTTCCCAAGGGTGGTGCATTAACGATGAATGGGATAGTTATAATTTCTAATACCGTCAATGTCCATGTGCAGTTGCCACTTACCATCAAGTAGCCATAATTGCCAGTAACCTACCAGTCTAATACCAGAAAGCCAATCATTTGCCAATCATGCCGAAATAAAATTATATAGAAGCTGACACAAACACGTTATAGAAATCAGTACAGTGGTCCATCCATCAATTCCCTTTTGATGAGCTGCTCCTTATGTAATATGTGCCACGTTGGTCTCGTCACTAGTGGCTTGATATAAGGCTGCAGACGCGGTGGTCCTGGGTTCAATTCCCAGGTCGAGCCAATAAATAGATTGGGTTTTTCTGTCAGAAAATTCTCAGTAGCAGTCCGGAGTCTGGAAGTTGGAATTGTGTACACTCCCGTGCCTCGGAAAGCACGTTAAGCCGTTGGTCCTGCGCCTGAACTCTTTCCGGTCGTGTCGGATTGCCGTCACATCGGATTATGAGAGCTAAGGAATAGAGAGTACACCTGTGTTTGCGCACACACTTGTGCACTATAATATCTCCTGCGCAGTTGGCTAATCTCTCTTAAGATTGGCCGCCGTGGCCGAAATCGGTCAGGAGGACCTTATGTAATAAAGACGCGTTATATATAAGAAATGATTAGTAAAATTGATTCATAAATATATAAAATCTATGTTTTATTTTAATTGTAAATATATTTTTTTTAATTTTCTGGTGCCCAGTTAGTTATAGTTGATAGAAAAAAAATCAAATTCAGAAAACATGGACGAAATAATACCATGAAACTCGAAAAAGATAAAAGCGAATCAGACAAAAAACGAATCCGATGGCACGGTGGAATGCGGAGTATCGATCGGTAGTCGCGGATACGAATCCAACTTCAATTAATGCATCGCATACAGATACAAAACTTTTCTATTTTATTTTTTTTCTAACGAGCAAACATTTTTTATTGCACAATTTCTACATAACGATTGTATTTTGTTTCTTTTGAAACACGCTGTATAATATTGAGATGAATTTAATGCTAATTAATGCGTCTCTTGCTTAGTGGCTAGATCGGCTCCAGATTCCGATGTCCTGGGTTCAAACCGCGATCGGTAAAAAAAAATAATTATGATATTTCTGGCATTAAAATTCTTGGTTCCATATTCCCGTGCCTCGACCAACACATAAAGCCTGCTATGCCTGAACTTTACCCAGTCGGGTGGCATCCCATCGTAAAAAAATAATTAAGATCCGTGAAGGTAAATAAGAAATCTTTGTGTTATGGGTTCATGACCTTTTAATTTCCAAGTATTAACCGCTTCTTACTTCTGCAAATTTGTAAACCGTTGTTCGCTACTTCTTATCTATATATTATTATACAAGTTGTTGACATCATCATTAATATATTATTGCCAAGAAAAAATTACTACTACTAGAAACAACTACATTTATTATTCTTTCCGAATTATTAATAAATAAATATTTCAACGTGTTATTTTATTATAGCACACCATAAACTGCATATTTCAGGAACAAAGTTATAAGTTGAACAAAGTGTTACTCGGTGGTAGAGCTTTGTGGATGCTCGTCTGGGTAGGTACCACCCCACTGATCAGATATTCTACCGCAAAACAGCAGTACTTTGTATTGTAGTGTTGCGGTTTGAAGGGTGAGTGAGCCAGTGTAATTACAGACACAAGGGACATAAGATCTTAGTTCCCAAGGTTGGTGGCGCATTGGCGATGTAAGCGATGGTTAACATCTTTTACAATGCCATTGTCTGTGGGCGTTTGTGACCACTAACCATCAGGTGACCCATATGCTCGTCCGCCTTCCTATGAAATAAAAAAAAAGTGTTCTGTTTTTTTTAAACGTAATAATTTCGAGTATTTTGTTAGATAACTAACGATACTTTTACATGAATAGTTTCAATATTAGTTGATCTAAAATACGTTATAACAGTGTTATATTATCTGTGCAATATTTAAAAAGATAGGATCGTTTGAAAGTTTGAAAATTGTTTTCTGTTCAATCGAGGTTTTCGAGATATCACACTACCCTCGCAAATGAGCGAAATATTATACAGCATGTTTAAAAAGAAACGAAATACAATCGTTATGTAGAAATTGTGCAATAAAAAATGTTCGCGAGAACTGAACTATCCACCCCGTCAACTCAAAATACGCCACAGTTACTTCTTCACATAAACGCTCACTGAGAAATAAATTAATGCAAATCCTATCCAAAATATATTTCTTCATATCTACCCGAAAACTAGTATACGAATACAGAAGCATTCCACTTTCTCACTGATTACCATAAACTTATCATCAGCTCCGAATACTTTGTGCCAAAACGTGCCGACAAGAGACGGAATAGGTAAAACACCAATTAAATAATATAGTTATGTTAATTAAATACAATTAAATATATATATAAGGAATTAAAATCAACAAATTATATATCAAAGTCGTTTTTATCATTTAATCTTGTATTAAATAATGGCCTCATTTAAAGAATATGTTTTAAAGATAAGATTTTAAAATTAAATACATCTATGGAATTTTGCTATAGAGTTCTTCGATCCATAAAGGATATTGACTTTGCGAAACTTTGTGTTATATATATATATATATTTATTGCATAGGAAGGCGGACGAGCTTATGGGCCACCTAATGGTAAGTGGTCACCAACGCCCATAGACATTGGCATTATATGAGACGTTACCATCACTTACATCACCAATGCGCCACCAACCTTAGGAACTAAGATGTTATGTCCCTTGTGCCTGGAACTACACTGGCTCACTCACCCTTCAAACCGGAACAAAACAATACAAAGTACTGCTATTTGCGGTAGAATATCTGATGAGTGGGTGGTTCCTACCCAGACGAGCTCACACAAAGCTATACCACCAAGTATATTAAACATTTTTGGAATAGTCTGAAAAAATGTAATATAAATTATTGTAATTGTAAATTTTAATCTTCATCATCATCAACCTTCGTCCACTGCTGGACATGGCCTCTCCAATGGCACGCCACTGAGCGCCATCTTCAGCTCCCAATCTCCAACCGCTGCCAGCCACTTTGCGTGTATCGTCACTCCTAGTCGGAGGGCGTCCTACGCTACATTTGCCAAGGCGTAGACTCCACTCCAGAACACGTCTAATCCAAGGGTTGTCGTAATTTTACATCAAATTAGGGCTGTATATAAATCTGTTAATAGTTTTTTTTACAACTAATTACATTACAGATTGTCTGATGTAATTGAATTAAGATTTAAGGAGTTACGACATTGTGTTCTATGCTTCACTTCTAACGCTTATCACTGTATTCTTTGAAAATAATCAATATTATTCTAAACTTGTTTTACTGGAGTTAGCTATAATAATAATAAGTTAAGTATAACAAAGTGGCCTATATTTATGTTCTTCCATCGGGCCACAGATTGCTTGATATCAAAATTACATCAAAATCGGTTCAGTGTTTGAAAGCGTAACGGACAGACAGTTATATTCGCATTTATAATATTAGTATATATGTACAAAATATTGTTTAACTTTAGTCGTATCCTTAGTATGTCACCACGACCAATAAATATAAGTAATAAACGTATTATCTATATAAATAAAATGATAGAGGTCTGCAGTTGTGCGCACATCACGGAAAAACTACTGGATTGATTTCAATGACATTTTCTAAATTTTATTTCTCAGACACTTGGCCCTTATCAAAAAAAATGATTGCGATATCTTCATTTAATAAAAAGTTATTAAAGTTTCAAGGAACAACGATTTCTATATGCACTGCGTGTTCAGTGATGTCTGTTTAAACATAGTATATTTTTGCTTCGTACATAAGAACACTTTGTTAATATAGCAAGCAACGCGGACGAAGTCGCGGGTATCAGCTTGTATTCTATAAAACGATTATATAAATGATAGAGCTTTTGTGTTAGAATTCATCTCGTGCGGTGTATGAACACACAGACATATAATAAAAAATCAATGTATTATTTACCTGTATATAATGTTTCAGAATACTTCAAATTGGACTCGTAGATCCGGAGATTAGTTCGTTAAGACAAACAAACTTATCAACTGTTTTTTATTGTATAAATATATATTTCCTCAGTATGCTGATGAAACGTTTAAACCTTGGATTAGGGCTAAAATTTTTATTGAAAATTAGGTGTCACCGCGGTTTCACCTGCGTATAATTAATAAAAAATATAATGAATAAAAATCAGCCTAGGACCTTCCTCGATAAAAGGTAGTAGGTAGGTAGTTCCTGCGATTAGCCGGATCAAACAAACAAACTCTTCAGGTTTATATATTAGTATATATATGACAGTCTTATTGGGTCTGCTGGTGACAGGAGTGCTGGTTAATTTTTCGCCCAGAAAGTATATCAATCTTGCCACAATTCCACGCAGTCATGATTTGTACAAAACCATTTTTTTTTTTTTTTTTTTTATTTGGATACTAGCTTACCGGCGAATTTTCAAAAAAAGGTTTCTCTCTTAAATTTATTAACGAAAGCCTTAATAGCAATTCCATATTTCTAACATTAGAAATGAAGAATTTCCATACAACCTTTCATAACCCATTTTACGTCCAGGATTAGGACCAAAGGGATGACTACTGAAAAATCCTTAATGCTCACCTAAACTTCCTGTTAAATCTTGCGGCTTAGGCTGTGCGTGGTATGTATTGTTTAAAACATAGGCAGGCTGTCGAGCATATGGACAACCTGACGGTAAATCAACAATGCCCGTGGACATTGTCATTGTAAGAAATGTTAACCATCGCTTGCATGTTTTGTTATAATTGTTTTACACGGTGGTAGGACTGTTTGCAAGCCTGTCTGGGTAGGTACCACCCACTCATCAAATAGTCTAACAAAACAGGAGTACTTTGTATTGCTGTGTTCTAGTTTGTAGGCTGAGTGAGCCAGTGTAATTTCAGGGAAAAGGGATATAACATCTTAATTCCCAAGGTTGGTGGCGCATTGGCGATGTAAGCGATGATTAACATTTCTTACAATGCCAATGTTATGGGCGTTGGTGACTACTTACCATCAGGTGGCCCATACGCTCGTCCGCCAGTCTATACAAGAAAAAATGCATGTTTTATAAATAGTTCGTCTTTTTTCGCTTATTAATTCGCTTTGTAATTAAATCTTGTTTTTTGTGTTTTAAAGTTTTAGAGCTTACAAATAATGTACAGTGGTACCTCTTTATGTTTTTATATGGCAACATTTCTCATCTACCCATAGGTTGGGTATGTAGACATTGTTTTTCAGCATAAAGGTCATATTATATATCTGTTAGAACCTTATTGTAATAACATATCTTTTCTTCAACGTTGATTAACAACAATTTATTATACATACATATATATTGTTATATATGTATGATTAAATGCTATATCTGTATTTCATTACGGAAACCAATAAATAGAGTGACAACGTCAAAAAACCTAATAACCATTCATAATTAACTCTTAAGTACAATAACAATTAATCAAGTCGAACTTAATAATGAGATAAGCGCGCTTAGCATACAAACTTACAAGCTTCATAATATAGATATATAGATAATTTTTTGAAGCATACTTTATGTATTCTAACTAAAATACTTCTTCAACACAACTTCTAGTGGAAATATGAGTTGTGTAATAATCATTATAATATATACATGTATTACATCTACGTGAGAGGCATATAGTTGTGATACCTGAACATAGCAGGCAATTTCATGAACAGTTAAACTGTTTGCATTTTTATTATATTAGTTAAGATAAAGAGTTCATAATAAGAACAATTGTTCAGTTTTTAAGACAGTTGAAAATGTTACCAGCTTAAAATTAATGAAATATTAGGGTACTTTCACATTCGCAATACAATTAAGCTTAGGCTGTAAAAATAAATCATCTTCATTTATAAATGATTTAACTTAACGAAAAATAAAAAAATATGACTGATAATAAAATAATTGTAGTAATTTTTTTCGTACTCCATTAAAATGTGTACATAATTATATTATAAATGAACTATTGTACGTAATACATCTTAATAAAAATATTATCAACATTAAATTAATGTAAAACTATATCGCATTTCTCTTTTTTTTCTGAAAGAAAACAGTAATATAAATATATACATAAAAACATACATAGCATAGCATTTGAGAACAACCCAAAAACTATGAATAGCAATTAATTTAAACAAAGTTGAATACTTCAATAAAAACATGTTGTTTCTCTCCTTCTTTCTAATTTCAAATCAGTAATGAGTAAA
The DNA here is from genome assembly GCA_963151315.1 of Nymphalis c-album. Lineage (NCBI taxonomy): Eukaryota > Metazoa > Arthropoda > Insecta > Lepidoptera > Nymphalidae > Nymphalis > Nymphalis c-album. The sequence continues at coordinate 3,926,243 of OY720614.1, forward strand.
AGAGAGAAATCAGTATTCAACAAAGTCCGTTAATATCAATACATAATATATATATAAGCACTTACAGGTACACCTGTATATATAGTTTAGGAGTTGATTAGTTAAACATTTGCTGTCCCCTTCTTTTGAACGTCAAATCAATATGACAGAAAGAGAGAACACAGTGTTAACAAGTACGTCTATAAGCATTCAGGTAAAGGAAACACAAAATAATTCTCTCCAACATTTATTGGTCGAAAAATAAATTAAGAACTTTGGATTTTAACAAAGGTCCGAAATCGTCAAATAAATACCTACAGGTTCTACCCTTAATAACAACATATTTACAGCGTCTTACCAATTTACTTAGTACGTAATTATTTACTTTACCACCCGTCCATTTTTACAAATCTTATCCAATTTTTTTCAACAATTTAGTTTTTTTTTCATCCCTTAATTTATTCGAGGCAGAGACGGATGTCTGAATTTATTATTCCTTGTTTTTTTTTTAATTTACAAATTAATTCATTAACAGTAAAATCATATTTATATGTATATCCAATGATTTAAAAACCAAATCAAATAAAACAATATTACACAAATCACTTATCACAAAAATCGATTTTTTTTCTCTTTCCAACATGTTAAAATCGTTACGTGTTAAACATTGACAAAACTTCATTACAATTTGACATATGAATACAATATTGCCAGAAAAAAATACATCATTAGCATAAAATTTTGGTTACATATTTTTAATTTCAATGCAATTAAATTATTAAATACAGATTAAAAAAATACAACATTATTTAAAAAAAATACAGTAATCCTTATAATATTATCAGCGAAAATATATAACTAATTAAGGGGAATATCGATGATATTACTGTTATATTCGATTTGGTCATATCTATCTCATCTCCGCCTCCGCCATTACAGAACATTCGAGACTCAAACCCAAAAACAATATGGCCGCTTAGTAACAGCATTTATAATAATACAGCTGCAAAAAATATACGCTCATCTACAAAAATGGATCGTAAATTGTAACCTACGTGCTATTTTTATATTGTTTTTTTTGCAATAACAAACAATCGTTTTAGGAAATTTGAGGATTATGAATTTTATTTTAGGAAAGGTTCCCGAACCGTTACAGTTTTGCAAGCCGAAGAATTATTTATACTAAGTTTAAAATTTATAAATATAAAAATACTTTTTAGAAGTTTACAAGAGGTAGCTGAAGCATTTTTTTTTTAAATATCACTACGCTAAAAAACTTAAGTACATAAAAGAGTGAGTAAAATTAAAAAAATAATAATCATTTATCATCAGTCTGTCAAAGGAAATAATAAATAGTAATTTTTAAACTAAGTACTTTACGAATTTATTTATTAGTCATAAAATACTTAAATAATATAAAAAAAAAAATCGATAGTCTTTCATTGTAGCACCAAAGTATAATTTACATTATAAAAAACCTCTTTAGTTGATATCTTCTTTTTATTAATAAGAGCAATGAACTAAAACAGATAATAAATAAGTCCATTAAACCTCGGAGCTGTCAACTGTCAATACTCTTTTCATTATTCATAAATCGAATTCAATATGAACGTATTCAACATAAAATAATGTCTATAAACAAAAATAACCATTTTATACCGAATCACATATTTATATTATTAATGCAAACTAAACATTCAATTTAAGCTTTATATTTAACAAGCCTATTCAATATTCAATTAATGAATTAATTGAATATATTGGAGTATTCATATTTCAAAGAGCGAATAGAATCAATCGTGATTACATTGAAGATAACCAATACATTAATTAATGTTTTATAATCATAAAAAAAAAATATTATAACCATAAACTAGCATATAGTTCTTTAGGCAATTAAAAAAAAACTGTGTTAAAATCAAAGAGTTTTTAGTTAGTTGGGCATAAAGATAGCAAATTATCGAACATAAAAAAAGGCGTTACAAATAGACGGTTATTTTTTTTGCTCATTATAGCTACACTTTTGAATACTAATTAAATACCATTCCAACGGTATACTTCTGATATGAATAACAGATAAAATACCACGATATTATTATTATATTATATATAATATAGATGTGAATAAATTAAGCAATTTTGCGTTATATTCTGTAAAGGATACGTAACTATTTGTTTCTTTCGCACGTTCATAAATATCGCTGTGAAAAAGAGACAGCAATAGCATTGCGTGTTTCCTTATTTTTTTTTATATTTCAACGTATAGATAGCGTATAAATCATTCAGCTTATCAGACACTTAAATTAAAAATAATTCTTTTTTTAAATTTATAGCGATTTATTATTTCTTTATTTCGGAGGCGTGGAAAATGGTTTTTTTTTTAATTGTTAGTCGATTCAAATGGTTATTTTTGTGAAGCCCATAATTATTATCAATAGATTATTGCTCTTACAAAATATGAATGGACGAATTGATTCGAAACTCAATAAAAATAAGTCTTATTAAATAATAAATATTTAAGTTATCAAAACAATAAATGTACTTAATACATTCTGGAAAAGGACAGTTAAAATTACATTACAACCTCCACTGAGCAAAGAAAACATTTTTATCTGTGATTCGTGAAGACTTGACATTATAAAATACCTTCCAAGCTTTTTTTTAGATTTCACCAAATCCATAAAAAACCATATAACATGTTTCCATGAATATTTATCTATCTGTAAATAAGTTAGATAAATATTTATGAATTTAGTCAAAGTATTATTTTTTCTTAAATCTATGTGTATATGGGCTCTCTTAAAAAACGTCATAATATAGAAAAAAATCAAATTCGATTTTTTTTAAGATCCAATGCCATGCTGCCCAATGTTTCTCTCAAAAAAAAAATCTTAATTAACAGCTGGAATTCGTTTTTATAACAAGCCTTCACAGATCAAGACGAAATCAGGCACAATTTCGAGGATATCCAAGCTTGCAATACTGTAACGGTTTAGTAATTTTTTTATAGCTATACCATCGTTATTTCAAACGAAATTCTCAATACCCTTAAAAATTATTTCTCCAACGTGATTTCCAACAGACAACATCATAATCAGATTTCGGAATCGATTTTGACATTTTATAATCGAATACATTCTATTTTATTATTATCTGTTACAAGTTCTCTTCGCTTGTTTAAAAATCGTTCCATATCATTCGAATCCTTATAGTTCAAACATGATTAAAAAGCAGAGTTCGAAATACAAAAACATTCGCGTTCATTTGAACATTAATATTCGATTTTCGAAAATCGTTGACAGTATCGATATTTTAAACAATATCGATTTTGCTTACAATTTTCTTATTGTCATTATAAGCGACAGTATTATATATAATACAATTAACATTAAGTCACTTATATAAAAAAAGTATATAACATCCAATCCAATAGTTATATAAAATTGTAATTTTATTTGAAGTATACATAATTAAATAACTCATATGTAAAAACCGATTGCTTATATATTTTTTTTGCATCTGGCAATGATAAGGGCTACGTAGAATTTAATCAAATATTACAATTACTAGCGTTGCATTGTGTATAATATTCTGCAACTAAGACAATGGGCTTTTGTATGCAGCCTATCAGATGTATATATGTATGTATATGCGACACAATATGTAAGAGGTATATAGCCTACAGCTCAAATCGGATGAAAATCTATTGAGTAGTTCCGAGATCAGGGAACAAACACACATTCAAGGCTGTTGTCTGCGAAAGGTATTGATTCGACATAACAAATAGTATTATGACAACTTTTGATACACTTACGTCTTAAAACGAAAGTTCATGAGTTATTTTACTGTATTACGACTAATATACGTCAATTTATATATTAAAACCATGTTCCGAATCGTTTGAAGTCAACTTGTCATGTTGGAAATCACCCAAGATTTTTTTTTTTAAATATAAAATTATCCATTATTAAAACTAGCGGACAGTTTTTTTCATTCGAGATTCAAAAAATGAGGTTTCATTTTTTTTTTTCATTTAGGCAATTAATTATTCTAAGTACACAGCACAACTAATCAAAAACTAATATGAGAGAGAAATACTAAGAGAAAAATGTCGGTTTTGAATTTGAAGATCACACTGTATCGAGAAAATTGTTCTAGAATTTTCTAGAACTTAAGTACATGTAATTATAAACAGTAACTGGCTTCTTTCTTCTTTTATATATAAACCGTATAAATGTATTTTAATTTTTTAACTGCATACAAAAATTCAATGCAGTTGAACGATAAAATATTTTGAGTTTTCGGATACGCGTACTTTAAAGTTGGTACTTTTTAAATTTTTAAACGTAAATTTCTTGATCAATTTCTCTTGCTTGTTACAAGAACACCACGATAAATTTCACTTGTACGAAAATTTTATGAGACGACACAAATTTTTTGTTTTTATACCTTAGCCGTAGACTTGTGCGAAATCATTTAAAAAAAGAACACAATAGGAACCCGCAAATATACGCCTAACTAAGGATATGATTATTTTAAAATATAATTACTTCATAAGACGATAATATATATTTTTAAATTTCGAAATGGAACGTTTTCTTTGTTTGAATTATATTTTTTAAAAGTATTTAAACCTTTTTGTAATGAATTGTGAAAACTGTTAAATCTCAGGTATTATTGGATGTTAATCTCAAGATAAACCTTCCATGTAAAACAGCTTCCATCTCGTTTCGTATTAAGAACGTGACTACAATTATTGCAAAATATTATCCAACAACCATTGTCACATTTCACTTTAAAGATTCTTAGTAATCTTTTGTATTCTAAATTCAAAAAGGTTGACATTGTTTTTTTTTTATTTTAATAGTTCCTTGAAACATCCTAATGGTTTATATAACGACACAGTCATTATTGTTTTTTTTTTTAATTTTAAACACAGCTTAAACGCTTACAATTTTGCTTGTAACAATTAATAAAAATAAATGATAATTTTAGTGTAATTCTTATAAAACAGGCCATCCACATAATATAGCTGCTATATCAAATAATTAATATGACACCATCAATTAATTCCGTGAAGTTCTTTGATCTCACGTCCTTTTCTCGCATGATGCAATCTTTGTATAAGGAGTCATCTGTTCTTGTCATTTCTTCTTATTATTTTTATATCTTTATAATGATAATGTATTTCCTCTATTTTAAACGAAACAAGGAATTCTCTTTAATTGAGATTTACTATCGTTTTTAACCTAAATATATGAATCTTCATGAATCATATATAATCTGGGACAGTATAAAGCCACATATCAAGTTAAAAAATTAAATGTTTCTGTTATCAACGCGTTGATTAGTATTTATAATTTGTTGTCAACAAAAGTTTATACAATACTATTAAATTTTCGATGAAAAAAAGAAATTAAACAATCTCACCCTACTTATGAACGATGCTTAGATAAACATAGATGTCTCTTTCTGTCATTATTGATTTGACTTTTGAAAGAAGAAGACAGCGTGATTTAACCGTCTAAGCAACGTTCATAAGTAAGGCCGAACGAAATCTCCGATGATTTCAGTGCAAAACGTGTAAAATTAAAAACTACAATATTGTACTTTAAGTAATATATGGCAGAATTCATTTTGTAATAAACTATAATTAGTTGTTTTTCATTTTACGTTAAAAATTTACTTTAAGCGTTAAACGTTCCGTTTATTTTAAATCAGGTTAGACCGATCCCTTCACAATCCCTTCAGGGTCGTGATCTCGAAATAACCAAAATACATTATTAAACAACGTACGAGATACTCTTAAACATATTCAAAATGTTTATCCTTAATAAAAATAGACGCTCTCAACATATGGCAACGTACAACCGGCTAATAGAAAAGTTAAAACTTTATATTTTTAAAATTTAAATTTAGAAAACAATGCATTAGGCCAGTTGCGTTCGGACATGTTATTCGTTTGTTTATGATTTTGCTTTTTTTTTAATTAAGGTTCCTTATAGTGTACACGTTTTATTTTTAGGTTCTTTTTAGTTACACGTCACGGTAAATTTATTACGTACGGAGCGTGTAACGTTAAAATTTCGATATAAACATACGTCTATTCGACTGTATCTTGTACGGTTAATGACTCATTAAACTAGCTATTTTTAAACGAGTTTTATTTTCATAATGCTCACGACATATCTTTTGTCTTGAAGGTTAGGTCATTACCATTTTAAAAAAATGAATACGGTAATTACTGTCAACTATACACAAACTTCGCAGTGGTTTTATAATTAAATTATTAAGCTACATTCAAGATAAGCTATTGTTAATTAATCACCACTTACTTGATTTAAATTTGACATAACGAACTTCTTTTTTTTTAAATATGGCAATGAAGCAATTACAGTCAGCCTTAAAAGACTTTAAATACCTATAATACTGGGCTAATTTCTTACAATACAGTGTGATAATCAAACGCGTTTTCTTAAGCACTATTTTAAAATTATATCGACTGCCACTAAATGCGTATGTCTAACTGAAAACCGGTCTATTTCAGCTACAATATAACTATTAGATTATTTAATAATGTGAAAACAATTCACATGTATTGAACTGCACATTTGTGCTCGTTTTTTTTCACAATTTGAAACCAGAAGAGAATACAATCCTCATAATAATAAAACTAAATAAATGGTCATGTAATTGAAATTCATCTTTAACTTTGAAATGCTTTTATGTACCGTGTCAAAAACACATATATTTATATTAGGTCATATCTCCTTTTAACACTTTCTGAGACAGTATACGCTTGACGTCATAAATTACTTAACTACCTATTGTGTCTAATGTACTGCCTCTAGGCTCAAGCTAGTGTTTTGGAGGTATTGAACTCAAATCCTAAGAATTCTTTGTAAAAAAATTAAATCGATTTCGAATAGATAATTTCGCTTCAAATAAATATAACAGTTATAAACTATTTAGAAACTGTATACAATACCGTTTTATCAATTATTTCGTCAATTTTTTTTATCATTATAAGACTGTGGGTAGTTTTTGAATTGGTTTTTTTAAATTTGGAGTTATTATTACGATATTAAAACTTACTTTAATTATAATATATTAACATCACAACATAATCCAAAAAGTTGAAAAATTGGAATAAATTTAGGACCGGGAAATTTTGGAAAAAAATTTTGGTAATATCTCTAAAAGCATTGTTAAATTGAGGATAACTTCAACATGAAATATATCATCATTCATGAGTTCATACCTTCTGGTTTCAAATGTAAACTTGAAGAGATTTACTATATGAGATGTTAGCTTAATATAAATGATTTTAAAGGCTAAATCTGAGGTGTTATCGCCATTTTTGAGCAAGTACTCAAATACAGAAAAAAGTCTGTGATCATCAAAACGACATTAAATGCTCTGAAATGCGTAAAAGAAAATTTTTGTGAAGCATTTAAGTCAGTCATTTAAATAATATTATTGAGAATTAAGAAACATATCACAAAGATAAAAAAGATAGAAATTAGTACACCCTAAATAAAACCAAAATCACAGTATGAATGGACAAGATTTCTAACTTGCCCATAGTTTTTTTTTTTTTAAATATAAATAAATTCTAAGCGTTAGGTCGTATGGAAAAATAAAAAAAAATGTCTTTTGAACTAAATTAAAATCTACCTAACTTCGTTCTATATAAGATTTCTCCTATTTCAATATTCGAATCCTAATTCTTAATCAAATATCCTTCATTGCATTAGTGAAAATATAAAAATTTAATTCCTAATGGTTTAAGAAATCTATATTACCATTATACATATTAACGTTTTTTTTTTTAATATTTATATATATATTTAAATGAGTTCGTAACTACGTCGCAGCTTTTGCTATCCGATCTTCTTGTATAATAATAATAGTTCGATTATTCAATAGGCCAGATATACTTTAGTTACAATAGTAAAATTAGGCTCAGTGTCCCTTAAAGACTAAAAAATTTGTCAATGGAACTTTCTGGATATAACTAGGAATTTTGCACAACTCTAAAAAACCAGTCATTTATCCTTTTCGGCACCAGATTAACACACAACACTACGTACTTACGAAATATCCGAAAAAATCCGTTATCCGTTCACAGAATTCCACAAACATTCCAATTTTAAAAAACACTAATGAATCCTTCGTCCACCACAATGTTTCACACAAATTCACGTAAAGACTAGAGAATCCGGATAGTTTAGAGATTGTAGAGATTGTAGTGTTTGTGTGGTGTGTGCCGAAGAGGGCTTGGCCAAAAGATCGGGTCGCGGTGGCCGCGCCGCTTTAGCGCACATTCACCGAGCCAGGGGCGCTAGGACGGCGGTCGCAGCCAGAGCCAGCGCGAGGGACGAGGCGAGGGCCGCCCCGCGCGAGTACGACAACTCCTCACTCTTCACAACCTCATTAGGTGTCTTATCGTACTTGTGCGTCTTTTTCGTGACCGGCTTGATGGTCGTAGTGGTGGTCGTGGTCGGTGGCGTCGTCGGTGGCGGTGGAGGCGGCGGAGGCGTGGGCTGAGGCGGCGGTGCAGGCGGCTGGTCCTCCGGCTTACAGCAAACACGAAAGACCAGTTTCATATTATGACTAAGGCAGCGACCGCCGATGCGTCTGTGCAAGTCGTCTTTACTCGACGTTGATATGAAATAATAGTCTTTGCCCGGCAGGAACTCGAGCCCGCCGGGCTGAGGCGTAAACGGTCTGAAGGTAATCGTGAAGAACATCAGTTTGTGCGGTTTATCGCATATAGCTATTATGCGTGGGTTCGGATTGGTTATCCTACACGTATCATATTCTTCTTTACTGACATTGTATATTATATACTTCTCCGTGTCCTCTTCGAACGTCCCAGGAGCGTAAACAGGACATATAATGTTCACTTGGTCGTATTCGAACTGTGCATTACCTTTGTTGAGATCGAATACGTGATCGGTATTGTCTATTCTGAATATACTATTAGTTGTGTTCCAGTGTATGTAGAATGATTTAGCATAGTTTCCCATCACGCTTTCGACGAAGAAGACGAGGACTATCAGTGTCCAGGGCGCTTGTCGCATTCCGAAATAAGCAAACGACACCATTCTGTCAATTTATCGTTCACAAACTCTCATATCCGATCGAAGACTCGAACCACTTCTTTCTAAGCTCTCCGATTCGTATTCCTATCCATATTTAGACACAAACTTTATTCCCGACTCGATACATCATAAAACGTCCGCTTTACACAACAACACGAACAAATTCACTCATCGCACCGTAGAGTCCACCATGTTCGGTTCTCCTCACTAGATTCTATTTATCGATAAATGTGGAATTTTATGGGACGTGGCCCGCTCTAAACTTCGATATAATCACTAAAAACCTTCCTCGTTTAACTCGAAACGCGTTAACTTTTGTCCAGTGATGATTTTTGTGTTTGTAAAACGTTGGAATTAATCAATACATCACAGATTTTTTACAATACTGAGGCGTTCTTTGTATAGGAGCGTGCGTCGCGGACAGGGTAGAAACGTAGCGCCGCGCGGCGGTCGGTCGAACTACTGGAATGCTGCCCCGGCCGTCGGTACGCATGCGGCCCGCGCCCCGCCCCGCATCCCGCCACCCCTTCAGACGCGTTCGAGCTTCGAGCGAACTTTACGCTCATTTTTAGAGACCGAATTTATTTATTGTCATTATGAAAGACCTAAAATAAAATGTATTCTGTTATTTTTTAAGAAGTAACATACCCATTCGTGGTTCTATTTGATTCTATGATATAATTATAAAGATTATATATTTTTAAAGTTGCAAACTACATAAATTAGTGGTAGAGACGAAAATATTTTCGAAGTATATCTTGAACGCGTCCGACGCACCGTTAAAAAAGTGCATTGCCACAAACAAGCTTTAAGCTCGCGAAGCCAGAGCAAAGGCTTTACGGGGCCTACGGTACAATATGGGCTAAATATTTAAATAGACCATTTGATGTATTAAAATTGATTAAACTATAAAATTCCGCATTTTGATTGCGCAGCAATAAAACAAGAAATAGCATAATCTAAATTTATACATTACATAATTTAGTCATAATATATATAAATATTTAATATATACATATAATATTATATTTAATAAACGTTAAACATAGTTTTAAGCATAATTTATAACGAAATTTTACTATTGACATAAATGAGCTTTCGAAAGCTCGCCATTACCTACACAGATACGTGACGAATCTACCTGACAAGCCTTAATACCCGTATAAAACTATGTTACATATTTTGATAGACTCCATAAACATGGCGGCATGTTTATATTTTATATGCCAGTCACACGCCATAAAATATTTTGTTTTTTTTTTGTTTAGTTTTTTTTTTAAATAATAATAATAACAAAATAAGATAATACATTGTTTATAATTATTTATTAAACTATTATTAATATATAACAACGGTAATTGAAAAAAGATAACTTCATATATTCTAGGGACAAATATTTTGTAGATTATATAATAACGCTCTTGTTTATTTATTTTTAATTGAAGTTCAATTAATTAATAATACTTATTATTGCATAATTACCACACTACTAATAATACTGACATACTTGAATACAACGTTAATAACTTATATAATAATAAATATAAAACAAATTGAATATAAGGTTAAACCCACATTCCATATGTCTTCTAAAAAATTTGTTTTTAAGTATATAGTTATGAAACTTATATATTTTTATTAATATATACGGAGAATTTAAAAGAACCAAATCAAACTAAAACATATCTCATAATAAATAATTGATACTAAGAACATACATACGGCTTTACTTAATAATGATTTCTCTCATTCTGTCATTATTAATTCGACATTCGTAAGAAGAGGACAGCATTATTTAACTGATATATTTATTTGTCGGTCAAAACATAGCGTTATGGTCAACTAATTTTCAACAAAAATATAAGTTTATTCCTTTAAAAAAGAAATAAAATATCTGCGAATTAACGAAAATGTATAAGAGAAACTGTAATTGTAACAAAAACGTATTTCATAAATTTAAAAAGATAATTGAATGACAATCTAAAAACTTAACACAAAACACAAACAAACAATTAACATAAAACACAAACACTTAACACAAAAAATAATAATAAACATAAACAAATTTACTAATAAAATTATTATAACGAACCAATTTGAGTTTGATAGTAAGCACAGTGGCAACCTTCAGAAAGGTACCTCCAATTACGACGCGAATTATATGGGATTACAACCATAGTGGGTTAGAAACCATAGAGATAGCCGTCTCGGACGAACTTAGAGATGATTGTAAAGACCATTACTTGGTGGTAGAGCTTTGTGCAAGCTCGTCTGGGTAGGTTCTTCTACTCATCAGATATTCTACCGCAAAACAACAGTACTTGCTATTGTTGTGTTCCGGTTTCAAGGGTGAGTGAGCCAGTGATATTACAGGCACAAGGGACATAACTTCTTAGTTCCCAAGGTTGGTGGCGCATTGGTGATGTAAGCGATGGTTCTATCTCTATTTTACAATATCTATTTCACAATTTTCAAAAGGACATTGACATTTAAATATTGTTGAAAAACATTTGCACCGATATTTTACATTACTTTTTTATTTGTTATGTAATAAAACGAAATTAATATTTGGCTAAAATTAATTTAACACACATCTAATTAAGAAACAAAGCGAGTGATGGTCTCGATAAGGTTTCAATTGTGACCATCATTTAATTAATATTATTAATGACCACGCGTAGACAATTTTTACGACAAATACGAAAAATAAATCTAAATATTCTTATTATAAAATTCAATAATAATAATAATACCTTGGGTCCATATTCACACACGGCCATCTGATCCCAAACTAAGCAGAGCTCGTACTATGGAAACCAGACAACTGATTTACTCTCTGGGTAGGTACCACCCACTCATCAGATATTCTACCGAAAACCAGCAATACTTTGTATTGTTGTGTTCCGGTTTGAAGTGTGAGTGAGCCAGTATAATTACAGCCACAAGGGACATAACATCTTAGTTCCCAAGGTTGGTGGCGCATTGGCGATGTAAGATAGTTAACATTTCTTATAGTGTCAATGCTAAGGGCTCACAATCTTTTCTTAATTCAAATTACAATTAACATATTTTAATGTAATTATTAATCGTTCAAGGCATTATATCCGAGGACTATCCATCTCTACAATATATATAGATATGGTCACTCTACAATATTTCTGCTCTATTTCAAACGACCGTGTCACATTGAAAGCTTTTTATGTCACTAATGCTGTTATGACCGACTCTACTAATTTAGCTTATCTTCCTATGGTTCAGTAAACATAGCAAAACCCACTGTTTCGTCAGCGTTGAATTCGGTTTATGACGTAGATCCAAAATCGTAATGCCTAGAACTTATACGCATGAAATATTTAAATTAATAAAATGGTTGATAATCTATACTAAAAATATAAAATCTTGGCAATAAAAATATAATTATTTCAGTTTTGATTAAGAAAATAATGTATATTTTTTTAATTTACAATAATATACAAACAAAACAAATATATTTTGGAGGTCAAAGTATTTGTAATGACTAAGAAAAAGTAACTTTGTTCGCAATCAATTATCAAAACAGGTGTATGAAATAAATAAAAGAATTGGGTTATGTACTATTTGATATGGCATTGGGTGTGAGTTTATATATCTATACTAATATATAAAGCTGAAGAGTTTGTTTGTTTGATCCTGCCAATCTCAGTACTTAGTGCTTATATCTAGGCTCTACTCTTATTTTTATTAATTATACGCGGGTGAAACCGCTGGGCAAAGCTAGTGTTAATATAAAAAGGGAGAGTTGCTTCAAAAACACAGACAGACAATTTTATTTCTTTATATTGATAAGTCCGAAATAGTGAATAACAAGGATATATACGTGAGCTTAGTTATGATAACTTTTGATAGAGTCATCCGATTTTGATGAAATAAAGACTCAACGTTACCTAGGAATAATTCTTATTATATTATAGTATGGTTACATTTCAAATTGTATACTCATTTTGAAGATTACCCCGGACGAAGACAGACAACATAAAAAAATAATTGTCTTCGTTTTTATAACTCCTATATTAATAGTAATCTATATAAATAAAATGATAGAGGTCTGCAGTTGTGCGCGCATCACGGAAAAACTACTGGATTGATTTCAATGAAATTTTCTAAATTTTATTTCTTAGACACTTGGCCCTTATCAAAAACAAAAATAATTGCGACATCTTCATTTAATAAAAAGTTATTAAAGTTTCAAGAAACAACGATTTGTATATTATGCACTGTTACTTCAGTGATGTATGTTTAAACAAAGTATATTTTTGCTTGCGATCTTTTTGATCTTCGTACATAAGAAAACTTTGTTAATATATCAAGCAACGCGGACGAAGTCGCGGGTATCAGCTAGTAATAACATAAAAAGCGCCACCTTGATATCATAGCCACATCAATTTTATGTATATTTATTTATACAGATTTATACTGTTAAGGGTTCGTTCTTGTATTAAAAATAATCCCTCGTAAGATCGCTCTCGGCTTAATTTCTTCGAAACGTAGCTCAACAATATTTTTATCAGTTAGAGAATATTTTCTCCGAATCCTCGATCATGGCAGACATTTGATACGTTCACAGGTGTTTTGTATGTTATAGGCAGGCTAATAGACTTCCTGATGGTATGTGGTCACCACTGTACCACACACCACATTATCAATGCATGAAATATTATAATAAAGTACGTAATACTTTCCTTATCAAGTATTAATTTTTTTTTATGATATAGGCAGGCGAACGAGCAAACGAGACATTTGATGGTAAGTGACCATCGCACATGGACATTGGCGATGTAAAAAATAACCACATCGGCAATGCATCACCAATCTTCAGAACTAAGATGCCATATCCCTTGTGTAGTTCCACTGGCTCACTCACCCTTCAAAACGGAACGCAACAATACTATTGCTGCTTAGCGGCAGATTATTTGCTTAAAGATGGTGGTACCATCAGCTAAATTAAATAATATATTCACTTATATATAAAGTACGAGTACCTACCACCAACTTAAATGCTATTTGACTTGTGATAGCATTTTTTTACCTCCATCTTGTTAAATATAAAACAGGGCGAATCAAAATATTACTTACATCATGTTAGACATGTTAGTTTAGGAGATACGAACCGTTACATGTTTGTTTAATCGTTTATCAACGGACAAACAACAAATATTGACGTGTATATGTATAGTGAAGTATATTTATATAAGGTCCTCCAGAACGATTTCGGCCACGGCGGCCAATCTCAAGAGAGACTAGCCAACTACGCAGGAGATATTATTGTGCACAAGTGTGTGCGCAAACACAGGTGCACTCTCTTTTCCTTAACTCTCTCATAATCCGATGGGACGGCAATCCGACACGACCGGAAAGAGTTCAGGCGCAGGACCAACGGCTTAACGTGCTTTCCGCGGCACGGGAGTGTACACACTTCCAACTTCCATACTCCGGGCTGCTACTGAGAATTTTCTGACGGAAAACCCCAATAACTATTTATTGGCCCGACCTGGGAATTGAACCCAGGACAATCGAGTCTGCGGCCTTATATCAAGCCACTAGACCAACGAGGCAGTCAATATTTATATATATATTTATTGTATAGGTAGGTGGACGAGCAAATGGACCACGTGATGGTATGTGGTCACCAACGCCCATAGATAATGGCATTGTAAGAAATGTTAACTATCGCTTACATCGCCAATGCGCCACCAACCTTGGGAACTAAGATGTTAGGTCCCTTGTATCTGTAATTACAAAGGCTCACTCACCCATCAAATTGGAACACAACAATACAAAGTACTGCTGCTTCGCGGTAGAGTATCTGGTAATTGGGTGGTACCCATTTTATTTACATAAACATACATATTATGTTTATCACATATAATTTTTTATGTAAATAAGTAACTACTGAGTTTCTTATCAGTTCTTCTCAAATGTAAGCCAAATTTCCGCCTTCAATCTCGGCGATGAAGGAAAGATTCGTGAGAAAACCTGCACGTGTTCGATATATTTGCCTCCAAGCTTTCTGGAAATGGCTTTCTTTAATATATTAAAATAAGGTAGTCTGTGCGTAAACTCCTGTTTTTATAGTAAATATATTAATAAACAGTATATGACATTTGCATACCATCTTATGGTTGTTGTGGCAAGATTTTAAGTATTGTACCATCAGAAATGTACCTACAACTATGCAAATAAAGAATTTTGAATTTGAATTTGAATTTGGACTGTAATGAATTTTAACCATTCCTTACTTCTTCAATGAACATCCTCCTCTCGTCCATCCTTTCCATCTTCAGTAATCATCCTTACGAACATCTTATGATCCTTCTGCTTGTAGTTACACTGGCTCACTCACCCTTCAAACTGGAATAGAGGAATACTAAGTAGTGCTGATTAGTGGTAGAGGATATGTTATTAGTGGATGGTACCTATCCTGGTGGCATAACCACCACAAACTAAATAAATTAAGTAATATTATAAAGAACAGCCTATTTTTTATAATTTATTTAAATTATTTAAATCAAACCACCATTAGCATTTCTTAAATTAAATATAATTATATAAAAGACGAGCAATACTATTTTAAAGTTCACAAGTTCGATTCCCGGCAACACAAAGGGTTTCATGATGCATTAGTAACATAAAACCTGCCTGTTTGTTTGTTAGCTTTATTGATAGCTCCGACGGCGTTGTAAGGGCGTGGACACAATGATTGAATTTGATTTTAAATTTAAATTTTGCATTTAATTTATTAGTACATAAAGCGGCAAATGTCCAGGGTTCAAATCCCGGGCATTCAAATTTAAATTATAATATTTTTCAATCCACCTGTATACTAAACCTGCTCTGGACTTTTATGTAGAATTTATTTTAGTAGATATCAATAATTAATACATATTTCTACAATAATCACTTTTTTTAATTTTAGGAGAAACATTGAATATTATTAATTCCTTCAAAATAACAGTTTTTTTTTTTAAATGACATAAACCGGCAATTTCTTTATATTAAATGAAATCTTGTTAAATAAATTTATTCACAATTGTCAAGAGCCTACCAATATATATTACATATACATATATATATGTATATATGTTGATATATATATATATGTATATGTAATGTAAAGTTATCATACAGAGATCATAGAATATCTCAAATATATCTCGTGTGCAGCAATCCTTATAACGATGCTTTTAACGCTTTTTAACGTTAAAATTATCTGTTTGTCTATACACGGACGTGCGAAATACACTACCTTACAATATAATATAATTTTAAACGTTCTTTAAGAAATATCTTAGAAACACTCTGTATAAAATCATCATATATTAACAACAGCCTGTATAAAGTCATATTATATATATTAATATGTAGACATCGTTTTTTTTTATTGTATAGAAAGAAACTTCCATAGACAATGGCATTGTAAGAAATGTTAACCATCGCTTACATCGCCAATGTGCCACCTTGGGAACTAAGATGTTATGTCTCTTGTGCCTGTACACACTGGATCACTCACCCTTCAAATTGGAACACCACAATTCACAGTACTGCTGTTTTGCGATAGAATATCTGATGAGTGGGTGGTACTTACCCAGACGAGCTTACACATAACTCACATGTCCGCCTTCCTATGTAATAAAAAAAAAACAAAAAAACCTAAGGTTCATTTTTGTCGTTTTCTTATTGTCATTAATTAATGATTAATTTCCTTTTGTTTTTATTTTTTAACAGTTAAGGACAAACATGTCCAGAATAAATGTTTTATTATTTATTACTACAAACCATTAAAGTAGTTCACATTATGTTATATTCCTAGAATTCATATAAGATATAATATTTATATATACATCATAGTAAATTAACATTTATATAGCAAATTGTTGTTATAAATGTTTTCAAACACGACTCGATCGTTTTACGCAAGCTAGCGAATTATATATAAGATCACGTGCGCAGGCGCAGACGGAATTGAGTTTCGTGGGAATCGTTATGTCACTTGTATATTGGTATTATTTTTTTTTAAAAAGTCAAACGTACAATTTAAACTGCCAAATAAAATATTTTTTTTAGGAATAATATTTTCCTTTTTACAAATCCAATTAAGAGTAATTTAAAAAAATGTGGGGATAATACTAATCTCATTCTAATATTGTGTTTAATTATTTATTTAATCAATGACTAAATTGCATAGCTTCAACCCTTTACAAATTAGTGTGCCCTCCCACCCCTGTGAGGTATCCCATATCATCTGGATATCTGACAACGTTTATGCAAAATTTCAAAATAATCGGTCGACTAGTTAAGACATGAATGCGTAACAAACAAACTAACTCACTTTCACATTTACAATATTAGTCAGGATTACCTGCCTGTAAACAATCAGATGAATCTTTGAAGCTCACCGTTAGAGAATGTTATTTATAAAGGGTTCGTCGTAAAAATACAAAGATTGCGGAAATAAATCTTTGTTTTTTTATTACTCACAGATTAAACAAAAATTCTTTAAAATTGACAAAACAACATCGGTCTTACATATTATAAAAGCTTATTAGGTTTTCAGTTAACAATGCCCTGTCTTCTTTCGTATGTCAAAACAATAATGACAGAAAGAGCGAAATCTATATTTAACTATTCAGCTTAGCCTCGTTTATAAGGCCGTAATATAGTCTTAAATCAAATCAAATAAAAATATTTTTTTTAATATAACTTTCGATTTTTTTTATATAAGTAGCTTAAAACTGTAAAGCGTTAATCCTGATTCTAAATATGAATTCTATCGGAAATAATTGGGCAAGAAACTCAATAGCTAATATAAAAAATAAAAAACAAAAAAAAATTATAAGCTATGTACTTACATAAAGTTATGCCTGTATATATATTTTAATAAAGAGTAATACCTCAACTCTCAACTAATTTGCATTTTTTTTTATGTCATTAAATAAGCAGACTGACAAGTCCACATATTTGTTAGCGGTTTTCGATTATTTACATTGTTTAGAAATATATATATATATAGACACGAAACCTATTGTACTTATTATGTACATGCTTAGTAAATATAAAAAAAAATATTGTTTAATCTGTAAGTCAATGCCTCTGTTAAGACCATTTCTTATAATACATTTTAATTGAAACCTAACACGCTTACTTGCATTAATTTTCTTTTTGAAATAACTTTTTTTATATAATAATAAATGACAAATGAATCGTTTTCAAAAACCGTAACTTTCTCTATCGTTTAACAATAAAAATATATCCGTTTGTACATCACATTACGTAAAGTTCACAAAAGAGTTACGAAAACAAAAGATTCGTTAATTTGTTTAGTACGGGAAATTATCCTTTGTTATGAAAAAAAGAAAGGATTATTTTAAATATATATTTCTATTAGACATAAGCCTTTCTTTTATTGACGATTGTAAATATTATATACAAATAATAGAACTGTTTTTGTAACTTTCTATTTCTTAAAACAGTGCAACTCTGTAAGAACTTCATTGCTCACTTGTGTAATGATAACAACCGACTTACGGTGATATACTATTTTGATACGCGTATTCTTCTAATGTTATGATTATAATGGTCAATATCGCATATCACTTTCGAGTTTCAAGTTTATTCTTAACAGATAGTTTCGACAAAATTATTTTTTGTCTTGATAATTGGTTGACAATTTTAATCTATATAAATAAAATGATAGAGGTCTGCAGTTGTGCGCGCATCACGGAAAAACTACTGGATAGATTACAATAGAATTTTCTAAATTTTATTTCTTAGACAATTGGCCCTTATCAAAAAAAATGATTACGATATCTTCATTTAATAAAAGTTTCAAGAAACAACGATTTGTATATGCACTGCGTGTTCAGTGATGTATGTTTAAACAAAGTAAATTTTTGCTTGCGTACTTTTTGATGTTTTTTGCTTCGTACATTAGAAAACTTTGTAAATCAAGTAACGTGGACGAAGACAGCTATCAGCTAGTATTATAATAATATCTTAATTTAAAAACGGGTCGTATTACGTAATAAGCTGCAATCGACCAATGACCATTCAGCTGCAAGACAGCTTAGTTCTAGAAATTTAAGCGAAGACGACAATTTTTTAAATAAATCACAGTTCGTTTGCATAATAATTATTGTAGGAATAGCAAATGTTGATGCAAACAATTTAAAATGTAATAAGATACTCACTTATAAAAACATAAACTACAGCAACAAGTATGGTTTTAAAGACTTAAAATTACTTGGTGGTAGAGCTTGAAATACTTGTTATTGTTGTGTTACGGTTTGAAGGATGAGTGAGCCAGTGTAATTACCGGCACAAGGGACATAACATCTTTGTTCCCAAGGTTGGCGGCGCATTGGCGATGTGAGCGATGGTTAAGATCTCTTACAATGCTATTGTCTATGGGCGTCGGTGACCACTTACCATCAGGTGGCCCATACGCTCGTCCGCCTTCCTATGAAATAAAAAAAATGAGATGAACTCATATGGAAACATTCTGCATGTATATAAGAAAAGTGGAGTATCTTAACAGGCTGGAATGACATGTAAGGAGTTCTAAAGTCCTCCTTCTTAAGTTGCTAGAGGCAGAAGGTAATAGGTGTTAGAGGAGGCTATGGTAAGAGACGTACTAAGTCTAGATATACTAAAACAATGCTTATACATATTATGAAGAGATATGACTTGATTTTTTTTTTGTATGTTTGTTTTTAATGGATAAAATCATAATCTACTCAACCGATGTTAACATTACTTTTATCAATAGAAAGCTACATTATCAGCGAGTAACACAGGCAATAATCTACTTTTCAAAATAAAAAGATCCTACGAAAATAGCAATAATGTAAACCAGCCTACAATTGGCGTTAAAAATACAATTGTACAACTCGGTAGAAATAAAGGCGGGCCGTTAGATTTATAGAAAAAACAAGAATTCTTCAACTCTATGCTTAAGATTATCACCATACACATACCAATTGTAACCTCAGTTATGTTACATGTTTTATCTATAGAACTATCTCAACGATTTATTAGGTTGGTTAGAAAATCTCATAAACTGTACTTGGAACGAGAGTTCGATGCGTCTAACGCCATCTATTGGTGACGACGAGAATCGAAATGCGACGTTAACAGTTTATGATTTACGACCAATGAGATTAGCTTATAACTTAATTTAAGAACTAACCACAAACATAATTATAATAAAAAGTAAAGTAAAGTAACAGCCTGTGAATGTCCCACTGCTGAGGAGAAGGTTTGGAGCTTATTCCACCACGCTGCTCCAATGCGGATTGGTGGAATTCACATGTGGCAGACTTTTGAGTTAAATTTGACACATGCAGGTTTCCTCACGATGTTTTCCTTCACCGTCAAGCACGAGATGAATTATAAACACAAATTAAACACTTGAAAATTCAGTGGTGCCTGCCCGGGTTTGAACCCACGATCATGGGTTAAGATACACGCGTTGTAGCCACTGGGCCATCGCCGCTTTTTATTATAATAATAGCTTTTAAAAATTTAAGTTTTTATATGAAATATTTCCTCATTTCCAAGAGTATTTACTTGGTGGTAGAGCTTTGTGCAAGCTCGTCTGGGTAGGTACCACCCACTCATCAGATATTCTGCCACAAAACAGCAGTACTTTGTATTGCTGCGTTCCGGTTTGAAGGGTGACTGAGCCAGTGTAATTACAGGCACAAGGGACATAACATCTTAGTTCCCAAGGTTGGTGGCGCAAT
Organism: Nymphalis c-album; assembly: GCA_963151315.1. Lineage (NCBI taxonomy): Eukaryota > Metazoa > Arthropoda > Insecta > Lepidoptera > Nymphalidae > Nymphalis > Nymphalis c-album. The sequence continues at coordinate 3,947,106 of OY720614.1, forward strand.
GGCGATGTAAGCGATGGTTAACATTTCTTACGATGCCATTGTCTATGGGCGTTGGTGACCACTGACCATCAGGTGGCCCATATGCTCGTCCGTATTCCTTTACAATAATAATAAAAAAAGAGTAAGATAAAGAATAGCTTTTTTTTTAAACAGCCGTTATGTGACAGGAATTGATACGCGATATTGACCATTATAATCATAACATTACAAGAATACGCGCATCAAAATTGTGTCGGTCAACATTTCCAGGCGAATAATGAAGTGACTTCTTATAGAATCTTCTGTCCCATCTATATGAGTAAAGTGAACTCTCTAGTATTCCAAAAAATATTTTTTGTCTAATCTCTGTTGAAGAGGAGACGCCAAACAAACGTACAACAAACGTCAGCGTTGTAACTTATACAATATTTAGGTTTCACTTTACTTTCAGTATATTAATGTATATTCCAATGGTGGTAGGGCTTGTCCTCGTCAGGGTAGGTACCACCTACTCATCAGACATTCTACTTCAATACAGCCGTACTTGATGTTGTTGTGTTCCGGTTTGAAGGGTAAGTGAGTGTACACGCACAAGGGACATAACATTAGCATTTCTTACAATACCACTGTCTATGGGCGTTGGTGACCACTTACCATCAGGCCTATATGCTCGTCCTTTTACTTCTACAATAAAAAAATAATTGTAGAATGACAATTATAGTATAAGAGTTTTTAGTTAGACGGACGTGCAGGTGGTCACCTGATTGTAAGTGGTCACCACATAGACATTAGGAACGTTCAAATACTAATAATCGTTTATTACCGCCATCCACGACACCATGGGTATTTCCACTAGCTCACTTACTCAATATTGCTGTTTGGCCGTAGAAAGTGGTTGGTGGGTTTTCTTAAAATTAGCTCGTTGACTGTAATTCGGTCATAAGGTCTTCGAATAAGTATTTAAATTAATTTCACAAAACAAACAGACAGACGACAAGACAGTACGTTTAGATAATTATTCGCAACAGAATCGACACCAATGTTTAAGATAAGCATCAAGTTTAATGATATACGTTGGCCGATCTGAAAGTCGTAGGTTCGATTCTCACCTTGGACTGTTGTAACCACACCCAGTACGAGATTGACACCTTATAAAGTATAATTAGTAATATAATTATATACATACATACATATTACATATTTAATTTTAACTATATACTCTGCCAAGTTGAAATTTGGCAAATCTTTTCTTTGTTGCATATCTAAAAAATAGCCTAGATGGTCCAATGGTAAAGACACATGAATCTTTACCGATGATCGTGGGTCAAACCCGAGCAAGCACCTTTGAATTTCATGTGCTTAATTTGTGATTATAATTCATCTCGTGCTTGACGGTGAAGGAAAACATCGTGAGGAAACCTGCATGTGTCAAATTTGTTCTGAAGTTTTGTTACATGTATATTCCACCAACCCGCATTAGAGCAGCGTGGTGGAATAAGCTCCCAAATCTTGAGGGGCGGGCGCGGCTAGTCCAGATCAGATCTTCCTGACTGTACTAGCCGTCGTCACGTTTTGAACTCTACTAATTACCATCGGGAAATTGAGTAAGTAATTAATATCAATTTATATGATTTGGTGTTCGATTTTTAAAAAGCTCAATTCGAGGTTTTTATAAAACCATTTTTACTGCTAGATGCTAGATATATTATTTATCTTATTTTCATGAGTAAAATACAATTATATCTCAATTAAAATTCCACCAGGGCATCAAACCTGGGACAATCGGTAGTGAGCGGTTGTCACTGTTAAATACAGTCGTAAATTTACGTTACAAAATATTAAAATTTTTGTTGTTAAATGTTGTTTACTGACACTTGAATGGGTGCGAATACAATTGCAGTGTTGCCAATTGTGAAATTCTATTTTAAAGTTTAAGGTGTGACCAGTATGGGGTGACTACGAAAATATTTAAATGAGGTTTTATTATAAATTTTGTTTTGTTCTCATTTAATATGATTATGTTTTAATTACAAAATAAACATTTAAATTGATTAGTTATAATTTCAAAAAAAATATTATTTTTTTTTTAAATAATTAGGCTTGTGTTCTTATTTATGTGATATCTATAAATTATTTATACTAATGAAAAAATGTTCTATATTTATGTATGTAATATATATTTATGTAATTAATAAAAACTTTTTACTTTGTCTGTGTATTAACTTTGCGAATTTAACGGTTATATCCACTGACCAGCATTGAAGCAGAACGGTAAGATCAAAACCTTCTTGAAAATGTGTCCCAAATTTTGATGGTCACCATCATCCGTGACGGTAAGTACAGTCAATACAACACTAAAATATTTTACGAGGCACAACTTCTGTAGCGGCGTTAACATTTAAACAATGTATTGTTATACCGAAGACTTTATAAATAAATCGGTGACTTTTGTATTGTTCATAATTTTCTTTCACTTAAAAACATACGAACGGCGATGGAAATGGTGGACATGCCATTATTTAAAAACTGAAAATTTTACAAAACGTCCTTTAAAATTATTTTAATTATATACATACTTGAGAACAAACACAAACACACACAAAAACACAAACAAATTCAACACAAAAATATTTTTTAAATTCGAACCAGTAGTTCCTGTGATTAGCCGGATCAAACAAACAAACTCTTCAGCTTTATATATTAGTATAGATGATTGTTTTAAAATGTTTATTACAACTAACTAACAAAACATTTCAAGTTAAATTAGTAAATTAGAGCTTTGAGTAGCTTTGAGTAACTAGCTGATACCCGCGACTTTTTTTTATGTTTCTTATGTGATTTCTTATGTACGAAGGAAAAAACATCAAAAAGATCGCAAGCAAAAATATACTTTGTTTAAACATACAACGCAGTGCATCTACAAATCGTTGTTTCTTGAAACATTAATAACTTTTTGTTAAATGAAGATGTCGCAATCATTTGTTTTTGATAAGGGCCAAGTGTCTAAGAAATAAAATTTAGAAAATTTCATTGAAATCTATCCAGTAGTTTTTCCGTGATGCGCGCACAACTGCAGACCTCTATCATTTTATTTAAATACATAATCTTACGTGATTACATTAGGTAAATTTTTTATTAATTAAAAAGAGGAACTTTTGACATTCCTGCCAGTTCTTCGGTAGAATGTTCATGTTTAAATCCCACCATATCCATACATAACTTACTTATCATGAACGCGACATGTAATCAAATCACACTGTCGTTTCGCGAACAATACCGTACGCGTGTTAAATTTAAACAATGTTATTACTTTTAATAAACTATTATGATTGGTTGTTTTACGACATATTTAATACGACAAATTCACCAATCAGAATCGCTGTTTGAAGAAATAAAAACCTTTCTTCTCGATGTAAACGTTTCTTAAAATTTTAATAACGCATTTTGATTGGTCGTTTATGAGATAATTAATAATAACACTACACACTGCTTGATGAAATAAGTCCAATTAGATTTTCTGTCTATTGCATGTTTCTTTTTTTCAATTTAATACAAGTAGCCACACAGGCAACTAGTCTATCCCTTTTTTCACCAAAGTGCCACTAATCTTAAGGACTAATATGTTATGTATTTTCTTTCGTAGTTACACTGGCACTGGTTGGAACACAACAAAACCAAGTATCTTAACCATCGCTTACATCGCCAACGCGCCACTAACCTTGGGAACCAAGATGTTATATCCCTTGTGCCTGTAACTACACTGGCTCACTCATCCTTCAAACCGGAACACAACTATTGCTGTTTTGCGGTAGAATATCTGATGAGTGGGTGGTACCTACCCAGACGAGCTTGCACAAAGCTCTACCAACTAATCTATAAGTCTATCTATAATATAGTATTTAAGAAGTAAAAAATCAACCTTGACTATCCCACACATTACTATTAAGTCCGTCCCACTATAATCTTAACAGAACAATGATTGATCGTCCCGGGTAAGTTTTCTTTTACGCGGATATCGGAACCGGGACAGAGGTTGATTATGATTGATGCTAGTTGACAGCGTAACATGCCTAATGGCGTCCTTATAGTGAGTTACATCGTATCGATAAATTGCTTAGAGATTTAAAATATGTTTTAAGAATGAAATTCTTTTACGCGGCTTACAGTAGAGTGAAATGGTAGTGGCCCGAGGTCACGTCATGTACATTTTGAAACACGGTTTGAGTCGAAAAAATATCGCACAGAACTTTGTTCCTGACGACGTCCCCCGACCGCACATTACCGCACATACACATGAGAGTTAGGGAATAGAGAGTGCACCTGTGTTTGTGCACACACTTGTGCTCTATAATATCTCTTGCACAGTTGGCTAATCTCTCTTGAGATTGACCGTCATTATTATTATTATTATGTATTTATGTCTTATATGTATACGTAAATCGTAAAAAATATATTTTGTTTGGAATTAATAACTTTAAATAAGTTAAATTTAAGTAAATTTACATAATAGATTTAAAAAAAAACCGCTGAGTTTCTTTTGCCGGTTCTTGTCAGGGCAGTCTTTTCTGAACCGGTGGTAGTTTTCTAGTTTGAAAATCAATAAATAAGCGTAATAATTCAATGTTAAATAAAGTATTTTGAATATTTGCGTAATTATTTATATATTTATTGTGTACGAATGATAAGATTTTTAATTCAAGCCACTTCATTAAGCTACTAACGTTCAAGTGTTTTTCAATCCATAAACAAAATAGGCTTTATTTAAATACTTTTGAACCGTTAATATAGATTCTATTCAAATGAACCATCACTGAACCAAGCAATTACTCTCTTTTGTCATTATCCTGTGACTACATAACATAAAGAAGTATAAGAACGCGCTTTAAGATGTCATGCCCCTTGTGAAAAAACTTTAGTTAGAAATTGGTAAAATTAGTAGTAGTAATTGAATTTTAACGACAAAATCACGCCTTAACCTCAAACACTTTACTTGGTGGTAGAGCTTTATGCAAGCTCGTCTGGGTTGGTACCACCCACTCATCAGATATTCTACCGCCAAACAGCAATACTTTGAATTTTTTGGTGGCGCATTGGCGATGTAAGCAATCATTAACATCTCTTACAATGCCATCGTCTATGGGCGTTGGTGACCACTTACCGTCAGGTGGCCGTTATGCTCGTCCGGCTACCTATACAATAAAAAAAACTATTATACATTATGGTTTGATTTTAAATTAAAAAAATAAATAAAATTCACGCCCAACGAAACTAGCGATAACATAGTTGAATATAAAACATCGATAACTTTCCGTACATCACTATACTAACCCACAAAAAGGAATCGACCAATTTCTTAATAGCACAATGACAATTCAATATTATTGTTGAAGTATCTCTAAGTATTTCCATTGTATCGATAAGTTTTTTGTAAAAATAATATTAATACCTACAGATTTAAGATAAAAATATCAAGTATTTCTCGTATTATTTTAATGACTCGGCGTCTTTGTTACAATTAACTAATGTAACAATGTTGCATTTTAATTTTGACCTTTTAACTTTTACTTGTTGGTAGCCCACGCCCACTCATCATATTAATGTCCTCCGGACCGATTTCGGCCACGACGGCCAATCTCAAGGAGATTAGCTAACTGCTCAGGAGATGTTATAGTGCACAAGTGTGTGTGCAAACACAGGTGCACTGTCTATTCCATAGCTCTCATAATCCGACACGACCGAAAAAGAGTTCAGGCGCAGAACCAACGGCTTAACGTGTCCCGAGGCACGGGGGTGTACACACTTCCAACTTCCAGACTCCGGGCTGCTACTGAGAATTTTCTGACAGAAACCCCCAATAACTATTTTATGGCCCGACCTGGGAATTGCACCCAGGACCACGGTGTTTGCGCCCTTATCTCTAGCCACAAGACCAACGAGGCACTCATCATATATTCTACCGCCAAACAACAATACTTGTTGTTGTGTTCCGGCTTAAAGGGTGAGCAAGTAAATAAGGGACATAACATCTTTGTCCCTAAGGTAGGTTGAAATTATAAGTTAATAGGCAGGACGAATAATATTTCCATGGCGATGGTGACCACTCGTCAACCTTGCTCATTTGTAAGAATGTTTGAAATTAAAAAAAATACATTATAATTAAATTTTATTTTATTATTACTATAATAGCACACACACGCACACACACACACACACAAATGGCTACTGGTACAGAAATAAACGATTTCAAATTAATATTCTCTGTGTGTACCAATTATCATCAAGATTGGTCAAGACGATTTTGAGTTATAAAGTAGTCATACAGACAGACAGGCAAAAATAAAAAAATATATAAAATGCGAATCACTGCATCATAAAACGATTATTTATCACAAAATTAGGTGAAAACAGACAGAACGAATAGATTTATATAGTAGTATATATTTACAGCGATATATCCAACGCTACATTTCATCGTTACAGTGAACTATATTTGATCTGCGATTGTGTCACAGCGCTTTAAGTTTTATTTTATTTTCTTTTTTTTATGTTAGAGGGGGCAAACGAGCAGGAGGCTCACCTGATGGAAAGTGACTACCACCACCGCCCATGGACATCTGCAACATCCGAGGACATGCAGATGCGTTGCCGGCCTTTTAGGAAAGAGTACGCTCTCTTCTTGAAGGTTTTTAAGTCATATCGGTTCGGAAAAGTCGCTATTTGAAAATTTTAACTATTGTAACATGTCCTGGCTGACTATATGAGAATAAAAGAAAATATAAAAAAACAAAAAAAATATATGATAATTTGTTTATTCATTTAGTGAAATTAAAATAATTTAGGTTAGTTTTGTTAAATATATTAAATTTGAATTTATTTTTGGAAAAACCGACTGTAGTTTTACATTATGAAATTATCATCAAAGTACCGTTGGCATTGTCATTGTTTTATTTTGTTTTCCGTCAGTTCGGTCCCCTCTTTATAACAGCAAGAGAACCACCACTTTCTGTACTCCTACTCCTGCTCGGTGGTCTTTCTCTGCTCCTACTCGGTGCAGGACTAGGTTTACCACCATCGTCCGCTTTAGGTTGTTGTTGCCTTCTTTTATCCTCATCCAATTTCTTTTCCATATCCTTCTTCTGTTTCACTCGTTTCAGACGGAAAACTTCCTCTCTCTCCTTCTCTTCCAATTCAGAGAGAATATAGTGTGACGTCACATTCAATCTCGGTATAACGATCTTCGCCAGTACATTTGACTTTCTGAAATTGAAAATATATTATTAGAAACATTTTGTATTAGTTCAATTACAACTGAGAGTTAAATGGCCGAATACTGAAACGTCATTCAAATATGAAGTGGGACTTAATTATTTGGAACGTCATTAATTTTAAAATTTCGCATACTCGAACTCAAATTCGAAATTAAAGGCGTTTCAAATAATTAAGTTCCACTTCATATTTGAATGACGTTTCAGTATTCGGCCGTATATGAAATAGATGTCACTTAAGTTCCGCGATTCGTGTCTGTAACACCACGCTATTCTACTGCGGGGAGAAAATATTAGAAATCAAATTAAAAATACTTTTTTCAATATTGAAGTATTACACTTTCTTATTGATTGGCAAACTATCGATTCTGAAAAGAAACACGAAGCCCCGAGAAGAACCGGCGAAAGTGAGAGAGCCAGTGTATTTATAGGCACAAGGGACATCACATCTTAGCTCCCAAGGTTGGTGGCGCATTGGCGATGTAAGCGATGGTTAACATCTCTTACATCGCCAATGTAAATGGGCGTTGGTGACCACTACATATAAAAAACATCAATATAGGGCTGGACCACGACATAACATTAACTGTGATAAGCCACAACTCGTCAGATTGGAATTTGCAAAATAAATCAAATTAATATCTTATAAATAAATAATCGAAGCATTAGTTTTTAGGGTCAACATAAACATCCCAACGTATATTATAAATGCGAATGTGAGTTTGTTTGTTACGCTTTCACGCCGTAACCACTAAACCGATTTTGAAAATTCTTTCACCAATCGAAAGCTACAATATCAACGAGTAACATATATCGCAAAACAGCAGTACTTGCTATTGCTGTGTTCCGGTTTGAAGGGTGAGTGAGCCAGTGTAATTACAGGCACAAGGGACATAACATCTTAGTTCCCATGGTTGGTGGCGCATTGGCAATGTAAGAGATGGTTAACAGCTCTTACAACGCCAATATCTATGGGCGTTGGTGACCACTTATCATCAGGTGGCCCATATGCTCGTCCGCCTTCCTATGCAATAAAAAAAAAGAAGAGTAACATATATACCACATTCAGTCCTCGTATTTCCACATGAACGGGAACTGCGCGAGTGAAACTGCGGGCAGAACGCTAGTAGAACGGTCGCTCGAATTACAACCCGGAAACTCGATTAAAAATCCTCCACATACCATCCACTGAGCCATCTGGTTCACATCGTAAAACTGGTCCAATTAACTTTATTATCTAGATAAATAGATTAACGAGGTCTTCAGCCGAAAATAAGTAATTAATGGACGGAGAGAAATTTTAAAATCACAGAGCTACGTCTGAAACGGTTACGACTTGGTATATTCACAAAAGTTTTTAGCGCTAGGGTTGTCACAACATGACAATGCAAAAATTTAATATGTACATTTTTAAACGAATTCTACATTTTTTTATTACAATCAATATGATTGGTCACACACTAGTAAGAAAGAGGTGGCCTTCTTTCTTAAACTTTCAAATCATGCATATTAGTGTCTACAAATACATATATAATATATAAGGCAAATCTTATAAGAGATTGAGCAACTGTGCAGGTCATATTATAGAGCACAAGTATGTGCGCAAAAACAGGTCCACTCTCCATTACCTAACTCTCATAAGCCGATGGGACGGCAATCCGACACGACCGAAAAGAGTTCTGCAGCAGGAACAATATTTATTATTGCCTTCAAGAGACAAATACTTGTAAGCGTTGCTTAGCGGCCGTTCAGTTAAACAGTGATTCATCTCTTTCTGTCATCATTGATTCGACATACGAAAGAAAAAGACACAGCATAATCTTAATTAGGTTATGCTGTGTCTTCACTCGCTCTCTCGACCAATAAATAATTATTTAATTTTTAAGTGCTGTTATCTAAGCCAGTTTATAATAACATAGACGTTTACGATATGACATTAATAAAACTATTTTTACAAAAATCTCGGCGACAACCCTATTCCGCCCAACTTTAGGCGGTTAAATAACAGGGGTGTCACTCTTGTAGTCAATTAGCGGGGACAACTCTAGCTATTTCAGTTTCGCTTTAATATTTAAATACAACATTTACCGAATATGCGGTTTCGAAATAGCTCACATCTATTGCATTATACATTATCAAATCGACATTTTAAAACGCTCATTTAATGTACATCTATTTTACTTTTAAATCACTTTAAACTTTTGCTTTTAATTTCTTTTCTGCCAGCATTTTTTTTGCCTGAGTCGGTATTTCCCCTCAGTTACAACGTAGGTTTCTTCAAATTTTTTTATTTTTTTTATAGCCCGGTAGGGCAAATGACTGTACTCCACCTGATGGTAAGTGGTAGTAGAGCCCAAACGCATAATTTTATCCAGAGTAAACAGGTTCCTTCTGGGCAAGCGTGCCACAACCAACACCGCGTCGTTGCTTACCATCGGGCAAGACAGTGGTCAAACGCTGGCCTTATAAACGATAAAAAAGCAATTGACAAATTATTTGTTATAATAATACAATAATTATAAGTTCAGTGATTAGAACGCGCGTCAATGTTTGCGGGTTCAAAGCCCAGGCGAGAACTACTGAATTAATTAAATAATAATAAATAATCAAAGAGTCAAATTGAATTCTATATTTTCTTAAAGTTGCTTTTAATAAAATCATTACTTTTTTATATTATTAGTAAAAATGTATGTTTAGGTATCAAATTACGCAAAGACAAACGCACAATACGGCGCCCTTGGTCAAAACTGGCGCTTAATCAATATATGGTCGGTCATCTTGTCATCTGAATGACTGGCCATTGTTAATTTTTTTTTCCAAATATATAAGCTAGCGCTTGACTTATCGCACCTGATGGAAAATGATGATACAGCCTAAGGTGGATCGCACTTGCCTAGAAGATGCCTATTCACTTTTGACTCGAAGGTACCCATATTGTAGGAATGTAGGTGGTGGGGTATTCCCCATATGGTTACCTTCCGTATTCGAAAGTCGCGAGGATATTCCAGACCTTAAAATTTCTTGGATAAATAGCAATGATACAAAAATCATTGTGATGAACACTCGTGGTTGAGGGTGAAGGAAATCTGCATGTGGAGCAGCGTGGTGGGAAAAGCTCCTTCTCCTCGGGAGGAGGAGAGGCCTGTGACCTGCAGTAGGTATTTACAGGATGTTAGTTATATTATTTTTATTTTTATTATGTTCATAAAATTTCATATCCGACGATTTTATTTTCAGTAATTATGCAAATTCAATATAGAACAATGGGTATTTAAGAGCGTTATCGTAAATAAGGAGGCGGCCTCGACGCGGTCTGGGCGTGGTAGGAAGACATCTTAATATTGTCAAAAATAAATTAATAAAATATGTATGTTTTTTTTGCTATATATAATATATAAATTATCATTTATATTTATATTTATTTGTTATTTTTTAAATAATTTTAGGTTATTATTTCCATTATAGATAATTATAGATCTCATCATGATGTATGGCACGGACAGACATCCCCTATGCCTGTCTGTGCCTTTTGGTGCCTTTTGGTGGTCAGAAGTCATGACTGACCATAGACATTAACACTTTAAGAAATCTTAATCATCTCTTGGCGATGGCCTATAATGGCCTAACTTAGGAACAAAAATGTAATACTCACTCACTCTTTAAGCCGAAACACAGCAATACAAAGTATCGCTCTTAGGCGTTAGAATATATAATGACGAGTGAGTGGTACCTATCCAGGCCCACAGATGCACAAACCGTACAAACCCTACCACCAATTGAAATAACGATGAATGAAGACGGAATAATAACCTAATAATGTATACTATAACACTCTTGCACGTAAAAAACCACCGCTATGTCACCGCTATGCGTTGCTTTGTAAGTTTTTATAGCATGCGTGATTATTACTTTTCTATTACTACCTTCATCTTTTTTAATTGTTAACTACTTTATTTTACTGTATCCGAGACACTATCTTTATTTTTAACTTAAATTAACGTAAAAAATTGTATATTTCTCATTTTAAGTGAATTTTTTTTTGTATTCTTTATGAGAAATAAATGTCTATAAACCGAAAAAATTAATGCAAGTTGAATTGCTATTCTGGGTATCGCGGCTGTAAAACTTCGAGCAACGTTATCGCAATATATGAGGACAAATATTCGTTTTTAAATATGTATCGGATATTTAAAAACGAATATTTGTCCTCATATATGTATATATAAGGTCCTCCAGACCGTTTTCGGCCACGGCGGGCAATCTCAAGAGAGATTAGCCAACTGCGCAGGAGATATTATAGTGCACAAGTGTGTGCGCAAACACAGGTGCACTTTCTTTTCCTTAGCTCTCATAATCCGATGTGATAGCAATCCGACACGACCGGAAAGAGTCCACGCGCAGGACAAACGGCTTAACGCGCTTTCCGAGGCACGGGAGTGTACACACTTCCAACTTCCAGACACCGAGCTACTAAAAATTTTCTGACAGAAAAACTCAAATTAAACCAGGACCAACGGATATGCGGCCTTGCTACTAGACCAACGAGGGAGTCGACTGTAAATTAACGTAAAAAATTGTATATTTCTCATTTTAAGTGTATTTGTAGTCATTTTTTTTGTATTCTTTATGAGAAATAAATGTCTATAAACCAAAAAAATTATATATATATATATATATATATATATATATAATTATGGTGATGTACGTCACAATACTATTCGTATTAAAACGATGCCGTGTAACAAAGAACATATTAATATTTACAATAAGACGGACCGGACTATCTATTTCCGAGTATTCGATACAGAATCGATATTCGACCACATATAATATTCATAATCGAATCGACAAAATTTCAGAATCAAAGAGAATCATAAACTATTGACGCGTTTATAGTTAACGACATTTTTTTTTAAATATATATGTAGGTGGACGAAAATATGGGCCACCTGATGGTAAGTGGTCACCAACGCCCATAGACAGTGGTACGTACATTAAAAAAAAAACAACATAGCCAATGCGCCACCAACTTTGGGAACAAAGATGTTATATCCCTCGTGCCTGCAATTACACTGGCTCACTCACCCTTCAAACTGGAATACAACAATACTAAGTATTGCTGCTTGGCGGTAGAATATCTGATGAGAGGGTGGTACCTACCCTGACGAGCTTACACAAAGCTGTACCACCGACTACATACATCCGGTTGCTTTGTTCCCGTAACGAATCGTTATATTCTGGTATTTCGTACATTATTATATGCATACTCAAATTAAATACTTTATACACACACACACACACACCTATTCTATTTCAATCAAATTGTCATCAAAACGTCAAATACATAAAAAAATCAAAAATTTAAAAATCGAATGCCTACATTACAGAAGCTAAGGGATGCACGATAATTTGAATTAAGATCGTACGATATAAAAGAACCTTCAATGTGCTCGGTACTTACGATCGAAAGAACGGCTGGCGAATGCATAAATTATGTTCGTCTCTTACGGCCGGTCCTGTCATTAGTGTTTTAATTACAGACTGTAATTTTATGTGGAAAACGATTCAGGTAAATTACATATTGTAAAATAAATTTGTAAGTTAATATTGGTTTTATTATCACTCATTTTGATTTTGTTTAATAGGGTAAGAGTAGAGTAACAGCCTGTGAATATCCCACTGGTGATCTAAGGCCTCTTCTACTTTTTTCTTGAGAAGGCATGGAGCTTATTCCACCACGCTACTCCAATGCGGGTTTGTGGCAGAATTTGAGTGAAATTTAACACATGCAGGTTGCGATGTTTTCCTCCACCGTCAAGCACGAGGTGAATCGTAAGCACAAATTAAGCACTTGAAAATTCAGTGGTGCCTGCCCGGGTTCGATTCCACGGTCATCGGTTAAGATTCTAACCACTAGGCCATCTCGGCTTTTTTATTTATTTAATAAGAACAACAATTTTTTCTTCTGTTTTTCAATAAGAATAACCAAAAAAAAATATATCACAATATATTGTATTATCATTGACCATAATAATATAATATCATAGTATTGTAAGTACGAACCGATTATTTCCTTGAACATCATTAAATATTAAAGAAAGAACGACCATCGATCGCGCCAAATCGTCACAAAATGGCCGCACGTGCAATTTGCCGCCATTTTGTATCGTAACGACTCGACAATTTCATCAGTAATAATAAATAAGGATCAAATTACAAATTGTCCAGTTAGTCAATAAATAATTTATTATCTTGCTTGCTCACTGCCCGACTTACATTCTGGCTTTTGCGAAAAAAAAATACAATAGGTTCTTTATAATCTACGGATAATAAAATAAAAATAAGCTGTATTGATCTTTGTCTTTTTTAAAACATTTTGATAAAAAAAGTAAGAATATTATAAGTTAATATTAACACTAATAATTAAACTGTTAAAATATGAACATAAAATAGAAATAATTTTAACTTGTAAGCAAATAAAAAAAAACCTTGGACTATTTATCTAAAAACATTCAAAATCAAAGGCTTAAAAAGTATGTTATTACATTTTATAAAATGATATTATATTGTTAGGATTATCCTAGTGGATAAAAATGCTTACCCGAAAGGCCCTTTAGAACGGGGCGAGAAACACTAAGATGTCACGTACGTAAATAACTTATTTCATTGAGCACTGATGACGGAAGACATCGTGAGGAAACCTGCATATTTAAGCATCGCATGATATTCTGTCACATGTGTAGCAACCAATTCGTATTGGAGAGCGTGGTGGAATAAGCGCCAAATCGTATCCTCCAAATATCAGTACAGTCGGAAAGAATGCTCTGTACTATTCTCCCCCGCCTTGCCGGCACGCATGTTGCGTCTTCACACCTCGTTTGGAGGAACCCAAATCATAGGAGGAGGCAAACTCGAGAGTTGGTAAAGAATTTTTTGGAGGTGCGACAAAGAAAAGAGTTCCCAAATTTCTTCTTGCGCAATGGAAGTGATGCCACAGTTAGGCGGTGACATCGAAAACCAGCAATTTACATTTAACTGTAACATGACTATTCAAAAGTGCTTATTCGAACCTACATAAGGAATATTTCGATTTTAATATAAACATTTAAGAAAATTATTTATATATTATATCATAGTAACAAATTCAAAGGGAAAGGCTTGTTATGAAAAAATTAAAACGTACCAAAAAAAATACTGAAAGATAATACTTCGGCCGTCTCTCATTAAAAAGTTTTGGATCGCGAGGGTTTTATATCACATTATACTGACTACTGTTATAAATAAATACGAAAAGATTATTTTTTTTTTAAATACAATGGCAAATATAATGTCGTTGTTTTTTCGAAACTAAAAAGCCATATATTAAAATTAGCTTCTTGATAGAAAGACGTCTTTTTACACGACGAGTCCATCTTCAAAACGTCCCAGCGGTGGGAAGATTATATCACCAAACCATAACGATACGGGTTGGTCACTTATTTTACTTTTTCTTTCTTATTTAAGTACTATTCTGTAACGCTGCTGATTACGAGTAAATAAACAAAATAAAATGACAGTAAATATACACAACAAGACATAAAAACACTTCTATATATACTTTTGGAGCTAAAGAGAAAGTAATATCGACTTTAGTGAATGTCGAAGCGGTTTCTATATAGTTCCAATTAGCATTCGTCTGAATTGTTCAATACGGTACGTCAATTGTTGATATGTGATAAATAAATTACATAATTTCAATACATTTTTCCGCCTTTATCTACAAATCAAATCTACAATCGTTGTACGACTTTGTCTAGGTCTGCTATTTCTTATACTTAGTATTTTTGTGTTCCGGTTTCAACAGTGACAGTGAGCGAACTACTTTTTTTTTTGTTTTCTCTGGAAAAACGCATTTACGCGTTTCGCCCACATGGAGTGGGAGGTATGTGGGGCTCGCCGGTGCTGAAGGCTCCGGAATACCCACTAAAAAACCAGCGTACCTTTATTGTCTTTGGTGGAGCGGCATGGGATCGCGTGTGCATACTACCGCGACGCCCCGACGGTTGGCCCGATTACGCGGGCCTCCTTTCATTAGTGAGTGAGCGAACTACTAAGCGAACGGCACGAGGGACATAACATCTCAGTTCCCAAGGTTGGTGGCCGCATTGGGGATTAAGGATTTGTTGATAATACTTACAGCGCCAATGCCTATAGCCTATGGCACCATTTACCATCAACTGACCAGTCATAGACAAAAACTCGTCAGTTTTGTTTAGCTTTGTATATATTTTTTTCAATTTTCCCAACTTTTTCACCTTCCAAATTGATTTTCCATGTTTCACAAAGGATCCCTTAATTTCATTCCGAGGCTTCGGATATCACACTAAATTTAATTTCCAAACGAATCGGATTAAACACTGAAAGTCGAGAGGTAGAAAAAAAAGTACCGGAAAAAGTGTTTGCGATGATAATTATGAACAAAAAATTTGTGCCGTCGACTTAGTTTGCTTAAAAAACAGAACCTGATTATTATTTAAGATTAAAATAAATAAATAAATATAAATAAATAAATATCCTACGACATTATTCACACACGGCCATCTGATCCCAAACTAAGCAGAGCTTGTACTATAGAAACCAGACAACTGATATATTACGTCATTTACTACTTTTTTTTTTTGTAAATACATACTTATAATATAGATAATTACACCCAGACTGAGGACAAACAAACATGTTCATGCACACTTATGTCCGTCCTGGGTGGGAATCGAACCCACGACCTGCAGCGTGTAAGGCAAGTGTCTTACCAACCACGCCAACCGGCTCGATTAAGGTTTTTTATAAAGTTATAGCCTCTTATTGTCCCATTGCTGGGCTAAAGTCTCTTCGTCTTGTTAAAGAGACGATTTGCTGCTTATTCCACCACGCTGCTCCAACGAGTATTGTTGTTGACACATCTTACAAACTTTAATCCAACACACACACACGTATTATAAACAAAACGGCCGAATACTGAAACGTCATTCAAATATGAAGTGGAACTTAATTATTTGAGATGCCGTAAATTTAAAATTTTGCATACTAAATTTGAAATTAACGGCGTCTCAAATAATTAAGTTCCACTTCATATTTGAATGACGTTTCAGTATTCGGCCCAAAAATCATGCAAATTCAGAGACTCACCCGGGCAAGAACCAACAATCTTCTGTTTAGATTCAAATATACTAACCGCTGAGCAATATCAGTTCTTATCAAAACCAACCAAAAAGTAATATTCTACGTAAATATATTGATATATTTTTTTCTTCTTTAACAAATGAAGTTGATAATTTAAAGACTGTATGACTGTATATCATACTGTTATATCTAATCTAGCAGCCTATCAATATCCTCCCACTGCTGGACTAAGAAGTGAGGGAGGACCCTCCCCGAGGTTTCCTCACGATCATTTCCTTCACTGCCGAGTACTTCATAATTCATAAACAAAAATTAAGCACTATGATAAAAATTGTATCCTAACCGCTGCATCATGTCCGCTCTGATCTCGTCTGATAGAATAATTCTCGACCCCACCCAGGCAAGCCTGCACAAAATCCCACCCACTAATGACATTCGTCCGTAACGCTATTCAAAGGAAATTTATTTGTCAAAGACCAGACGGAATACAGACAGACAGATTCAATTCTAAATAACATTAAAATGCGTCTGATGTGTAAAAGAGGTTTCATTTAATAAATAATTTATACATTTATATAAAAGCAATTTCAAATACATTTAAAGTTCAATGACTTCGGTCTGTCTGTGCGAATTTTAATGCTCGTACTCCACTAAAGCTTAACAAAATGATTTTTGAAAGGTGATTGAAAATATTATATACTAGAGTTTTGCCCGCGGTTTCACTCGCGGAGTTCCCGTCCCTGTGGGAATTCGGGGACAAAATATAGCCTTTGTTACTCGCTGATAATGTAGCTTTCCATTGGTGAAAGAATTTTTAAAATCGGTTTAATGGTTTAGGCATGAAAGCATAACAAACAAACTTACATTCGCATTTATAATATTAGTAAGGATTATTCAATAAAATTCAAAGAAAGTGGTGTCATACAAATTATTTCGAATACTAGATAAACGTCCCGACGTCCCACAATCGTAAATAGGTTTATTTACTTTTTAGTTATATCAAATAAATAACAATTACCTTTACCACTAAAATAAATTAAAAATGTATTAAAACATACTCAATAACACTGCGTATTAAATACCGTATATTACATAGATGATAAAGAAGCTTGTTGTTAGTGTTAATACAGGATACATTTTTATTTTTTTATAATTCCCGGGAAGGCAAATGACTCTACTCCACCTGATGGTAAGTCGTAGTCCAAACGCGAAGACGACTAGTGTAGTTGGAAAGAATGATTTGCACTAGCCGCCCCCGCCTACCCCGCCTACAAGGTACCTCTTCACGCCTCGTTTGAAGGAACCCAGGTCATAAGAGGAGGGGAACACATGTGCTGGTAAAGAATTCCATGTTTTGTATATGTTATTATGTATGTATGTAATTAAAATGTATGTATATAAACCAAAAGTGATTGTACAATATTATCAAATGAAGAACTCCGTTACGGAGTTCCTCTCGAAGTTGTTCAGGATTATTTGCAGCTGGGTCGAAACAGCTTTGAGAAGTTAACACGTTGAAGAGTATGGCTGCGCTGGACGGGGCTTAGGAAACTTCAAGTCGTCAAGTCTATTGGTCACGAATCCGCAATGCTTAAAGACAAGAGTCATACCGATGGAGCCAAGACATGGATACTGAGAGTACATTTGGCCACCATTTTATGTGTCACCCAGCGAGCTATGGAGAATGCTATGCATGGTATTTCTCAGAAGAATCGAATCCCTACTATAGAGATATGACGGAGAACCAACAACAAGAAAGAGCAATAAAACGATAGATCTAAGTTAATTACATAAATACTATTTTTACTACTATTTTTTGCTACAAATACCATTATCATTCGTTCCATTCGCTTTAGTGTAACACGTACCTAACGATCGCTTCACAAAATTTAATGTAACTCAACAGAACTCAATTTCCTGAATGAAGGTAGTCTGCGAATGTTTCACGCAACTTATGTCTGTTGTTTGTTACAAATAAACTTCTAAATAAGTTACGAAATGCACTTGCTTCAATGACTCTCCTCCATTCTAAAGTTATCGTGTTCTTTATTTGAAAAAATATAATAGGCAGACAGGCTGGTTAAATTGTCTATTAATGTTGAAACTTTAACCAGCCCCGGATAAATACCTTTTTTTTTATTGCATAGGAAGGTGGACGAGCATATGGGCAACCTGATCTTAAGTGGTCACCTACGCCCATAGACATTAGCATTGTAAGAGATGTTAACCATCGTTTACATCGCCAATGCGCCACCAACCTTGGGAACTAAGATCTTATGTCCCTTGTGCCTGTAATTACACTGGCTCACTCACCCTCCAAACCGGAACACAACAATAGCAAGTATTGCTGCTTTGCGGTAGAATATCTGATGAGTGGGTGGTACCTACCTAGACGAGCTTGCACAAAGCTCTACCACCAAGTCATGAACCTATGCCTATAAAGCTCAAACCTAGAAATTCTGAAATTATTTATTAAATAAAACCTCTTCAGTCAGTTTGACATTTAAGGCCCTCCCATTCTGAAATGAGAATATAAAACAACGAATTGGTCTTATTACATAATATACTAGCGTTTTTCCCGCGGTTCCACCCGCGTAGTTCCCATTCCCGTGGTAATACGGAGACAAAGTTAAGCATATGTTACTCGCTGATAATGAAGCTTTCCATTGGTGAAGGAATTTTTAAAATCGGCTCAGTGGTTTAGGCATAAAAGCGTAACAAACAAACGAACTTACTTTCGCATTTATAATATCAGTCAGGATCGTATGAATAATAACCGAAGATAGATTCTCATACTAAACGGTGAAGGACAATGCCCTGAAGAAACCTTGTATCGGATCTATCACGCGTTTATTCACAAACCTGGAACAGCGTGATGGCATATATGGTGGCAATAATTCCAAACATTCGACATTCATGATGATTGGAATATTCATCAACCAGTGTATTGTTGGTAGAGCTTTGTGCAAGCTCGTGTGGGTAGATACCACCCACTCATCAGATATTCTACCGCAAAACAGCAGTACTTGTTATTGTTGTGTTCCGGTTTGAAGGGTGAGTGAGCCAGTGTAATTACAGGCACAGGGGACATGACCTATTAGTTCCCAAGGTTGGCGGCGCATTGGCGATGTAAGCGATGGTTAACATTTCTGATACATGTGGCACATATGGCAGTCTACCTTCCTATAGAATAAAAATAAACCGGTCATAGCTTAAAATAATGGTAGACCACACAAAAATGGCAGCTGCAATCACGACCACATCTTACTACTATCGTGATCACCATTTACAATATAGGCCAAGTGATGGTGAAGTTGTCACCACCGCCCATAGACGTTAGCGCCGTAAGAAATATTACTCATTTACTTACATCGCCAATGTCTATGCAGTGATCCAGTATGTGCCTCGTGTCTATAGTTACAAAAAAAATAAATATTTATGAGCGTACTTATTTACTCGGTGGTTGGACTTTGTGCAAGCTCGTCTGGGGTGGTACCACCCACTCATCAAATATTCTACCGACAAACAGCACTACATTATATTGCGTTTGAATGGTCGAGCGAGCTATTCGGAACTTGCGAAGTGGGTGGAAGGGGTAAAGAAAACGATCGCTGCGCTTGTCACGGCAGAAATGTGCAACAAAAGGGGACAAGTCAGTAAACTTGTCAATATTGGTTTGAAATTTTTGAAAATGAATCATTATTGATGTTGTATCGTAGACTGCAAAAATAACAGCAGAAATAGTATAAATTATTGCAAATTTTATGTTTTTCCTAGTTTCCTGGAAATTAGATCAAAGATATAAATGGATAGCTGCTGTAAAAAGGAAACATGAAGTTGAAGTTGCATTTTATAGGATATTAAAGTACCTAATTATTTTTTTTAGTGTTGATATCCATCAACATGGTCACCATGCTCGCTATGGTCTCCAAAATCCGACGAAAAAATTTGGAGTGAACATTTAGGAGGATAAAAATCACAAGTTTGCACTTGTTTGCAGGTCCGAGTTATGTTCTCACAATATTCCCTATAGTATATCGACAGCAGAAGATTACAAACAGAAGGTCAACAACAACAACAACAACAACAGTAGTCTCGGATACCATGATAAATGAAATTATAATGGAAGAAAGAAATGAATTACATCAAACAACTTCTTCTGGTCAAACGAGGATGTCAAGTCAATATTTTCTCTGAAATAAATTTAAGGGAAACTACCTTTATTTACAATACATTTATTAACACTATCGCTGTGAAATTCAAGTTGATATAGCAACAATTTCGAGAACTGTAACGACAATTAATTCAAGAATAAAAGATAAAAACTGTTGCACTAACAAAAAATCATTTGAAGACCAGTTTACTGAAAAAAAAAGCCAAGCATTCGCTAGCATCAATAAAAATTGTCAATGAACTACTAGATCTTGCTGGTGTGTCATTTAGTAATTTCGATTTTTTATTATCAAAATTAACTGTGACAAAATGTACAGTTTCAATGATATATTTAAATAATAATATGTACAGTACAAGACCGCCTTCTAATTTTTTTTTAATGAGAATAAAAACTGGCTTGTCATTTTCAGCATTGAGTGTATTATTTGGTATACACAGAACTACAATTTTACGAATATTTTATTCTATCTTAAAATTGTCTTTCTAAATATATTTTATTTATTCTAATCCATACAAAATAAACAAGCTATTTATATTAATTGTTTGACATATGCCCCTAAAACTGCGTTTGGAAGATGGCGCTAATGTCGTGCACGCTCCGAATAACATCTTTCGTCAGATCCCAAGAATGGTGGTGCATTGAAGATTTTGTAATGGTTAATATACGTTCAGGCGCAGGACCAACGGCTTTACATGCTTTCCGAGGCACGGGAGTGTACACACTTCCATTCCAGACTCCGGGCAGCTACTGAGAAATTTCGACAGAAAATCTCAATAAAATTTTATTGTCCCGACCTGGGAATTGAACTCAGGACCACAGTGTCTGCGGCCTTACATGTAGCCACTCGACCAACGAGGTAATATACTTCACAGTACCAATGTCTACCAGGGTTGTTGACCACGTACCATCAAATGAGTCATACATCAGTCCACCTACCTTTTACATATAATAAAAAAAAACAACGGGTAGCTCTCCGGGGGTGCCGGCAGAAGTGAAAACTTGGACATTAACGTTGTGCATTTTTGATATTTTGGAATGGTTAGGGAAAAAAATTACACGAATTTCTTTAATTATCACTAAAATACAATGTTCATTTATTGCGCTATCGTACACAAACATGACAATTTATATCATACATTAAAAATTTTAACACTTAAGAATCCGTCTTACGAATTTTCAATCAGGGTCACGTGACCCGACGCGAGTTTAACACTTTTTACCCATCACAAAAAATTGCACAAAGCCGCTAAAGAAGTTTTCCCTTCAAAAAAATGTAACCTCACAATATTAAAAAGTACCCACCAAACGAACGACCCATTCGATCATTAAATAACTTGGAAATGGGACAAACTTTGTCAAAATAAAAGAAATTATTACTTCACGACTCACGTTTCAAGTTTTATTAAATTTCGTGTGTGATTTTAATTATAACTTGAGTTAATTTGCAAAGTTTATGACGTACGTCTTTCAATACCGAAATTATTATATCGACGATGATGTCAAATATAACTACGCTTCATCAACCCAAAGTAAAAGCCTGTGAATGTCCCACTGCTGAGCTAAGGCCTCTTCTCCTTTTTTGGGGAGAAGGTTTTGGAGCTTATTCCACCACGCTGCTCCAATGCGGATTGGTGGAATTCACATGTGGCAGAATTTTGAGTGAAATTTGACACATGCAGGTTTCCTCGCGATGTTTTCCTTCACCTTCAAGCACGAGATGAATTATAAACACAAGTTAAGCACTTGAAAATTCAGTGGTGCCTGCCCGGGTTTGAACCCACGATCATCGGTTAAGATTCACGCGTTGTAGCCACTGGGCCATCTCCGCTTTTCATTTTTCTCGGCATTTCATCAACCCAATTACATATTATTTTATTTTTATAGCAGAGGAAGGTGGACGCGCGTATGGGGCACCTGATGGTAAGCGGTCACCAACGTGCATAGACATTGGCATTGTAAGAGATGTTAACCATCGCTTACATCGCCAATGCACCACCAACATTGGGAACTAAGATGTTATGTCCCTTGTGGCTGCAATTACACTCACTCACCCTTCAAACCGGAACACAACAATACAAAGTACTGCCTTTTTGCAGTGGAATATCTACCTACCCAGACGAGCTTGCACAAAGCTCTACCACCAAGTACTTTTCTTACTTAATAGACTTAATTAAATATTATAGAGTATAAGTCAGTTCTTCTAACCCCAAGATGCTCAACCAACCACGACATCTAAAATATAACATATCTCGTATCTGCAGTAATACTTACACCAATTGATGGGTGGTACCACCAACTCCCTCTGACTCGACTAAAACATTCAACAACTCGGAGACGTTAAAATTAAAAAGACATACAATTTTAAAATGGCAACCCCGCACGTATTATCAAAAAGTCGAGTCGTTGACCGGTAGGGGGGGAGGAGACGGGAGAGGGGGGCAAGGGGGGGGGCGTGGATCAGACGAGCGTTATTTATAAAACAGCATCGATCGCGGCCGGACGTTCGTGATGCTATAATTGCGAACGTTTGAACTTAGCATAATGATTTATTTCATAAGTTTGCGGGGAAATCCTTTGATGGTTTAATATTTTATAGGGTTGCCAACGATGAGAAAAAAAAATAAAAAAAATAAAAAACAAAATCAAATCATCTATATAAATTTAGGCAACCGTTTCAATATCATTAACTGTTTATTTTATTCTATTTATTCGCTCGTTTTTATCGTATTTATTTATGTATTATAGCGATTAAAGCTCTTGTTTGAGTTGTGTTACGCTAAAATACATAAATATTCAAATGGTATGTAAAAATGTCTTACATATAGGCGCAATAAATTATACATAACACTAGCTGGCTCACTCACGCTTCAAACCGTAACACACCAATACTAAGTATCGCTGTTCAATAGTAAAATATCTAATGAGAATCGTCCAGTATTTTTATTTGATTTTAGTTCTATATTTTACAAAGCTGTCATAATATGTTTTTATTTGAAACTTTTATATAGTTTTAATTACGTAATCCTTTGTCTCGCTCGCACCTACTCGACGTCGCCTAGCAACAAACACACACACACACTAACTCAAAATAATATGAATAATACAAATTGTTTTAATAAAATTAATACTCAGGTTGAAACGTAAATTCGGTAGTTAAATATAGCGTGTCGCAACGTCACACATGATCGCTCGCTATCGGCTTGCAGACAGCCGAGATGACGGGCACCTGACGCGTCCGTGGTTTACTTTGGTGTGTGCCCATTGTGTGAGCGATTAGCGATTTTATATACAATATACATAATACAATCCCTACATACTTTATGGTACAATAAATTATATTATAACAATTATATGTATAAGGCTTTTTACAAAGCTCGTCTGGGTAGGTACCATTCACTCATCAGATATTCTACCGCAAAATAGCAGTACTTTGTATTGCTGTGTTCCGGTTTGAAGGATGAGTGAGCCAGTGTAATTACAGGCACAAGGGACATAACATCTTAGTTCCCAAGGTTGGTGGCGCATTGGCGATGTAAGCGATGGTTAACATTTCTTACAATGCCATTGCTTATGGGCGTTGGTGACCACTTACCATCAGTTGGCCCCATATGCTCGTCCGCCTTCCTATAGAATAAAAAAAATAATAATAATTATCCTAAAATCAGTTGAGTATCGCAATTAAATTCCAATATTTGTAATTATATATTAAGGAGCAACAATCAAAGTTTAGTTCGGTGACACAACTGATTTATTTAATTTCTACCCACATACAACACGCCCCCCCTTAAAAAAATATATTTAAACAATCTAATTAATGTGTAAAAAAAAATACATACAAAAATACTTTAAAAAAAAGCATAAGAAAAAAAAAACTGCATTTAAAATACGATTACATAAATGGTTATTCCGTAATTTTTATTTTAAACGAATGACAGTGTAAGGGCCTAATTTTATTATTATTTATTTTACAGTAATAACAATTTATACATTACATCATTTTCCATATTTGCCCTTGAAAACACATGCACGCTTAGGTCGTATACATGACTCTTCCTTATCTTTACTTATTATTAAAGATGTAACTGAATCCGATTTGCTTAAACTATCCTTTTCGCTATTATTATTATTATTAGGTTGGTCTGATAAAGTTTGAGAGGTATCTTTCGGTATAATTATTGATTCTTCGCTTGGAATTGCATAGTTTTCGTTATTGGAAGACACTGTTGAATATCGTACGGATTTTCTTATTGGTAACAATTGATCTGAGTGTCGTTGCCATTCGCGACCGTCAGATGTACGTACGCGGTAAGTACATGGAGTTTGACGGTCTATGACCCTAGCTTGTAACCACTTATCCTGGCGGGGGCTATAATTTCTTGCTAATACTGAGCTACCTACCTCTGCATTTCTGACAAAACCTGGTCTTTCACGACCAGATCGCTCTTGTGACAGTTCCACTCGGTCTATAACGCTAGGTTTTAACGCATCAAGGCGCCCACGCAATCGCCGGCCCATGAGGGCGACCGCTGGAGCAACGCCCGTTGTTGCATGCTGTGTATTACGATATTGGAAGCAAAATTTACTTACCGCAGTATCTACGTCCATTCCTTCGTGAACTGCCTTTTTCATTGCTCGTTTAACCGATTTAACGGCGTTCTCTGCGGCTCCATTTCCGGCAGGTCTGTATGGGCTTGTAATCGTATGTGTTATTAAATTCTTTTGCATATACTCACCAAATAGCCAAGAAGTAAAAGGTGGACCGCCATCGCTTACGACTTGAGATGGTAAGCCAAATCGGGCGAACAGTTCGCGTAATTTACTTATTGTAGCCTCCGCTGAAGTACTGCTCATTTTCTGAACCTCGATCCATTTACTATGAGCATCAATAGTTACTAAATAATGTTTACCTTGAAATTCAGCAAAGTCTATATGAAGGCGTCTCCAAGGATATGCGGGAAAAGCCCAGGGATGAAGCTGACCACGTGGTGGCGCATCCCTCTGTTGGTAACACGCAGAACACTCTCGGGTAAGGTTTTCTATTTCCGTGTCTAATTGTGGCCAATAAACATACCCCCTCGCTATAGACTTCATTTTCACCACCCCAAGATGACCCTCGTGTAATTCAGCCAAAACTCGTCGTCTTAACGTATCTGGTATTACGACCCGGTGATTATATAATATACACCCCATCTCCAGTGTTAAATTTTCTTTGCGATATAAATAAGGTTTTTCTGCATCACTTACTTTATCAGGCCAACCGTTCATTAAATACTTATATATGTTTTTTAATATATAATCACGTTGTATCTCCCTCGCAACCTCTTTCGAACTGATAGGAAAAGAATCCTCTACATAATTAATATAACACATCGAATCGAAGTCACATTCTTTCCGTTCATGCGGCAATGGCAAACGGGACAAAGCATCTACATTACAATTATCTTTGGATTTAACAAATTCTATTTTAAAATCATAAGCTGCTAATTTGACTGCGTATCTCTGTAATCTACTAGCTACCGTCTGTGGTAAGCCGAATTTAGAACCAAAAATAAATAAAAGGGGCTTATGATCGGTTTTAATAATGAAGTGCCGACCATATAAATAATGATGATGTTTGCTAACTCCACTTATTATCGCCAACGCCTCCTTATCTAGTTGACTGTACGAGCGCTCAGCTTTATTTAATGTGCGGGAAGCAAAACAAATTGGACGCTCCTCCCCATTCGGGTAGCGATGTGCCAATATGCTGCCGATGCCGTATGAACTACTATCAACCGATAACACCAATGGTAATTTAGGATCATAATGCACAAGTACATTTTTACTCACAATAAGTTTCTTAACAGTATTAAATGCGTTTTGACAATTATCAGACCAGTTCCAAGGAATATTCTTGTTTAAAAGTTTATGTAAAGGCGAAAGTATACTACTACAGTTACAAATAAATTTAGAATAATAATTTATTAAGCCTAAGAAAGAACGTAACTGAGAAATATCAGTAGGTGCTGATGCATCTACAATTGCTTTCACCTTACTAGGATCCGGGTGTAGCCCGTGCTTATCGATGACAAACCCGACATAGGTAATGCGATCCTGCATAAATGCACATTTTTCTAACTTAATCCTAAGGCCAACATCACGCAAACGCACGAATAAGTTTCTCAAATTTGTAATATGTTCAGCACTATCACGGCCAGTTACTGCTATATCATCAAGGTATACCACCACACCCTTTAGGCCCCTAAGAGTTTCCTCCATAAACTTTTGGAATTTCTCCGGAACACAAGTTAAGCCATAGGGTGTACGCTTGTAAATAAATGTGCCTATGTGAGTTGTAATGGCCGTGCAGGCTTGTGAGTCATCGTCAAGTAGTAATTGTTGGTAAGCGTTCGTAAGATCAATTTTAGAAAACTGTTGTCCCCCGCTTAATGCTGAAAATAATTCTTCAATACGTGGCAGTGGGTACGGTTCCCGTAATAGCTTAGGGTTAATGGTTACTTTATAATCACCACATATACGAATTTCTCCCGTCTTTTTAATTACTGGTACAATCGGTGTCCCATATTCTGAATAGTCAACTTTATATAACGTACCCTCTGCCACGAGACGGTTAAGTTCCCGCTCAACAGGTTCGCGTAAAGCCAGGGGTAAGGTTCTGGCTTTGAGAAAAACTGGGGTCTTATCGTTTAATTTTAATGATATTCGTTTTGTGCAAGTACCTAGCCCCTTACTAAATACTGTCGGATAATCACTGCGTAAATCATTAATTAAGTTTTCCTCTTTTAAATTTAATACCAAATCATCAATTTGTACCGTACATACATTCAAATGTCGCAGCCATGACCGACCGATAAGCGGCGGTCCCCCGTTTTTTATTACATATAACTTCAATTGGTTTGCCTTATATTTCCCTAATACTACATCAACTAACAAATAACCTAACGGTTCAATCAAAGTGCCTGTATAAGAACGTAAACAAATATTATTTTTATGCAACGTAATATTCTTAAAATATTTTTCATAACAATCATAATTAATTGTAGCTAACTTACTGCCAGTGTCCAATTCAAAATTTAAAGATAAGCCATTCACTTGTACACGCACACAATATGGCCGATCGTTCAAACCGCACACATTTAAACAATACAATTCGCAATCGGAATTACTATCACTATCTAAGTAATTTTGCCTTTTATACTGTGAACTTTTATCATTTACCCGTCGCTTTTCGTTATTAGTATTAACACGACACATAGATTTCAAATGTCCTTTTCTTCCGCACTCATCACAGGTATAATTTTTAAAACGACACCAATTAGCACGGTGTAATCGCCCACAGCGCCAACATGTCATTGTCTCCGAGCTCACCGGCCCCGCTGAGTGCAAGCTCGCGCCGAGCCCGCCGCCGGCTCGGCCAGCTGCACCACGTTGCGCCTGAGTCTCCGCCGCCACGCGATGTAATGGTTCGGGGCGCAAGACCGCTTCGCCGCTGCCGCTCGAGAAACTTGCATGCGCGTGCCTTTCCGCCGCCTCCAATGCTAACGCCAACTCCACAGCTCTTTTATAAGTCAAATCTGGCTCAGCAAACAAACGAGACCGCATATCTTCACTCATTAACCCGGATACAAATTGATCCCTTAAATTTTCTTCAAGGTTAACTCTAAAATTGCAAGTACTTGCTAAATGCTTCAGTGCTTGAAGATACTCGCTTAGCGATTCGCCCGCACCCTGTCGGCGCAAACGGAACACATGTCTTTCCGCAATATCTGATCGCTTTGGTTCGAGATGTTCACCGACTAACCTCACTAATTCTGCGAATGATTTGTCCTCCGGATTATTAGGTGCACACAGATCATACATCAAATCGTAGGTAGGCTCGCCGACTAATGTAATCAAAGTAGCTACTTTTAAATTATCTTCAATTTGATTTAGCGTAATGAATTGTTCCACGCGTCTTATATAAGACGACCATTTCTTGCTCGTTAAATCAAAATATTCTATTTTTCCAATCGGCATTTTATATTTTTACAACTTCCAACACAATATTATGTATTTTTCCTCGTCGCCAGTTGAGTATCGCAATTAAATTCCAATATTTGTAATTATATATTAAGGAGCAACAATCAAAGTTTAGTTCGGTGACACAACTGATTTATTTAATTTCTACCCACATACAACAAAATCAAATTCGATATAAGTGATAACATAATAAATATATAAACGAAATCGCTACACGCTTATGAATCGCACCACACCCAACTAAGTAGATTATATAGGCATATTTGCGTGACAAGTTGCCAGAGATTTTCTAACTGGTATCTATTTACCTAAATAATTTATAAAGCGACTAATTGCAACGCCATACTTCACCTCGAACGAGCTACGTTAGTTCGATTGTAATTATTCAAAGACTAGATAATCGTCCCAGCTTCGCAGGGGTAGCTAAGAAAAAAGAAACTTATTTTGGATATGATTTGAGTAATATCCGTCCATAGTGAGCGACTACGTCGGGGAACGAGTATGAATCCACTGAACCTGTAGTTCGGCTCTTCTGGGTCTGAGTTTGACAACAAATCCAGCCCCCCCCCCCCTCCATCCACATACACACACACACACACTAACAATAAACAGCAGCAGATCCTTTAGCAGCAACAGAATAGAACACTCTGTACACGCAGGGGTTGGAAGTACTTTACGTTTACTTAAAAAAAAAAAACACCATCAATCATTCTTAATATAAACATTTAGAGTTATGTTTCATAAAAATAGGTCAAACGAACAGTTTAAAGCCTAATATAAACAATAAATTGTAGATATAGCGGTGGGCGGGGCGCGGGCTATCTTCGCGAAGCTTATACAGTGTGTTTTGTAAAAGAATTGCGGAAAAAAAAAAATTTTGTCATTATATAGAGCGTAAAAGTTTTGATTAAGTTTAAAGAAACCGAGTTTTCTTTATCATTTTCACGAAGACAGAAGAGCAAATCGGCTACTTAATGTTAACTATCACATTTTCTCTTAGATACTCTAATCCAGCGTCCAAACTAAATGCGCGGTCAGTGAGCCAATTGGCGAGCACGAGTGTAGGTGTGCACGGCCGACACAGTAACGTGACATTTTTTTTTTTTACTTATATCATAGTTTCGATATTTAATGTTAATGTGGACGCACACTAAGATAAATCACTCCATACAGCGGTAATTCCCAACCGAATAATGTAAACTAACGCGTTTGCAGAAACGCAGCGACACGACACTTGGTGGTAGAGCTTTGTGCAAGCTCGTCTGGGTAGGTACCACCCACTCGTCAGATATTCTACCGCAAAACAACAGTACTTGCTATTGTTGTGTTCCGGTTTGAAGGGTGAGTGAGCCAGTGTAATTACAGGCACAAAGGACGTAATATCTTAGTTCCCATGGTTGGTGGCGCAGTGGCAATGTAAGAGATGTTAACCATTTCTTACAATGTCTATGGGCGTTGGTGATCACTTACCATAAGGTGACCCACATGCTCGTCCGCATTCCTATGAAAAAAAAACGAAGAATTTTATTTATTTTACACCTTTTAGCGGTAGATTATGTTATGACACCGAAAGGCTTATAACAACTATGTATGAAGTGATATATTAATTAAGAATTACATTATCAATCTCATCATCATCAGACATTGGACAGCCTTTTGTAAATTGCGCCAACCAGACAGACCCCCAGTCCAGGGTCAACTCTTGAATGTAATTCATTTTATATTTCTTTAACTGCTAATAATGTTGTCATTTTAATTTAAATCCCATTTGGTTGATTTCAGCATACAAAGCAAAAAAAGCCTTACCGTTATAGTGATAGAATAAAAAGTTCTATAATATTTCAGGTCAGTTAAGTCTTTTTAAATACTTGAATTTAAAAAAAAAAGTGTAACAAAATTAAGTCCCTTATTTAGTTTACATAAACAAAGAAAAGAAACACTAAATTACATCATTTTATTTCCAAATTAAATTATCAATGGCGAAGAACTGAAAAAACTCGATACGATACTTTCAACAACACGCTCTATAACATGAAGCGGTTACATTTTAATCATGTCTCAGGGAAAAATATATATCTTGGCAAGAGTTTTAGGGTTTCGTACTTTAGCATTAATAATACTGCTTCAACTGGCACACAATCCTAACTTTATTCTTTTTTTTCTGCTCATGTTTAATGATGAAAAAAAATTTTGATTAATTTATTTTTTTACTTGATAACTTCAAGAGGCCAGAGAGAAAGAGAATGCTTAGAAAATATTGGGATGTAGATTGTAGATGTATCATATTTTGGTGGTAGGACTTTGAGAAAACCTGATCTTAGATCTGACAGTTGCTTCTGTTATAGAAGATTTTAGTACATATATATTCTTTATATTAACAACATACTCCCCCCATACCACACGTGGGGGGAAACGCGTAAAGGCGTTTTTCCTGCGATAAAAAAAAATCGGTTTTATGTGATTAACACTACAGGCACAAGGGACATAACATCTTAGCTCTCAAGGTTAGTATTTAAGGCATGGTCAATATCTCTTACAGTACCTTAACAAAGGCAGTCTGGCTACATATTTTAACGAAAATAAAATAAATAGTCCGTATAGAATTACGATATAGCACGGTGGAACAACAGTATCGTTTAACAAAACTAAAAATCCGCTTAGCTTAAGTAAAATTATATCACAAAGTTTTACTTTAAAAAAATCATAAATAAACAGCTTCAATAAAACAATCTCACCGTAAATAATAAAACCGCAACCACAGAACAAAAGAGTCATTTAGAAATGGCTTAATCGAAATATTTTGGTGCTGCATTCTATCTCTGTTCAACATTTATGGGCAGTCTATTGGAGCAAAAATTGGAAAATTGGAGCAAAGGATTTCCAATAAAAGAAAAGCGGATATCAAATTTACGGTATGCTGACGACACTGTCCTCGTTGCAACATCTGTGGAAGACATGCAGGAGCTGTTTCAGAGACTCGAGATCGAAAGCAACCGCATATCATACTTTGGCCACATAATGAGAAGGGGTGATGAGAGCCTTGAAAAACTGATCGTTGTTGGAAACACGGAGGGAAAACGAGCCCGGGGACAGGACCCCGATGGAGCGATCAAGTCAGATCTTTAATTAAGTTTTGCTCGGTCGCCAGAGACGCGACGAGCAGGCACCGGTGGAAGCAGATAATCCAAACTAGGTATATACCGTCCACATTCGTCGATGACCACGATGCTCAGCCATGAGCGTCGAGACAGGAGAGTCGCCCCGACTTGCGTGACTTTGTTTATAATATATAATGACATATTCATCCTATTTAAATATATATCATATTAAAGCGGTCAGGATACAACCCTCTGTTTTAAGCAACACATGGCATAGATGGCGCCACGTGTCACTAAATACCATATAGAATCAATTTATTTAAGCTAATTCAGCAATATTCAGATGATTTGCTCGGAGAAAAGAACAGGCCAACTATGAGATGAAGAGACACACTATTCAGATTCCAATCATTTTCTTCCCATTACGTCGCAAGTCTATAATATATATCTATCTTACTCTTAATCACACACGGCTCTACTCATAAACGTTGTTGTCTTCTTCTCTCGTATGTCAAATCAGTAATGATAGAACGAGATAAATCAGTGTTTAACTAAACAGTCGCTAAGCAACGTCTGTTATCCTAACAAACTTTAGCATTATTTAATTCATTTATAGCCCGTTGACTGTATCCAAGAAACGATTATTTTCGCTTACGGATTGTAAAACTAGTCCTCCAGAATGATTTCGTTCACGGCGGCCAATCTCAAGAGAAGTTAGTCAACTGCGCAGGAGATATTATAATGTACAAGGGTGTGTGCAAACACAGGTGCACTCTCTATTCTTTAACTCTCATAATCCGATGGAACGGCAATGCGACACGACCAACGGTTTTACGTGCTTTCCGAGGCACGAGAGTGTACACACTTCCAACTCTAGACTCTGGGCTGCTTCTAAGAATTTTCTGACAGAAAATGCCCAATAACTTTTTATTGACCGGGCCTGGGGATTGAACCCAGGTCGAATCGAATCTGCAGCCACTAGACCAACGAGGCAGTCAAAGTTATTATAAATAAACAGTATATAGGTCGTTTGCTGAGCACGAAGGACTTCAGACATTGACATATTGAATACAAATTACTACAAAATTCGGAAAAAAACTTATTTCAAATGTTTTATCTATACTAATATATAAAGCTAAAGAGTTTCTTTGTTTGATCAGGCTAATATCAGAAACTATTGGTTCGAATTTAAAAATTATTTTTCTATTGTACAGTTCTTTAATCGAGGAAGGCTCTAAGGCTGATTTTTCTTCATTATACTTTTATTAATTAGACGCGGGCAAAACCGTGGGGCATGGCTAGTCTTCTATAAAAAACGACATACCCATCAATCGCTCTTTTACCGCGTTAAAAGCGAACAAACAGACGCCATCGAACGTACATTATATACGATAACGGTTCCATTCGACCATATCCCCGCAGGCTGCACTATAAGGTTACAGCGCACGTAACAGGATACACACGATCACGCAAAACACATCCGAGCGATTGACTCGTCACAAACCAAGTGGCAAATTCGATACGACGTTATAAAACTTGTCGTCCGTTTAGTTAAATAAATAATAATACGTTGTTATGAAAGCCGAGACGGCCCGGTGGTAAGAACGCGTGAATCTTAACCGATGATCGTGGGTTCAAACCCGGGCAAGCTGAAACCACTGAATTTCATGTGCTTTATTTGTGATTATAATTCATCTTGTGCTCGACGGTGAAGAAAAACATCGTGAGGAAACCTGCATGTGTCAAATTTCATTGAAATTCTGTCACATGTGTATTCCATCAACCCGCATTGGAGCTGCGTGGTGGAATAAGCTCCAAACCTTCCCCTTACAAAGAGGAGAAGAGGGCTTAGCCCAGCAGTGGGACATTCATAGGCTATTACTTACTTTTACGTTGTTATGAGAAAACACGAGGCGCTTGATATTGATGAAAAATTATATATACTAGCTCTTTACCTACCTGCTTACTAATTCTGAACTATTTTTTTTAAAGTATAGAATATATGGGCCACATTTTGGTAAGTGTTTACCAACATCCATAGACATTGGCATTGAAAGAAATGTTAACCAATTGCATCACCAATGTGCGACCAATCCCGGGAACCAAGATGTTACGTCCCTTGGGCCTGTAATTACACTGGCTCACTCACCCTTCAAACCGGAACACAACAATACAAAGTACTATTGTTTTGCGGTAGAATATATGAGTGGGTGGTACCTACCCAGACGAGCTTGCATAAAGCTCTACCACCGACATGAAGTTTCACGAGGTCTGGCCACTACGCCATCTATTCTATACACACCTGGCAGTAGAGCGTTTGCAAGCAAATCATAAGCTAATCAAATTCTACCGCCAAACAGCAATACCAAGTATAATCACAACTTAGATCCCAAGGTTAATGGCGCATCGGCGATGTAAGCGATGACTAATATTACATACAATGCCATAATAGTCTAAAGGCGGTGGTGACCACTTACCATCAGTGTTACATAGTCAATTTATTTAATAAGGCTATAGACCATATAAACGTCAACAACACAAAACAACAAACAAGCACAATTATTGGTATTTAAATAATAATTAAAAATATTTAAAAAAAAAAACAAAAAATACTAACTTATCTTGTAAGTTTCCAACTAATTAACCGATTACCTGATTAACTATCAACACGCAGTCTTAATTATAATAAATACGAGTCTCAACGGCCGAATACTGAAACGTCACTTAAATATTAAACGCAACTTAATTATTTGAGACGCCGTTAAATTCAAATTTCGCATACTAATTTAGGAGCTTCTCAATGTTATGTAGTGTTTAACTTTGAGTGACGTTTCAGTGGTCGGCCGTTGAAATGTTTAAGAAACACTCGGTTTCGTAAAGTAAAGCTGCGTTAAGACATGCGCTATTTCGATTTTAAAACTGACTCTAATTAATCCAAATTAAATCAAAGACTAGAACTAATCTCCGTCCATACAGATTACCATATCATCAAATTACAACAGAATCGACACGTGTGTTTGCGCACTTGCGCACAAACTAGTGCGCTGTAATATAATATCACGCGCTGTTCGCTTGTCTTTTAGAAACGTGGCTACTGTGTTCGTTATTTGTTATCAGATCATTATCGATACAGTGAAAATGGTGGAAAAAAAAATAAACTCATTATGATAATACCTTGTCATAATCAGAATAGCTAATATAAAATTAATTAGGGCAATTACACACCCGTCAAAACAAGAACCTTTACCGTACAAAATTACCAAAAAAAAAAAAAAAAGAAACACAATATAAAGTTACCTCAGCGCTTACCGTTTAAATAAATAATTCATATTCTTAGTATAGAGAGGGCATGTTATAATTAGTTAAGACGTACGTATCTCCGTAACTCGGACGGCGAAAAAAATAATTGACAAATAACAAGTGACGGGCGCGTTCGGCAGTAACGACGGAACACCACCACACGCGAGCGCGGCAAGTCATCTGTGATCGCCTCTACCACTTGTCGTCACATACCGTTCGATAAATTATTTTCAAGCGAGTTTCATTCGAGTTGATTTTATATTAATCTTAGACATGGATATTTATGCGTGGATGTGATACGAAATGCGTAGGAAATATTATACGTGCAAAAACAGACCAACTTTCGAATTCCTCAGTAGCAATAATAACAAACGCGAGGACCAATCAGATACAAGTGGACAAAAAAACATGCGCAATTACATGGATTTACAATGCAGAATCTTTTAGATCTGGTGCATTATAAGCTGTCTAGTTTTATTCTCTCTCATGCCAAACCGAGGCCCCATGAGTGTATGAGTAATGAGGACACTGTGCCAATTCGATACGGTAAATACGCATGTGGCGGTATGTCATTCAACTCAAGCAGCCTTTATCATTATGTTATTCTTCACCGCCGAGCATGAGATGATTTATTAATATAAGTGGCGCTTGCTTCGGCTTGAGTCGTCGCCCCCTCTCTTCTTTGATTAAACTGAGAAATCAAAGCTCTGTATAAGATAAATAGGATCTTAGATTTTGACATATCTTCCGTGCCAAAGTCTAGAGCGAGGACAGTGATCATCCATCCAATACATTTTTAAAAATATGTAGGCGGACGAACAATTGAGCCACCTGATGGTAAGTGATCTGTAAAAAAACTCTAAGCGTTCCTTAAATCCTCAATACGCCACCGACATTGAGAACTAAGATGTTGTCACTTGTGGCTGCAGTTAAGCTGGTTGAGTTACCTGTCAAACGGCAACACAACAATACTAACTGCTGTTTTGCGATAAATCATCTGATAAGTTGTTGTTGTAGCATTTAGACTTAGTTCTGGACACATGCCGCGAGGCAAGTTTAAACATTTTCTGCTTTTAATTCTCTTCTTAGTGTAAACCTTCGAGTACTTCGGCAATTAAAATATATGAATGTGTTAGTGATTCTATCAAATCAAATTAGTCTTAACTTTTTAGACTATTTTTGATTTAATGTAGCGTTTAACGATGGGGACGAGGCTAAAGACCCCTTAAAATACTAGAATAAAAAAAAATTAAAAAAAGTGATCGGTACGTACCCAGGCAAGCTTGCACAAAGACCTACCACCAAGAAGCTATTTCATATTTAAGAATATTTCTTTCGTTACTCAACATACTCTCAAAACATCAATAACTAGAGGCAACTCCGAGACCAGTGGTAGTGGTTACATTGATTTAGTTAACTCAGGCGTAAATCGAGAAAAAAAAAATATAAACATGTTTAAGTCCACGGAAGCCAGATGACGAAACGAATAAAAACTCGTAAGAAACACAGTACATCGTAAAATACCTTACAATGTGAATATTATGATCTCAGATAGACATTGTAGTGAAGAATGAAGATGGACACTGCAGATAGAAATTGAAGATTTGTGTTGAAAAAGAAAATGGCGTATTTTTTTTTGGTTATTTAATTTCGTCTTAAAAATATTTATACAAATAAATAATGTTGATGATAGTAAAAAAAGCTTTTGTGTCAGAGGTCAAATTAAGAAAAAAAAAATTGAAATAAAAAAAACTAATTATAATAATAATATATTAACACTAGCGATTTTCCCGCGGTTTCACCCGCGTAGTTCCCGTGCCCGTGAGAATACGGGGACAAAATGTAGCCTATGTTACTCGCTGATAATGTAGCTTTCCATTGGTGAAAGATTTTTTTAAATCGGCTTAGTGGTTTAGGCGTGAAGGCGTCACAAACAAACTTACTTTCGCATTTATAATGTTAGTTAGGAATTAGGATATAAAAGAATTCGCGATGCATATATGTCCTGGACAAAGTCCATTTCCTCTTCTCGTTTTAAAGCAAAAATGTATCTCA
The DNA here is from genome assembly GCA_963151315.1 of Nymphalis c-album. NCBI lineage: Eukaryota > Metazoa > Arthropoda > Insecta > Lepidoptera > Nymphalidae > Nymphalis > Nymphalis c-album. The sequence goes on from OY720614.1 coordinate 3,984,155, forward strand.
ATTAAATATTTCATTTTTATATACGTAATATTTTAATAAAAGAAATTAATTTACGGATATCGTAGTACATATGTTTTATATATACTTTCGGTTACTATTTATTAAGTTCAATAAAGCGAACATGTCGCGTTTAATTAATTTAAATTTTTATCTGTGAGGACGATTTAAGGTTGGTTTTCGAAAGCAAATACTATAATATTTAAGCTACCTACATATGAAGCCTAAAATTAACTTTATTATAATTATACTCAGCTTAAAATTAAAAAAAATATGATAAATTAAATTACGATCTTTAGATCATTTTAATGATTCCAAAAATACGAAATTTACATCTGGGAAAACCAAACGGACGGCATCCACGCAAATCTTCAACAAGAAGACAAATGTATAAAAACCGGGTGATCGGTTTTTTTCTTCTTGAAGCTCTAAGTACCATAAAATTGGTTAAGAATCGAGATGTTACGTCCCTTGTGCCTGTGGTTACACTGGCTCACTCACACTTCAAGACCGGAACACAACAATACAGTACAGTAACATTACATCTTAATTCCTTAGGTTAGTGATGAGATGAGAATTGACAATGTTAGAAATTGTTAATATGTATTTCTTACAACGCCAATGTGTAAGAGAGATTGTTACCAGCTACCATCATCATAAATAATAAGGTCCTCCAGGCCGATTTCGGCCACGTCGGCCAATCTCAAGAGAGATTAGCCAACTGGGCAGGACATATTGTAGTGCACAAGTGTGTGCGCAAACACAGGTGCACTCTATTTTCCTTAGCTCTCATAATCCGATGGGACGGCAATCTGACACGACCGGAAAGAGACTCCGGGCCGCTACTGAGATTTTTCTTAAAGAAAACCTCAATAACTATTTCTTGGCCCGACCTGGGAATTGAACCCAGGACTACCGAGTCTGCTGCCTTATATCAAGCCACTAGACCAACGAGGTAGTCACGAGGCAAAAAAAAATACAAATATAATATTAAAGTTAGCAATTATCTAAATTGTTCGACTTGTGTCGAAGTTGTCATCGAAATTAGTTAAACTAATGGCCGAATACTGAAACGTCTTTCAAATATGAAGTGGGACTTAATTATTTGGAACGCCATTAATTTCAAATTTCGTATACTAAATTTTGAAATGAATGACGTTCCAAATAATTAAGTCCCAATCATATTTGAATGACGTTCCAGTATTCGGTCGTAAGTTTAATATCTTTATATATCTCATAGCTCGCCGTTACATGTACAGATGTAACATAAACGACACCATAGTTTCAAAGGGACAGCGTATTTAATTAATTTTTCATCAACTCTCCGCCATTACACGCGGAGCATCGTGACGTTATTGCATATTGCAATTTTATAGATGATTACTTTCATTGTGGGCGATGTGATTGTGGATTTTTACTTTTTTTTTTAAATATCGATATGACAAAGGCAGATATATTACTAGATGCTAATAATACAGATAATAAAGATAAACATAAAAGATTTTAAAAAATAATATTAAATCATATTATATTTTCTAAATACATTTATAATTGACTATATCTGCCCCGCGCTTTCACCATATTTTAATTAATAAAAATCAGCCTAGACCATTCCTCGATAAAACGACTAACACGAAAATAATTTTTAAATTCGAACCGGTAGTTCCTGAGATTAGCCGGATCAAACAAACAAACTCTTCAGCTTTATATATTAGTATAGAATATACATATAATAATTCCTTTGCCTATGTATATAAGTTATTTTATTAGTTGTTAGGTATGAAGCTCAGTAAGTGCGGAAAAAGTGTAATATTGAAAAAAAAAGAAACTCCTTAAAATACGGCAAAACATTCTAAAGTAAACTAAACTGACCGTTCTATAGCCTCATTAATTTTTTTTTTTAAACAACTGTTTCATTAGTTTGCATTTAATTATTAAAAATTAGTTAAAAAACTAAAATAAATTGTAAGCTTGGTTTTTGTTGCTATCATAGGCTAGACGCTAATTTATAAGCGCATGTTGTGTCTACATCAAGAGAAATGTAATCATATGCATTCATTGATTGTCATTTTGTTTTGTAGACCTACGAACATAAAATAAAAATAAATAAACTAAGGGAAATCTGCTATTTCATAAAAATTAAATAACGCATATTTTTAATATATTTTATTATCATCTATACTAAAGCGAAAGTAACTCTGACTGTCACGTTTTTACGTCTAAACCGCTGATCCAATTGTGATGAAATTTCATTAAAAAAAAAAACAAGTTTTCAAATCCAAAGTAGGACATAGGCCAGTTACAAATAAAATAGACGACAACAATAGTCTAGGAAATCTTTAGAAACATATCTAGAACACTTTTCGGTCCTGTAACAAACCTCGTTAGCTCAAAGATACGATATTATATTTTGCAAGCCCTACCGAGACGGCGGTCGTGATCTCAGCCTTTTATATGTTAAGGGAGGGTGCATTGACATTTGAATATTTAAAAAAAAGAAAAAAAGAAACTCGCTACAATTAAAACAAAAGCGTTTCACGCAACCGTTACATACATCACGTTGCGCTAAAATTCGATTTTTAAATTTCAATTCACTCCCTTCGTAATCATTTATGTGCGTACGGTAGAATCTCTTATTTAATTTGACTTGACTTGAAGCAAGCTGATCCTTCAAGGAAGGACATATGCTACTTATTGTACCTATTACAAGAACCCGAGCACGCGGGCAACGCCGCGAACGAAAACTACTTTTACATACATATATTGCTAGTTACTATGATTATTTATTAACTAGCTAATACACGCGACTTCGTCCGCGTTGCTTGATATATTAACAAAGATTTCTTATGTACGAAGGAAATAATATCAAAAATATCGCAAGCAAAAATATACTTTGTTTAAACATACATCACTGAACACGCAGTGCGTATACAAATCGTTGTTTCTTGAAACTTTAATAATTTTTTATTTAATGAAGATATCGCAATATTTTTTTTTTCTGATAATGGTCCAGTGTCTATGAAATAAAATTTAGAAAATTTCATTGAAATCTATCCAGTAGTTTTTCCGTGATGCGCGCACAACTGCAGACCTCTATCATTTTATTTATATAAATAGATAAGCCCACGTCCATTTTTACCTCCTGAAGTTTATACTTATATTATTTTATTAATTAGGAAAGCAATGTGATATTTATAAGAAATACGTTCTCTTGTTGTTAAACAGAATTAAAAAAAAACTAAATACAAATTTAAATTTCGAACACTTTCTAAAAACCGAAACAGCTTCGCCTTAACGGTCATTGCAATAATCAAGTCCACAATAAGATTGTTGTCTTAACAGATAACTGTTAGCTTAGAACGATTGACGCCACGAAAACTATGAACCTAGTACGATATTTATTTTAAAAAAAAAAGGAGCCAAACGGCTTTGAAGAGCACAGTAAGCGCTGGTATTTAATGCCATATAGCATATAAACGTATAAAAATAATAATTAATGTTAAAAGAAAATGAGCTGATGATCTTCAAACTCCCGAATTCAGTTGACCACCTCTACAACATCAGGTTTCAAATGCAAAAAACCGCATCAAAATCGATCGCACAGAGGTTAAGCACATGTTAAACTTATTTTTAACTTTGCCTATAAATAAATTGAAATATCAAGTCAAAAAATTTGTTTATAATATTCGCCCGCGGCTTAGCCCGTATCTTAGATAAGAGGGGGAGATGTTGCGGGGAGGGGTTATAAAAAAGTAGCCTATAATGCTTTACACCAAATTTCATCAAAATCGGTTCAGCGGTCTAACCGTAAAAAACGTGCCAGACAGACAAGAGTTACTTTTTCTTTATAATATAGGAAGGCGGTCTAGCATATGGGCCATGGTGAGTGGTCACCAACGCCCATAGACAATATTGTAAGAGATGTCAACCATCGCTTACATCGCCAATGCGCCACCAACCATGGGAACTATGATGTTATTTACCTATTACCTGTAATTACTTATCGCATTCATAATATTAGTATACATATAATATTGATATTCCGTAACAGCCTGTGAATGTCCCACTGCTGGGCAAAGGCATATTCTCCTCTCTTTGAAGAGAAGGTTTTTGGAGCTTATTCCACAACGCTGCTCTAATGCGGATTGGTGGAATACACATGTAACATATCCTGGGACTATGTGAGAGAATTTCAGTGAAATTTGACACATGCAGGTTTCCTCACGATGTTTTGCTTCACCGTCAAGCACGACATGAATTATAAACACAAATTAAGCACATAAAAAAATTCAGTGCTTCTTGTCCAGCTTTGAACCCACGATCATCGGTTAAGATTCACGCGTTCTTACCACTGGACCATCTCGGCTATACTGGACCATCAATATTCGATATTACACCCCCCATTTTTACGTCAGAGGTCATCAAAAAAATGTCCCAAGTCCCGACATTACGCGCGAATCCGTTATAGAGTCGTAACAATACGAGTCGGCAATGCTTGCGACACATTTTCGGACCCCGACATCGACATCGCGGGGTCGCGGGTGTTTCATTATATTAGTCACACCTACCTCACTACCGACTCATTGTGACGATATTATCTCAGGTATTACAAGATACCGTAAATGTTAATTTGACGGGCCAGTTGGGGGAGTTCGGTTGGGTTCGATTCCCAACCAGGACAGATATTTGTCTGCATTAATATGTCTGTTTCTTCTGAGTCCGGGAGTAATTAATTATCTATATCATTTTGATTTTACAAAATAAAAAAAGTATATTTAAATATATCATTTGTCTGGTTTCCATAGTACGAGCTCTGCTTAGTTTGGGATCAGATGGCGATGTGTGAATAATGTCCAAGAATATTATTATTATTATTTTCATCATTTTTCTTGGTCGTAGAGCTTTGTGAGGGCTCGTCTGGGTAGGTACCACCCACTCATCAGACAGTCTACCGCAAAACAGCAGTACTTGGTACTGTTGTGTTCCGGTTTGAAGGGTGAGTGAGCCAGTGTAATTACAGGCACAAGGGACAACATCTTAGTTCCCAAGGTTGGCGACGCATTGGTGATGTAAGCGATGGTTAACATCTCTTACATTGACATTGACAATTGTCTTGTCAAAAGGGCGTTGGTGACCACTTACCATCAGGTGGCCCATATGCTCGTCCGCCTTCCTACGAAATAAAAAAAAAATTATATATACAAGCTAATCATCACGGCTTCGCACGGGTGAATAAGGAGAGAAATGTAATTGGATATGATTTTCGTAAACTCCGTTCTTGGCAAGCGCGTCCCGCGGTTGCACCCGCATATATTTAATAAAAATATAATAAATAATAATAGACTACCCGTCCTCGATAAAAGAACTATACAACACAAAAATATTTTTTTTAATTTGAACCAGTAGTTCCTGAGATTAGCCGGATGAAACAAACAAACTCTTCAGCTTTATATATTAGTATAGATATATAGAATATCTATATTACATAACAATATATGATATAAAAGAATAACTGACCGATTCACATTGACGCACAGCACAAACAACTGGAGCTTAAAACGGTGATAAATTGTATACAAACTCATTTTGCACTTACTACTACTAGAGGACTTTTGAAAATTTAACCTCAAAGGCAAAATTGATAAAGGCAATTAAATAACAATTCTCAACTATTCACTCTTTCCATTTCTTTAATCTCATAATCCTATGGGATGGAAAATATGACCGAAAAGATATCAAGCGCTGAACCAACGTACGTACTTTCTGAGGCACGAGCACCACTTTCAACCACCAAACCCACGGGTATCTCTAATCTCAGTACCTCGACATCCATAGCCACAGCAAGACCCAAAGACTAAGTTGTTATCTTATAAACACACAACTTATATATTTAAATAAAGATAGTATATAATATTAGTATATAAAATACGACTAATCAATACGTATACATAATATTTAAGATTGAGCTTCAAAACGAGAATCGAACCGACTGTCCCCGCACGTCAATCATTCTCTATAGCAACATAACTATTTATAACTCTCAGATAAACCTAACTTAACCCATTTCTAATTATAATAGAGCTGTGCGTGGAACGCTGTGACGTCACGTCTGCGTACTACGCGCTGGGCGGTTTGCCAGTCCTGTGCCAAGTTATAGGGCTGACACAAGATGTATTCATTTAAAAGGAGTATTAAAGAAAATCATTATAAACATAAGTAGGGATTTGTGCAAACCCGTCATGGTAGTTACTAAATACTACATATTCATCATATAATCTACCCCGCAATTAGTATTTTTCTGCCCAGTTGGAAGGGTGAGTGAGCCAGTGTATAAACACAAGGGACATACCATCTTAGTTCCTAAGATTGATAACACATTAGTGACGTAAGGAACGGTTAAAATTTCTCTCTTCAATGTCTATGGAAGGTGGTGACCATTTACCACAAAGTGGTACCATCCGCCATTACCAATAACATAAAAAAATATATCCATAATATTTGTTAATACACAAGCACCTGTGTACGAGTAGGGGACACCTCTGTCGTTATCAATAATTATATAATTAATTGATATATAAATACATAGTAATAAATATACAACGAATAAATACCCCCCACAACCAAAGCACCACTTCAACCACCACACTCGCAATTACGCTAAGCATTACGTCATGTTATTTTTTTTTTAATCCATACGTCACGAATTTTTCAGCGTTCAAACGACCGGTCATAATCCGGTGCAATTGTGACCACTCGGAAGGCACTTTGTGGTGACCACTTGAACCGGCCTACCGTCGAATTAAGCCGCATCAGTCATTACATACAGTCTAACAAAGTATTTAAAAAAAAAGAGAGTTTTTAAATGTGAAGTGAAGTACGTTTTATTTTATTCGCAGATACGAAATAAAATAGAAGGAAAATGCTTTTAACATTTAAGCGAGAATTTTATGCGTTATATAGTTTTTTGTTGTACCTTATAGTGTTACGAGTAAATAGATAAAATAATAGACGTCATTCAAATATTAAGTGGGTCTTAATTATTTGGAACGCCATTAATTTCAAATTTAGTAATGAAATTTTATTTATTTTAAATTAACGGCGTCTCAAATAATTAAGTTCCACTTCATATTTGAATGACGTTTCAGTATTCACAAGGCCACACAAGGCCATCGGATCCAAAAGTAAGCAGAGCCCGTAAGGTGGAAACCAGACAACTGTTATTCTCCATATTATATTACTATTCTTTTGTAAATACATACTTATATAGATAATTACACCCAGACTCAGGACAAACAGAAATATTCATTCACACAAATGTCTGTCCTGGGTGGGAATCGAACCAACGACCTGCGGCGATAAAAGGAAAGTATCTACCAACCACGCCAACCGGGTCGTCGCTTCTTTTATTTTATATGCGTGCTTTATATCTTATCTTCTCTCTGTCTTTATATAATATGGTAATTAGTTAATATGTTACAAGCTGTGTTTACCTGCAATTAATTGTTACGCTATTCTGTGTTGTTTTTAGTGTATTTTTTTTTATTGTATAGGAAGGTGGACGAGCATATATATGCGCGTATATATGGGCCACCTGATGGTAAGTGGTCACCAACGCCCATAGACAATGGCATTGTAAGAAATGTTAACCATCGCTTACATCGCCAATGCGCCACCAACCTTGGGAACTACGATGTTATGTCCCTTGTGCCTGTAATTACACTGGCTCACTCACCCTTCAAACCGGAACACAGCAATACAAAGTACTGCTGTTTTGCGGCTGAATATCTGGTGAGTGGGTGGTACCTACCCAGACGAGCTTTTACAAAGCTCTACCACCAAGTATATACAACTGCTGGCAAACCTTAATAAATGAATAAGTAAATGGATAGTCGTAAAAATTATTCAAATAATTGTAACATGTAGTTTCTGAAAGAATTTTCAAATCCCCCGCCTCAATAGGAGACCCCTCGTATCATCACGCTGACTCTCGACTCTTATGTGTCAAAATTCTGTTATATATTTTATTAAAACACAATTAATAAATACAAGTAATTGGTATATACTTTGTAATTCCTACTGTATTTATATACGCATTAAGAAAATGAATAAAAATATGAGACTTCTTAATAAGCAAATTAATAAAAATAAAATAAATAAATAACCTTTATTTTTTTCTCATCAAATGAACTATCGGCGAGTAGAGGCAGTTTACGGGAAGGCAAAGCGAGAGCGCTTAGTGCAGATCATTTTTCCCGACCGACGCGGCTTACTTCGCATTTTTTAAGGTGTACCCCAGGTTTCAAAATTTGGACCTTATTTTCTTAACATTCATAAAAATGATACATTATATAAATTTTAATGATACATTAAATTTTATTAGCGACAACCCTTAATGCCGCACGCAACGCAACAATACCAATAAAAAGAGTCGGTCAGTCTGACGTTTTGTCTGTATCTAATTACCTCGGTTCGAATGCAAGCTATGCCGGCCACGCTAATTATTTACCACGTTTATTATCAGACGCCGTCTAGACAGTCGCCTGACATCAAACTATTGTATAAGGCTCGTTGTCCAGTTAAAAATATCAATCGATACGATACGATACATATTATAAAAAATCTAGGCGTTTATCTAAAATTTATATTCGGCACCAAAGATAATGACGTCTAATTCTATTGGTCTATCTAATAAAAATAAAAACAAGTAAATACGTCTTTCAGTGATTGCTAGTTAAGCTCGAATGAACGCATTATAATAACAATTGGTCTAGAAGTCCTATTGAAAAAAAAGGTTCCTTATAAGAAAAACAAATCATAATATATAAAAAAACCATTGCATAGTTTTGTCATAAAACAGTAAAAGTTCGATTTGATTCATTTTTGATCACAGTCTCCTAGACTCGACAGACTCCTGGACTAATCAAATTTCAATACCGTGGTTGTGGTGAATTTTTAACAACGTGTATAATTTTTAATTTCGACCATAACTATCGATAAAATGAAAAACCATGAAACCATAATGCGTCAGGAATATTTTTCGTTACATCGTAATAATTATCAATTTGTATCATTTCAAAATTAATATAATCCGTAACGAATATATTTTGATGAAGTATATAAGTAATTATATTATATAGAAAATAACCAGTAAATAGAAGGCGAGTTTTATTTATATTTTCAACTCAAGTGCACACATTCTCTAGCTTTCCTAGCTCTCATAATCCGATGGGACGGCAATCCGGAGAGTTCAGGCGCAGCACGACCAACGACTTTACGTGCTTTCCGAGGCACGGAAGTGTACACACTTCCAACTTCTAAACTCCGGGCAGCTACTGGGAATTTTCGAAACAGAAAATCTCAATAACATTTTTATGGCCCGACCTGGGAACTCAGGACCACCGTGTCTTTGGCCATATATGAAGCCACTAGACCATCAAGTATCAACTCATCAGATATTGTACCGGAAAAACAGCAATGTGTTCCAGTTTGAAGTGTGAGTGAGCAAGTGTAACTACAAGCGCAAGTGAGATAACATCTTCACTTCTCTTCACTGTTCAAATTCGTAATGAGTTTATGTTATCAGAGTAACCTATATAAAATGAATTAATTTTATGTCAAGTGGGCAAACGGCATTACCGCCAACAGATAATATACTTGTAAAAGAGAAGACCAAACAGCGCGGTTGTAAAACAAGCGTCTAATGGACCGTCTAATTTATTGGCCGAGAACAGAGTTTGCAATTTTATAAACGCACCGTACGTTTAGCGAGATATTTCGAAGAATTCGTATAAAAATAGAAAAATATATAAATATATATAAAAGAAAAAAATGAGATAAACTTCGAGAAAATAAATAAAACACAAGATACACGGGCTGGTTTTTATTTAAATTAAATCATATGTGACATTGGATTTAGAATTAACAATTTATATTACTGATTCTTATTTCTCGTATAAAAACAAAACGAGTCGTTTTTTAAGCACAGTTAAATGTGGTTAAAATCAAAAACTTATCTTTTATTAAGAGTAAGCGAAAAGTAAGCGCAAGATTTAGAATAGAAATAAAAATATATATAAATAACAGGTGCTTAGTCTTTGTACAGAACCAAGCGATTAGATTTTTTTTTGAGCATAATAAATAAAACGGGCTTAGATCAACATATTTTAAAGCGAAAAGGGATATTCGAAATTGTCTATAATATAATATAATAATTAACTCCGTCAGCATGTAAAGAACGAGATTTTTCTACTGCGGTATCGTTATGTTGTCGCCTAAACTTAAGCATTGCGGAATCAGAGTGACATGGACATTTAAGTGGTTTTGTCTCTCTCAACAATTGTAATGTTCTGACATCATATCGATCCGATCTCCTAGTGGATGTCGCAGCATCCACCTTACCACATTGGGATGCGACAGACTGAGGTGCTACGTCTTGTGTTTGAGGTTTAGTTTTCATAAAACAACAAGAGTGTTTAGGTGTGATACGCATAGGGACATCATCAATGGAAAATCTTAGTAATTTTCTCAATTGATCGGACGAAAGTTTCGACCAAGTTTGGATACCGATTGATACGGATTCCGTAAATTTACAGGCGATATCTGCGGTGAGAGATTTCGAGGAAGGATCACAAGGGCTTTTTGCTTTGGAAGGTTTGCATACACATTTAGACGATTGATTAACATCAATCGATTGCTTCTTCGACTTACATGGACAGCTTTTTGCTACTTTCTTTTTACAAATACTACAAATTTTATAGTCCGAGGACTTTTTGGAACATGTATTTGATTTTTCCATTTCTTGTTTACTTTTATCATTATCAAGTGATTTTGATTTGCATGCACATTGTTCTTTTCTTTCATCCTTAGTGTCCTTGCGACAACTACATCCTGATGATTCTTTAGTAACTTTAGATTCACTATCGAGTTGTTTCGATGCACATGTTTTGTCAGTTGCCGAAGTTTCGATACTTTGGCTGCAAACACACACGTCAGGTGATTGTTTTGCAGCATTACATGAACATTTTGATGACTCTCGTTGTGGCGTTACTTTCGACTTGGTACAACACGTATTTGACTTTTCATTTTCATCATAACTATCCCTAATGTTAGCTGACTCTGATTGGGGACATGGACTTGCTTGATTTTTGCAAGAGCATGTGCTCGGTACTTGTTTTGAAGCACACGTCTGTGCACCTACTGGTTTTATATTACATATGCTACAAACATTACTATCAATTGACTGCTTTGAAGATTTACAAGAACATTTTAATGATTCTTTCCTTTGACAGTTACAACTTAAAACGTTCAATTTCTTTTTATTGCATTTATCGCAAATAGAAGTAGTTTTTTGTGTGTCACATTTACATTTATTGTCTTTTATGGATTCGCGACATTTACATTCCATTTTCAAATTTTGTTCTGTACTACTTTTGCTGCATTTACATCTTGAGTCGAGATCAATGGGAGGTTGTGTTTCTGTTTTCACACAGGTTTGTACTTCAATATCTTGTAAGGAAACGCAAGTCGAATCGTTCTGTGATTCATTGTCAGCACTTTCACTGTAAAGGCTTGTATATGATTTCGTTTCTGAGTTCTGGCACGGAATAAGTGTATTATCACTACTACATTTACAATATTCATCATCTTTAAGTGGTAGCTTGGAATCAAAACACGAACTAGTTTTGTTAGATGGTTTCCGATCAGTTTGATTATATGCTGCAGAGGAACATTTAGATTGTGATTCCGTAACGTTACAAATTGAGTCATCTTCTACTTTTTTATTTTTACACGGCCGTTGGTCATCTGATGTTTTACGACACGTACATTTCGGAACATCGTGATCCGTTTTTGATTTTAATGATTCCTGTAAATCGTAACTATTAGGCTTACTACAATTACAGCTACCGGAATCATTTCTAACACTGCAAGTATTTGAAGTATCTTTTAATGATTCTTGTAAATTACAAGTTGTACGTTTACCACAATCACAAACATTAGTAACTTTTTTGTCACTAAAAGATTTCTTAGTTTCTACTTCAGGTTTGTCGCTATTTGATTTGATTTCAGGCGAAACAAATATAGGTTTCAAACACGAACATTCCGATTTAGAATCGGTTCGTAAAGATTTGCAAGTGCATTTTAATTTATCATTAGAACTCTTGGGGACACAAGAATTTTGTTTAGCTATCAAACTTCCATCAATAGTACTACCTTGTGATTGACAACTACTGCTATTACTTCCTTTTTTATTTTCATCGGATACCTTTGATGTTGCATTTTGTTCACTATCGTGTTTAAAACACTTACAACTGTTTTTTGTCAAAGTAGGTTTTGAAGCTTTATTGTCACTTTCTGTGTTTATTGGAACTTTAGATTGAGGACATGATTTCGATGACTGACAACTGCATTCACGCGACTTTTTATCATTAGGGTTCGATTTTAATTGTCCTTGACACCTAGACGTTTCTTTATCACATTTACAAGATTTTAAGTCTAATTTAAATACCGGAGATTTTGGCTTAGAACATTGACATCCCTTGTCATCTATCTTAGTAACGCTTTTAGAAAATGATATGCGTGGGCTTGATTTAACTGTAGACGAGCAATTACATTCTGGCTTAACAGAGTTATAATTTGTAGCTTCTGCCCTTTTTTGGCTTGGTTGTATTTTAACCTTGCAAGACTCGTCTGTATCCTTAAAAGGATTTACTTCATTCAAATATTCACCTAACTTGTCGTATAAAGTCTTTGGTTCCGATTTCGTTCCACGTACTAATGTAATGGATTCACAGGAGCATTCTGGCTTATAACAACTGAAGTCATCCGTCCGTGATTTTTTACTTGGATCCGATTTACAACTTGCTGATTTACTTGTTTGTGATAAAATTTTCTTAAGAAGTATTACAATGCTAGGTGTCATTTCAATTTCATTTTTATTATTATTTTGTCTGACAACATCATCTTTTGATACAATTTTAATTTTACAGCAACTATCAACACCTTTATCGGTTGTACGATTTCCAGTATCGTGAGTGGAAGTGCTAACGTCTTTCATTTGTTTAGAAGATTTAGAAGAACCCTGAGTAGTAGTGGTCTTCTTTGTAACTATTTTTGCTATACAATTTGTATCACTTTTTGAAACACATGTAGGGCTTTGACATATGCCAATCGAAATAAGTGAAGCGGTCTGGGAGGTAAGTTGGCTAGTGTCACTAGCTTGCGAAGGTTTACTTGAGCTTGAACAAGATGAAAGGGATTTCTTCGTAAGTTCAGAAGGTACGCTATCAGAGACTTTTAAAATACCAGGTTTATTATAATGATCGTAGCCTTCTGATTTTGATTTCTTAACTTTTTTACTTGGTTTGTCGATTCGTTTTTCTCTAAAGTCAAATTTGGTATCTGAACTAAATGGCCCAACTCGTTTTTCAGATTTAGTCGTGGTAATCGTAATTTTTTTCTCATGTATGACGCCATTTTTATCAGGAACTCTCTTTACTTTAATAACTTCTTTGTATGTCTTTATATACTCGCCGTCATCTGTGCTTAATTTTATGCTTGAATTGTCCTTGCAAGTTGATAAACAAGAATTTTCTTTAAAAATCGTAGACGTTGGGCTTTTAGAATCTTTTGGAAGAAGCGATACTCCACTTTTATTTCCAATTTTTTCTCTTGCAGTATTGTCATGACATACTTTTTTATTTATTAGAAGCGTGACTTTTGGTTCCTTGCATATTTCTTGGATTTGATTTTCTAATTCATTTTGATCAATAAATTCAATAGTTTTCTTGCAACTACAAGAATCGTCAGATTTTGTTAATTTAACTGAATCGCAAACATTTTCGTTTCTTTCATTTTCTCCGTCCTTGTTTGGACAAGCAAAACATACATTTTTATCGATCGCAGCTTTCATTTTTGGTTTACAACAAACACCATCTACATTCTTAATAGATTCTTTAGCAGCATCAATAATTCTTTGATCGATAATTTCAATACCTTTCTTAGAGCTACAGCATACATTCGATTTTGATAGTTTAACTGAATCATTACTGTTTTCGTTGTCTCCTTTCTTCTTGTTTTTACAGATAGAGCACACATTTTTATGTGTCATGTCTTTTTCTTTTTTAGCACCCATAATTCTTTTATTATTAATTTCAATACTTTTACAACTGCAAGATATGTCAGATTGTGATAATTCAACTAAACCACAAACAGAGCAAATATTTTTGTTATTCGTATCTTTTGGTTTTGATTTTACAGAAGAAATTTCTAATTGCTTAATATCTTCGTTTTTAGCCTCAATAATTCTTTGATCAATAATTTCAATACTTTTACAGCTACACGATATTTTAGATTGCGATGACTGAACTGAAGTGTTTTTGTCACTCGTATATTTTTTATTTATTATATCCCTTTGGTCAATAAACTCTATAGGTTTCGACTCTTCTTCAATTGTATTTGCTGATACAGAATCAGAAAGCATAGACTCAAAATCAAAACTTAATGAACATTCACATAAATCTTTTTCTATAGAAGGCTCTTCACTGCCCTTTGCTTTCTTAATTTTCAATTCTTTAAACCTTTTTAGCCTGAAATTGTCCTCTCGTTCAATTTCTTCCAATTCGGAAAGAATATAATGGCAGCTTAATTTTACTCTCGGAACAACCAATTTGGACAAGACATTCCATTTCCTGCGGATAAATTCTTCACTTTGTTAAATGTTCTCTCTATAATGACGCTGCAAATAAACACCCTTCCGTTTCCTTTGACTCCAAAATGACTTAAATGACTTTACTCTTTTCTTTATTATTAATATAATTTAATTAAAAATAGTTCCATAAAATGATTTTGAATCAGTTAAATAAATATTATAATTCTGTTTCCGTCGAGCATTCTGAACTACTATAAAAAATATGAGTATTGTTAATAAACTTATCAACTGAAAGGCAATACTTTACATTAGGCCCATTAACAGGATAATCTTTAAGAATCATTTCTGATTCACTATGTCTCATGTATCTCGTAAAACCAAGTTGAGTTTCATCCGACATTGAGTATATATTTAACTGTTTTTTATAATCGTAATCAAATAAATCATTAGAAGCATAATCAATATCCTCAGTACCGAACTGTAGAGTTTCTTTAGCATTTTGTTTCTTCTTTTTAATAGTTATCACTTCCTTCTCTTTCCATATTGAACCTTTGTTTTTTACTTTTCGTGTGTTCCTTTGATTTTCATTACAACCAAATTTACTCTCTGCCGATGTTGGGCCAGCAACGCTCTCTTTCTTCGCCTCTTGAGATTGTGCGTTTACTTTATATGGCTTCTTACATATTGTACAAATTTTTTCACGAGAACTTTCTGATAATATTTTTGTTGGTAATGTTGGCTTCGTTTCACCGATTGTTTGTGAACAATAAGTACATATAGTTGTATTCGAGACTTCATTATTATCTCTACAGCTATTGCACGGAGGAAGATCATTTACAAATGACTTTTGTAGTAATTTTTGTGTTTCTTTCACTAATAATTCAGCGTTTGATTTTTTATTACAAATACATGTAGACAGACATTGGGATAGTGAACTTATGTCACGATTAGATACTACTTCGATGTCAGAAACTGAATCTTTTATTTTATCATCAGAATTTAAATGAACTTTTAAATTAACACTAGCTACCTCTTCTAATCTAAGATTTGTTACAATTTTAATTATTTTTTCTAAATTTAACTGAAGATCTTGTAATACATGTGATGCTTTGGGTTTTAAATAGTTCTCTACTTCTGTTGGAGATTTCAAAAAAATATCTACTACTTTAATAAAACTTTCTTTCTTAAGTTGAGTATCTAAATTTTTATCATTGAAATCATTTTGTTGTACGTAATCGTGTTCTATATCAACATTTTGTTTATTTTCTTTAGGTTCTTCAACTTCATTATAATATTTATTATTTATACTTCCTATACAATCACCCATTCTAGTATACTGATTGAGTTTAGATTGCATCTCATTGCAGGAATCAATAAAAAAATCTACACTATCGCCCAACAACCCTTGCTTTTTGTATGCAGATGTTATTTCTTTAATACCAGCTATAATATCACCAAATTCTGCTAACCTGCACGTATTATCAGAAGGAATGTGAGAATCTATCATTTTATCTTGTTCATATAAACTCAAATCATCTTTCATCTCTTCACACAATTGAATAAAATTTTCTACACTACTCGATACAATTGCTTTCTCTTTAAATTCTTTTGCAATATCTATGACTTCCCGCAAATGTGATTTTAAATTTTCCAATTTGTGTTCTAACTTTTTGTCAACGCTTTCTGGATAATCATTTGTGATAAAAAGTTGATCGAGTTTTGATTTGGTTTTTTGGCACATTGTCAAAAAATCACTAACATCAAAACTCCCTAAAGTAGTTTGTAAAAACTCTCTGCCACGTATAATAAAATTAGTAATATATTGTTTTAAATACTTAAGTTTATCTTCAAAACTAAATCCATTTTGTAATGCCTCACTAGAAGAGCGAGGAGACAATAAACTACGAAATTCCGTAACGATCTCTTGCCCAAGTTTCGGAGCCACTATAATATTCATAAGGGGAACGTTAGGTATTTCCTTAGCTTCATATATCTCTTTTAATTGTTCGGAATTCAAATCATCTGCAATAACAACTACGTTGCTAGTATTCAATATCACATTTGTGTCGGATATCCTTTTATTCCTCATTTCTCTTTCATTAGAATCTCGTTTCTTTTTCTCTTTTACTTTCTTCAATCTATGAAACTCTTCTCTAGCAATTTCTTCCAGCTCCGTTAGAATATATCCCATTGTTATATTTGTTCTTGGTATCACAATTCTTTTGAGTACGTTCATTTTCCTGGGGGCAAAATGATTTCCATGTAATTGAATAGAATATTCTAATAATAATAATTTAGCCACAGGTGAACACCCTTTCCTCTCAATCAATAAGGACGCTTTTCATTCAAATAATATTAGTTTTATCAACAGCCGTAGTTTTATATATTTAGAGAAAGTCTTATTTTCACTAAGTTTAGAATATTAGAAATGAAACAAACTACCCAATAATATTTATGTTACTTTTTGTTTACAACTATAGATCCCAAAGATTTAGCCTTAGATATATTCAATTTAAAATCAACTTGTTCAGCTACAATATTACAGTGCGTAAAATTATCTCTAACATTATCATCGGTCTTATCGTATTCAAAATCGAGATCTGTCGAGAGTAGCGTTACAGACGACATACACAGCCTCTCGATTGGGTCTGACATCGGTGAAAACGAATTAAACAATTCAGACTTCACTTGGCGTTTGATTTGATGTTTTACTATATCATTTGTTGTAGTCATTGAATTCACTGCAACTAAACCGACTGTTTTTGAACCGCAATATGGGTGACAATTGACGGAAGTGTCTGATGACTTTGGTATTCGTATAACTATTGCCCTATTACTAGAGCTATATTGACTTGATGCAGGTAAACAATTATTATCTTTAGGTGGTCCTTTGAATTCCTTTTCAACTTTAATTACTTTCTTCTTGATAGTGACAGAACCGTCCTTATTTTTAGTTTTGATTATCTTAATTATTTCCTTGTATTCAGTTTCTAAGATTCCTAAATCTAATTCGGAGTCTCTATCATAACTTGTTTCTGATGAAGACGATGATTGTTTGTATTGTACAGTTTCACGGGACCCTTTTGCTAACAGAGACTTTTCTGATGCGTTATCTTCTTGTGTAACTATTTGTTTACCAGCGTATTTTTCTCTACAAGTATCGCATATATAATCATTATCATCGTCTTCCTTTGCAGAGAATGCACTCGCTGTTGATTTTGTCCCTTCCCGTTTCAAATCTGACCTTTGTCCCAATACAGCCTTCAGTTCTTGAGCAGTTTTTATAAATTCTTCCACTCTTATATCTAGTGCTTTATCATCTATTTCTTTAGTCGCTTCAACAACTTCACTTATCTGTCTCATCAATTTATCTATTTCCTCTAAATTAAATGATTCTTCTGTAGTTGTTATAGATTCGGTCTTTGTTGTTATAGATTCGGCCTTTGTCGTTATAGATTCATCTTTTTTCGTTATAGATTCCGCTTTCGTTATTCTAGATTCTTCTTCCGATAAACTTCTTTCTTTGAGTGTTATTTTCAATTCCTCAGTATCAATCTTCGAACATTCTTCACAAATATAATTATCAGGCAAAGTATTCTCATCTTCAGCTTTAGGTTTCTTCTTATCCTTATTACCTCCATACATTTTCCTTTTAATCTCTAGTACCTTCTTCAGTCTAAAGAATTCCTCTCTCGCCAACTCCTCCAATTCGTTATTAATGTAACCCATCGTCACATTCGTCTTTGGTATCACAATTTTCGCTAATACGTTCATTTTCCTGTTGAAAATTTATATTTTTTTTATAACGCATTCCATTCTGCTCACAACCTCGCGTCGATTAAGGACTGCACGGACTTTGAAGTGTTTGTTTTTGTTTTTTTTTGTTAAATTCTTCATATAGATTAAACATTCCTTTCTTTCTTGATGATATTTAACTTTGATGATATATTTTTTTTTTATAAAAAAAGCCATACTGACGATGAACTCTATTTTCATTCAACAAAGTACTTCAAAAACGCAAAGAATCACCATAAACAATTCTCAGTCTGTCTGTCAGTCGCATTTCATTCTAATTTCATTCTCAAAGTTCTATTTTATTTTAAGTTTTCATTTATCGATATCTAATTAAAGATCTTAATTAATTCTTAATAGGGAAGATAATTTATATAAGAATACGTATCGCATATATATATGATCGAGTCTCGCAATTTTTTTACACATATCCATGGTATTATAGCGTTTCGAATTATGTAAGTTTAATTTTCCTATTATTGTTATAATTAGCACAAAGAGTCAACCTTCAATTTCATTATTCGTAAGTAATAATAAAAAAAATCAGGCATATTTCTCAAAACAAGATTTTAATAAGCAATAAAGGTGTAACCATAAATATTAGTATTCATGATATTTTGTTTGTAAGAGTGGCAGACACTATATTTTTGATTTTTGACTTACTTATCTGTATTCCTAATTTAAAAAAAATATCATATGTACGCTCGGTCTCTCAATAAAAAACTAGAACTCAAATCGATTTGTCATTTAAAAGCCCTAATTTAAATAATATAATCTAATTAACATAGGTGATATTAAAAATTGAGTATTAGTCGATTTCCTAGCAGAATATATAAATTAATTCACTATTAAGTAACCTACATAATTATGTCATTCAAATGAAATGTCAAGTTCAAATAATCTTAAAAATCGAACCAAATCTTTAAAGCGAAGAGCCTACTGGAATTTAATCAATTTTGATTTTGGAATGTGTTCTATTATATATTTTTTTGTCATAATAAATAAATAAAATGAATACAAATAATAAAAACTTATACATATATTTTAAGAAAATTGTTTATTAATACCAAGGTAGCTGTTTTATTTCAGAGAGTGAACCTGTGTTTGCGCACACACTTGTGCACTATAATATCACCTGCGCAGTTGGCTAATCTCTCTTGAGATTGGCCGCCGTGGCCGAAATCGGTCTGAAGGACATAATGATTTCATTTCCCAAGGAGATCGAGTTATGGAAAATGACATAAGCCATTTTAATTTTATCTATTATTCCATCAAAATAAGAAGACCTACGTATTACGTCTAACGGGTCAAGATATGAGTGGTTTATTAAAGTCCTTATAATGTACAATTTTATCTGAGTAGCCCACAATAAAATACGATATTAAGGTAATTTGTTCCTGGTCCGTTTATATTATTTTGTCGTAAGTATTAAGCCTCATCCATACATACTACTTGTTCAGCGCGATATCGTATAATAAAAACTATGATGTGCCCTTTACCTTAAGCAAAAGCGTAAATTCTAGCTAAAGAATTAGAGAAACGTTGGCCGAACCAAGAAAACAATTATGTATCAAAAATATTTAAAAATAGAATATACAGTTTAAAGTGAATGACAGATATTTTGTTTAAATCCCTTCCTCGCGTACAATACAAAGGTATTGCATCATACAGTCTAATTTCAGCAGCATGTACTCAGTAAATAATTACTTCTTAACAATACTTGATTGGCAAAGAGAAATATGACAATAGTAACACAAATAGTAGAATTAATTCCGTCCAGTCCTTAAGAGACGGAAGGGTGAGTTCATCGGCAGCTTGGCCCTTTAGGGCTTTTCTAACTACAAAGATTAAAAAAGAACAGACAATAAATATTTTATACACTTAACACTCAAAAAAAAAACAAGGACTTTAAAGTTATATGTATTATCTGTTTCAAACTAAATTATTGCGCCTAAAACAATTCTATATCAACACTACATTCTAAATACCAAACTATTTTAACTTTAAAAAAATATATGAAAAAACACAACCGCTGTAAAAAAACAAGCGTAAGTTATTGAATATAATATGTATTACACTACGTAAACATTATAATCGATTTAGAAAAATACAATATTGAATCTGTATATGTGCACAAATCACGCGAAAACAGCTAATTCGAGTGAAACTCGGTATAACTATTGGCTGTATAATATTATATCCTCGACACAATAATTAAAAGTCGATAGAAAAAAAAACAGAATCAAGTTATTTATATCGAGTCTAAAATTTGTAGGTTATAGTTTTTAAGTTGATAATTTTATAATAATAATAATTACGTACAAAATTTAGTTCTTTCAATGGAATGCAAAATTTAAAATAAGAATCGAATGAAAATATTTTAAACCATAAATATTGTATCTGTGGAAGCATTGTATAGACAACGAAATAAAATTTGTAATAGTGTGTAATATATTAAATTATCTATTTCTCAAACATAAAACATTGAAAATAAAACGTAGAGCCAGTTATTATTTTATTAAGTAAACGATTAAATGAACACTCCATTAATTTAAATACAACTCATTTCCGCGTAAATAAAAATAACAAAACATCTAAATACATATTCAAAATTCTACAACGTTCTACTTTTAAAATTAGAAGCAAATTAAAAAAATATACATCATTTGAATTAGGAACCTTGATGGAATTACATTTTCGAAATAAAATCTAACCTTAAAATTGAATCTTAAATAAACATTTGTTAGTTGAGATCCCTTACGTAGTGACATACAATTTCAGTTTCGTATAATTTTATTCAAACATTAACAACACCTTTTTCAATGAAATTATTATACATATTGCTATCATCTGTGACAGTAAGTGCACTTAGGGAACATGCAAGTCGCCATCTTTAATATCTAAGTAGGGTACTAACCCAAAAGTATTCGACGATGGAAATCTTATTGAGTTGAAAGCTCAAAGAAAACTAAATGACATAGAAACTTTTGTATCACGTTATATAAAACGATTTACATATATATTTATATGTAGAAAAAAAAGGTCAATCAATGTTTAATTCTATAATTTTAAAATGGCATTCCAAATTCAAAATTAATAAAAGGTAATTTAGATACTAAACAAAGATCACTAATTAAATAAAAACCATATGCTTTTAACCGTTCGAATAGCTAGTACGAAAAAAAAAGAAAACCGCGTAAAATCGTAAGTGCTTTACGGCCGAATACTGAAACGTCATTCAAATATTAAGTGCAACTTCATTATTTGAGACGCCGTTAAATTCAAATTTCCCATACTAATTTAGGAGCTTCTCAATGTTAAGTAGTGTTTAACTTTGAGTGACGTTTAAGTATTCGGCCGTTAGACTGTTTAAATATGGAAAGTTGTAATAACCAGCTCGTCAATAAGAATTACGCGTGTCTTACCCACAATTAGTAGATCTAGGTAGCCTACGATTCTAGGCTAACTAGATCTTCTTCCTGCCTTTACCCTTTGGGTCGGCACAACATTTTTCACAGTATTTTTCTTTCACTTCTTTCTGTCACTCGTCATCTCAGTACTTACACCTTTCATACACATATCCTTTCTTACGCAATCCATCCACACTTTCTTCGACCTCCCCCGCCCCTTATATCCATATTCATACTCATCATCCTTCTAGTAACACGTTTTTCATCCCTCCTCATCACATCACTTTTCATCTATTGTTGCTACTTTCAGATCTCCTCTGATCTATTTAATTGAACTTTATCTATCTAGATAATACATTTAATAAAATAATAACAAAAAAAGTAATCCATCAAGGTTCTTAACTATTTATGGTAAAACATAAAAAAAAACATCGTACTCACTTTGTAGCGTTCTTGTTCGCCAGTTCGACCATTAAAAAGCTGGCCCTGAGCTGCATCATCATTATCAATCGTTTCAGCAGCTCGAGCCATGCCTTCTTCGTCTCCATTATAGTCTGTC
This sequence comes from Nymphalis c-album, assembly GCA_963151315.1. Lineage (NCBI taxonomy): Eukaryota > Metazoa > Arthropoda > Insecta > Lepidoptera > Nymphalidae > Nymphalis > Nymphalis c-album. Next base: position 4,006,560 of record OY720614.1, read on the forward strand.
CACCTTTTTCTATTCCGAGATGCGCATACGGTGGGTATTCCGTCTGGAAATTGAAGAGTCCATTATCATTCAAAAGATTTCCATTTTCAAATATTCGATTCGATTAGAAGCGTCATTTAGTAAACAACGATGTCCTCTTCTATCAAATGTCAAATCATTAATGACAGAAAGAGATAGATCAGTGTTTAACAAAACGGCGAATACTAACTAATATAATACAAATTGTAGAATTTAATATTGAAAATCTCACGTCACAGACAATTAATTTTTAGATAACGATATCTTTGCCGCCTAAATTCGAACAATAGATAACGAATGGCAGAAAAAAATAAGAAACACGAGTTTCGTTTGAATCTCTACATGTGCTTCAAAAAGCGATATGCAATATTGACCATTATAATCATAGCTTGAAATGCTATTTATTATTAGCATTACAAGCTATGATCATAATGGTCATTATCGCATATCACTCTCTGAAATTTTACGACCATTTTCCGCGGTGAACTTCGTTTCTGCGCTCACAAAATTGCCATACTAAATACGATACAACTATTTTGCGTTCATTTTAATATGTCAACGAGTGTACTTTTACTGTTATCTTTTAATTTAAAATAAATGATAATAATTGATAAGCCGAGATGGCCCAGTTGTAAGAACGCGTGAATCTTAACCGATGATCGTGGGTTCAAACCCGGACAAGCACCACTGAAAATCGTGTGCTTAATTCGTGATTATAATTCATCTCGTGCTTGACAGTGAAGGAAAACATCGTGAGGAAACCTGGGTGTGTCAAATTTTACTTTAATTCTGTCCCATGTGTATTCCACCAAGCCCAGCAGTGGAACATTCGCAGACTGCTACTGTTACTATTACTGTAAATGATAATCACTTCAAATATTTCGAACTGGACAATCTTCACGCCGGAGACCGTCTTCGCCGACTGCTGGACCACGACACCGGCCTGCGAATGAATAATACTCAATCATATTTTTATTTATTTTTTTAAATAAACACCGTAGACTGACAAATGCGCCACATGACGGTATCAATGCACCACGAACCTTATGAACTAAGCTAATATTATACCTATAGTTACGCTGACTCAATCAACCTACCGTCAGGGTTGAATGCGCAAGCGATCCCGTGGCGCTCCCCTAAAGACGTTTTTTAGTGGGTATTCCGATGTCCGGGGTGCACTCGGTGCCCTGGACATACGGCGAGTCCCACATACAGACCCCCCCACACACCGTTCCCGTTCCCGTTTAAAAAAAAAAAGGCTCACTCAACCTTCAAACCAAAACACTACATATAATATTATTGCTGTTTAGCGATAGAATATAATAATATGAAAAAAAAATCATATTTTTTTTCACTACAATGAAAAAAAAAGTTCGAATTGATTTTATTTAAATTAAATATATATATTTTTTTATTATACAAGAAGACATTATTATCATATAAATATAAATATTTTGTTATTAATGTCAATAATAATCAACGTAAACAATTATCAAGCTCTAATCGGATCATGTTTGTTTGTAAGATATGATACAATATTTCGTTCCACAACTCATCGCCTCCGTGGCGCAATTGGCTAGCGCGTTCGGCTGTTAACCGAAAGGTTGGTGGTTCGAGCCCACCCGGGGGCGTAAACTTTTATTATTCTATTTTTCATTAGAAATATTTACACATTGACAAAACTGTATTATAAATACTTTCAATCTTATTTTTACGTTTAATTATATATCAATATATTGGACCCCGAATACACGCTATCATATTCTAGAGTTGCATCGAAATAAGTTTAGTAATTTCCAAACTAAAATATTTAGTAAATTATTACAGTGCATACAATTCATTTTCTATAAATATTTATCTGTATTTAATATATATTTATATACTTACTATATATCCTCTTTTCAAGTTATTACATAATATACTATTCACATAATAACAAAGAGGTTTGTTTGTCAAGTTTGTTTGTTTGCAATGTGACGATTTTCTATATTTTATTTTATATATGAGTATTTTCACGGCCAGCGACGCTTATAATTATTTTATAATTACCTTTTTACAAACATCTTCAGTCACGATGCTGTTCAGCGACGGACAGAAGTAACGACTCCTAGCGAGCAGGATGAACGCGTTCCGGAGATCTTCACCAAAACCTTGGTAAACTCTAAACAAAGATAACATATTATCAATGACTGCTGAATAGAATTGACTTTATAACAATACTAGCTGTTCGCCGCGGTTTCACTCAGCAACTACTGGTTCGGATTTAAAAAAAAAAAATTTTTTTAGTACACGCATGTGTGTGCTATAGGAGGTACCCTATGTTTGTTTCTGTAACCATGACAACGCGTTTGCATTGTTTTATGATGGTCGGTTGCATAGATAACATTCACGTAAAACAATCAAGCAAACTCAGTTTGCGAAATTATTCTATACAATATTGTATATTTTTATTCGACAAAGTTGAAACCATTAGCCGTCCTTATCACAAGCCCATATAGAGGGAGTGAGAGGTAAGGAGAAAGAGAGGTACGATCATGTCTAAAACTAATATAAGCATATTAAACGATTATATACATAGAGAAACAGCATGTTCCTCCTCTATTCGATACTTTTTTTTTACCTCACAATATGTAGCAGAATATTCGGGTCAGGTACTTGAAACCCTCCGCGATAATATTGACTACATAACCTAATGAAGTTGAGGAAAGAAAGTTAATAGTACAAAGAAAGCAGTTTAATCATACATACATACATACATACAAAATGTATATTCATGTTATATACTTAAAAGGTGATTAAATAAGTTTTCATTTACTTTATCACGTGATTTTTACAAACATTAACAGTCTGTAATAATTTTTGAAACTACAAAGTGTTAAAATTGAAGGACAAACATACAAAGAACATTTTTTTTGGGGTCAATAACCTTCTTGGGTGTACGCAGAATAACGCACTAAAGTTTCATCACAATCGGGCGAATGGTTTAGGACAAACTTACACTTACAATAATTAACATTTTAAAATAAAGTACTTACTCATATAACTCCGCAGCTAATCTTCTCAATTCTCGTCCAGTGGCGAGAGCGGTCCATTTCATCAGCTTCCTGCCCAGAAAAGCCAAATGTAACCTGTTCCTCATCTGCTGTAGGGCCACCAGGGATGGCATGCAAGGATATCTTGTGACACCGAAGGTGTTCTCTTCTTCCTCTACAGTGAAATAATGTGGCCTTTACTACTATTTTTAAATAATACATGAACTTACCCAAGCAACATTTAAAACAAATCAAAATAGATTGACAAGATTTTTCGTTTTCATATACAATGTGTAACAAAAACCTTATCCGACCCGTGAAGTGGTTATTGATGTGACCCGAGATGGCCCAGTGGTAAGAACGCGTTCAAACCCGCGCAAGCACCGATGAATTGAATGTGCTTAATTTGTGATTATAATTCATCTTGTGCTTGACGGTGAAGGAAAACATCGTGAGAAAACCTGCATGTGTCAAATTTCACTGAAATTCTGTCACATGTGTATTCCACCAACCCGCATTGGAGCAGCGTGGTGGAATAAGTTCCAAAACCGTCTCACAAAGAGGAGAAGAGGCCTTAGTTCTTTACTTTGCAGTTTTATACACAAATAATGAACTATGAATGTACTATTTTTAAATTATTTTTTGTATAGTTAGAAGGACGAGCATATGGGCCATCTGGTGGTAATTACACCAACGCCCATAGACATTGGCATTGTAAGAACCATCGCTTACATCGCCTATACCCCAGGAACCTTGGGAACTAAGATGTTGTGCCTGTAATTATACTGGCTCACTCACACTTCAAACCGGAACACAACAATACAAAGTACTTCTGTTTTGCGGTAGAATATCTGATGAGTGGGTGGTACCTAACCAGATATTGCACAATGCCATCGAGTGAAACACAAAAGGCTTATCGCTAAAAGCGATTACTTTGAATATTGAGGACATGAGATAAATAAAGACTACATACGTACCATCATCGTCCTTAAACATGGCTGATTAGAATTGATCTATTTCGTATGATGACTTATGTAATTTTAATAATCTTAATGTATATTATGTATTGAGCGAATCATTTTTACTATTATTTTTGTATTTTTGGATGTTATAAGAGATTTTTTTTAAGAAAATTATCACATCTTTATTGTTCTACAAATTCCGTTTTTTATATGTGACAGAAGATTTATTCGGATCTTTTTTAATTCTGCGCTGACAATTAAATTTTATATTCAACCTTCTTTTTAATTGAAACTTTTTTTTAGGCTGTATAGAAACATAATAAAGCAAAACTTATTTATTCTATAAAAGTACAAAGTAGTAATACTTTGACCAGGCGATCTTTTACAATAATCACTAATTTTAAATATAGAAGTTAGAGATTCCTCCCTACTATAAGCTTTTAACGCTAGTTAAAATCGCGATAAGTGTAATGGCCTCAAATTGGAAACTTAATACAATTTGTCTGAGCTCCTAGTAACGAAACCTACCTTGTCTAAAATTAAAGGCATTCAGTAGAGTACTGTGCTAAGTGTTACGAAATATCCATTATTTTTGACAACATAAGTAAATATTCCATAAATATACCACATCTGGGCTGGAATATAATATAATATAAATATAATAGGAATGCACCTTTGGCGATGAGTCACCATTGAAAAGGGAGGATCCTCCGACCAGACGGGTGTTGTGTCTGGTGGGCTACTGCCCGACGATTGTTGTCGGGTTCTTGTATATATGTTCAATCGCTCTGATAACTTTAATATCGCGATGTAGAATACGTCTGTGTCATAGTTCGTATGTGGCGAGATAGATGTCGCTACATCACTCCCCTCCGAGACCGGAGGTCGATAGCAGGTTGAGTCGTTCATATATCTTGTGATGCTTGCCGGGCCAGTGGAATGTTCCAGTGAGTCGGAACCAGATGCCGCATAGTTCACGGTGAGTCGGAACTGTCTGCGGTGATGCCCCAGTGAGTCGGGGTGATGCTGCAAATTCTCCAGTGAGTCGGAGTGGTGCAGTGGTGCGTAGTGGCTGGCTGCTGCGTCGACCAGGAGAGAAGTACGTCTCTGCTTGCTGACCGAAGTGCAGTGTGCTGTGCCAAGGTCGCTGAGAAGGCTGTGGGTGATGACCAGGAATGCGCGTCCGCTGCATGCTGGTGGTCAGGATACCCGTAGTAGCCGTGGATGCTGGCTGGCTGTATGACTCGCTGCTCGAAAGCTTGAGGAAGTGATGATGACGTCACGATGACGTAGGTTTGCGAAGGCTGCGCTGACGATCACGTCGGGGTCACCAGTTTGGCGCTGAGTCACCATTGAAAAGGGAGGATCCTCCGACCAGACGGGTGTTGTGTCTGGTGGGCTACTGCCCGACGATTGTTGTCGGGTTCTTGTATATATGTTCAATCGCTCTGATAACTTTAATATCGCGATGTAGAATACGTCTGTGTCATAGTTCGTATGTGGCGAGATAGATGTCGCTACACACCTATTACAGGCGGTTGTGATTTAATTATTAAAAAAAATCTTAATGTACAAACAAATATATATATATCTCTAATAATGATACCCTCCAAGCTGATGTCGACCACGTTTATTAAAGATAGCCATCTGGACTATCTCATATATTACGTAGTGACTTGTGTGCTGTACTATCGAATTGGGACCGTGTCCTGTAATGGTGTATACAGTGTTTGTAAATAAATAAATAAATAAATTTTCTACCCAACCGCGTGCAGAAGAGATAAGAAATTTGAAATGCTGATAGTTTGGGCCGTCAGGAAGTAATAGTAGGCTTTTTACTTAACATCTGTCCCCCCAAACCATAACACGTAGGCGAAAAATAGTATTATATATGGAGGGCAAATGGCTCTACTCCGGACGGTGCCATTTTTTTGATTCCAAACGCAACAATGGCTAGTCGAGGAGAATGATCTGCACTAGCCGCTCCCGCCCTACCAGCCCGCAAGATGCCTCTTCACGCATCGACAAAACCCAGGTTATAATAGGAGAGGTGGTAACACGGGTGATGGTAAAGAATTCCATTTTTTAGAGGTGCGACAATAGTTGCCAAATTTCTTCGTGCGCGATGGAATTGATGTCACAGCTAGGCGATGATGTTGGATAAGTGCCAAAAACACACCGCTAGTTTCTCAATAATTGATAAATTATTAAACAAAAACCATTTCACGCTGAGATAAAAATAAAAAGCTTTCAAAACTTTATAAGCGCAGGATCATCCGAGCACAAAGCACTCCGACAATAAAACTCATTTTTTTTTTATCAAACTTGTTTTTACACCTTTAAATCATGTCCAAAGCATTGCCCTAATTCATAATTACTTGGTGGTTTTAATAAAAACCCTTTGAAAGGGGTGGATTCCTTACCTCAATTGAACAGGTTCATTTTACAAATTAATTGTGATAGCATCCGACAATGATTGAATGCTAGGAAGATATGTATGTGGAGTGTGAACACAGAGCTATGTTTTGAAATAGAGACTACATGTTTTTAAATATTATTAATTTAATTTATATATAAAAATTATATCAAAGAGGTTTTATGTTATGATTTTGTTTGGGGTAACGACGTTTGACGTAAATGTACTCATATATTTTATTAAATTCAATTCTTACTTTATTGGATTTATTTTTAAGCTGGGCACAGATTATATCGTTGTTATGTTAATTATCAATTTGTTTTTTTTTTCAACAAATTTAGCTTGGCGCTTAATTGGCGCAATATGTTCCTGAAAATTTAGTATCGGCGTTATTATAATTTTTAGAGTTAAAATGTATGTTATCTACTAAATTCAAACATAGGTTTATTTCTTACAATTTAAATGGTTGCAGTAAGAATAAGAAAGTTACACTTTTTAGCGAAGCTGATAGACTTATTACGTGTTTAAAAACTGCAAGAAACATATTAAAATGAAAACAATTATTTTGTAATAACAACCCCTGATAGTCAACCTACTGCATATAACAGCTTAAAAATACTAAGCAATTTTTAAGATATTTTTTTTAATCATCGATTTTAATATTTAAGATAATATACTCACTCTTCTAATAAATTTCACATCCATGGTATCACAGTAGGAATCAAATGCGTAGAGGTGTTAAAGAGGGTCCCGTCTGTCTTTGTTCCAATATAATAGGCATTGTAGAATTTTAACACGTACTTTCTCGGGCGGCCATTTTGTTAGAGCTCCGATCCGCCATTTCGTTCGACTGCGTTGATCGACTTCGCGCGCTTTTTCGAGTGGGGGACGGTTCAGTATATCTGGACGAGATTTTTTTTTTATAATTTACGGTGGGGAATATTATTATTATAGTTGTTGTGTCGGTGAGAGCCTCTTTTTGTTTCGAGAACTGGGGTGGATTGAAATGGTTTCTCAATGTGATGTATTCTCAAGTGTTAGAAGATTGATATATGGTTGAGAGTGATTATTTTTAATTGACTTTAAATCTTCTTTATATTTTTATATAAACATTTATTTGTTAAATAATTAAATATTTTATACACTTAAATAATGTAATATAATAACTAAATATTATATAGGTAAAGAAGATTTTTTCCATGACTATCTTATAAAACACATATTTAAGGAGAACTTTACTTTTTTTTAAGTCAGTTATTTTATAATAGACTAAGGTCATTGCTCCCATTTCTAAGGGCTGAATAAAATTTTTTTACATTATCTTTTTTTTAAACTAAATAATAGATTGTTACTGGATATCGTTAAATTAAATATTAGAAACACAATAATTTTGCTTATTTTATTTTTACTCTATAACTTAATGTAGGTAAATATGAAATTTTATCAAAATAGACCCAATAAGTATAGCGATAAGATTCAATATGAAATAGCAGATTTATTTTTGTTCTAAATTTAATATCATCTGATAAAGACATTCCGTCCAATATATCAATCAACCGTATTTAATTATTATTATATGTATAAAAATATGTAAATAAGATTAGATAAGATAATTTATGGTATATTAAAACAATTTATTTTTTACTTATAAATGATAGATTATAAAAAAAATACTTGATAACTATTTGCCAAGTAAACATAAAAAAGTAAAAATTTAAAATTTTAAATTTAAAGGCTTAAAAATAGAATTGTTTAAATATTTTAGTTTGTACAAGTGTGCGCATGCGTTCCGCCTTTGTAACTTTATACATATAATTATTATGTTGTGTCGCCTTTCATTCCTACCTGTATATCCATTTTTTAAAGCAAACTTCGAACAGCAATTTTTATCAATATTATCAGCTCGTAGAAGACTGATGCGCTATCTGTAGTAATAATTATAATGTTCGCCAGATTTCGGTCACGGAGGTCAATCTCAAGAGAGATTAGCCAACTGTGCAGGAGATATTATAGTGTACAAGTGTGTGCACAAACACAGGTGCACTCTCTATTCCCTAGCTCTCATAATGCAATGGGACGGCAATCTGACACGATCGGAAAGAGTTCAGGCGCAGGATCAACGGCTTTACGTGCTTTCCGAGACACGGGAGTACACACTTCCAACTTCCAGGCTCCGGGCTTCTAATGACTTTTTAATGTCCTGACCTAGGGATTGAACCCAGGACCAACGGGTCTACGAGCTTATATCTAGCCACAAGACCAACGCGGCAGTCAATTAGCTAAAATACAGAGATAACTAAATACAAATTTACTCGGTGGTAGAGCTTTGTGCAAGCTCGTCTGACATTCTACCGCAAAACAGCAGTACTTGGTATTGTTGTGTTCCGGTTTGAAGCGTGAGTGAGCCAGTGTAATTACAGGCACAAGTGACATAACATCTTAGTTCCCAAGGTTGGTGGCGCATTGGCGATGTAAGAGATGGTTAACATTGCTTACAATGCCACTGTCTATGGGCGTTGGTGACTATTTACCATCAGGTGGCCATATGCTCGTCCGCCTACCTATATTATACAAAAAAGGCCACATTTTTATCATCTGTATAATCCTTATTTAGTGATACGCGTCATTATTTTTTTTTTGGGTATATCCTAACTAATATGATAAATGCGAAAGTGAGTCTGTTTGTAACGCTTTCAAGCCTAAACCACTAAGCCGGTTTTGAAAATTCTTTAACCAATGCAAAGCAACATTATCAGCGAGTAATAGGCTACATTTTAGTAAAATGTATAGTACTAAGTATAAAATGAAATTTAACCTAGACATCGTCAAGGTAACGTATGATTCAAAATTACATCTTAGTCTATTAGCGATATGAATTATTGCTTTGATTTAATTGATTTTATTTATTTATTTAATCTTTATACACTACTACAATATACTACAATAACATAACAAATAGAACGAACAAGTTTTACATAATAAAGTATGCAAAAGCGGCCTTATCACTTACAGTGATCTCTTCCAGGCAACCTCTATAATTAAATAATGTTTTGCCAGGAGAATTGATCGGGCATAGTGTGCGAACTGATACATATATACTGAATTGGTACATAAAATTTATATACCTAACATAATTACATAAATACTCATATATATACATATATAATCATACATATGCACTTATAAATACATACATAAATATTTTACGTTAAAGGTAGACTCGCAAACACACCACTGGTGGGTGGTGGCCACTGGTCTTAGACATTTAATATGTAACAAATACATTACATCGCTAATAGCAACCAACCATGGCAACTAAGATGTTACGTCACTCGTTCCAGTAGAAAAACTGGCTCACCAGCAGCCATAGAATATTTGATGAGTGGTTGGTACCCAAGCGTAGCGTGGTACCTGCACAAAGCCTTCAATAAGATACCTAGTAAGTTGTTGTCATTCTATATAGCTTACAATATATATATATTAGTTTATTATATATTATTAAATAGTTTTCGTCTACGGCATGTAAGAGGGTGTGTGTTAAGTAGCCTGTGTACTTTTATGTGCCTCATCAATTTCATGGTGATCAGTTAAGCATTTATCCTCAATCATTATCATGATTAGTAAGCATATTACTGTCAATTCTTATGACATACTAGCTGATACCCGCGACTTCGTCCGCGTTGCTTGATATATTAACAAAGTTTTCTTATGTACGAAGGTAAATACATCAAAAAGATCAGCAAGCAAAAATATACTTTGTTTAAATATACATCACTGAACACGCAGCGCATATACAAATCGTTGTTTCTTGAAACTTTAATAACTTTTTATTAAATGAAGATATCGCAATCATTTTTTGTTTTGATAAGGGCCAAGTGTCTAAGGAATAAAATTTAGAAAATTTCATTGAAATCTATCCAGTAGTTTCTTCGTGATGCGCGCACAACTACAGACCTCTATCATTTTATTTATATAGATAATATTTCTTATAGAGTGAATTGTAGTAGGTAACTAAATTTTTTATGGATATAATTTATTTAATTTACTTAATTTATTTGTTCTGGTGGTGAGGCGGGTTTGGTAGATAGGTATCCTTCCTTGAGGTTCAAACTTACATCATGTCAAATTTCACCCAAACCGCTTCAGTGGTTTAGCCGTGAACGCGTAACAGACAGACGGACATACATTCGCATTTATAATATTATCATTGACGAATAGATTGCCATGCCACGTTACATAAGTAATTTTGTAAACAGAATAAAGAACTCTTTAAATTACTTATATACATAATACCTCAAAGCGAAGTCGGTTAAATACGTTAAAGACAAAAATATTGATTTTCCTATGATGGTTATACGTAGCCTTATAACTGTCCCTACTTGCTTAAGCCACGCCCCCCGCAACCCTTCGTACACCACAGACGAGAATTGTAAGTAAAAAAACTTGTTACGAGCGATAAGTATTTGATGCGGTGATGGTTCCGTACGTTATTTATTTATATACAAATAAAAAAAAACAACAAAAAGAAACAATTCGCACTTTTAATTTAAAAACTTTGAATTCCTAATATGTTTATACAATACATCCATTAAGTAGACAGACTTGCAAATAGATTACATGTTGGTGACCACCATTGCCCATAAACATTGACACTGCAAGCGACTTGACTATCCCTTGCAACGACAATGCGCCACTAACCTTGGGAACTAAGATGTTGTCATGTGCCTGTAATTACACTGGCTCACTCACACTTCCGGAACCGGAACATAAGAATAGCAAGTACTGATGCGACTGAGTAAATGGTGAGCTTGGATATCATATACCACTACATCTGTTTTAAGTTTCTATTTATTTTACTGTATCCGACACACTCATACTATATTAAATTACATACTTAATTTTAATTTCTCAATTTAAGTGATTTTTTATGAGAAATATACGTCTTTAAACCAAAACCGAATGCTCCAAGTATCAGCTTTATGTACTCAGTAGCCGTTTGACGAGCCGGTGGCGTGGCTTGCCTCTCGATAGATCGAGTAGGTTCGATTCCCAGGACAGACATTTGTGTGCATAAATATGTCTGTTTGTCCTGAGCCTGGGTGTAATTATCTATTTTTTTTCTTTTTTTTTTTTTTTTTTTTTTTTTTTTTTTTTTTTTTTTTTTTTTTTTTTTTTTTTTTATTGCATAGGAAGGCGGACGAGCATATGGGCCACCTGATGGTAAGTGGTCACCAACGCCCATAGACATTGGCGTTGTAAGAGCTGTTAACCATCTCTTACATCGCCAATGCGCCACCAACCTTGGGAACTAAGATGTTATGTCCCTTGTGCCTGTAATTACACTGGCTCACTCACCCTTCAAACCGGAACACAGCAATAACAAGTACTGCTGTTTTGCGGTAGAATATCTGATGAGTGGGTGGTACCTACCCAGACGAGCTTGCACAAAGCTCTACCACCAAGTAAAATCTATCTAAATCTATATAAGTATGTATTTACCAACGAAAAGTAGTATAATTATGTAGCATAATATGTAGTGTAAGAATAATAAGGTCCTCCAGACCGATTTCAGCCACGCGGCCAATGTCAAAAGAGATTAGCCAACTACGCAGGAGATATTATAGTGCACAAGTGTGTGCGCAAACACACTTGTGCACTATATGGTGCACTCGGATGGGACGGCAATCCGACACGACCGGAAAGAATTCAGGCGCAGGACCAACGGCTTAACGTGCTTTCCGAGGCACGGGAGTGTACACACTTCCAACTTCCAGATTCCGGGCTGGTAACTTCATTGGCCCGACCTGGGAATTGAACCCAAGACCACCGAGTCTGCGGCCTTATATCAAGCCACTAGACCAACGAGGCAGTCATGTGTAGTATAACAGTTGTCTGGTTTCCATAGTACGCGGTCAGCTTAGATTGGGATCCATGACCGTGTGTGAATAATATCCCAGGATATTATTATTTTATATTATAACTTTGTGTATCCGTCAGTAGATATATATATATATATATATATATATATATATATATATATATATATATAATATCAAGACTACTCTTCTTATTGCTATACATATATTTTTTGTGTTTTTACTGTTTTGTTTTTTTATTCTTATGACCTGGGTTCCTTCAAACGAGGCGTGAAGAGGCATCTTCCGGGCCGGCAAGGCGGGGGCGGCTAGTGCAGATCATTCTTCATGATTGCACTAGCCGTCGTCGCGTTTGGAATCTAATACCACTTACCATCAGGTGGAGTCGAGTCATTTGCCCTCCCGGACTATAAAAAAAAGATTGTTACAATTAGTTGTGCTTAATTACAATTTCTTGTATGCACTACATTTAAAATATAATTCAAATAATCGTAAATATGCTAAGAAAATAGCTTGTACTATGGGACTTTTCTTAAATTATATAGGATTTTTAATTTGTATATTTCATTACGGATCCCTAAAAATAAGCAAAGTGCGTGTCGCAGGCACATTGAGGTAGGTCTTTCACGAAGAAGTTGTTTTATTTTTAATTCACTTCGCCTCTTGATTTGATGAAAGAAAAAAAAATGTACCGGCTTTTTTCTATACTTAGCAAAAAATAGTCTTAAGGAAAATAACTAAAAATTATAATAAAGTGGTTCAGTGGATGGAACGTGGGTATTAACTTAAGATCATTTGTTCGAGCCCGGGCGAGTATTAACCGGAGACCAGAGGTACTCGCCCGGGCTCTTTATGTTAGGATTTATTATACATCTGGTGGATTGTGGTACCATAAACCATCGTCAGGGAGTTATGTCACAAGTGTATCCACCCATCCGCACTGCAGTAGCGTAGCAGAATAAACTCCTAATCTTGGTTTTAACAGGAAATTTTTGCTTTTTGCTTAAAGGTCTACAATATGTTGACAAGAATGCAAGCATTCCTCGCTTTGTCGATCCGATTCTAATTTCTTTATAAATAAGAAAACAATGATCATATTGATCACCAGATGGTAAGTGATCACCTTCACATAGACGTACAGTCCAGACAGCTAACTGCCAATACGCCGTCATTATTAATGACGAAATAAGTTTAAAAATTAATACGTGGTTTCACTTGGTGGTAGGGCTTTGTGCGAGCTTGTCTAGGTAGGTACCACCCACTCATCAGATATCCTACCGCAAAACAGCAGTACTTGCTATTATTGTGTTCCGGTATGAAGGGTGAGTGAGCCAGTGCAATTACAGGCACAAGGGACATAATATCTTGGTTCCCAGGGTCTGTGGCGCATTGGCGATGTAAGCGATGGTAAGATCTCTTACAACGCTAATGTTTGTGGGCATTGGTGACCACTTGCCATCAGGTAGCCCGCATGCCCGTCTTCCTACGCAATATAACAAAAAAAAACGTAAGCAAAGAAGAAACAAATTAATAAATTGACCAATAAAGTAACCATATAACTATATATTCTAATATATAATATATATATACTAATATATAAAACTGAAGAGTTTGTTTGTTTGATCCGGCTAATCTCAGGAACCACTGGTTCGAATTTAAAAAATATTTTTGTGTGTATAGTCCTTTTATCGAGGAAGGCTATAGGATGATTTTTATTTATTATATTTTTGAAAAATTATATACGGGTGAAACCGCGGGGCACTGCTAATATCATATTTAAAGTACATACGCAAATAATCTAATGCTTTTAAAAAACAAATTTTCAATTAATCACAGATTTGAATACCAAGAATATAATTTAAAAAAAAAAAAAAACTTTTATTTGCTTCGAACATTTGTCAATTTCACAAAAAAGGTCGAATCGAAAAAAGTTTTCACATCGATTTAAATCGTATATTTGCCTTAAATTATTCACAGATAATATATTAGAATAAAAAAATCAATCCGACATTGTAAATATGACAGCAGAGTTTAGTATTAGCTAAATCGTTACGCGAATGCGTCGGACACCAGATGACACATCGCATACAGACGGACGACAAATATGCATTAGAAAAACCTAATATTCATTGGTCTAACGTTGTGTCTAGCTTTCAAACAATTTTAATTTTTTGGTTATCCTATCTCTATATATGATCGATAACCAGTATGTTCACGGATAACGATAATGGAAAGTTAAGAAAAGAAATAAATTAATGATAAATAATAATAAGCTGAGATGGCCCAGTGGCCAAAACTCGAGAACCAACCCACATTGAATCGAAAAGGGTGGTGGTACAAGCTCCATACCTTCATCCCAAGAAAGAAGGAGGCCTTAGCCCAGCAGTGGGGCATTCACAGGCTGTTACTCTACTCTTTAAAGCTTTTCCTAGTCACTTTTAATTCACACTAGTCTTAAAAATATACATTTTACATTAAAATCAATCCCGAATATCACTTTGACATTACACGATCGCGTTCTGCGGTGAGTTTCGAGATCGTACTTACAGAATAGCTCCATATATCGTGACTCGTTGGTCTAGTGGCTATATATACGGCTGCAGAACCGGTGGTCCTGGGTTCATTCGATTAGCACGGGACTGGAAGGATTGGCATGCCGGTGAGTCACATGTCCTATAGTGGATTAATGTCGGCTGAATATGATGATAATCATAATTGCAATAATAAATAACCTCTAAAATTGATACAGAAGAAATCAAATCTAGTTTTCAAACTAACAAGTATTATAATATATGAGAAATTAAATCATATTATAAATATTAAAATGCGAGGGAAACCGAACATCACTCAGTCGTAGTCATAAATACAAATTATTTTATCTTAAAAATAAATAAAGCATACTCTTTAGCTATGTGTATTCCACTAACCCGCATCGGAGCAGTGTGATGGAATAAGCTCCAAAACCTTCTCCTCAAAAGAGGAGAAGAGGCCCAGCAGTGGGACATTCACAGGTTACTGTTACTCTTTAGCTTGGTAGTAAAAACTATCGCATCAGAAATGTTTCAAATCAAAATACTACATATACTAAACGTTCAGAAACCTTAAAACTTCAACTCTCTTAGAAATAAAATAACTACAATACTAATAATGTGGCAACATTGTAATATTTGTACTCCTTTTTCCCTCCATTTTAACACACCCTCTTAAATATAAAAAAGGATATACTCAAAACGAGGCAGAATACATTTATATTTTGTGCTGAAAAAAAAATGTCTGCAAATTAAAAATAAAAGCCTACTTGACGATTTTCTTTCCCTTTCTAAGAGATAAGAACATTATTCTTGACATATTTCCATTGACATCAAAGTGTGGGGTCGAACCCCACGTCTAAATCTAGGTAGGCAACCTAACACACGGTTTGCTTTGCGACATTAATTGCAATGGTGGAAAGTGGTTTTCAACTTTTATATGAATTTATTCGTTTAGAAATGCTGGCTGTATGTTAATTACTCGAGCTTTTTTTTTTAATCAAAGTTCAAATGTCATCAACGGAATTGGCTTGAAAAGAGTTTTTATATAGTTTCATTTGATTAAAAACTATATAGATTATTGTAAAGCTGTGTTACACTTTAGTATTTAATTACTTTGTCACAAACATAAAACTATTTTTTTCTGTTCACTATAATAATATATACTTACATAATTAATATTACACTAGCTTATATATCAAGGAAATATCCTTTTAACTATGTCACCAAATACCTAAAAAGCCTCCTTAATGAAGGCAAGTAGCACCCATCTTTACCAGTCAACAAATAAATCAAATCTAAGAAAAACCCAGTACCTTCTATTAGCCCGATCCGTATTAAGCCCATTTCGAAATTTGCAGTCCTATAAGCTAAGCAATAGATCGAAGCATACCAGAAGACAAAAGCCAACTAACCAAATTGTTATAAAATTAGTCTAATTAAAATTGGTAGGTATATATATTTTACCGAAATGCTAAAATTTAAACTACGGCATTGACAAATAAAACAAAGATATTGTAAATAAGATAAATCAAAATAATGGAAATTAATTGGTGGTAGAGCTTTGTACAAGCTCGTCTAAGTACATACCACCCACTTATAAAGTACACCACCCAATACTGTGTTTTGTTGTGAACAGGCACAAGGGACAAAACATCTTAGTTTCCAAATTTGGACATCGACAATTAAGTAAGGGATGCTTAATGTTTCTTACAGTGCAGTGTATGGGCGGTGGTGACCACTTACCATCACGTGTCACAATTGCCAGCCTATCTATACTAATATATAAAGCTGAAGAGTTTGTTTGTTTGTTCCGGCTAATCTCAGTTATTACTGGTTCGAATTTAAAAAGTATTTTTGTGTTGTATAGTCCTTTTAGCGAGGAAAGTTCTATGCTGATTTTTAATAATTATATTTTTATTAATTATACGCGGATGAAACCGCGAAGCACAGTTTGTCTTAAATTAAATTGAAAACGACTCACTAAAGACGGAGCATAGGAGAAATTATTTAAGTAAAATCTCTGTCGGCAGTCAAAAGTAATTCCAAACGAAAAATAGTTCCCATACATTTTCCCAAGATTCATTTCTTAAAGAAAATATTCTTCAAAGTGTATATTTCTTTGTTTCGATGTAAATACACCTCGTATAATACACGTTACGCCATTTGCTGTGAAAACATTTGTATAAAGCGTTCGCGTTAGGATATGCGACTTTTTTCTCAAAGAATATAATATCTATAAAAGGGGATGGAATCTTTTATTTCACTATTCTATTTTTAAATAATATTTCTTTTTCTCTCGAGTTTAACCGCGCTTTCTTAGTTTTTTTTTTTTTTAATGTCTTCTGTACAAATACATACTGCCTGACTGTATATTGAATTTAGTTTTTAATCAGTAACTAGATGGCGCTGAATAAACTATAAATTGAACCATTGTTTGTCACTTTCAATTTATGTAAAATTAATAATTTTATAGTTTACATAAGCGGGCGATCATGGGCCACCTGATCGTAATTGGGCACCAACGCCAATACACAGAGGCATTGTACATTTCTTTAAAAAATTACACTGGCTCACTTAGCCTTCAAAGTGGAACACAACAATAACAAGTACTGCCGTTTCGCGGTAGAATATCTGGTGAGTGGGTGGTACCTACCCTGACGAGCTTTCTCGGATCTGGATTTAGCTGACTAGTAAGTATATTGACATTATCTTCATAATTCATAATTGTACTTAATATATAATATATTATATAGCTGGTATCATTGCACACCTTGGGAATGAAACGATCGCCTCCAGGCTGTTTCAAATTAAGAAGAATATTATTATTGTATTGTTGTTGTATAATATAATATTATATAAATATTGTAAAAAATGAGCAGAAAAAAACGCTGAGTTTCCGCTGAGTTTCTTTCGCCGGTTCTTTTCAGGTCTGAGGTGTTTATTTCCGATCCGTAGATTTATGACAATCAATAAGAAAGGTTACTCTTCAACATTGAATAAAGATATTTGAATTTGAATTCCGAAGTTGGTTGGTTTATAAACATAATAAATAGGTAAATTGGAAGGGGATTATATGAACAAGTTATTGATATTGGCCACATCTTTTTATTTTATAGCTAAATGAATCAGGCCGTTCAGCTTAATCTTATTTAATTTATATATTTAAATAAGTAAGTCGCCCATAAAGTTATGGGCGACCTGATGGAAAGTGGTCACCAACGCCCATAGACTTTGACATTTACAAGTGTTACACTTTCTTATTTATTGTCATAAATCTACCACGCTATGTCAGTCTTCAAACTGGAACACAACAGTAACAAGTACTGCTGTAGACTATCTGATGAGTAGGTGTAGTACCTACCTAGACGAGCTTGCACAAAGCCCAATAAAAAACATAAACATAATAAAAAAATCTTCAATTAATTTAATACTAATAATAATATAAGGTCTTAAACCAAAACGATTTTTGTCAAAAAGGTATGAATATAGTGACTTTGTTTAGTATTTTGACAAACATTTAAGTAAGGAATAAAATAAAAAGAAATATAGATTTGATGACTTTTGAATGAATGTCTTTATAAATTTAAAAAAAAAGAAAAAAAAATATACATGCGAGCTTAAAGTCTGATTGATTTTATTTATCTTTGGGAAAGTGCCCAATCAGATGGACTACGTAAAATGACTCTTTAAAATTTATTCAAAAATGTATTATAATTATTCTTTTATCCTCAATTTATTGTAACGCTTATCCACATTATACGTTTGTCAAATAAAAAAAAAACATTATTAATGAAAACATATTCAGAACACGATTACATTACATGAATAGATTGAAATTAATATTACGTAATTTTTATATACTTATATATTTAACTGATATATATGTGTATGACTATCATAGTATGTTAAATAACTCCATGTGAATTACCAAGGGAATACAGTATAATTATCGTGAAAAATCAGTGAACATATAAGGAGGAGCTTCAGAAGCAGCTTCAATCTTCACCTCATTCCCCTGCACTAGTTTCAGCATCCCCAGACGCATCTGGGACATATCGTAGCATTATGCGAGCGCGCGTTAAACTACGATTATACGCACGGCACTCGCGCGGGCGTAGACCTCGCTGGCAGACCTACGAATGTATAGACCGGACAGGAATATATTTTCATTCTATACGTCGTCAACCGTCATACATAATAATAATATCCTCGGACATTATTCACAAAAGGCCATCCGATCCCAAACTAAGCCGCTCGTACTATGGAAACCAGACAACTGATATACTACATATACAACTTTTCTTTTGTAAATACACACATACTGATATAGATAATAACGCCCAGACTCATGACAAAGACATGTTCATGCACAATAATGTCTGTCCTGTCGAACATGGTTCGTCAATATACCTTATATTCCAAATATACGTCCTTCTAAATACTCATACTAAAAAAAAACAGCAATACTTTGTAACTATGTTAAATATTGAGTAAGCTAGTGTAGTTACATGTACAACGTACGTAAGTACTTCGTTCCCTTTGTTAGTGGCGTATTAGCGATTTCCTATATAATATGTGACTTTTCCATAAACATTGAACTGTCTACACTTGTCTATGGGTATTGCAATTGCTTAAAAAATCGCAACAGTATATCTAACGACCATAACATAGCTAAATATATTGTATAACTGTGCATCATTTTGAAGATTAAAGATTAGAGATGTATGGGTGAACGCGATATTCACTACATCTTAAGTCAATCAATCATTTGGGATCAAAATCTTCGCAAAAGTAAACTATACTGGGGGTTTTATGATTTTTATCCCGTATTTATAACTCTAGAACACACTTTCATCTCTGAGCCTCCCGTTCACTTCTAACCATTTGTAACTCTATGTCTCTCTTTGATCACACTAGGGGCGGCCTAGGCACACACTTTTATACTTAAATTAGACCACACGGATGCATTAATGCGGTATGGAGAAACCAACGATTATGTACGGGAAAAGCTAACAATCTTTCCTATGTACGATAAATTGGAAATACAGCAATTTCACCCTTAAACTGTATGGTTTTAAGGCGATATTCCCATATCAAATTAAACTGTATGCCTTAACGCATGATATGCTTTTGCGTAACTCTGAAGGGTTATGAAAAGTTTTATTAAACGTAATATAAGCATATATTTTATCTATAACAAAAATTACATTAAAAATTATATCGATATTTTTTATTATTTATTTAAAAAATTTAACGATTATATATTTTAACATATTATGAATTATATATGTACTTATGTAGTAAATATTATGTATGTTTGTTGATGTTGAGCCTGGGGGACAATGAAAATGGTTCTGCAATAAGATCCCAGAAAGCGTTCAAAATACCTCAGTTGTTCAATTTAAAGAAATTATTGTAAAGCTTGTGTGCTAAAGGTAAACAATTAATAAATTTATGGATGATAGCACATTGGGAACGAGTCGATCGCCTCCTGGCCTTTTTATAATGAAAATTAGTAAGTGAAACGAGATAAAAAAGACCGCTGAGTTTCTCTCTAAGTGTTTCTTTCCCAAACCGGGGTAGTTTCTAATTTGACTACCAATAAGTAATGCGTCGATGTTTTATATTGATTTTATCATAAATGTATATTATAAAACAATTTTTGACATTTTCAAGTTTGTTAGTAACTGCTTATTAATTCGTATTTTTTTCAAGATTAATTAAACGTAAAATAAAATAAAAAAATCTACGTTTAAAAAAACGACTTCGAAAACTAAAAAGTATAAAATAACTTAATAAAAGATTTAATTTAATACACCTCTTATGCAAACCCAATACCTTTGTTATTGATAAAATACTATACCTGGATGTTGGAAGTTTGTACACTACCGTGCCTCGGAAAGCACGTGAAGCATACCACCTTAGCCTGACACTCTTTCCGGTCGTGTCGGATTGCCGTCTCATCGGGTTATGAGAGCTATGGAACAGAGAGTGCACCTGTGTTTGCGTACACACTTGTGCACTATAATATCTCCTGTGCAGTTGGCTAATCCCTCTTGAGATTGACCACCGTAATCGGTCTGGAGGCCATTACTATTATCGGTCACACTATGTATAAAATAACAATTATATATAATTCATATTATATGTTAAGGAAAGAAATCTAGTATGTATTCAAAAATCTTTCTATCTTTCTGTATCCTGTAACAGCCTGTGAATGTCCCACTGCCGGACTAAGGCCTCTTCTCTACTTTGAAGAGAAGGTTTGGAGTTGAACGCAGCTCCAATACAGGTCGTTAGAATACAAATGTGACGGAATTTCAATGAAATTTGACACAAATGCAGGTATCCTCGCGATGTTTTCCTTCGTCGTCTTATATAGCTTAGCCTTCATTAAGGGTAAGTGGTATTAGGGACCATATGTAGATGAGACGTACTTTATAATTAATTAAAATATATATAAATGTATATATATTTAACTCTATATTTCTTTTTTATATATATTTTATAGATGTTTTAAACATAAGAAGATATATATTAGGTTAGGAGGTTGATTTGGTTTCTTTTTAATGCTGTGTGTGTTTGTGAGTAATTGTGTCATTTAAAAGAAAATTTTAGCGTCAAAGATGTGTAAAGTATATATATACTTAAACATAGGGTCTTACCGTATCTCACCAACCTCCAGATTTTGAGTATAATAAGCCTTCGTTTCTTTCACTCTTTGGTAATTAGTACAATATCGGCATGCACCGTAAAACCATCTGCCCGTATACAAAAGAAATCTTTTAGTAGAGAATTAATAACGAATTCTAAATTCAAAAAAATCTCGGGACATAACCGGAATTGTTGTGCTATGCTATTGGTCGCTTGTTAAATTTACTCTGTAAAAGTGTTTTAAAAGGACGATTATTACAAATCTAGGTCACTAAGATTAAACATCTTTATAAAATAAACTATTGAAGTAACTACAGCATCCATTAAAGCCAGGAAACCGAGTCATTTTAATTCGTTTTCTTTTTATAATTTTCCCGGTAATAATTGAAAGACTTTGAATTGGAATTTCCAAAACATTTAGCCAACATTCAAGTTTAAATTATTATCAAAGATGAGGTTTTACTGGGTGGTTGGGTCTTGTGAAAAATTATCCGATATTCTACTGCTAAAGAGTAAGACTAGTGTCGTTTGCTTCCGGTTTGAAGCGTAAGTGAACTAGATGATTGATATAATCACACATCAATCTTCGTTCCCAATGTTGGTGGTGCATTTGTATGTAATGATTAATATTTACATTGGCGATTAAAAAACACTGTATACAGATTATTAAAATTAAAGTGTCTGTATGTCATTTTAAATGTATCTTTTTATTATGGCTACTTGCGAGTTACCAAAACGTATGTTATAATTGAAACATTTTACACATACAATTCTCATAGACATTACGTAAGTTTAAATGGCAAAATTTCGAAAGATTGTTGTCACAAGTTTAATTTCAAGCTTGTTGAAGCCGCGGGTTGTGCTCGTTGACAATAACTTTTTTTTTTATAGCCCGGGAGGGCAAATGACTCCACTCCACCTGATGGTAAGTGTAGTAGAGTCCAAACGCGACGACCGCTAGTGCAGTCGGGAAGAATGATCTGCACTAGCCGCCACTATTAATATTAGTTTTATTTTTACATTGTTGTCATGTAGTGTCATGTCATGGCTTTAGATGTAAAGAAACCCAAGATATCGCTGTCATGGAACGACCTTTAAAAGTGATGTGTTGAACATCTGTCTAATTATTCAGTTCGCGTTTGTGTTTCTTAATAAATATCTGGATTAACGCTAATATCGTTATATATGAAAATATATGTTTATATATCTTTTGTCTGTTGTGATATATGTACATACATTTATACACATAGAAAGAACGTTTGCTGGTGTTTGCTAGGATTTTATAAATTAAAAAAAAACAGCATATATAAAAAAACACGACCTGAAAAATAAATCAGGCCAGAAAAGGATGAAAGGTACAAATGCGTACGTATCCTCATTTTTTAATTCCACGTATAATCACTGCATTTAACCTATTCAGCAAACCTACATACTCCATAGACAAACAGCCTACTTTTTTTATATCTCACAATATAAACTGTATTCACCTCTCATCACAAACCATGTAAAATTATTCTCAAAGCATTCTGTAGCTGAGAGCACTTATATATAGTCATTCAAGATACAAGAAAATATGCGTACTTTTTACTCTATGACTTCTCTTAGAAAAAAAAAAGTGAAAATGTTGCCCGTGTTCAGTAATTACCTTTTTTTTCATTTCTAATTCTGAACTTATTTTTTATGCTGTTATCACCTGTAATTGTGGTACGACTTTTATTTTTTATTTCGTTTATTCTTTTATTTTCGTGTACTTGTGTGTACTTACAACTTATATGTAACCTTTTTTTATAATAATACTAGCACTTCGCACGCGACTTCGTCTGCGAAAATTTAAAACCTATTATTTATCGTAAATACGTAAATTAATATTTGTTAAAAGATTAAACGTAGGACATTTACAGTTTGTTTGAACCGTTTTCTTGCTTTTTTTCTTACTTAAGAGATTTTTTATTTCTTTTTTTTTATTTTATTTATTCTAACTTCTAAACCAAACGTCCGATCTGAATAATTTAAATTGGAATTTACTCGTACATAATCAACGTTAATTATCAAACCATTTAAATTAATAAGGATTAATATTATGATATCAATATCACCAGTATTTGATTCCACCCGTATTTGAACTTAACAATTTAAACAAATGTTATTGTGGCATGACTATAATAGTTGGCATATACCATCGCGGTCATTTTTCTGAGCAATCATTAGTAATTTTGATTTGTAGAACACTTTTTTATATATCGTCAATAATTTTCGCAGCGCACGCAATATAATGACTTTTATCGGCAACATTTCGATTTTGATACCTTGGGTTACATTGTTCCATTTTAGGTAGGGGTCTCTAATTTTTGTCAATTAATACGACTAAAATTGTATGGTAGATTTTATTTAGTAGTTTTGTGTTCCGGTTTGAAATGAGTCAACCAGTGTAACAAGCACAAGGGAGAGGAATGGTTTTCTTACGACTTCAATGTCTATGGGTGATGATAACCCGTCTGTATCTACTGATATTAAAAAAAAAACATACAGACGAATTGATAACCTCCTCCTTTTTTTGAAGTCAGTTAAAAAAAACATTATTAAAATAATCAACAACAAAACATACACAGTTTTGATTCTAGAAGTTTTCATTTTTTTTTTATTTCATAGCAAGGCGGAAGAGAATATGGGCCACCTCATGGTAAGTCGTCACCAACGCCCACAGACAATGGCGTTGTAAGAGATTTTAACCATCGCTTTTATCGCCAATGCGCCACCAACCTTGGGAACTAAGATGTTATGTCCCTTGTGCCTGTAATTACACTGGCTCACTCACCCTTCAAACCGGAACACAACAATACCAAGTACTACTGTTTTGCGGTTGAATATTCAGATATTCTAGTGAGTGTGAGAGTGGGTGGTACCTACCCAGAAGAGCCTGCACAAAGCTCTACCACCAAGTATAAATATATCATTCAATATCAAACCTTGATTTGTACATTTAATCATCCCTAATCTAATTCAGAATTCCTGAACGATAAATATAAACAGAAATCGACTGAACCCTTTAAACGTAAACTCATTTAAAAGCCCTTTACCACAGAATAAACAAATAAAACAATTTCAATAGAAAACGTTGGAGAATTACTTGTCGCTAGACCCCTCATAATGGTCAAGCTTAGGGCTATCGAGTACTAAATACAGTGCTATGCTATAGTTATCGCTTGACTGTAAGCCTTTGTACCTGTACCTTGGCATTGCAAGAGATGTTAACTATCGCTTACATCACCAATGCACCACTAACCTTGGGGACTAAGATGTTATGTCCCTCGTGCCTGTAATAACAAGCGGTATATAGAAACGAATGCACCATGCTGTTTCTGTGCGGGATGGTGAATACACAAATAAACACAAATAAAGCTCATTCAGTGATGCTCGCCTGGGTTTAAGCGCGCAGTTATCGTTTAATATTAACGCGTTCATATCTGGAATATTACGGCAAATTTATAATATTTTGTAGCAACATAACGCGCTATATCGTGCTAATGTCAAGTGGAAAACCAACCTTAATAGTAGCGAAAAGTAATAAATTTAAACGTTATATTTTAGTATTTATTTCCATAGCAATAAAGTCTTAAGATTTTGTGTTAGTGAAACTATTGTGCTTGAATATGAAATGACCCAAAGTCTACCCCATGTAATTGAGCATAGACAATGAACAATTTTTTTTTTCTACAGCAAGCACTGGCCGTCCGAGCTAATAAAATCTTTTTTATAATGATCGTTCGAATTTAGAATAGAACTGTCACTTTTGAATTTAATCATCAATCCGTTAAACAATTTTTAATTGCGTTTGATTGGTGAAGTAAGAAATAATATAACTATCCTCAAATTATAATTTAAATATAAAAATAAACTTGAACAATATTTTGTTTGTAATAA
The DNA here is from genome assembly GCA_963151315.1 of Nymphalis c-album. Classification (NCBI taxonomy): domain Eukaryota; kingdom Metazoa; phylum Arthropoda; class Insecta; order Lepidoptera; family Nymphalidae; genus Nymphalis; species Nymphalis c-album. The sequence continues at coordinate 4,031,970 of OY720614.1, forward strand.
TTTAATGAAACATATTATATCCTTGCAAATTAAAGAGTTCTTGCATTAGTTGTTATACGCCTATTTTGAAATGTCTATATTATTTGATAGGTTATTAAAAATAGAATATTGTTTGGATATTTGAAATTGGAACTTCGAAAATCAAAACTTGGACACAAGATTATTTTACATTTAGGCATTAATCTATATTGATATTTCTCTGACATTTATTTAATCTATGACGAGCCGGACCTCAAACAAACTAGGGGTAAGAAAATTAATTATTAAAACACTCATATGTACTATAGAGGGTACTTTATGATACACTCATTCACTGGACGCAGCTGCCATTAAAAATCACATGATAAATAACCTAGGACAATGTTAATAATTACCTAGGTTTTAAAACATACATAGCCTCTACTAAAACTTACTAGACTGATTGTTCTGTATTGTAACTACTCTATATATAGGAAATATGTATGTATGTACTTATAGAAGAAATTTTATTATCAAACTGCTTCACAATACGAGGATAGATGTGTGTGTGTGAATTTTTTCAAAGGAGCTTTATATATTTTATTTGTGATACAACATTTGTGTACACACTTCCAACTTCCAGACTCTAGACTGCTACTGAGAGTCTTCTGACAGCAAAACCCAATAACTATTTATTGGCCCGACCTGGGAATTGAACCCAGGACCACCGGATCTGCGGCCTTATATCTAGCCACTAGACCAATGAGGCAGTCACTACAAAGCAGTAACATATTATATTAAAACTAGTGTTTTCCCGCGGTTTCACCCGCGTAGTTCCCGTTCCCGTGGGAATATGTGGACAAAATGTAGCCTATGTTACTCGCTGATAATGTAGCTTTCCATTGGTGAAAGAATTTTTTAAATCGGCTTAGTGGTTTACGTGTGAAAGCGTCACAAACAAACTTACTTTCGCATTTATAATATTAGTTAGGATATTATCACTTAAAAATTTAAAAATAAACCCCATAAATAACCCACTCCACCATAAACAAACTTGTTTTATAAGCAAGAAAATGGCGCCAAATAATTTAACACCAAGCGAGTTGGAAACACGCAATCCTCAACTATAACACACACAACTTGTAAAAAGAACACTTGTAAACACATAACAATAATTAACATTAACGCCTAAAATTATATAAATGAAAATTAAATAGATCTACTGTAAAAAACAAAAACATGACACCGCAAGTGACACTACTTTTAGCTAAGTTTTACTTGGTGGCAGAGCTTTGTGCATGATCGTCTGGGTAGGTACCGCCCACTCATCAGATATTCTACCGCAAAATAGCAGTACTTTGTACTGTTGTGTCCGGTTTGAAGGTTGAGTGAGCCAGTGTAATTACAGGCACAAGGGCCATAAGATCTTAGTTCCCAAGATTGGTGGCGCATTGACGATGTAAGCGATGGTTTACATTTCTTACACTACTACATCTGCTACTACACTTACCATCAGGTGGCCCATATACTCGTCCACCTACCTATACAATATATATATATATATATATATATATATATATATATATATATATACAATATATATATGTGTGTGTGTGTGTGTGTGTGTGTGTTTGAGTGTATTACGGGATTACAGAGTGGGATGCTGTTTGCCGTCATGGCTTATGAGGTAGTTACACCCGAGACGCAGCAATAGATATAAATATATTACCGAGATGGCCCAGTGGTAAGAACGCGTGAATCTTAACCGATGAACGTTAGGTCAAATCCGGAGAAGCACCACTAAGTCCACTAAACTTCAAGTGATTAATTTGTGATTATAATTCATCTCGTGCTTGACGGTGAAGGAGTACATCATGAGGAAACCTGCATGTGTGTTATTTTACTGAAATTCTGTCTCATGTGTATTCCACCCACCAGTATTGGAGCAACGTGGTGGAATAAGCCCCAACCCTTAGACCGAGGCCTAAGCCCAGCTGTGAGACATTCACAGGATGTTACTAGTGATGTAAAACTATCGTTTGACTTGATTATAATAAAAGTATTTAAATATTGCATTACAACCGTAAGCCACTACTATTCTTCTATTGAATACTAACAAGACATCAGCTTTACTGCCAATCAATTTTATTTGTATTGTGTACTTCTCGTTTAAGCGGTTGGTTCGACAGTGTTATTACAGGCACAAAATTATTGTATTTCATCAAATATTTATAGAAATTCGAGAGTTTAAGGATTCCTTATACGAATGTAGGTGCAATTGATAATGATCATTTTCATTAATTCCTCAATTGATATACCTGTTTCATTCATACATAATGTTGAAGCCGATTTAAAAAAAAAACACCTAAAGCCTTAAAATATTACCTTTGACGCGTTCGATTAAATGTTTCGTATAAAAAAAACTTTGTGGTTTTTTTTTAAATTACGAGAACTAAATTAACCAAATAGATAGTAATAATTCTTTTGAAATAATTATTTTATCTGTGGTTTGTATTGACAAAAACATTTCAAAAAAAAAAAACCATTTCTGTCACTGTGTTAATAACATTCATCAATTTACCATCTAAAACTACTTCAACACCTACGCCTATGCAAAATGTTTTACACCCTACCTTTCTTTCCGCAGCACCGCGCTTTTACATAGGAACTGTCATTTAATAGGACCGGTACATAGATACTATAGAACTTAAGCTGTGAACATACTTTAAAAATGTATGAATTAATATTTTTGACGTGACAACGTCTAATAAATCGATGAACGCTGACTGCATGCGTGAAAAAGGATGACTCATTGTCCCGTTACGCTCATTGTCCCGTTACGCTGATTGTACGCTTGCGCCGCATCTATCTGTTATGACGTTGACACGTTAAACTATCGTCCGTAAACCGACTTTACAGACAACCATTTTTTTATAGCATAGGTAGACGGACGAGCACATGGGCCACCTGATGGTAAGTGGTCACCAACGCCCATAGACAATGGCATTGTAAGAAATGTTAACCATCGCTTACATCTCAAATGTGCCACCAACCTTTTGAACTAAGATGTTATGTCCATTGTGCCTGTAATTGCACTGTTACAATTAATTATACATACTTTTATTATTATTTTATAAGACACATTAAACGTATATGTAACAGTAAATGTAGAGAAATGGTAAGAAATTCGATAAATAATAAAATTGTTTTTACTGCTGCTTACGTATTATTACTAATAAAAATATATATATACAAACTTCTTTCTTCATTAAACTTTTTATTTAATCTAGACATTTTTAAATTTACAATATATTCCTTTAACAAAATAAAATTTTATGTTTTTTTATTATAAACAAAAACTATATGTGGTATAATAAATAAAATAAAAAAAATATCCATAGACAACATCGAATATCATACATTCGTGCCAATTAAAAAAAAATACTGTCATTCCGATAGTCTATAGCTACCTTAAAACCCCACACGAGTTAACCATATAAAAATCTCGGAAAACATCTTTCAAAGTAGGGTAAAAAGTTCAATAACCTTTTATACATAGGAAGTTATACATAGGGGATGGGGTCGCTTCACTAATGTATTGTATGACAGTATTGTTCTAGCCTAGAACCTAGCTCTGAATAGGTGAAATGTCTTTAATCTAGGCATTCAAAATGGCGTGAATATGTGAAGATGGATGAATAGACATTGGATATAAAAGACTAATGATTTTGAAAGATTTTTTTATCTGTGGTTTTTAATAAATGTTACCCGATATGATATATTGATAATATTAATAGACACAAGATATTCATTATCTGTGGAATAAATTTGACAATTTTATTCCGTTCAAAAATAAACCAATGATAAAAAGTTTCGAATAATTATTTTTTGTTTATTTTGAAGGAGTTTTTAATTGTAAATGATTAATATGCCTACATATATTATGTACATACATATATGTATTGTATATAGGATACAATTCATTGGTGGTAGGGCTTTGTGCAAGCCCGTCTTAATGCTTAGTATTGTTGTGAGCCAGTCTATTGGTATTGAAAGAGGTGGTATTCCTTACAGTACACTCTATGGGCTGTCGGAACCACTTACCATCATATTTGCTAGCCTGCCTACCTCCCTTTTTATTTTTGATATAAAAAACAACTGCTTATTTATAATTAATATATTACAATTATAACACTGTCGTGTTACTTTAACAGATCTTAAATGTACAAATGCTCGGCAAAGGCCAATCACGAAATCATAAAAAAATTACATGAAAAGCCAATCATGCTGACCAGGACTTAGCCCACGATCTATGGCTTTCCGTCTATTCATTGAGCCATTTTAAACAGAATTAGTCTTTATTAATCTGTATCCACATATATATTTTTTATCTGTGAAAAATCACTGAAGCTCCCTAAGACTGTGTGTCTTTTTCTATACCCTTGAGAAAATATATGCAAAATTACACGATAATCTATTGTGTAGATTAAACATAACAAACAAACTGACTATCGCATCAATATTCTTAGTAAGGATAAAAAGAAACAATACACTTATTGGTTCTTTAATTAATAACTACCACTTTCGGAAAATAAACCAAACCCGAGAAGAACTGGCGAAACAAACTGAGGAAAAGCGGAGCTGTTTAATCAGATTTTGTAATTGCATAGAATTTTCAAAATATAACCAAGAAATATCACCGGAGTACATTGTTCCGTTAGTAAGTATCCATGAACTCTCTAATCTATATATATAAAACGATAGAGGTCTGCTGTTGTGCGCGCATCACGGAAAAACTACTGGATAGATTTCAATGAAATTTTCTAAATTTTATTTCTTAGACACTTGGCCCTTATCAAAAAGAAAAATGATTGCGATATCTTCATTTAATAAAAAGTTATTAAAGTTTCAAGAAACAACGATTTGTATATGCACTGCGTGTTCAGTGATATATTTTTAAACAAAGTATATTTTTGCTTTCGATCTTTTTGATGTCTTTCCTTCGTACATAAGAAAACTTTGTTAACATATCAAGCACCGTGGAAGAAGTCGCGGGTATCAGCTAGTTATAAATACATTTGCACACAAACTATCTTTAATTTGGCTTAGAAAATAGAATGTTTGCAACTGTTTAGGTATTCCAGAACATTGCTTTCCCCAATACTTGCTAAATTAAGCTGTGAAGTGAGAATGATCTGCCTCAATGATACAGCAGTTCCTGAGTCGTCATTAATTTACTAGAAACTGGCAACAGCAAAATTAATGGCCCTTCAGACGACACAAACAATGGCTATGTTGGAAAATGAGCATGTGGCACAGGAAAATGTTATTATAAATGGAATATCGTGTACAGTACAGTAACAGCCTTTGAATGTCCCACTGCTGGGCTAAGGCCTTCTCTTCTTTTTTTGTTTGAGAATATAGTTGAGAGCTTATTTCACCTCGCTGCTCCAATGAGGGTTGGTGGAATACACATGATTTGCAATTACATACACATATGTATGTAAAGTAGTAGTAAATGCGATCAAATAATAAATGTTTTTTTTTAATTATAAAATTAAAACGTAATTAAAATACTATCAACCCACATTCGCTTGAGAGTTTTTAAAAAACATACATTTTTAATATTATTCAGTCAGTATTTCCTTAAAGAGGTTTTAATGTCCTTCCGAAACCACTTGTACTGGAGATCCTGCGACCGCCATCTTGACCTTTTTAGTCTGTGAACATTAAAAAAAATATAAAGAGTTCTTCAGTAGAAAATGTCGCCCTTTTTCCGTCGAGGACTGTGAAGGGAATGCGTGAATTAAGTAAAATATTTATAATATCGCTCCATTCTACAAAACAAAAACAACTTTTCTTTACAAAATATATATAACGTTATCGACTGTAACGGTAAAAACTGGCTTTTATCTGGTAATAAATTGTATATATTTATTACTTATTATATATACCCATATATTTATTACTTTTGTAATAAAAAACTAATAAAAAAGCGATCTTTATTAACATTTCCAAAAAATCGATCGACATTATTTTAAACGTAAAAACTTAGACCTTTGTCATAAAGAAATAAATTTAAAAAAAGAATCTCATGTTTATAGCCCAAAAAATAAGTCTAATACCCGCCAGAAAATAAAGAAGAATATCTTTATTGTAAGAAAAAAGTATTAACCATGTTAACATAATTATTTGATAAATCAAGACATGACACATAATAATTTAAAAATGTATTAATACGTTCAAATTGAAGAGACCACAAATGACATCCACGCATATGGAACATCGCGTTCACATTAAAGCATCGTGTTCTACCGTAAAATATTATTTCATATTCCAATAATTCTAAACTATTACGTGCGTTTCTCCGTAATTATTATCAGATGAAACTAGGAAATACATCTGATGTACTAAATGTAAAATTCATAGTCGAGTATCGTGTAAAAAATTGTTAACTTTTTTTTATTAGTGACATTAATTATTGTCAGTATTTTTACATTAATGAAAAAGAGTATTTACTCTTGATGGCTGTTTGTAAGCCCACTCATCATTGGCGCTTACTTATTCTATAAATTGAAATAATTATATTGTATTTTCGCCAATCAACAATATCGCCTCGAGACACCACATATAAAACTAAATAAAATATATTTCATATATGTACATATGTATACTAATATATAAAGCTGAAGAGTTTGTTTGTTTGATCTGGCTAATCTCAGAAACGACTGGTTCGAATTTAAAAAATATTTATTATAGGCTTATATTTATTTATTATATTTTTATTAATTATACGCGGGTGAAACCGCGGGGCACAGCTAGTATTTAATAACTTCAGTTCTGAAACACGAGGAGTTCCATCCGTTGTGATGTTGTCCGACAGTTTGCGCGCTCAATGTTCACATGTTTGTTCACACCCAACGTGATGGTCGTTTTCACCATCAAGAGCTTCTACTGTCACTGTGGGCGCGGGCGTCGGTGACGACAAGTATATTTTAACTTGTGTACAATATGTAATTGGGATATAATTTTGTCAATCGTCTATTTCTCATTACAGTAATATCCTGTGAATGTACCACTGCTGGGCTAAGGCCTCTTCCTCTCTTTTGAGGAGAACGATTTTGAAGCTTATTCGACCACGCTGCTCCAATGCGGGTTGGTGGAATACACATGTGACAGAATTTCAGTGAAATTTGACACATTGGTTTGGACCCATGATCATCGGTTAAGATTCACGCGTTCTTACCACTGGGCCATCTCGGCTTTTTTATCTTTCTTTCTTATCAACGAATACATAAATACGAATGAGTTTGTTTGTTACGCTTTTACGTCTAAACTATTCAATCGTCATGAAATTTTGCATTACATACAGTTTGAACGTGTGCAAATCATCATAATCAATCAATCAGGAGTACAGAGAGATACATGGGTAGATAACAATTGACCCAATTGATATTTTTTGCAAGTGAATAGTCTAAATACATGCAATGGAATGATCGATTTCATCATATATACATTCTAAATGCTTTTACTGTCTCTCAAATAAGAACTCAGTCGATTATAGCGTCAATTAAAATTATTTAATTTGCTCTGGCAATTAATTGTGGTAAAATTAAAAATTGAATCACAGATTTTGCCGGTGATCTTCTGATCTTGGAATTATTAAAAATAAAATATATATAGTTATACTATATTCTTCCGACCTTGCTCTTCCCGCAACATTATAACGATTGAAATAACATATTTTCTTACACATAATCTATTTTATATGTAATTAAATGTGAGACAAACTACTTTTTATAATTAAAATTTAATGTAATTAATAAATATGAAAACTGGTACTGAATACATTCCGCTATTTGCCACTCTAAGCACTTAATAATTAAAAAAAAAGAAACGTGTCAAAGATTTTTCTAGTGTTTAATGATTTTTCATTCCGCCCTATAAATAGAGGCGTGTTTTTTACATCACGAGGTGCTGGGCTGCTCTTTGACAGCACCCCTGTTCGATACTAGGCCAGGGTTGGTACAAATACGCACGTTATCAGGGAAATTTATTTTATTTAAAAAGCATGCCTTTGTGACCTACATCTTGCTTGGTATAAGGTCAATGACCCATTGCCTGTTTAAACCTTTCCTCCTTTAAAATATAATCCGTATTAAAAAAACCATTAACAGAGGCCCTAGCCAAGTTGACCACGTGACTTATCGTTGTGAGATGTCATTCTCATACATTTGTTTAGTTATCTATTAGCGTTTACGATTGTAGAATGTCGACTTGGCTTGGGCCTCTGATCTCATTTGACGTTCTAACATTACTACTATTTTAAAATTGAAAACCTTACAATAGGTTTACTTGGTGGTAGAGCTTTGTGAAAGCTCGTCTGGGTAGGTACCACCCACTCATCAGATATTCTACAGCAAAACAGCAGTACTTGTTATTATTGTGTTCCGGTTTGAAGAGTGAGTGAGCCAGTGTAATTACAGACACAAGGGACATAACATCTTAGTTCCCAAGGTTGGTGGCGCATTGGCGATGTAAGAGATGGTTAACAGCTCTAACAATAATATCTCCTGCGCAGTTGGCTAATCTTTCTTTATATTTGCCGCCTTCATAGTACATACTAGAAAAATACCCTGTTTTTACTTAACAATGAAGTTCATCTGTATATATTTAATTTAATTAAATGTATTTAAAATATTAACAATATTTCTATAGAATATAACATAAAAAATATTAATCAATGTAATCTAATCATATAACACAACCCTAGAACTAGATTCCCCTAGGGCTGTACAACAATAGCGCCGTGGGGTAGTAATTAAAAAAAAACGCGAAACCGTGCTAGGGCGTGAATTTTCACGCGCACTCGACACATGTAGGCACGCATTTCATCACGAACCTCCATTTTATAACATAACAACCCAGATTTAATGGAGTCAATGCGATGGGTCTTGTAATTATTTTTTATCTGTCATTTCGTTACATATTAATTGCGGGCTGTAGGTTAGAGGATCTCTGCCAGTTGGTAACTTAAAAAAAGTTTGACATTTGCTTGACAACTGTCACAAAATATGATGCCAGATTAATAAAGAAACCGTAAATACATTAAAAAAAAACACACCAAAAATCTGTCGTACAGCCAACTTAGGCATAAAATGATATCAAATTAACATTAATCCAAACAATAGACAATACACCAAAGGCATAGACAACAAGTGGGGATAAATGCAATATATGATGAAGCACATTTTTTTTAATCTTGATTCAATGATAACGCACATACACGAAAAAATTTCCATCACCAATCAAATATCTCGGAAATAGAATCACTGAGTGAGAAGTGTTGCTTAGGTTTTTAGTCAAACATTGATTTATCTCTTTCTGTCATTACTGATTTGACATTTGAGAGAAGAAGACACAGCATTATTTAACTACCCGCTAAACAACGTGTAAACCATAGAAAACTTAAGCTTTAATACTTAAGCTGTGATGATCAGATTGTTTGAAGACGAGAATGATGATTCCAATATTCCAAATATTTGTTGTAATGTTTTTTTTGTCACGAATTGCAACAGGACTTTGCTAGTCCTGTTACAATACGACCTATTTTTTTTTAAATATCAACGTTTCACTTAATTGACGAAAAGACGGTTGTGTTATGAAAAAAAAATAGTTCGTATGGTATCACAGGTTTGCTTACAATTCGTGACAAAAAAAAACATTACAACAAATATTTTTTTTAAACCTTTATTATATAATAATAACGATCTTATGATTCTTCATATTCATATTTATATTAATATGGAATTTCATTGTTAAAATATATAATAAATGAAATGAAAACGGTGATTCAATATTACTTTCATAAAATATATAAAGAACAAAGGCACTCAATACTATCAATATCACAATAGTCGTATTTCAATTCTTTTTTGTTTTTCGATATTTAAAATACTAAATTATATTTAATTATTAAATATGAGCATTATAACGATATTTACATTTAAACATATTTAATTAACAACCAGGTTAAGTATAAAACTGAAAAGGTTTTTAAAAAAATATAACATATGTCCCCTCGGGGTAATGCCCTGCTAAGCTAAGCTCCATTCAGTACGCAAATAAAAAAAAACACTACTTTTTTAATTATGTTGGAATTATACTTAATGTTGCCTGTAGCTTTGCTCCTGGAATTAGCTTATTAATCCTAATAATAATATTTTAAAAAATAAAAAATGCTTTATATGCATTTTGTGTGTGTATGTGTGTGTTTTTTTTTTCTTTCATAGTTTTAGACTTTTACGACGGAAGTCACCAATTCTAGTCATTTAGGAAAATGTAAGAGAGCAATACTGCGTTTAAAAAAAAACTTTTATTTTAAATTAACCAATTTTTTTTTATGTGTTATATATATTATTTATGGTCCTCCTGACCGATTCCGGCCACGGCGGCCAATCTCAAGAGAGATAAGCCAACTGCGCAGGAGATATTGTAGTGCACAAGTGTGTGCGCAAACACAGGTGCACTCTCTATTCCTTTTACTCTCATAAGACTTCAGACGCGGGACCAACGGCTTTACGTGCTTTCCAAGGAATTTCGAATAATTAGTCATTCATTGAAATAGTTATCGAAAACTTATTATAAACAAGCGCTTTCCTCGCTTCACTAGCATCAAAATTAAGAATTGCTATAAATTAAAAATCCTTATATGGTGCTAATAAAATAAAAACCGAATAAAATAAAAATTTTAACAAAACAAAAACCGACTTCATAGGAAAAACAAATTAATATGCGCTAAAAAGTAAAAAAATAATTGCGTATTCTTCTATAATTTGATAATTAACTTACTATTTTCTACTCATCAATATGTATGTACTAATGTGTTGTGTGGTTGATAAATAATGTATTTACAATTATTGTTATTTTTGAAGTCATATGAGACAGCGCCGTTTATATTATTATTTAAATATTAATCTTAAACAGTGAAACGTAAAGAAAAGTGCATTTTGTTACTTAATTAATAAATATTAGTTAATATGGTTAAATGTATGAATATAAATTAACGTGTTTTGATTAAATAGATTTAGTTGGTGGGGTGTTGGGCAGCCATAACATAACCAAATAGTTATTTCTTGTAATAATTAAATAAACCGTATGTTTGTAGCTGTTGTGTTATACCATTCTTCACCATTAAATATGACGGAATGTCTGTATATTAAAAAAGGGGAAGTATCTACATTATCCTAACTAATATTATAAATGCGAAAGTAAGTTTGTTTGTTTGTGAACTAAACCACGAAGCCGATTTCAAAAATTCTTTCACCAATGGAAAGCTATATTATCAGCAAGTAACATAGGCTATATTTTGTCCCGATATTCCCACGGGAACGGGAACTACGCGGGTGAAACCGCGGGGAAACGGCTAGTGTTAAATAACTCTTACCAAACCAAATAACTAATATTAAATTTAGACTATTTCATAGCACTGCTTTTGTTAGCGTATAGTGGTCTGTATATTGACGCGATTATATCTAGGCAATGTTATAAACCATGGTATTCCCACTTATCCGCATTGGAACCGCGCGGTGAGGTATGCTCCCAATCCTTTCCCTCGACTGGAAAGTAAATTCTTTGTAAATTACAAGAGCATTGTAACTATCTATATTAAATTCTCAAAAAATAATCGTTCAAAAACTTCTATTTCATATGTCACTCCTAACAATAGCCGATTTTAGTAAATTAAAAGCCAAAACAAAATTGCTCGATTCAATCGCAAAACGATAAAAGTTAGTATAGGTAATTGTTCTATACAAAAATTTGAAACAGTTTTGACATGTACGAATGAAAAATGAAAAGATAAAAAAAAATATATTTTTTAAATGGACTCTAACTATACATGTTACCGCTATTAGGAATCGGACACACATACGCTATCATAGAAAAAGCGAATGATTTATCTAGCTTAAGCACAATAATGATTGTATAATTAACATTATAATATATAGTTAGGAAACTCCTTGGTCCCTACAACAGCGTTATTTAAAAAAAAAGTGCGCTAATTTAAAACCCGCCGCCATCTTGTTAATGCACATAAAAGTAAAATGATTAACGAATTATTGGCGCGACTTGTGATTTGTGATGTGATCAAATGTGTTATTTGGATTTAAATAGTAATTGAGTGAGTGATTTACTTAAATTTATCAGTTATTCATTACTCATGGAAATAAATACGTATATCTCACGACAATAAAACTAAAAATATTACAGTAACAGCTTGTGAATATCTCTTCTCATTTTTTGAGGAGGAGGTTTGGAGCGAATTTCACAACGCTGCTCCAATGCGGGTGAAATACACATGCGGCAAAATTTTAGTGAAATTAGACACATGCAAAACAGCAGTACTTGCTATTGTTGTGTTCTGGTTTGAAGCGTGAGTGAGCCAGTGTAATTACAAGCACAAGGGACATAACATCTTAGTTCCCAAGGTTGGTTGCACGTTGGCGATGTAAGCGATGGTTAACATCTCTTACGATGCCTATGTCTATGGGCGTTGGTGACCACTTACCATCAGGTGGCCCATATCCTCTTCCGCCTTCCAATGCAATAAAAAAATGCAGGTTTCCTCAAGATGTTTTCCTTCACCGTTAAGCACGAGATGAATTATAATCACAAATTGTGAAAAATGTTGCATGTACTGAAATATATATATTATTATGCGTCTGCACTTATTATTTAACTTTCGGTGATTTCTTTAAGTTATACGTGGGGTATAAAAATAAGATTATCGTGTAATTATTATTGGCCCTTTTAATATTTTTTGTATTCATATTACTTCCTTGCCTCTTTCGAATTATTATAATACATAATATTACCTTACCGTGAAAAGTCCAAAAGTATACTCTTGTAAAATTAATCTTAATTTAATTTACAATTAATTGTGTTAAAGTTATTTTAATTAATATCAAATGTGACATATTTCGAATTACGATTTGAAATGTCTTGTCAGTTCTCGATGTTAATAATTGTTGGAATTTCAATTACTCTAATAACAAGAACATTATCAGTGTTAGCAACATCGAAAACAGCGTCAAGTTTATCAGAGGCATAATTATATGGATTTCCCAAAATCTTTTCATCGTTGACGAGGTTAAAACTCTAATTTGACAATATTTTGTATAAAATTTTCGACTGCCACTAAGGCCTCCTCTCCATTTTGAGGAGAAGATTTTTAAGCTTATTCCACCACGCTGCTCCAATGCGGGTCGCTGGAATACACATGTGACAGAATTTCAGTGAAATAACACACATGCAGGTTTCCTCACGATGTCTTCCTTCACTGTCAAACACGAGATGAATTATCATACTATTAGGAAATAAGCAGAGATGGCCCAGTGTTAAGAACGCGTGAATCTTAACCGATGATCGTGGGTTCAAACCCGGGCAAGCAGCGTGGTAGAATAAGCTCCAGACCTGCTCCTTACAAAGAGAAGAGGCCTTAGTCCAGCAGTGGGACATTCACAAGGAAATTAACAATAACCTAAAACTAATTTAATTATACATAATTACAATTAACAATTCTAATATACCCTATATTGAAACACAACAAAAGTATGTTCGTTCATCTGAAAAACTCGACTAATAGTGTCCGTTCACCACTACCGCTTCGGCTATCATATTAGACCGACGCGGTTAGTTTTAAAAAAATATTTAGCCATCTAGCAATATGAATATAGATTTATAATTATGAAGAGCTTAATTTACTTTTCATTATTCACCAATGCTCGTTTAGACTATTTTATCTCTCATTAGAATATTCTAATAATAACAATGGGTAAATACGTATGGTAACTTACCAAATCAATCGTAAGTTACCCTACGTAAGTTACCTTACGTACGGTAACTTACGATTGATTTACATTATAAAAATAAACAGTAATATATTCATGTTTAAAATATTTAGGAGAGCTTGGACACACAGAGACCTCGTATTACGAGTACCTTTATCTTCCCTTCAACCAATTTTAATGATTATTACTTATTAATTTATAGCGGCAATGTTGAGGTAAAAATTACCTTTCATTGATATCTAAAACATCAAAAGCAACGTCTTATTTAATATATATAAACCATAAATATACATAAAAAGAATATCCTGCATAACGTATTGACGAGCTTGTTGGCGTGGTTGGTAAGATACTTGCCTTTCATGCCACAGGTCGTACTTTCGATTCCCACCCAGGACAGACATTTGTATGCAAGAACATGTCTGTTTGTCCTGAGTCTTGGTGTAATTATCTATATAAGAATGTATTTAAAAAAGAAAAGTAGTGTTTGTAATATATCAGTTGTCTGGTTTCCATAGTACCAGCTCTGCTTAGTTTGGGATCAGATGGCCGTGTGTGAATTATGTCCCAGGGTATTATAATATTATTATTATTACATTTTGTCAACACCTAGTAACTCAATTATTGGTAGATTGTTTAATACCAAATAAAGCATGCAAAACATATTGACAAGGAACACATAAATCTATTTTGAAAAGGAAAAAAAAACGCTATAAAAACTCTACTTATTTCATGTCACATTAAATTATATTTAAAAAAAAAACCATGAAAGCACTTCATAATAAGCCGGCGACAAACGCCGCGGGCTCTACCGAGTCTGCGTCAATAACATGGCGATAGAAGTTGAGGTTATAAAAAAAATATATTTAATACAAATGTATCCTATTTGGAATCTTATTCCTTTACAATAAGAGCTATAACTAAGTCATTTATATACAATTGATTTTGAACTTTAATACCTTACAATAAGAACTATACATGTATGAAGTTATGAAAGTGTAGGTTACGAGGGTGCGTGCGTTAGGGTTTGTTTACATATTTAATCGTATCGAAGTTTTTGACGTAACGATAATTAAAAAGAAAACCTTTTTTTAGGGCATACGACAGAGGACGAGCATACGGGCCACCTGATGGTAAGTGGTCACCAACGGTCAGACATTGGCATTGTAAAAGATGTTAACCATCGCTTACATCGCCAATGCGCCATCAACCTTGGGAACTGAGAATTTATGTCCCTTGTGCCTGTATTTACATGGGCTAACTCACCTGAAGGGTGAGTTAGCCCATGTGTTAACCGGAACACAACAATATCAAGTACTGCTCTTTTGCGGTAGAATATCTGATGAGTGGGTGGTACCTACCCAGACGAGCTTGCACAAAGCTCTACCACCAAGTAATCCACCTGATTGGCATTGTAAGAAATGTTAACCATCACGTGACTTATCGTTGAGAGATGCCATTCTCATACATTTGTTTAGTTTTCTATTAGCGTTTACGATTGTAGAATGTCAACTTGTCAAGGGCATCTGATCGCACTCGATCGTTACACTTCGTCACACAAACATTTTTAACGCCAAATTAATTGGTTCTGTTTCGGAATTGCCTTTTCTATCGTGTTTTTTTTTTTTATTTCTTCAGATTATTTATCATTTTGAAATATTTTGCTTATTCAGTATCAATTTCTTACTATAAAATATATCATAATAAAAAAAAAAAAAATCTGCGTTCATTTTAAAAGTACATATTAATATAATATACATATGTATGTATGTATATAACAAATCTTCAGTCATCTTTATAGGATAGAAAACATATAAAAAACCTCGTTAAATATCACACAATGGAAACGCGACATCGTCTTTAAAAGTGCGTACCAACTGTGTGTACAACCCTTATAAATACTTCCTATGTGAACATAGACTTATGCGTAATACATAGTCAAAGTATATAATTACAGGCTAGGCTAGGCGTTAGTTTTTTTTTATAACGCTTTAGGTTTAAGTGACCGCCTTCAAACAGGTTCTAACGAAGGGGCTACCTTTGCGTACCACCCTAATCTCATATAGAAAAAACACATTCAGTTTTATTAAAAAAAAAACTATATTTAAAATATATATTGTTAATGAATAAACTTTTATTTCTATTATATTCGAATAAATTATCACTTATGTATTAAAACATTTGTATAAATTCCTAAACACATTTTTAATCTGTTTATATTAATGAAATCATTAAATACCTCCATGCGTTTTTATTCTTCGAACAATACAACTCAAATTGAATTTTCGAACTAGTGTACATATATGAAATTATTTTTATTTATTTACATATTTATATATTTTTTTTAGGCGGACGAGCATATTGGCCACTTAATGTTGAGTGGTCACCAACGCCCAAAAACAATGGCATTGTAAGAAATGTTAACCATCGCTTACATCACCAATGCGCCACCAACTTTTAACTTTGCCTGGAATTACACTGGCTCACTCACCTGTCAAACCGGAACACAACAATAGCAAGTACTGTTTTGTGGTAGAATATCTGATGAGTGGGCGGTTCCTACCCAGACGAGCTGGCACAAAGCTCTACCACCAAGTAAACCACCTGATTGGCGTTGTAAGAAAATATGTTAACCACCGCTTACCAATTTGTATGTGCCACCAACTTTGAACTTTGCCTGGAATTACACTGGCTCACTCACCATTCAAACCGGAACACAACAATAGCAAGTACTGTTTTGTGGTAGAATATCTGATGAGTGGGTGGTACCTACCCAGACGAGCTTGCACAAAGCTCTACCACCAAGTAATCCACCTGATTGGCATTGTAAGAAATGTTAACCATCGCTTCCATCACCAATGCGCCACCAACCTTGGGAACTACATCGACCTCATATAATAATAACGTAGTAGTTTTAAATAAATATATTCATGATATCATACTATATCTTATTTATTAAAGATCTTCAACAAAGAACACATACATATTCTGGGGTCACACTTCACATCACGATAAATATTGCATTAATTTTTAACGCTATAAAGTGAGTCTACTTCATTCATCATAATCGGTTCAGTTCGGCATAGAGAAACAAAGTTAAACCAACCCAAAGAGAAACAAAATTAATATATTTATTAAACTTATTTTTTTAATTTATAAAAATATTGTAATAGCAATACATTTCAGAAATTATTTTTATTATTTAAGCTTATTTTAAGTATGCATAGTTTATACCTTTGCATATCAAAAATATATGAAAATAATTTATTTCAAAGCTACAGTTTGACTTATGAAAAGAAACATACGTTATTTCCAAACAATTTATTGATGCTTAATATAAAACAGAAAGGATCTCACCGCTCAAATTATTATTTATTTATTATTGGAACGCCAAAGTTAAGACTTCAAAGGAGGTAAAAGTGAAACAAAACAAATTTAAATATACAAATTTGATTACACAAATAAATATGTTTATGGAATAAAATTTATTTTAAAACTTAATATCCTGTTACATAAGATCTTTGTGTTTCAATTTAAAAAAAAAACAAGATCTTGTATAACTTCTAGATATTCTGCCGCAAAACAGCAGTACTTTGTATTGCTGTGTTCCGGTTGGAAGATTGAGTGAGCCAGTGTAATTACAGGCATATGGGACATAACATCTTAGTTGCCAAGGTTGGTGGCGCATTGGCGATGTTAGCGATGGTTAACATTTCTTACAATGCCATTGTCTATGGGCGTTGGTGACCACTTACCAACAGGTGGGCCATATGCTCGTCCGCCTTCCTATACAATAAAAAAAAAAACTTATCTTCCGTCTTTATTTTTGGGCATTAAATGGAGAGCACTGTTTGTAGATTGTGTCACAAATATGTAATAATGACAATAACTGATCATCGTAACACTAATCTATACTAATATATAAAGATGAAGAGTTTGTTTGTTTGATCCGACTAATCTCAGGAAATACGGGTTCGAATTAAAAAAATATTTGTGTGTTGTATAGTTCTTTTATTGAGGAAGGCTCTAGGCTTATTTTTATTCATTATATTTTTATTAATTATACGCGGGTGAAACCGCGGGTTACAGCTAGTAATATTTTTTTTAATTTTTATTGATTCCCTATGACGATAACTAGGCCTGATTAAAACCTCTTTAGATAATTAAAAAAATATCATGTTACCATTTATAAATAACAAAAAGTATCTATTTTTTTTATCTCGGCAAATATGTTGCTGGCACAAATGGAATATGTTTATCCCCCATACTAATTGAATATTAATAAGCTACATTCAAACTACTCTGAACCGTTGAGCCTTGAAGAAATAAGGGATCGATCAATCAGAGAGAACAACTTTCTCTAATAATAATAATATATTATAGGACTAGTGCTCGCTGAGTGAAGTTCGACTTTAATCATTATTAAAATAATTAAGGAAAACATATTAATTTTCATGTCTCGTACTATTTTTATTCTTACTTATTTTTTTATTAGTAAGTAAGTCAGTAACAGCCTGTGAATGTCCCACTGCTGAGCTAAGGCCTCTTCTCCTCTTTGTGAAGAAGGTTTGGAGCTTATTCCACCACGCTGCTCCAATGCGAGTAGGTGTAATACACATGTGATCAATTTCAATGAAATTTGACACATGCAGGTTTCCTCGCAATGTTTTCCTTCACCGTCAAGCACGAGATGAATTATAATCACAAATTATACACATAAAATTCAGCGATGCTTGCCCGGGTTTGGACCCACGATCATCGGTTAAGATTCACGCGTTCTTACCACTGGGCCATCATTAATTGATAAAAAAAAAACGTTTGACACACCGCAATCACCTTAGGAACCAACTTCACACCGGAACTCGAACGGTGGTATCGACCCATATGAATTCGCACAAAGCCCACCACCAAGTAAGAATAAAAGAATAAGAATATAATAATATAAATGCTGCCTTGTTCCTGAAGCCGATAGCGGAAACTAGTGGATTATAGAATTGTCCCTAGAAATCATTTTACACTGAACTGAAAATATGTAGGTATTATTTTCTGAGAACTCACACATCACCTTGGTTCTTTTCTATAAGCAATCAATCAGAACCTACTTCAAAAGTCTCTATTCTTGATTTAGAAGCACTTTAGACGAAAGTCTTTGTCGATCGACGCAGTTATACTAAGTATTATTTTTATTGTATCGATAAGCGGACGATCATTAGGGATACCTGATGCTAAGTCACCAACGCCCATAGACATCAACATTGCCACCAACCTTGGGAACTAAATGTTATGTCACTTATTCCTGTTCACTGGTTCACTCACCGTTCAAACCGGAACACAACAACACTAACGGCCGAATACTGAAACGTCATTCAATATGAAGTGGGACTTAATTATTTGGAACGTCATTAATTTCAAAATTTAGTATGCGAAATTTGAAATTAATGGCGTTCCAAATAATTAAGTCCCACTTCATATTTGAAAGACGTTTCAGTATTCGGCCATAAGCTTTTTAAGTTATACAGGGTAATTTTTAATGACCCAGTAACCTCGCAGGACTAGATAGCTAACATCATAAGCAACAACTTTTGTTCTACGACTTCGGACATAACTCAATACATGTAAAAAAAATGATTTTACAAGTTTTGGTCGTACTGTCGTGGCATTTGTAGGTCTATATTTCATTCAGACACGAAAGGACGACGCGATCTTTGCGTTGCGCGTAGATTTATAAACGTTCAAGCGGGAAATTAAATTAATACTTATTTTTGTATGAAAATAAAATCTAAAAAATTATCAAAAGTCGTAGAACAAAAGTTGCTGATTATGGTGCTAGCTATCTAGTCCTGCGAGGTTGCTGGGTCATTAAATATAACCCTGTATAAATATAATCTAAGGAAGTACTATTTGTTGGTGTTGAAAAATAAATTAATAAAATAACTTTAATCACACTGAATATAAAATTTTGACATAACTCGAGTTCAACGTTTCTCTGTGCACCGTCAGAGTAAACATTGCTTAAGAAAATTGGCTTTATTTTTTATCTCAATTTCGAGTACATTATTTTCATAATTAGAGTTCACTTTCAAACACTTGGTGCGAGCTCGTCTGGGTAGGTACCACCCAGTCATCAGATATTCTAGCGCAAAACAGCAGTACTTGCTATTGTTGTATTTCGGTTTGAAGGGTGAGTGAACCAGTGTAATTACAGGCACAAGGGACATAACATCTTAGTTACCAAAGTTGGTGGCGCATTGGTGATGTGAGGGTTGGTTAACATTTCTTTAACGTTGTCTATGGGCGTTGGTGACCACTTAACATAAAGTGGCCCATATACTCGTCCGCCTTCCTATGCCATCAAAAAAGAGTTCTATGTATATCACCTGGCTTCATACATAATGTCATAGTAATTCTTTATGTAGTTGTATATTAACTGAGCAACGTTTCACGATGCTCTATCAAACGAAACAACAGCGTCATCTATCGTACATTTTCAGCGCATGGGATGACGCTCAGACCGACTCGAACGTTTTTTTTTTAATCTATATTTCGTAGCCTTTTTGGATCAAGGTATGTGTATATTATGATTAAATTAAAAAATGGAACGCAAAACATTTATATTGAAATATTAGTTTTAAACCCGAGATGGCCAAGTGGTAAGCACGCGTGAATCTTAACCGATGATCGTGGGTTCAAATCCTGGCAAGCACCACTGAATTTCATGCGCTTAATTTGTAATTATAATTCATCTCGTGTTTGACGGTGAAGGAAAACATTGTGAGGAAACCTGCATGTGTCAAATTTCATTGAAATTCAGTCACATGTGTATTCCATTATATTTGTGTGGAATTAGTTACAAACCTTCTCCTCACAAAGAGAAGAGGCCTTAGCCCAGCAGTGGGGCATTCACAGGCTGTTACTTTACTTTTTTAATTAGTTTTATTGGAAGTTATTATTTATTTTCTGCTCAGTATTTGTTTAACTTGTGAAATTATTCTGATAAATTGACGTTCTTACTCCAAATCAATATAAATATCTTCGCTCGTGTAATATGAATATATTAAAACTAGATAAATATTAATAATTAGTTAACGTTTTTACTTCCTTGGAATAAGCTCCAAAACCTTCTCTCCAAAAAAGGTGAAGAGGCCTTAGCTCAGCAGTGGGACATTCACAGGCTGTTACTTTACTTTTTTAATTAGTTTTATTGGAAGTTATTATTTATTTTCTGCTCAATATGTTTAACTTGTGAAATTATTCTGATAAATTGACGTTCTTACTCCAAATCAATATAAATATCTTCGCTCGTGTAATATGAATATATTAAAACTAGATAAATATTAATAATTAGTTAACGTTTTTACTTCCTTGGAATAAGCTCCAAAACCTTCTCTCCAAAAAAAGTGAAGAGGCCTTAGCTCAACAGTTGGACATTCACAGGCTGTTACTTTACTTTACTTATACTAATTATCTTGTAAATAGGAGTTACCTTTTTGGAAATGGTAATTGTCATTGTGTTGACAAACCAACATGGTCGCGAATCATCCTAACTAATATTATAAATATGTGAAAGGGAGTTTGTTTTTAACGCTTTTACCTTAACTACCCAACCGATCATAATGAAATTTTAAATTCATGTCTGAGGTACAGAAAAGGACAAAGGGAATGCAACACAACTACCAACTACACACGCGATCTTATTACGCGAATATTATTTTAATCTTTCATATAGATTTGCATGAATCGATTGTTTAAGAGCTAAAATACTTATATCGGGACCGACGGTAGTCGGTACACAGTTTGTCAAGTTATGCCAAATATTTATGATGATACAGAAAACAGTTAACTTGGTGGTAGAGATTTGTGCAAGCTCGTCTGGGTATGTACCGCACTCATCAGATATTCTACCGGAAAATAGCAGTACTGTTGTGTTCCGGTTTGACATCTTAATTCCCAAGGTTGGTGGCGCATCGGCGAAGTAAGTGATGGTTAACATATCTTACAATGCGAATTTCTATGGGTGTTGGTGACCTCTTACCATCAGGTGGCCCATATGCTCGTCCATCTATTTACTCTCCCAGTTTCTGGAATAAGCTAAGAAAAAGCTGATTTCTTCACAGCATAACACTTTTTTGGGAGTAATACTATAATGATGCTTTCAATCTTTAGTTTTAATCATTTATTTCTCGAGAAATCGATATCCATCTCAGAATAAATTCCTGTCATAAACATTTCGGTGTAACGTGTCGCCGCGACGCGCGCTAAGTGCATGCAGGAAGCGAACCTTCAAACACAATTTGCCAGCACTGTGCTAGCTTTCATACCGACCCCGTTTCCCGACGATTACATTTTTCAAAGGGTATACCGTTATGGCTTATAGCTAATTTTAATATCAGTTTTTAAGGCATGAAATTGCATGACTTGTTAGTGTACTTATGCCTTTTCATTACGTATAAAAAAGCAAATACTTTAATACAACTGGTATTTTATTACTGTGTTTATATTTTTCAATACAAAAAAACATTTCATACAATAACATCGCAGAAATATTTTATACAGATATGTCGCAGGATATTTACACAAACTGATTAATCAAGATGATCTAAAATTATTATTATTGTAACCATAGCTGTATCCCGTTCGAAACATACGAATTAAAAAGTAGTAATTGTCTATGGGAAAATCATAACGTCTTTTATTAGATTTATGAGTAGGGTCTGTGTCGGATAACTTTATAGAAATTAATTCGTATAATTAATACATAAACGAGATTACAGAGCAATTATTATAATAACACATATCCGAGATTTCAAATTACTTCTTCATAAAGTAAACTATATTACGGGTGGTTATGTAATTTGAACCATTTAATTATATATTTAATTTCCCGTTTAAGAAGATAACTGATGAGCAGTATCATAGTATTTGTAAGTTTTATAATTAATGGAGAGAATCAATAAAGTCATAATAATTATGTGTAAGGCTTACAGAAATAAAAATTATATTATAGACTTCATTTATCTTAGGGACTTAAGTCACATACAGGTACTTATAACAACAGCCTAAAGCTCGCTTTCATATATTAATCCAAGATTTTTAGAAACTCACTGCATAAAATTCTCATTTATTCCTGATTTTATACGGAGCGGACGTATATTTGGTGCTAAAATTTCTGAAGTATATGTACTTGTCCCCAAAAAATTTGAAAACGCATGCCAACCATAATTATTATATTTATTATTAAAATAATAAAAAGAATATATGCGTGACGTAATCAATACTTAATTGAGCTGAACGTGATTTGTACACAGACAATATTGACCAGAGACATTTTGTTGGGCGTAATATTTTATACTACTGTCAGTGTCAAATATACATTTGAAAAAAATACAAATACGTCATATAATAAAGTGTGCTACTTTTTCGTTATCACTAAATTGTCCCCGGTTTAGTCACAAAATGTAAGTATTTCTTTCTTTTAATATTATAACTCATAAACTTTTTACGATTAATTTATGTATCTAAAGGAAAATTCTTGTATTTATACAGCTAAAATAAAAATTTTAGGTTATTTCTTTAGCGTAGCTTGAAAAGCATTCGTTCAGACCGACGCATTGCGAGTCATTTACGTCGTTTAATGCCGAATGCCATATTAAACTGATATTATTTTGATTATTTACATTTTATACTTTCAAAATATATCATACATTTTTATTATATATAACTTTTAGCTCAATATCTTTACGCGATACATAACAGCGTCAAGTCGGTTTTTTAAAGTGGTTTTCTTAAAAAATAACGTCCAAAGTTCCTGACATAACCGACTATACCCTTTCCATTCATAAATCTTTTTTTTTTTTGAGTAATTAATATTGACTGCCATTTGCCTGGTAACTCTTTAAAAAAAAACTAAGATACGTATTTATGAATAGCATTTTGTAGCATCAAAAATACGCTTAATAGTCTTATAATTATCCAAATGTTATTGTTATAACACTCTTAATTAAGAACCTTCATCTCTTTTTACTACATTGCACAGATACAGATATAACTTATAAATTTTTATGTCTGTGGTCATCAAGTTGATATATCACAATATTTTCAAATAATATAAAAAGTATATTTTTAATATTTATAGATGTCTGGTCGTGAAGGAGGCAAGAAGAAGCCATTGAAGGCACCAAAAAAGTCATCGAAAGAACTTGACGATGATGACTTAGCTCTAAAACAGAAACTAAAAGAACAACAAAAAGCTTTAGAAGTAAGTATTGTACAGAAAATAAAGAAAGTAATGCAAAAAGTTGTGTAGATTATATTGTTCTAATCAGTAAATGCTGAGTAAAATAATTATATGAATCAAATATTTATATGTTTCACTTTGACAACCTAGATTTAAATTAGTGTATTAGTACAAAATATTACTTAGACAATCAAATAAATAATGTTTCTACAATAACTGACATAATTGGACACCACACCTCAAATTATACATGTTTTTTTTTTCTTTTGCAGGAAGCCAAGGCCAAGGCCTCACAGAAAGGCCCTCTTGTCAGTGGTGGAATAAAGAAATCAGGCAAAAAGTGACAAAATAATTTTCCATTAATGTATATTTATTTTATAGGTTAAAATTATTGTATAAGAACACTGAAGAATCTTTTATTTTTGCTCTTTACTTTTTATCAGTGCTATAATGCTGCTTTAAAAATTCAACATAACTGCACTGCCACAGTAGTGCCTGTTTCAATTGTACATTTTGCATTTTAACATTTATATTATGTATAA
Organism: Nymphalis c-album; assembly: GCA_963151315.1. Classification (NCBI taxonomy): domain Eukaryota; kingdom Metazoa; phylum Arthropoda; class Insecta; order Lepidoptera; family Nymphalidae; genus Nymphalis; species Nymphalis c-album. The sequence goes on from OY720614.1 coordinate 4,056,551, forward strand.
TTATTATTAAATAAATGTGTCAAACTTATATTTTGTCTTTTTTATTTAATAACTTTAATTGTTACGGCTGTATGCCGTTATGCCATTGTCTAAATGCATAGAGAAAATGTTTGATCTTAAATATAATATAATAATTGTTAATTTAAATTTTACCTCCATTTTAAATTAGTGTTTCACATCACAAATCTTATCTAAATTGGTATTTATGCAATTAACTGAAACAATATTTACGACGACTACTGTTACTAAAAGTAAGTATGTAACACTACTTGTTTGAACTTATTAACATGTGAGAAATAGTGGGAGTACTTAAAAATATTTTATATTAATAAAAAGCTATAATGTTCTACATTAATACTAATTAATGTAATTTTTTTTTTACTTTATTGTTTTGAAAGGCTTGATTAACACTGATTTCAAAATGTTAAGATTGTCTAAATATTAAGACAACTTATAAATATTATGACCATGAAAACAATATTATCACTACCACTTAGTATAATTAAATATTCTAATATTTACTTTTATTTTTTTTATTGTAGATGAATTCTGTACACGATTGTATAAGTACACAACCAAGTGACACAAACACTATAAATAACTGTGAATTTATAGACAAACAAGAACTAAAAATAAAATTTGATGATAATGATTGTAATATCGATAATAATACAAAACAATCTCAATATATTGATAGCAATGGTGTTCAGAATACTAATGACAACGTAAAAGTTGAAAATATTTGTGAAATATATGAAAATGATAAACCATTTACCTTTAACATACTTGAAAATTTATTAACGGAAAATAAGTTAACCTTAAAATTTGATAATGATTACCATAAAGAAAAATTTAATGAAAATATTGCACACGATTTGAATATTAAGTCTCTATTAAATTTAGCTGACTTAGATTTAGTTATTAGTAATATTAATGTTTCTAATAAAAAAGGAGAAAATATAGATAACTGTTATACTGATAAAAATGAATGGAAAAAACTAGAAAATTTTGATAACATTTTGAGTAAAAAAGTCAGCTTAGATATGCTTACAGCGTCTCAAGAAATAAATCAAAATATCAACAGTAAAACTGTTGATTTTAAATCTAACAAAGTTACAATTGTACCTGAAATTAATGATGAAATTAAACTTTCACCTTTAACCGGTGAATATACGCCTAAAGATAACAAAGAAATTAACATTTTGCGTACATTCCGAAAAATTAACAAAAACCTATCTTTTGATAGTGATGCATTTGATTTTGAAGATACTATTAAAATTAATAAGATATATATTACAAACAATATCGAAATACCTTATAATATAACAGACGATAATAATCTTATTACAACTGAAAATACTTCCAAAGAATCTGATAAGGCAAATTCAAAAACGTATTTTGATAAATTCGATATAATATCAATCAGTTCAGAAGGCGCTAAAAGTAAAACAGATAATAAACAGAGTAACGATTCGGATAGCGATTATCATTCGTCAGACTTCGAATTCATAGAAGAGGATGAAGCTAAGAAAACTAGTTACATAATAAATAACAAGAATAATAAATTCGGATCGGTTAAAATAATAGAAGAAATACCTTCAGATTTAATTATAAATGACTACTTTTACTCACCAGTTAAAAGTAAATATGGTAATAAAGACAGCCATATTATACCAAACGGAGTCGATTATATAAATTTATTTGGTGGTAATTACACTCCGCTGCCAACACTGGGTGTAGAAAACAAAGCTATAAATGCGGGCACGTCTATGTGTTTAGGATTCAATGGGATTGGGTTTGATATGAGAATGATTCACGATAATCCAGAGTTAGAAGCTTGTGAGTGATTAAATATTACAATTTACTGTAGTGCGATTCTAACTTAATTACTCCCCTGTGAAATAATTTACTTGGTGGTAGAGCTTTTTGCAAGCTCGTCTGGGTAGGTCCCACCCACTCATCAGATATTCTACCGCAGAACAGCAGTACTTGTTATAGTTGTGCTCCGGTTTGTAGGGTGAGTGAGCCAGTGTATTTAAAGGCACAAGGGACATAACATCTTAGTTCCCATGGTTGGTGGCGCATTGGCGATGTAAGCGATGGTTGACATTTCTTACAATGTCCATGGACTTGGTGGCCACGACCAGTGACCACTTACCATCATGCTATAAAAAAATACTATTTTGCTGCGTGTATTAATGAACTTATTTGTTACGACAGTTTTCCGGAGTGAGTGAGAGTTTGCTGTTACAGATTAGCCCGCGTGGAATTAAATATATTTAATATAGAACAATTATTGTATATATTTGATAAATACATTTCGGTTTATTTGTAGATAGAGAAGAGGCAAATGAATCAGAACGGAAAATACTAACTCTGTATCCAGTAGAAAACAGAAGCAAGCGTCGTAGACGATATTGAAATATTTTTAAATTTATTTTGATATATGTTTTATTTTGTAGTTAATATATTTATAAAGTTCTTTTTGCTAAATTTGTCAGTTTTTTTGCCCATTATCTTATTTAAAAAAAAAATAACAAAACAAATTATATATGTATTATAAAATATTACGATATGAACTTGAAGAAAATTATTATATATTATTTATAATATTTACTTTTGTTTTCATCAACGACTAATTATTTCGATTTTACTATAAATTTGTTTTCCATTGTTTTTTAATTCACAAAAGAAGAAAGTTCTAATATAAATATAAAATTTATATATAAAGTTAATACTTATTCCGAATGAAAAAAAAAAACCATAAAGTGATTTAGAAAAAAGTTTATTACGATCTTTAGATATTCACATCTCGTATTTAAACACAGTTGATGATGTAAACTTTTATTAAAACAATGTACTTCTAGTAACTAAACATAATTTAACGAATAAAAACAATGTTATAAAGCTGAATTTACACCTTTTTCTGTCAAACATTACTTATTAGACGTAGTTATGCAAAAATTAACCAATACACTATTTACTGATAAAAAAATATATACAAAATTTGTTGTTTTATGAATAAAAAAAATTGTATATATTTTTCTTTAATTATAATTTAGAAAATCATTCGAAAATTAACACATTGGTTTTCTGTGTCTTAACTTCCAAATGTACTCGATACAATTATTGACATAAGTTCGGTCACTACGATGCATACGGACGAATACTGTAACGTCATTCAAATATTAAGCGCAACTTAATTACTTGAGACCCCGTTAATTTGAAATTTAGTATGCGAAATCCTAAATTAAGTTGCGCTTAATATTTGAATGACGTTTCAGTATTCGGCCGTTAATCTCTATCAGTTAACATTTATGTGACAACATATTATTACAACTTATATTCAAACTAATAGAATTGAAAATTATAAATAATTAAATTGATACACCACAAGATTACAAGTAACTAAAATGTAATCCTTTTAATACACAGTTCTAGATAGTTAAAGTATAAGTAAAGTCGCACTTATATCAATCAGATACACACAATAAAAGTAATTTTTGCATAACAGCATCAAATAACGCAAGTGTAATATATATATACGTTTTTTTTTTAATTTTATGTTCAATATGATAGTCAATGAGCAGTACTTATAGATTCCTTAATATTATCCTAACATATACTAAAAAAAATGTGAGTTTCTTATACTATCATATATTTATGATAGTTTGCAACTATACCAAATTAACAAATTATATTATACTTATATATAAAAGTGCGTTGACATTATATGATAATTAATTATATTTAAACTTAGAACAATGACAGATTATTTTCATAGTGTAATGTTCAATTATAAAGTGTTATTATCATATTCATGCAAGATAAAAAAATACTGTATATATTCAATATATAATTCAATTATATATAAAGTTAAAACATTATTTTTTAAGCGATGTAAAGAAAATTAAAACCGTCATTGTTCTACGTCTCTGTGAACATAAGAAAAACTTCATTGTACGAACAATTTTTGTGTTTCAAAATTCAATTTCAAACGTACACACTGCACATTAATTTCTACGATATCACCAAACTATACACATTCGTTTCTATGTAATGTATTAAAAGTAAAATATGAATTACATACTTGAATTATTTTTAAAGTAATATAGTCAAAACATATTTTAGTTAAAATACAACCCCACATAGAATAAAACAGATTAAGACATAGATATATATATTGCTCAGCTTTATATATATATACACAATTCTAGACCAATTTGTACACAGAGGAAACGCACTACAGATGCGATTTTGCGAATAAAAACACCAGTGAAAGCATAAATAAGTCATAAGGATAGTAAAGTCAAGATAGTTAATTATCGATATTAAATGTTTCCATGTCATACAATTTCCTATAGAAATTCTCAGAAAAATTTCTTTCCGAAGAAAAATATTATAACTATAAAAAATGTATTATTTTTTTATATTTGTATATAATTAATAGCTGTGAAATAAATTAGGAACGAGTGAAGTCTATACTTAATGACCCAACGAGCTATTAGAACATAAGTAGTCGTAATAATAATAAGCTCTAAACCTCACCGAAAAGAGTAAAGGCATATCATTGTACAATTACACGCTACCTTTAGGTAAATATTTGCTTTAAAACGTTCATGATCATATTATTCTGTAGCAAAACGTCCAACTAACAAAATGTCTAAAATCAAGAAAATTCTGAAGTGAGACATACATGCAAAATTACTATATTATTATATATGTATATTCGAGTGTCAGTTTCTTTTAAATATTTTTATTATATAAAGATTTTTTTTTTAAATAAAGCAGTGTCGAGTTATTCTTGGCACAGTTTATGCATCTATTCGCACATTTCACATCAAAGCCTCATAATTTTATCTTAACATCCTGTAATATATCTCAAGCTATAATGTAAATAGAAATATTTATATACAGTCAAAGTAAAATAACATGTATTAAAACTATTAAAAATGTTTTTCGAATACATTGAACTTCTTTAAAGATAGTATTTAGACATTTCTAGAAAAAAAAACAGCTATGTTTCGTTACATTCAATTGATAAATCTCTTATAGCTTAGCTTGAGCCATGTTAGATCCTATAGAACTCAAAGCACCTTTCGACGACTTTATTACAAAACGATAAAATTTAATATTCATCATATGCAAAAACCTTTCCGAATAAATCGACTACATAATCGTGAAAATCGCATGAAAATCCAAAACCTTGAAAAGCTATTCCATTACAGACTTACATAATAAAGATATATAATAAATTATAATTCTGAGAATTAGACAATTTGATCATTGGACATTATTCTAAATATATATTACGATCATGACTATGAATAATTGAATATCATCTATAAGTTAACGAGTAAGATATAAATCTATCTTTGATTGTGACTTCCGTGATATGAACAATCTTCAGTCCGAAGAGATAAAAAGCTCCTATACTATAATACCGAAAGTAGGATTGCATATAAACAAATTTTAGGTTAATTTATGTTTATATATAAGTATAGTTTTAACTGAGTGACTGGTATAGCATCGTACAGCCCAAACTACTCGGACTAGCACCATGAAAATTTGCACAACGGTTTCTTAACACAGTTGGCATGCACTTAGGGAGTCATTTAGAAAATTTAAACCAAATAGAGATGAAGATTAGCTGGTAAAGTGTTAGTTTATAATACAACATTATTCCACTAACGAATTATTTCCACTTTAACGACAACCCATAGTGTTTACCATAGATTATACAAAACCTCGACCAATGAAATCGCATCAAATCAAAGTCTAAGTTGTTTATATACTTTCTCCCTCCTGCCATTGGTATCGAGGTACAATCACACTTATATATTATACCAATTATTCATACATATTACATATATACCAATGAACTTATCTTATAAGATCTACATATAGAAATAATTCAAAATACACACGCATACACCACCGATGTAAGCAAACAGAGAACATATTAAAAAATACTCTTTCGATATTTTAAAACTATATTAGAATCTAATATATCCACCATAACTAATGTTATATTATATTTACTTTTTTTATTTTAACGAGTAATTTACAATTTCAAATATATTTTAATTCGTTAACAGTAATTTTACCACTGTTGTAATTTCATCACCGTCGACCACTCAATGTGGACTGAACTGAGGGGGACACACTAAAACTTTGACTTTCTTTTTGTTGGTGATCTCGGAGGCGGTTCAGTCTTCTTGCTCTGCAATAAAATATATGGAATTGATTATTTCTAAGGCAGAAAGGTAGACTGGTGATTGTAAAATGGTAATGTCATTAGTCCATACACATCGTAAACTAACTATCAATCATAGTTTTATAGGATCAAAATTATTTTATTTATTTGTTACATTATATTTTATACATAAATTATTATTCATGTCTATTTTATTTTCATGAATGACGTCGTTAAAACACATATAGTATATTAACTGTTAACTGAATTTAAAATAAAAACACATGGAAAAATACTGAATTATCTGCCAACTGTCAGTTGAAAAGTATTGTTAGCAGAAAAGTTTCTCAATATAATACTAACATACAACTTTATTTATTGACATAGTTCTGATTTAAAAAAAAAACCTATAGAACAAAATTAATACGCCGATAATAGCGAATTATTTCTAGTTATTATTCGAACTTTCTGGGAAATCCCTTTGTGCTTTGTATCAACCAATAAAAATAACTCTTAGAGACTATGATCTTTATAGAATAAGAATACGATGAAAGCAGTCTCTTAAACTTAAGAGAACAAGTGAAAAGTAGTTTTTTTTTTATAACCCAGTTTAATTAATTTGAAAGTAAGTAGACAAAGGTCTTACTACTCATTATTTATATAAACTTCAGAAAACAAAGTTATCTAAAAATTCAAATAAAATTAGTTCGACTTAATTTTTCTAAAACTAAAATAAATTTTATATTTTATTTTAAAAACCAAAGTTATAACAAAGCAATGATTTTACTATAATATTAAATTGTTAAGTAACACTCACCTCTCTCGTTCGCTTCGCTCGGGGCTCATCTTCGACCTTATCCTTTTCCTTTTCTTCTTTATCACTCTTTTCTGTTTTATCTTCTTTTTCAGTTTCCTCTTTTGCTTTTTCTTTATCTTTTGACGTTTCTTTCTTCTCTTCTTCATTTGAACTTTCCTTTGTCTTGTCTATACTTACTGTCTCTTCTGCTGTCTCTTTCGCTACATTTTCTGTTGAATCTGTTGTTTCTGTTTCTTCTGTGTCTGTGTTATCTTTGCCGTCTTTTTTATTTTCTTTTTCTTTACCTTCTTTAGCTGTATCTTCTGTGCTCTCAGTATCTTTGTCTTCTGTATTGTCTTTGGTTGTGTCTTTTGTTTCTGTACTATTTTCAACTTGTTCAGTCTCGTCTGGTTTGCTGTTTGTGTCTGTAGTATCTTCTGGACTCTGTTCTATTTCTTTCTCTTTCTCCTTTTCTTTCTCTCTTTCCTTCTCTTCTAGTTTTCTAGAAGACTGTCGTTTCAACGGAGGTTTTGATGTGGTATTATTGGTTTTCTTTGTTTTCGCTTAAAAATAATTGTTTTATTAATTGCTATAACATTTATTAGATTATTATAAAATGTAGATTATTATAGTGTAATTTCTAGTATATATTTATTATAAAAGATAAATGGTGATTTTAGTGAACACTTATTATTAACAACAATGAACTCACCTGGTGTAGACTTCGCCTTCTTTCCAGCTTCATCATCTTGCAGTTCTTCTTCGTTCGCAGCTTCCACTGATGTTTTCATCGTGTGAGATGTCGGCACTGACATTTCTGACGAAAAGATATTTTTACAAGATTAGTATTTATCGTTTCGAAGGGTCCAGTCTTTGATCAGGTTAAAGCGAGATTGTCATTCAACGCCCTTTGGTCGGTGCTTTCACTTTACATAAATTACATTTCAATTAATAATAATTACAACATTTATAAAAAAACAAACAACGCCTATATACCCCTAGTAATTGTTTTTGATATTTTCGCACCTGAAGCGTAAATACGAAAACTTCTTACTATTTGTTATCTCCAGATCGAAACACTGGTATGTATATACATTATAATTTCATATAAATTGTGTTTACAAATATTGTATAATTATGATAACTCAAGACTTCTCCGCAAGAACTAACTTGAATAAATTATATATTTTCATATGATTGTTTCCTTACCTAACGGTTCATGAACCAATTCGAGCAGCTCATCTGATGACAGCTTCGATGTTACTCTCTTGAACAAAGAAACTCGTTCCATGAAAAATTCCCAAAACGATAGACCTTCCGGTGTTTTGAATAGATCCTGAAACAAAATAAGAAAATATTTTTAAAAAACATATTAAAGATGATACAAGCAGATAAAGTAAAAGATAAAATACAAAAACTTTTTAGGAATTAGGTGGAATGCCATTTAGGGTCGTCGGCGCAGGCGACTAATTGATATGTAATTCTACTGCAGTGGGCGGCTCACCTGCATGGTGGCGTAGAGCGCGTCGGCCTGGCGGCGGATGCGCAGCGCGTGCTGCGAGAACTGCAGCACGGCGCGCTCGCTGAGGTCCCACGACGGCGTGTTGCCCACGTACGCGCGCATGCGCTTCACCGTCTCCAGGCACGTCGGGTGCTTCAGCAGCATCAGCGGCTTCACGTCCAGCTCTGCAACGACGGATAGCTTTACTATACACGTCTGTGCAGTGTTCGTAATACCATAACGTATAAGTTATATCAAAGTGCAAGTTTACTCAAAATATAAAGCAAATTAACTAAGATATCTGTCTTGATTATGAGAAAGGCATCGAGGCATCACAATTTTCTCACAGCATTTAGTATTGCATTATATCTACGATTTTCACTAATATTTTTATAAAAATAGGAGAACAAATTCAAGTAAACTAATTCATTCATTTTAAAATATAAATTATTTAACTATTTATTAAAAACTGTCTATCATCATTTAAAAAAAAAATACTAAATACATCAAGTCATTTTAACAAAATTATCTTAATAATTAAAACATCAACATACCCATTAGTTCATCCAATAGTTTTAAGCACAGTTCCGTGTCAGCCTTCTCAAGACACAGGCAGGTCTTGATCTTGGCGTCTAACTCTATCAATTTCATTTCCGTTTTCAAGAATTGAACGCGTGATTTCTTTTCATCTGTAAATTAAATTGTTGATATACATATTAAATATATATAAAATTAATTATCCTCAATGCGTCCCTCAACCATTCATCCGATTGTGATGAAATTTAAGCGGTTTATTCTGCGTACACCCGAGGATTCTAGCCAAAAATTCCGAAACATATCCTTTGTATATTTGTCCCTCAACATAAACGTTCTACTACTACGAATCCACACTAGCCGTAAGAAGACGGGACGAGTAGATAGATAGTCGTCAATAAAAATTAAAGATTGTACTTATATATGACATCGACTTCATAATATGGTCCTTCTAGCCGGATAAACAAAACATTAACTATACATCACACACAAAAAACAGTGAAATGGCTCGTGATATTTCGAAACATATATTGAAATATGTACCTGTCTCTCTCTCCTTATCCAATGTAGCCTTTTCTTCATCAGTGAGATTCAGGTCCATAACTAATTGAGCTAGCACAGACTGTGCTGTTATTTGGCCCTTTTCTGAAACACATTACCGTTATCAGTTAACACTATATACAAATAAGATTAATTATATTTTGTATAAAAAATTGATTAGTACAATCAATATACTATTTAGGTAGGTAGGTTACCTAATTGCATTTTCAGCGTGAGCGCGTTAGAGGCAGCCTGCCTGTCCCATTGCAATCGAATGCTATCATTCTTGAAACTGTTCGGTCTGGATTGGAATAGCTTGATACCAATATATTGACCGGACGGAAGGTATGCTATTACGATGTTCTCCTTTTCTGCGTCTTCTGGTGGGGAAAAAAGAAAACAACTGAGTCAAGAATTACGACGACTAGTCGCATAAAGAATATACAGCGATTACTGTCCAAATTACAATACGCTCAATGCTGTATTTGACTCGAATTAGTCATTTGGCGGTTTTCGAAAATCTGTCCTGTTATTGGTTCAAGTTCTTAATGATAACAAAGTCATATATCTATATTAGGGTTTTCGCGTACCCGGCTTTTTTTGATACCCGGGTATCGGGTATTATTTTTTCACATACCCGGGTATACCCGGGTACCCGGGTATGTGCAATTTTTTCAGAAAAAAGGACAATTTTTTTTATAATCATGTTTTATTTGCCTACGAAACAGTGACGTATGTCAATAAGTCACTTAAACTTATTAAATTCTTGTTCTCATTAACTAATTAGGAGATAAAATGACTTTTTGCAAGAATAAATTATGTTATAAAATAACAAAAATATAAATAAACATTCACACTCAGATAAATAGTCTTCTTTTCTTAATATTATAAAGAGAAAAGATTTGATTGTTTGTTTGTTTGCTACAATTTCACTTAAAAACTACTAGACCCATTTTTAATTATTTCCCCATTAGAAAGCTACATACTTACCGAGTAACATAGGCTATATTATATTTTCAAAAAAATTAGACATCCCTACCCTACATAAAATGAAACAATGTAACCCAAACTATCAAAATTTTGCCTATAAAAGTTATATTTTTTGCGTGCGCTGCGAAAACTGTTGACGATGTATAAATTAGCGTTCTATATATTAATAGTACCTCTAATAGTATACTCATGATTGCGAAAATGGTCGGGGCAAACAGAGCAGGCATCTAAAGGCAACCCCTCGCTGTAGACTTCTGCAACATATGGAGACTGTATTCCAACTTAAACGCCGACCACTTCCATCTTGAGACGGCGAAGCCGGCCTTGCTCGTTATAACCGAGACCCAGGTATCGTGTCTCCGGCGGACACCTCATTCCTCTCCTACCCGAGGTAAAAGTTGGAACATTCTTTTATACCTTGAGTACCTTTGTACCCCAAAAAGACTCAAGTTTACGCGTTAACCCCTAAAAAGTCTCCTTTTGTCATATCCCCTGATTTTGAGAACACTCCTCTCCCTGCCACAGCCAGTATCGGCGTACTTGGCGTCGAGATTTCGAACGTCGTTCAGTTCCGCGGTCAATTGGAATTTTAAGCCAAATTGGCTTCCAAAAAGCTTGGAGTGCTCAACAAGGCGAGACAGTCCATCGCCTAAATCTTTAGTAATAACAGCCTGTGAATGTCCCACTGCTGGGCTAAGGCCTCTTCTCCTCTTTTTGAGGAGAAGGTTTGGAGCTTATTCCACCACGCTGCTCCAATGCGGGTTGGTGGAATACACATGTGACAGAATTTCGGTGAAATTTGACACATGCAGGTTTCCTCACGATGTTTTCCTTCACCGCTAAGCACGAGATAAATTATAATCACAAATTAAGCACATGAAATTCAGCGGTGCCTGCCCGGGTTTGAACCCACGATCATCGGTTAAGATTCACGCGGTCTTACCACTAGGCCATCTCGGCTTCTCGCCTAAATCTTTACAAGGTGCAAATTCGGCCCCACATGGAGTACTGCTCTCACCTCTGGGCGGGAGCTCCACAGTACCAGCTTCTTTCTTTTGACCGTATTCAACGTAGATCAGTTCGAATTGTCGACGATCAAGCTATTACCGACCGGCTTGATTCTCTGGATTTGCGTAGAGATGTTGGGTCACTTTGCATCCTCTATCGCATATATCATGGGAGTGTTCTCAGGAGTTCTCAGTTTGGTTTAGTCCCGGCCGCTGAGTTTCACCACCGGACATCGCGCCAGAACTCAAGATTACATCCTCACCACCTCGATGTCTGGAAGTCTACAACAGCCTGTTTCCTAAGGCATTTCCTGTCTCGTACAATCACTCTGTGGAACCAGCTTTCACCGGCGACTTTTCCGAACCGATACGACATAAAAACCTTCAAGAAGAGAGCGTACAAGAAGCGGCAACGCACCTGCATGTCCTCGGATGTTGCAGATATCCATGGGCGGTAGTGGGCCCTTTCCACCAGATGAGCCTCCTGCTCATCTGCCTCCTCTTACATAAAAAAAGAACTAAAAATACTTTTATCTAACGCTGCTTAGTAATAATTTTCTGAGAATTTCTTTGGATTCTTTGATCAAAGTGGGTACCCGGGTACCCGGATCCGACACGAAATATTACCCGGGTCCTAAAAATTGCAAATACCCGGGTATACCCGGGTCCGGGTACCCGGGTAGAAAACCCTAATCTATATTAACATATAAAGCTGAAGAGTTTGTTTGTTTGATCCGGCTAATCTCAAGAACTACAGGTTCGAATTTAAAAAATCTTTTTGTGTTGTATACCTAGTCCTTTTATCGAGGAATGGTCTAGGCTGATTTTTATTATTTATAAACGGGTGAAACCGCGGGGCACAACTTGTATATTATATTTAAAATCATATACAATAGTCATACTACTATATTTTTACAGGATCTCTTAATGATGAGTGAGGTCAGCCATCATTTTATTATTGTTCCACACCAACATACATTCTTTTATATTACATGTTATAGTTTTATTTATATAACATTTCTTAAGCTAATATTTAAAAAAGAAATACTAAAATATTTACCTTTTTAAAACAATATTTTTGATTAATAAAATTTAACAAGAAAATACAAAAAAAATATTTGATATATTATATTTATTTACAAATTATAAATTCACTTTGGAGTATTCATATTTATGAATAATTGATTTTCATTCGGGTACATTTCTAGAATTAACTTAGCTGTCTCATTAGCTTCTTCAATTAAATCAGAATCATGTTCAATGTTTCCAAACTCTTTGATATAATCCGAATAATTGTAATTCAATCCCATATCACCGAACAGTGTTGACATTGGTACCAACTTTTTTGGTTTCTTAATCATTTTTGTTTCAAACAATTTACAAAAATCATCACCATTAGGTATTTTATTATCGACAGTTTGTTGAGATAAGTCATTGTTATTATTATTAATATCGTTACTAGTTAAAGAACCTATTGTGAGTTGAACATTTTCACAACTTTTAATATCTAAATTTTTATATGTTTTATTCAATGATACAACAGAACAAATTGAATTGTTACGAGAGAGTTTATTTGATGCAGATATTTGTGACATATTCTCTGAATGCAGCGATGTTTGAGACGCATATAACAATATATCATCGTCATTCAGGACATTATAAGACCCCAAGATAAGTCCGTTGAATGAGAATTCTTTATTTGAATTTAATTTTGGCGGTTTATTTTGATATATATTATCTGTTGCATGCTGTATTTCTGTATCTGTAAATTGTTTATGTAATTGATTTGGATTTAAATATGGTGAAGTAATTTTATTATTTTCCGTAATATTTTTATGACATGGATCGGTCTTCATTTCTTTGTTCTTATTTTTTCTTAAATTCTTTACTGGTGGTATAAACTTTTTTTTAGTTTTTGTCAGTTTTAGGTTAGATTTGTCTTTGGGTGGTGTTTTTAAGGTTTCCTTAGAATTTAATGAATTAATTTGAGCTATATTGTTTTGAGTCGAAGATTTGGTTTCTGAAAGGTCCGAAAGGTTTAACTTCACTGTGTATTAATAATAAAATACGTAATAATTAAAAAACAAAACATAATATTATTTTCTATAATGTGTAAGTAGATGTATGTAGCTTTCAGTTCATGTATAACAAAATATTCATAAGTTACATTTTCAATAAAAAAAAAACAAAACTAGTTATATAAAATATACAAATGGTAAACATTTAAGACTAAACTATTTACACGATGTTTACGTTTACCGCCAAACAATAGATGAAACAGAATTTATAACGCAAAAACTCAATACCACGTGATCTAATATGAATCGACGATTTTCAATTAACATACGCGAGCTAACGCGAGCATTATCTTAAATAAAATAGGCGACGATGTCATAAATTACAAAACAAAAACATACCAGTTTCACTAGATTGACTTTTAAGCAAGTCCGTTTCATCTCCAAAGCAATGAAAGTCTTCCGCAAAGTTATCATCATACTGACTGAATATGGCTTCGTCCATAACAAATCCATCGTAGATATTAGACATTCTTGTTAAAACTTGTAAAATGTTATTAATATTATTTATTTAGCATTTTATATAATTACGATGGTACAAAACAGCGTTAAATTCTTGTTCTATTTTCGCGCTAATAATGAAATTTAAAAATCGAAAACCTTTTGAAATAACAAATTTGTATTTTTTTTTTTAAATTTAAGTTTAAGATTTTAATGCAACAGCCAAATTTATTTTTATCGAATTTATATTTACTTTTTATTAATTATTTTATTATGATACTTTTTTATAATTTGTTTTTTTTTTCTGTATTAATATTAAATATGTTTAAATAGAACTTAATTTATCTTACCTGGAGTATAAGGCTCTTTCAAATCTTCGAGTTCGGACTGTAACAAAAATACGTTGTTATAAATATTTTTAGAAAAAAGAATTGATTAAAGATCGCAATATGTTTATTGGTTATATACATATATTGTATATAATATGCTATCTATATAAATATACATATTATTAATTTTTATAATCTAATAGTTTCCTGTAACAAATTCTAAAATCTACTTCTATATAATCTTTGCCAGTCAATAAGTTTAAAACAAATATATATAATAAAGCACTAATCAATTCATCCTTTCCTTTATCAGAATCTGCTAGGATGCTCCTAGAATTTTATCTAATAGATTTAAATACTAAGTAATGTGTAAAAAAGGGAAGAAGGAACAATGGGACTGTCGTGCCTGTGTAGGACAAAAGTCCCTAAATTAAGAAAGAAAAAAAAAAAATTCATCCTTATACATTGATTTCAAGCATATAATTAACAAATTCAATTTATAAAGAAAAATAACTGAATGTCATATAGGTTGAATGTGACGAGTGTCCCCGTATGTCCTACAACGAAATGTATCAAATGTGTACACATACCTGTGGTACGGCGTTAAAGTGTTTGATATTCTTCTCGGCCTTGTCTTTGGGTGGATCGACCTTATCTTTCTCCTTTTCTTTTTCTTTATCTATTGGCGGGGAGCCCCCGCGACGTTTCTTCGGCGCTGGTGACGGGAGGGTGGCGTTATCCTCTGTCTGTTCGTCTATGTATCTATATTTTATAAAATAAAATTTTAGTATGTATTCTCCTGATTTTAATTTTAAAGTAAACACAAATATTAACTATTTGAATATATGGCACTTAAACCAATTAGCGCCAATGGCAATCATTTATTAATTAGTGCCGATTTAATCAGAGCATCAATTTGACGCCTAGAAACATTATCTTGACAAAAATTGGAACACTGCCCTAAAAGTATCATTACATTATTTAAAAAAAAAAGACAATTTTTTTTTTTTACATGTTTGTCATAATCGCATACACAACTCAGACTTAAGTAGTTTCATATCGGCATTGACTTTATTTATCTATGGATTTTCAGGACAATGATATAATCTTACTATCATTGTGGGTTCAAAAAATCCAAAAAAGCATTATAACTGGAGAATTTGAGTTCAAAATGTATAGTATGCTTAGGTGGAATAGAAAACACATCATGTAATACTGTCTTCCCTTACAAACGTTAATTGAAATTTATTTATATATATTAACCACATACATTTGTATATTATAATAACTTTTATTGTATGTTTTTTTAACCGACTTCAAAAAAAGGAGGAGGTTATCAATTCGTCTGTATGTTTTTTTTTTTTGGTGTTGTTACCTCATAACTTTCGACTGGGTGAATCGATTTTGATGATTTTTTTTTTATTTGAAAGGGGTTGCTCCGAAATTGGTCCCATTTTTTTTTAGTCCAGTTTCGACACTGGCATCCATGACAAAACCGTATAAGTCGTAAATTTGCATAAATATGTGCGCGACAAATGGACGAATAACTCGATATCTATTCAACCGATTTCGATGATTTTTTTTTTATTAGAAAGAGTGTACTTCAAGGGTTGTTTGATAACAGTTTGGTTAAATTCTGATTATAGGATCCATGACAAAGTAACGGAAATCTTCAATTCTTAGTAGCAAATTAACGATACACGGCCGAATCTTTTATAGGCTATCTAGATTTTTCATTCACCTACCATAACATCGTTATGATCAATTAATTGTAGTACTATTGTATAAATCACTTCTTTATATACCGTCAATAGTTTTCGCAGCGCTCGCGAAATAATAACTTTTATAGGCAACAGTTTGATACGTTGGGTTACATTGCTCCATTTTAAGTAGGGATCTATAAGATTTTAAAAATATAATATAGCCTATGTTACTCGGTAAAAACGTAGCTTTCTAAGGGTGAAAGAATTTTTAAAATCGGTCGAGTAGTTTTTGATTTAAATCGTAATAAAAAATCAAACAAAAATCAAATCCAATCAATCCTCTTTATAATATGAGTTATACATGTAAGCATTAGTATATATGTATATGTTTGTAATTGAAACATATTTGAACATCTCCTAAAAGTTGAGACCAATTTTCAAAATTATATATATATATATAATCGTATAAGTACTCTTATATACATGTTATATTTATGTATATTTATATATTGATTACTAGTGTTTTTCCCGCGGTTTCACCCGCGTAGTTCCTGTTCCCGTGGGAATATAGGGACAAAGTGTAGCCTATGTTACTCCCTGATAATGTAGCTTTCCATTGGTGAAAGAATTTTTTAAATCGGCTTAGTGGTTTAGGCGTGAAAGCGTCACGAACAAACTTACTTTCGCATTTATAATATTAGTTAGGATAATATAGATACTTCCCCTTTTTTATTAATATACAGACATTCCGTCATATTTTATGGTGAAGAATGGTATAACACAACATCTTTAAACATACAGTTTATTTAATTATTACTAGAAATAATTATTTGATTATGTTATGGCTGCCCAACATCCCACCAACTAAATCTATTTAATCAAAACATGTTAATTTATATTCATACATTTAACCATATTAACTAATAGTACCTGGATGACCGCGCTTTGCTCGGTATTTTTTTATTGGTAAATTGTGTTTTTTCGAAATTATACAACGCCATCTACTGGAGTAGCTTTAGTGTTGTTGTGTCGTTGCTCTCAATTAAAAAAATACTCGCCAATAGATGTCAGGACGAGTTATTGATTATTATCGATAAAGTTGATTATTGAAAATACGATGAAAATGACATTTTCTAAAAATGAAACCTAGCTAGATCGATTTATCGCAACCGAAACCGCCAGCATACTAAATTTCTTGAAAATCGTTGGGGCCGTTTCTGAGAATCAGATTATATATATATATATACAAGAATTGCTCATTTAAAGATATAAGATTTATTAAGTAAGTACCAAAATGCATTTTTCTTTACGTTTCACTATTTTATTTAAATAATAATATAAACGGCGCTGTCTCATATGAGCTGCACGTTTAGTAGGTCTACCCATATTCTACAAATTAGTGAGTGTACTTCAGATTCACTAAAAATCGAAAAATAAATAAAAATTTTAACAAAACAAAAACCGACTTCATAGGAAAAACAAATTAATATGCACTAAAAAGTAAAAAAATAATTGCGTATTCTTCTATAATTTGATAATTAACTTACTATTTTCTACTCAACAATATGTAGGTACGAATGTATTGTGTGGTTGATAATTTATTTACAATTATTGTTATTTTTGGAGTCGATGTCAGCTAAGGAAACACTATAATATACCTAGCAATAATAATACGAGACTCTTTTAAAAACAAACAAAAACATACACATAACAAATTGACTTTTATTCGCCTCGTAATGTTGCGCGTGCGACACAAGCACATCTCACCTATAACTAACTATGTATGTAGTTATAAACCCACCTTGGCTGACATCGACTCCAAAAGTAACAATAATTGTAAATACATTATCAACCACACAACACATTCGTACCTACATATTGATGAGTAGAAAATAGTAAGTTAATTATCAAATTATAGAAGAATACGCAATTATTTTTTTACTTTTTAGTGCATATTAATTTGTTTTTCCTATGAAGTCGGTTTTTGTTTTGTTAATTAACATTATTATAACAGTAACAGCCTGTGAATGTCCCACTGCTGGGCTAAACATTCTCCTCTTTTGAGGAGAAGGTTTGGAGCTTATTCCACCACGCCGCTCCAATGCGGATCTACCGTCAAGCACGAGATGAATTATAATCACAAATTAAGCACATGAAAATCAGTAGTGCTTGACCAGGTTAAAATCCCCGATCATTAAGATTCACGCGTTCTTACCACCATATGCTCGACCGCCTACCTCTGCTATAGATTAGAAAGATACCAACGTTATCCCTTTATACATATAATAATTACCGTTTAGGCCTTATTTTTCTTCCACTCCTGCTAACTATTTCATCTTCTTTCTTCTCATCATCCTTCAATTCCTCTGTCTCGTCTTTCTTTGATCGTCCCCGTGGAGTCTTCGGCTCCTTTGCTTTTAAGGGTTCCTTGGCTGGAGTCTTGGCTGTTGATTTTCGACCCTTTTGCTAGAAAATGAAATAATTTTGAAATAAAAAGAACAAAATCAAATATAACCAAACAAATTAAACTTTTGACTAGGCCAAAAAGCTGTTATATTTTTCATATGTAATACGTACTATGACCGCTTTCCCTTCATCAATAACTAAAGCTCCTGTTTCATCCGAATCTTCGATTCCTGTATCGTTCTGTGTTGTGTTCTGAAAATGTTAATGAATGGAGAAATTATGTTTTACACATGATCTATTGTCAATTCAAAGATTATAATCTCTATTGATTGGATTTTTGTTTTTATCTCAAATAGATAAACAGAAAGCTTAAAATTTTGTGTTAAACTCATAGGATCGGGTTTTTTTTATTGAAAACTATCAAATAGGCCATGAGATGTTAAATATTCACCACTAATAAATTTTCAGTGTAATTACAGGCACAAGGGACATAACATCTTAGTACCCACGGTTGGTGGCGCATTGGCGATGTAAGCGATGGTTAACATTTCTTACAATGTCTATGGGCATTGGTGACTACTTACCATAAGGTGGCCCATATGCTCGTCCGACTTCCTATAAAAAAAAAACTGACCATAGACATTGGCACTGTAAGAAACATTAACCATAGCTTATAACACCAATCCACCAATAACTGGTAATCAAGATTTTATGTCCCTTGAGCCTGTAGTTCAATGACCTTTCAAACGGTTGTCAGTAGAATATGGACGAAAGGCAAGTATCTACCAACGATGCCAACCGGCTCATCATATTTCTAATATTGTTTAATGATACTCACTTCCTCTGCCATTGTTTCATCGGCAGCGGTAGTGTCTGCGGTTGAATCATCCATAGTTTCATTTACAGTTTCATTTATAGTGTTGTTAGCACCTTCAGTAGCCTGAAATAAATTTATATACAATATAAGTAACTTTTTAATTTAATTTTTGTTTATCTGTCGGTGTTAGGCTTCATATCAATTTCGTGATGTTTCATATGAAATAAATTCCATGAAAATCCGTTCAGAGAACAAACACGACACACAGACAGTTATTTTGATAATATTAGTACATGTAGATAGCTGACTGTCTCCCTGACTAAATTCCAAGTATGGGGCCAGAAAAACAAAAATCCCGCTGAGTTTCTTTCGCCGGTTCTTCTCAGGTCAGGTCTGGTGTTTATTTCCGAACCGGTGGTAGATTTATGACAAACAAAAAGAAAGTGCAACACTTCAACATTGAATAAAGGAATTTGAATTTGAGTGGATTTAGAACTATGTGTCGCAGGTGTGTGCCTTTTAGCAATAGGAGGTAATATTTATTTACACCAATTAATATTATAACATCGATATGTACTATGTCTCTTCAATGAAAAAATTATGCCCGGGTAGTTTATATGGTAAAGATAATTAATAAAGCTACTTCTTAACAATGATCAGACTTACTTCTGGCAATCCAACAACCTGTTCCAAAGGCACATTATTCGCAAAGTCATATTCAATCTGCTTAACACCATCGTTGAAGTCCCGTCGCTTAACCATCTTAGTTAGAAATTTATCTTTATTCTCTGCATAATCGAATATCATATTCGGTGGTAAATTTGCTCTGAAACAATGTTATAATAACATTATCTAAATATATTATATATTTTATATAAATAAATATTGAATTTATTTACATAAACCAATGACATAGCTGTCCAGTTTGTTAATTGAAACACATTAATCTCAGGTACTAGCAGTCACATTCAATAAAATATTGGCATCAGTTCTATTTAGGCTGAAAATTGTTTCTTTAATTTTACTGTGTGACTCTAAATAATAACAATCTAGTAAATCATTCTGTATGTTTATGTTCTATTCCAATCATGAGAGGATTAATGACAAATAAAAAATGTTGACATTGAATTAAAAGAATTAAAATTATTATATGTATCAAAGATGTTGTTTCTTATATTAAAAAATAATGATCTAAATTTTTAATATGGCAACAAGAATGATGACAGATACTCATAAGGGCAGGACATTGATTGATTTTTAATTTCTTCTTATGAGCATTCCGTGATATCAAGTTTTTACAATTATTGCTTGTGATTTGGAGCATTATGTAAATTATATATTGTAGATTTATGAGAAAAAGCATTTTGAATGATGTCTTTGATATATAATTCATAAAAATATTAGTATAATATAGATTCATTAGTAACTTTATGCAGTGCAAGCTTTTGGAAAATCACATGGCATATTACATCTAGTCCTGTAACTTGAAAATGAGTTATACTTATGTACTTGTTTTTATACTCATTATTATATATGATATAGGAGTGCATTGTACACAACTACCTAAATATATAAGCTAAACAAAATTGTTGACAATTAAAGTAGGTTATGTATTTCTGTTATTGTATAAATTGCCTGTATTGTAAAGATGAGATATAAAAAAAATCCCACTGAGTTTCTATTGCCGGTTCTTCTCAGGTTTGAGGTGTTTATTTCTGAACCGGTGGTAGATTTATGACAATCAATAAGTAAGTATAACGCTTGAATAGTGAATAACGATTTTGGACTTTGACTAATGTTTATAGGATACATAGTTTTTGTATATAATATTCCTATTTATTTAATGTTGAAAACAACTAGAACATGACAGTAGTCACTGTTAAAAATAAATGTGATTGTTTACTACAGATTACTCAAATTAAGCTATTTGTGTTATCTCACTCAAACACCATTTAGATCTGTCACACTTTTGTTTTTTGTTAATTTATTTTTTACTTTTGTAATCTAAGTAATGCCAATAAAAGTACATATTAATCTGATATATATAATAAATAAAATTCACATTAATATATATATATAATATAATAATGTAAATTCAACACAATTTAATTGTGAGTTTAATCAGAAATAAATAGAGTTTTATTTACTAGTACTTCCCGCCATTTACTAATGGACTATGATGATTTTAGAGCTATGTTTCGAATATGGTTTTTATATTTCCATAAAAAACTTTTAGAAGTCAGTAGTATGTTGTATACAAAATATGCGAATTATATAAAAAAAAACATTAATAATATTTTCTGTATGATGAATAATTAATTTTATACTCTTTTTGTTATCACTTGAAGTATATAAAGCTCTTAACTAGTAATACTAAAATACAAAAATACTGCATACTAATGATATGTATAGTAATCATTACATGAAACTACATAATTATGTAATAAGTAAATAAGTTATTTCATGATTTCATTTTTATGAAACATTGTATAGTTTAATCAAATCAAAATATAACTGCGCCTGAACTCTTTCCGGTCGTGTCAGATTGCCGTCCCATCGGATTATGAGAGCTAAGGAAAAGAGAGTGCACCTATGTTTGCACACTTGTGCACTATAATATCTCCTGCGCAGTTGGCTAATCTCTCTTGAGATTGGCCGCTGTGGCCATATATATTACATGACTAAATTAAATTTGGCCCCGGCCTAGCAAAATAACTGATTTGCAGTACATACGATTTAGAATAAATTTTCAAGTTCCAAAGTAAAGTCCTAAACTAAGCTATATTATGTATCTTGTAGTTTAAAGAACAAGTTATCACCGTAATTAAGATTAAAGATAAACTGTACCCATTAAATGTGATACAGGTCCTATCAATGACAAGAAACACCGCTGATATCAAGACAAAAAGGATCTTGGATACACAGGAGCCCCAAGATTCTAATGTGCCCAGGGCCTCATATATATTTAAGTTGGCCCTGCTTATAACACAACAGTTACAATACACGAGATTTATACAACAACAAATTGTTCTAAATTAAATTGCATTAGGAGCGTTAGAATTACAACCATGAGTGATTTAATTATTTTGTTTATATCACATGTAAAATAAAATAACGCTCAACAAAGCAAAGAAATCCCTGTGTAATTGTATATAAACAGTTTGCTAATAGAACTCATAATACTTATATCATAAAATATTAATAGCATATCAAATGTTGATTGCTGATGCCAAAACTAAATATATGTACAGTGTAAACTCTTTACAACATTATTCTTTATAATGATAAACTCCCTATAATGTAGAAGTTTTGAATTTGGTTGGTTTACCTTAAAACCCACACATTGATAAATTCACTACATATAATGGTAACCCTATAATGATAAAAAAATGTTCGTTCCGTTGAGTTTTGTTATATAGAGTTTACACTGTATAAGTAAATAGCTTCATCCAAAGAAATGAATAACGATTGACATAGAATATGAACTGAGTATTAAGACTTTTTTAATAAATAAAGATGGCAATACTCACGTTTCTCCAGTTCCATAGAAATATACAAAATATCTCTTTCCATTTACTTTTTGAACCTGTTGGAAGAATTATTAAACATTTTTATTTGTTGATTTTTTTTTAATTGTTTCTAAACTCATGTTATCTTATCAAGAACAACATATCCTCATTAAGATACAATTACATTGATAACATTTTATAATAAAATAATGTCAGAAAAGTGTAATTTTTATGTAACTAAGTAATATATTGAAGTTTTTGTTTATTTCAACAGTTATAAAATTTATTATGTAGTATTTAAAATTAGCTAATTTGAGGGTACGACTTTACATTAACTGCCGTCGAGTTGGGGGTTGATATTTTTTTTATAGAAAGGTCACATTATTATAAACACACACACAAAGTTTCAACGTACGGAAACGCGTAGTTTTTGAGAAAAAAAATTTTGAAAATTGATTATTTTTGAAATATTTACGTCAGTCTGCTAGGGACTTCCGTCGAGTTGGGGGTTGATAATTTTTTTACATAAAGGTTACATTATTATAAGCATACACACAAAGTTTCAACGTACGGAAACGCGTAGTTTTTGAGAAAAAAAATATTGAAAATTATTTTTGCAATATTTATGTCAATCTGGTAGGGACTTTGACAGATTACGAAGTTTCGTTATACCTACGGTTAAGTTGACAAGTTCGGAAACATTTAATTTTCTATAAAATTTAAGTAAATATTTATATTTTGTATTTATTTTATAGTATAAGTATAGTAAATTACAGCATTATTCGAAAATAATCGTAATGTTTCACAATTATTATTATATTAAAATGTGTAGTGCTCACCGTCCTTGTGGAACAAAACGTAAAACTGACGCCATTTTGTAATGGCGTTTGTAATTGTAATTAAATACAAAATATAAATATTTACTTAAATTTTATAGAAAATTAAATGTTTCCGAACGTGTCAACTTAACCGTAGGTGAAACGCAACTTCGTAATCTGTCAAAGTCCCTACCAGATTGACATAAATATTGCAAAAATAATTAATTTTCAATATTTTTTTTCTCAAAAACTACGCGTTTCCGTACGTTGAAATTTTGTGTGTGTGCTTATAATAATGTAACCTTTCTGTAAAAAAAATATCAACCCCCAACTCGACGGAAGTCCTTACCAGATTGACATAAATATTGCAAAAATAATCAATTTTCAAAAATTTTTTTCTCAAAAACTACGCGTTTCCGTACGTTGAAACTTTGTGTGTGTGTTTATAATAATGTGACCTTTCTATAAAAAAAATATCAACCCCCAACTCGACGGCAGTTAATGTAAAGCTTAGCCAATTTGAGTTCTATCTCAATTTAACTTCTTTCGTATGAAAAAGACCAAGTATTTAAATGAAGCAATCGCGTTAGCAAAGAATAATACTAATAAATACCATTTTGATTTATTACATCAGAACATTTCTAAACATAAATAAACATCAAGTGGTTTGCAGTGACGATAGTAAGTGAAGCATTTTCGAAAACAATGAAAACGCCGTATAAATCACCCTAACTCAGAAGCGTCACTCTTCGTGACTTACCGCGCGAACTTAATCGAATAAGAATAATGGATTTAGGACAATTTTAACGTAATATAGAGGTAAAAATGACTTACCCTTGCAGGCCATGCTGGGTACCCTTTCACTTTGGCGAATATAAAGTCTCCTGACTTATATTCACGGACTTTTTTACTCATCTTCATGGAGGCTGTGTACAAAATATGTAATACTTAATTGTTGACAATCACCGCTGTATCAACGACACTGAAATAACAGAACAAATGTTATTAATTATGTTTATTAAAAAGGATAACTTATTTTATGGTTTCAAATGTATTAGTTTGTTTTTTTTTAAAGGACGCTATGATAAGAAATAACCTTAAAAATCTTACCGCGGTAACGAAATGACGGCAAAGAAAAGAAATAAACATGGCGTGCTGTAATGTTGCTATATACATTATATAATAGCAAAATCAGACAGATAATATGACATGAAGTTAGTTATACACTAAAGATTAATGATATTGTACAAGTAAAAAGAAGTATACATAATATTTAAAATGGTTACAAAATTTTCAAAATACATACTTTTTTATAGTTATTAAGTACTAATACAATTATTTTGGTTAGATGAAAGATAATTGATGACATATTAATCAATAAAGTGAAATTCCTTATTTCATAATGTAAACTAGTAACTTTTTTAGTTTGTTCTTTTGGTTAACCTTGATTATTGAATCACATGAATTCATAGTCATAATAAATTGTAATTAATATTAACAATAAATATATTTTTTACTAATATTATTTTATTTTGAAATCTGACAATAATTATCAATATGCATTTTTGAATGATGTCTCTACTTTGTCTCTCTTGATTCTTGAATGGGCAACCCAGTTACTATTAGCAGCCGTGTCAGATGGATGCTTTGGGCGAGCATTTTCGCGTAAACTAATTGATTTATTCTAATTTAATTAATGTGAATCATTATGTTGGCGATGAAAGTGTGATGTGAGCCATGCGAAAAAAATATTGTGCTAAAATTGATAAGAGTGACTTCGAAATAGGGGTGTAACTTGAAAACTAAAATGGCTTCAGGAGATAGTGATCATATAGAAGTGATGGATAATACAGTGATGAAGAAGTCAGATGTCGGAACAGGGCATTCGGGCTCTGAAGATGATGGTACGTTAAACAAACTAACAATAGTAAAAACTTTCTATGACATTACTTTGTAATTGTAATTTCGACCTAATTTTACGGCACTTATTTTATATTACTTATTTGATGTTTTGTGTCATTATAGATCGTGATCGAGCTTCGATCGCTGAGAAAAATGCACCGTACGATGTAAGTGACTCATTGTTGTAACATAATTATATTTTCATTCATGCTGGATGTGTTATGTATGGAGAGAAAGTTTGGGGGTATTCATTAGCATAAGAAATTCATTAGAACGGGAATCGCGAAGATAATTAATATTTTGCTTAGTCTTCGTTATATTTCTTTACATAATAATAAATTCTGTATAGAGCTGTGAAGTTGAAACAGTAAGAAATATTTTTATGGGCCTTATACACCAAGATATTAATTAGAGAAAAGAAGTTGCCTTAATAATCTATATCATTAGTCATTCATTATTATTGTATCAAAACAAAAGCATTATAAATTATGCTATCTGTGACTTTTTTTTTTTAAATATAACAGTACTAAATAGGTTTCACTCAGTATAATTATTGATTTTATTAACATTAATTATATAAATATAGATAAGTTTCTAATGTAATTAACCCCATTTTAATATAATATAATTGCAACTTGTTATAATAAATTATAAACATAAAACAAAAGAATTATGTATAGTTATATCAAATAGCCTAGAAATTATTCTAAGTGCTGTTCAGTTTGTAGGAACCAAGCCACTTGGGAAATCATATAACAAGGATACATATTTATTCAAAGCATGATTGATATGATATGATATAATATAAGTAATTATATAACTATTAATTATCTTTTATGAGCTGAATGCAAAAAAATGAGCATGATAGCCTAAGCATTAGCTTTATTGGTAATGCAAATGGTATTATGTAAACATTGTTCTAAATTTGAAGTTTAAATATATATTTTTTTACTTTTTTTTAAAATTTAGAAATGCAATGATATAGACATTATGCTATATATTTGCAATAAACACATGAAATGAATACTATGTCAATTAAAAAAAATACCTTATCAGTTTTTATGTTATACTGTTATCATAATTTTACATATAATTTTTTATATAAAATGTTTTTAATACTGTACATTTGTATTTATTTAAAAAATAGTCATCATTTAAATGGTTTTTAATAGACATACGTTTTGGATTTTATCTTTTCTTTTATTTATTTTTTTGTTGTATATTTTGTCTGCAATGATGCCAATAGTTTATTCTTTCTTTCTTAATTTAATAATAAAAAAAGAGTAACCACTGATGGCATTTGCTTGTTCTCTGCTGTAGAGTACATTCCAAACAGGTGGTACCTGTAAATTTAAATGAATCTTGTGAAGTTTTTTATTTATTTATTAAACTAAATAAAAAAAGTAATAATTGATAAATACTTTAATCAAATAGACTATTATTTGATTAAAGTGTATTTTGTTTATTCAATGTCTAAATGACATGTCTAACGCTAAATGTTTTGCTCTCTCTTTCCGAATAGATATTTATTTATATATTTCATCTTCCTGCCCTTATCCCACTATGTCGGGTTATTTATTTATAGGTACTTCATTTTATAGTAAAGAAAATGCTTAAAACTTATATATATATATTTTTTTATTGCATAGGAAGGCGGACGAGCATATGGGCCACCTGATGGTAAGTGGTCACCAATGCCCATAGACATTGGCTTTGTAAAAGATGTTAACCATCGCTTACATCGCCAATGCGCCACCAACCTTGGGAACTAAGATGTTATGTCCCTTGTGCCTGTAATTACACTGGCTCACTCACCCTTCAAACCGGAACACAACAATACCAAGTACTGCCGTTTTGCGGTAGAATATCTGATGAGTGGGTGGTACCTACCCAAACGAGCTTGCACAAAGCTCTACCACCAAGTAAATGTGTAGAGCAATGAATGGCTTAATTTATTGAAGAAGAATGGGTGAAGTAATTTAATAAGCAGGCAAAGTTTATTTTTCACTCAATATTAGTAACTTATACTGCTTGGTCACGTTCTATTCTCTAATTTGAATGACTTTTTTTAAATTTTATGTAGTTGGAGGGGTAAATGGGCCATCTGAACATAGAAATTATGGCTGTAAGAAGTATTACATGGCTAATGCCGCGCCATTCTTGTGAACTAAGTTACTGTCATGTATCATATTTCATATATCATCATGTTTATGTCACTTGTACATGTTGTTACACTGGCTCATTCGTCCTTTAAATCCTTAAGATGCCAATGTCTATGGGCATTGGTGACCACTTACCATCAGGTGGCCCATATGCTCGTCCGCCTTCCTATGCAATAAAAAAAAAGTGTGTGACAAATCTCACTCTCATACTCCTATCGAACACGTTCAAAAAGAGTTCGAGCGCAGCACACAACACAGTGTATACAACTCCAAAACAATCAATGTTAGTAATATATTGCAATAATAAAATATATAGTTATTAATAATAATGATAAGGAAATCAACATTGTATGTATCATACCAATTTTTCAATTATTATTTGAGTTATCTTTTTGTCTGTGTATCTGTAGGCAGCTGATGTTTGTTTTAAACACAAGAGGTGTTAGTAATCAGTAGGAATTTACTATAAAACAATTTATTACTATAAAAATAAAAATTCACAATAAAATTTTTGACCTATTTCCTAGGATAAGGTTCGAAAAACATATACCCAAAAGAAATGGTTTTTAGCAAAGTTCTGTGTGTATGCGTTTATGATAAACATACAATATACATGGTGGTTGATGTTATGAGGAAAATGTCTTTTTGGTATAAACTTACCTCATTTAAACTTTAGTTGACCAGCAAAATTTGTTATGTGAAGTTGAGTTTAGTTAGTTATTAGTAAAAAAAATATACTAAAATGAGTTTTAAGCAAATGTTTCAATGTTCATTTATCGTTGAAGAATGTGGAAGGAGATAAGACGTTTTTCATATTTGATGATGTAAGTATTCTTTGATATATAACAGCATGGCTAATATGCCTTAGGTGGGTAGGTGTTTTGTGCAAGCCTGTCTTTGTAGGTGCCACTTACTCATAATATAATCTTCCAAGAAACAGCAGCAGTCTGTATTGTTGTGTCATGGTTTGAAAGGTTTAATGAGCTATTGTAACTAAAGGTACAAGGGATTTAACATCTCAGTTCCTAAGGTTGGTGGAATGGTAGGTAATGGTTAATATTTTTTTACAACGCCAATGTGTCTACTTACCTTCAAGTGGTCCATTTGTCGGCCGTCTACAGATTTTATATAATAAGAAACTTTCCTAGGAAGTTATAGTAGGTGTCAAGGACCTGTTGAAGTGTTAATTTGTGTTTATATATCATCTCGTGCTCGGCAATGAATGTGAGAGAGAGAGAGAGAGAAAAACACCTACATGTGCCAATAAGTTCCATAAATCTACCCTCAAGGAGAGGAAGCCTCAGCCCAGTGTTTGGATGTACACAGGTTGTTGTTTTTTCCTTTTAAAGAAATATCCAAGATGCGTTCGTTTCATATCCAAGGTTTGACGTATAGTAATGAACAATAGAACGACGGAAATGAAATTCGAAATCGCACCACGTCTGCCTCTGGGGGACCTCGTGTTAATCTCATTGACATGTGCTTTATGATTGCAGTATGAGTTTTTGTGGATGACTCACCAGATAGTTCATGTTTTGCTCACCAGATAGCTCATGCTTTTCTACCTGTCAAATATGAATCAATTAAACATTATCCATAGTCGTTGTTATTCAAGAAGTTCAGTCACTTTTCAATTAAATCGTTTTGTCAGACGACTTTTTAAACCGACAAGGATAATACTATAGTCGATATTATTAGTCAAGGTTAATTCGCTTCTCGTAAATATTAGTTATATTTTAATTTTCAAAACGTAAATCCTTTAAAAGTATATAACTCAATATACCTAAGTAGTAAAATACATCTTAGCTTAAGGTATTAAATTAAAAGTATTTTAATTCAATGTTAACCAAATAATCTAAGTTTTAACAATAACACACTGACTCACTCACTCGCGAGTGGTAACTGATAAAACAGTCATTGTTATTTGGAGTCAAAAACAAAGCTAACATGTCTAGTGGTTATAATTATTAAGGTTGTTTTATTTATTTTATTTATATAGATGTCGCCACCTGATGGTAATTGGTCACCACCGTCGGTATATATTGGCACTGTATTGCTGGACTAAGGCCTATTCTCCTCTTTGTGAGGAGAAGGTTTGGAGCTTATTCCGTCACGCCGCTCCAATGCGGGTTGGCGGAATACACTAGTGATAGAATTTCAATGAAGTTTGACATAGGTATTATGCAGGTTTCCTCACGATGTTTTGTTCACCTTCAAGCACGAGATGCATTATAATCACAAATCTAGCACATGAAGTTCAGTGGTGCCTGCCCGGGTTTGAACTAACGATCCTCGGTTAAGATTCACGCGCTCTTACCACTGGGCCGTCTCGGCTATACGAGAAGAAATAAGATAGTAAGAAATATGAATCATCAAAAACAAAATACTTTATTCAACATTGAAGCATTACACTACAATTGCTTATTGATAGTCAAACTAGAAACTACAACCGTACCGGTTCGGAAAAGAAACACCCAGCACTGAGAAGAACCGGCGAAGGAAATTTAGAAAGAAAGGAATCCCTTACAACGGTAATAAAACACCATCAAACCAGGTATCTAAGATGAAGATAAGATGATTGATTTATTCGCTATTATACTTCTTGAGACACGAGCGATACCAACTGCTCCAAATTATAATGATGGGCAAAGTAGAGGGCAAACGACGCGCTGGAAAAAAGTCCTGGTTGCGCAACATCCGCGAATGGACGAAGATCGCCAGCGTGGAAAAACGTATTTTGCTTGGCGCGAGACCGCGAAAAATTCGCTGAGCTGACGGCCAACCTCCAGTAGTGGAGAGGCACAAGAAGAAGAAGAAGAAGATACTTTAACAACTATACTAATTTTATTGCTGTTCTAGGGTATGGTACATAGGTACCACCCACTTGTCATATGTTCTACCAGAGGTTAATCCAGACGGATTTTTACAAAGCTCTTTTTTACGACACAGGATGGCTAATTCAACTAATAAATTGTCACTTTATCGCAATCGAATCGTTATCGTTGCCTAGGAAGGTATAGAAGGTGTGAAGAACCTGTTAATGTGTTATTTAGTGTTTATAAATCATCCGTTTTCCTATTATTTAGTTTAATTATCGGCTATTTATATAAATAAATGTTAACATGTAAGTTTGGGGTTTGACATAACAGTATAATATGTAAACATAGTATCGGTTCGAAACCGAACCGAATAAATATAGAATAGTCAAAGTCGGATTCGATTTGAATCGGAAACGTATCGTAGTCATTATAGATTAGTGGAATTGGTCCCCTGTGAAGGTTAATTTTTAAAGAAAACCGTGTTGTTGAGAAGAACAAATATTCCGATTAAAGCTTGCGAAAGGAATGGGGGAGTATAATAACCGTAGGGTCCTGCAATCAATACGGCTTTCGTATCTGATATTTTATTAATATTTGACTGTAGAATATTCGCTTCAGATCTGATTATTAAGTAAGCGTCTCATGGAATAATAATTGTTTACTTGGTTGTAGGGCTTTGTGCAAGCTCGTCTGGGTAGGTACCACTAACTCATCAGACATTCTACCGCAAAACAGCAGTGCTTGGTGTGGTTGTGTTCTGGTTTGAAGGGTGAGTAAGTAAAGTGTCATTACTGGCACACTGGACATAACATCTTAGTCGATGTCCATCACTTACCATCACGTGGCCCACATGCTCGTCGTCCTTCCTATACAAAACCATAGACATTGGCATTTTAAGAGATGTTAACAACCGTTTACATTGCCAATGCGCCACCAACCTTGGGAACTAAGATGTTATGTCCCTTGTGCCTGCAACTACACTGGCTCACTCACCCTTCAAACCGGAACACAACCATAACAAGTACTGCTGTTTTGCGGTAGAATATCTGATGAGTGGGTGGTACCTACCCAGACGAGCCTGCACCAAGCTCCACCACCACGTAAAAACAAATAATAAAGACCAAGACATATGGTGATATACTATTTTGATACGTGTATTTCTTGTATTGTATGTTCATAAAGGTCAATGTCGCATATCACGTACTGTCATTTCACACGATCGTTTTTTTACGATGAGTTACCAGTTTGTTATTGCATAATAGCCCTTACGATACACCAACATACACTTTTATACATGTATGTATATAATATAAGAATAAGAATTATGTACAATGAGCTTCTTGCATTAATAATATCATCGCGTGATATTTCGTTACTTGAACTATTGTTTATATTTTGTAACGGTTTGATATAAATTATATAAAGGTTTACTAGGTTAATTGTTCGTTCTACTTTCTATGATGTATATAATATGTAGGTCTAATATTTGAGTGTGCGTTGATAATATAACACAGACACACAAACTAACACATAAACATGTCAATTACTCGTAACTTAAATAAGATACGCGTTAGTATCGCTTTCATATACAGACGGATCGCTAATATGCAAAAGAATGAAAATAATAGACTAAATATATACACTGGTATACTAAAGCCCCTTTTCCTGATGGTAGGGCTTTGTGCAAGCCCGTCTGGGTGGGTTACCCCTTCCCCCCTTCACTCATCAGATATTCTACCGCAAAACAATAGTATGTAATAGGTATTGATTGTTGTATTTCGGTTTGAAGGTTGAGTGAGCCAGTGTAATTACAGGCAGGACATCTCAGTTCCCAAGGTTTGTGGCGGTGTAAGCGATGGGTAACATTTCTTAAAATGCCAATGTGACCACTAACCATCAAGTGACCCATTTACTCGTCCGCCTAAATATACTACAAAAAGGCCTATTTTATAAAGTAAGGTTTGGAGTTAACCACCACGCCGCTCCAATGTAGATTGGTGGATACATTTGGAAGATTTTTAACCGATACTCGCTGGTTTCCTCGCGATTTTACTTCATGATCGTAAGACTAATACATATTATAAACACAAATCGATTGATTAGATTTGATCTCGGAATCATCGATTAGGATGTACGTATTATCTAACCACTGGGCTATCAAGTTTTTTTAACATGCGAACTTTACACAAAGTAAACTTTACAGGAATGTTTGTAGCGAGTCATGGTGATTTTAAGTTGATATCATCAATCCTTATCTTTTATATATGAATAGACAAAGACAAAACACTCGAGTACTTTTGTCTCATCGGTTTGTCTATCGATTTTCTATTTAGTTGTCATCTACGTTTTGGTAGCTATTTACGAACTTTAGTGTTATCACGTAATATCATGAACACGTGAATCTTAAACGATGATCGGGAGTTCAAACCCGGGAAAGAACGAAAAAGAAAATCATGTGCTTAATTTGTGATTTATAATTCATCTCGTGGTTGACGGTGAAGGAAAATATCGTGAGGAAACTTGAATGTGTCAAATTTCACTGAAATTCTTTCACATGTGTATTCCACAAATCCGCATTTTTGCGGCGCGGTTGAATAAGCTCCAAAACCTTCTCAAAAAATGATGCCTTAGCCCAGCAGTGGGACATTCACATTTTAGTGTTACTTTATCGCAATCGAATCGAAGCGTGGTCGTTGCCGGATAATCTCAATATATAATGTCGCTGAAGCTAGCCGACAGAACT
Source organism: Nymphalis c-album (assembly GCA_963151315.1). NCBI lineage: Eukaryota > Metazoa > Arthropoda > Insecta > Lepidoptera > Nymphalidae > Nymphalis > Nymphalis c-album. The sequence continues at coordinate 4,089,839 of OY720614.1, forward strand.
AGCCGACAGGTGACATTCCTAAGCCTAAACTTTTCTACATGACTGTACTATTATAGTATAAGATGAAAAGGATAATATATATATTTGTAAATGACGTTACTGTTGTTAAGAGCCATTGTTTAATTTATTTTTTATTTGTGAACGTCGTATTATGTCAAAAGTCCAAAATTATAAGTAGGTATTATGTGTTTCATATAATATACATTTAACAAAATTATTAAATATATTTTGAAATTATCTCTAGTAATTATACTTTAAATGTTAACAGGTACATATTTTATTATTTAATAATCTTGATGTTTTAATTATGTAATTAAGTGGTTTTTTTTTATTAATTAAATTTGAATGCGACTTAACGTTCGCTTTTGGTCATAGACAAGATACAATTTTTAATTAACTATCATTGAGGAAAAGTATTCTAAATATAACTTTCGAATCGAGATTTAATTCGAGATTCGAACGTATTCGCTATTAATGAACAAATATTAGCCTAACTAATATCATAAATGCGAAAGTGAGTATGTTTGTTTGTTTGTTACGCTATCGCGTCTAAACTACTTAACCGATAATAATGAAATTTTGAATACACGTTGTCATAATTACAGAAAATTACAGGGTAATGCTTCCATTCTGCGGGCGAAGCCGTAAGCGGAAACTGTTATTATTGATTATGATCAAAAATACATAACTCTTTTCTTAATATATATTATAAACAAACACGACCTTGTTACAATTATTTATGTATGTACATATGTATGAATTTATGTAAGAGAACAATGCGGAATAACCCGTAGCCTGGCGGACAGCCAGTTCGATTCCCTAAATGGACATATCGTGAGATCGTGACTCATATGCTATTCGCATAGGACATTGACCTCAGTTTTATATATAACGATTTTTCTCACATATATACCTATTTACTTCCCAATCGTAATTGCATAATTATATATATATATATATATATATTTATCGTTATAAAATAACTTATTAATGCTTTGGTTATAATTGTTTGGATTTTAAGGGTGAGTGAGCCAGTATAAAAATAAAAAGTTGTATTTGTGATACTTGCCCGTAAGCCCAGGGTGTGACCCTGGGTGAGTCCCAGTATGATGAGCGGCATCGTGATGGTATACCATTACTCATCGATACTTAGTATTGTTTCGTTCCGGTTGAAGGATGACTGAGCCAGTATAACTACAGCACGAGGGACATATAACATGTTAGTACTTCAGGGTTGGTGGGTTGGTCTACGGACGGCTGTGACCACTTCTCAACATAGCCCATTTGCACGTAAAGTAAAAAAAAAGTAAAGTAACAGCCTGTGAATGTCCCACTGCTGAGCTAAGGCCTCTTCTCCTTTTTTTTTTAGGAGAAGGTCTTGGAGCTTATTCCACCACGCTGCTCCAATGCGGGTTGGTGGAATACACATGTGGCAGAATTTGAGTGAAATTTGACACATTTTCTGAATTTACAAGTGCTTAATTTGTGTTTATAATTCATCACGTGCTTAACTCATATAAAAGGGCTAAATTCAATGTGGGAATGTATGTACTGCCTCAGATTCTACCACTGGTTCAAACTTTGTATATAAGTTAGTTAATATGTATTGCTCATTGTACAAGTGAACTGTAAGGTTCTTTGTCTATATAAATAAAATGATAGACGTCTGCAGTTGTGCACGCATCGCGGAAAATCTACTGGATAGATTTCAATGAAATTTTCTAAATTTTATTTCATAGACACTTGGCCCTTATCAAAAGAAAAAATGATTGCGATATCTTCATTTAATAAAAAGTTATTAAAGTTTCAAGAAACAACGATTCGTATATGCACTTCGTGTTCGGTGATGTATGTTTAAACAAAGTATATTTTTGCTTGCGATCTTTTTGATGTTTTTTTCCTTCGTACATGAGAAAATTTAGTTAATATATCAAGCAACGCGGACGAAGTCACGGGTATCAGCTAGTGAGTAATAAAGGTCTTTAACCTGAATTCAAAATGATGTTAAACCTGCAAGAAGCTCGGTACATAGTTACTCTTTCACTAATTTATCCATTCCACCTCAGATATATTTTATTTGGCAACGCAACGACGGTGTCAGTAAGTGGCTCATACTTCATGTATATGGCAATCTCTTTGGGTAGCGGTGATTATTTGCCATCGGAGACGAGCGAATGGGCCCATTTTTCCGTCTGCCTCACTGCTATAAATAATAAAATGCTACTAAATCTCGAATGGGGTCGTGGGTACAAACTTAATGCCGAGTAAGAAGGAGATAGTTATACAGGATTACCGATTGGTTTTCATTCTCATTAACATTTTGAAACCGAAAGTGAGTTTGTTTGTTAACTACGAGAAAAAATTGTTCATATAAACGTTGTTTAGCGTGTGTCTATTTAAATGATCTATCTAGTATATATCTCTCTCTCTTTCTCACATCATTATGAGTGAAAGAGAGATAGCATTATTTAACGAATTACTGCCAATACAACACTTATAAGCAAAATTTCGTTAATGTTTCGAATCATTTAAACACTCGATGATGCACGTTTCGAATGTACGTACTTGTATCAATTGACGCTGTTCTACGTCAGTTGATGACGTCACCAATATCTACGATACGTCATCTACACAAATGTAATACGTACGTAATGAGTGCGTTATGTTGTTTATCCTGATCGATTACTGCTAATATGACTTTTATAATAGTTTACATGGTCATCGTGTTATATTTAATTGTTGCTTATATAGTAAGAACAATTTCGATTATGTCGATTGTTGAAGAAGTTATAGCAGGTTAACGCAAACTATACATTGTACATACTCATGTTATATGTACCTACTATGACTGCCTCGTTGGTCTAGTGGCTACATGTAAGGCCGCAGACACGGTGGTCCTGGGTTCAATTTCCAGGTCGGGCCAATAAGCCGTTGGTCCTGCGCCTGAACTCTTTCCGGTCGTGTAGGATTGCCGAATGCCGTCCCATCGGGTTATGAGAGTAAGGGAATAGAGAGTGCACTTGTGTTTGCGCACACACTTGTTCACTATAATATCTCCTAAGCAGTGGGCTAATCTGACTTGAGATTGGCCGCCGTGACCGAAAATCGGTCAGAAGTACCTTATATATGTACCTACATATAGCTAATTAACTAAAATAACTGAATATTTGGCTGTATGATTTTTATCATATCAGTCTCGTCGTTATCAGTCATCAGACGAAACTGTTTAAAATATCATTCAATAACTAATAAGATAAGTTAGACCGATAGTTATTATTTATAAATATTTATACCAAATAAATCAGATAATATATTATATAATACTAGCGGTTCACCCGCGGCTTTCCGCGCGATTTTTTTATACTAAAGTTTCCGACCCATTTCACCCGTTTGGGGTTAAATTTTCAAAAATGACAAAATAAGTATGCCTTTATTTTTACTCAGAAGCTTTAAAATTAAATTTCATACTTATATCAAAAATGACGGACCTTCAATACAAACTTTCAACCCCTATTTCACCCTCTTGGAGGGTAAATTTTCAAAAATATTGAAGTACATATTTATTTATTTCTAAACAAAAGCTTGAATATAAGAGTTCATGCTTCTTAGATAAAAAAATGACCAACTCTCCATATAAACTTTCAACCCCAATTTCACCCTCTTAGGTGGTGAATTTTGAAAAACTATGACAATCGGTTGAACGGGGCGAAAGTCGATACTTTACAGCGCTGCCTGGTGGCAAGTTACATCAATGGGCACATCATATAAACCTTCTCCTTGGAAAAATACATATACCTACATACCAATTTTCATAATGATCGGTCAAATAGTTTCTGAGTTTATCGATGTCATACATATACAAACATCCTCTTTGATATATATAGATAGATATATATAGAATTATAGATAGATACTAAACTTACGTACTTACTTTTGTTTTTGCTTCGTAAATTTTCATCTGTCACGAAAGTCAATGAGTTGTACCCCCCAGCTCAATTAATAATATCATGTATGTCGTTGACTCGTATTTATGTTGGCGTGTGAATGGTCGAAACGTAGGCGGTTAGGGGGAAGTTAAACGTCACGAACACGGTTGGTAATTTTCGTACGAATTCTATTTTTAAAATTAATTTATTTCTGGTTGTATTTTTTTTATACTTCTAATACGACTCCCAACGAGGTTGCGTTAAACGTTTAACGCTACCATGTAGGGGGTATGAAAGCATTGTTGCGTTAAACGTTCAACGTTCCTGGGGAGGGGAAATAGGAATAATAATAATGAATTCTACTTTACCTTAAATTCGAATGTGTCAGGCGCAAGTCACATTCATTGTCTAACTGTGTGATTTATTTCAAGGTTGTGGAGCATCTTTTTCTATATAATTTCTTACCAAATTCCGACCTTCGATTGCGAGAGACGACCCTTAATCAATTCATTAATATAATTTAATTTATAGTGATGAAGTTACTGATAAGTAAAGTACCCAAGGAGTTTGATTTAAAAAAAAAATGTAAATAATCGATCGTTTCATTTTACGGCACTCACGTATAATGTGACTTTCGTAAAATAATTGTCAAATTACAACAATAGTTAGCACCATCACCAAGTACTGTTGCTTTGCGGTAGAATATCTGATGAGTGGGTGTTACCTACCCAGACGAGCTTGCACAAAGCTCTACCACCAAGTCAATTATCCCCTACAGCATCACAAACTTTACCTCTTTATAATATTAGTATAGATTTGGACATTTTTTGTGAATGCATATGCGTATAAAAATATATATAAAAATTAAATATAGTTCAAAGTTAAGATAAACGATCATACTTATAATAGTGGGTGTTTAGTTAAACACCGATTGCACTCTTCTCTCATCGACGATTTCATATTTGAAAGAGGAAGACACATCATTGTCTTCCAATCTCTCCCCTCCCTCTTCACTTAAACAACATAATATAAGTCTGTAAAATCGATATACTATCATCAGGATAGTGAACGCGTTACACGATAAGGTCATAAGTTAATACATTAATAGCTTATCCGTACATAATGGATAATTCCACACACACACACACACACAGAGACACATAAGACGCATTCCATGTGTACTGATCGATGTTTTAATTTTTCAGCCAGCAGTGGGCCCCCTGGGGGCGATCAGCAAGGTCCACAAGTCCGACCGTAAGATCGGTCACCGGCGTGTCGGGGAGGGGGGCGAGATTACGTATAAGAAGATTCAGTCTTCGCAGATTATGGGATCTATTCAACTAGGTAAGTGTTCACAGGATATTACAATAAATTTTTTTTAATTTATTTATTAAAACCCGATGTATCTCAATTCTATAACATATACAGGGTTATTTGTAATGACCCAGCAACCTAAGGACTAGATAGCTAACACCATAAGCAACAACTTTTGTTCTAAGAGTTCGGACATAACAATACATGAAAATAACCGTGTATATATTATACAGGATGAAACAAAATTCATGTCCGACCCGACAAGTGGTTATTAGGTATCGTGAGTCGGTTCTATTTATGTAAAACATTTTTAAAATATTATGTATAATGCAAAATGTTGGTCTAAATCAGATGACTTAATAAATGAAAAAACATCGCCTGAGTCGTTTAGTATGAGAAGAATTACGAACACACGCACGGACGGACACCTTTTACATCAACATCTGTAAAGTATTTAGGTACCTACTATTATGTGCCGTGCATTGCACGGGTAGAATAATGTTCTGTATAGAACGTTTATATCGTAATATATTATAATTACGTTTCGACTTTTTAACGAATTCAATTGGCATTATTTTTTTCTTACATTTCCATCAATCATCTGATTCTTTTAAGCCAATTTACAAAAAAAAAAAAACTTATTGAATTATACACATAAAGCTTCCTCGTGAATCACTCCGTCCAATAGTGAAGACCGTATGAAAATCCATTGAATAGTTTTTGAGTTTATCGCAGACACACAGACTTTATCGACTATCTTATAATATTATGTAGTGATTGTTTTACGTGCCTTTGTGCTGTCGGATGTATGCTATCAACAAAACAACGGACAGAATCGTCTAATCTCTTACATCTTAAGTAACGTTAAGATTTTATAACGGTTCCGGGTGTAATTATAGAAGTAAGATAATTATTATAATTTGTATTGAAAAGAAAAACATTTTTGCATTTGTTAAATCATTTACGTTTAAATATCTACTTTGAATCAATATTAATCTATTGTAAAGCCTTATGTATTAATTAATAATTTTAACATTTATAAATAGAATAACTTTCTATTCTATGTCAATATAGGATGAGCCAAATTTTTTAAGGTTTTCGTAGGCGGACGGACAAATGGGCGACTTGAGGTTAAGTGGTCACCAACGTTCATAGACATTGGTATTGTACGAAATGTTTAGCATCGCTTACATCGCGAATGTGCCAACCACCAACCTCGGGACTAAGATATTAATTTATTTATTTATTTTATTTGGGAAACAAACAGTACAATGAATCCTTAAAACTATAACATAAAGTTAGCACACATACCAGTAAAGTTTCCACTTATAACTAAAAGCATAATAAGAGCAGAACAAGTGTAAAAATAATATAATCATAAAAAAAAAAAACTAAGAAAGAAGGTATTTCAAATAACAAAAATTAGGTTTTATGGTTCTAAAACACTAAAAATAAGCTTCCTAAAGTTAGCGACTGATTCTTTAAATATATCAATTCCGGTAAATTTTATGTTATATTCTTTACAGACTCTATATATAAAAGAATTTCGCGCATAATTAGACTTTATTAATGGCAAACTAAATAAAGACTTATCTCTTGTTCGTACATTAGGACACCTGAAAGTTAAGCAATTTAGAAGGTAGGAAGAATCTATATTACTCCTAATTAATTTAAGTAAAAATAGTTGATCTCTCAGTGTTCGACGATCAGCAAGTGCAGTAATTGGAATAATTTCCTTTGTTGCACGACATTTAAAATTAAGGTATTTAATAAATTTTCTTTGTATTTTCTCCAACATCTCGATGTATAAATTGTAGTGTGGATTCCAAATTATAGATCCATACTCCAAAATAGGTCGAACCAATGTGTTATATAAAAGAACGAACGTTGAGTTACATTTAAAATCTTTGCTTACTCTCAAGACAAAACCTAGCATACGGTAGGCTTTAGCTGTTATTTGGATAAAATGTGACCTATAAGTGAGCTTAGTGTCCAAATTTATTCCCTTACCTCGGCCACTCGATTTAAGGAATAGTTATCAAGGTAATAATTGTAGTTGATTCGATTAATGTATATAAATGCTTATTATTATCACGCCCGACGCCTCCCAATGTTCCATCTCGCTATTTATCTTAATCCCTCAAAACAAAGATTCTCGAAACGTATAGAGTGAGTGTTTACATACTCGCTTCGCGTCGTCCCAACCGAGTTTACAATGGCAATGTCTATTGGCAGATGAGATTTACATCAATCGATGCCCGTCCTCCTGTGCCACTTGACACAGAGACGATTTTACTCGCGTCGACGGTGATGGTTTAATAAAAATATATGATGAAGCTTTAAGCTGACTGCCTCGTTGGTCTAGTCTAGTGGCTTGATATAAGGCCGCAGACGCGGTGGTCCTGGGTTCAATTCCCTGGTCGGGCCAATAAATAGTTATTGGGGTTTTCTGTCAGAAAATTCTCAGTAGCAGCCCGGACTCTGGAAGTTGGAAGTGTGTTCACTCCCGTGCCTCGGAAAGCACGTTAAGCTATTGGTCCTGCGCCTGAACTCGTTCCGGTCGTGTCGGATTGACGTCCCATCGGATGATAAGAGCTAGGGAAAAGAGAGGCGCCTGTGTTTGCGCACACACTTGTGCACTATAATATCTCCTGCGCAGTTGGCTAATCTCTCTTGAGATTGGCCGCCGTGGCCGAAATCGGTCTGGAGGACCTTATGATAAAGCTTGTTCAATAATGACATAGTTAAATTTCATCCGACGTAGTATGACTTTACAAGTTTACACTGACTGACTGACTGGCTGACTGATTTTCCAGCTCAGTATAATGTTAAATATTCATGAAAAATTCAGCAGGCGTACTATTACATTCTATTGTCATTCTTCTTTTTTACCACAGCCGAAAACACCGCGGGCGGGTCACGTCAGCGGACGCCTAGTTCTTGGTTCAGATGAATAAAGATAAATATATATTTATCTTTATTTACTTATATATAAACGTCTCCATTGTAATTTGTTTTCTGAAGAACAATGTTAAGTTTATATTTGAATAATATATATTCAAAAATATATTTATATGTATATTGATGTATGTATATATATAATACATTGTTGCCGTTGCCGAAATCTGTCCGGAGTAGTTATAATATTCGAATGTTAGTTAAACAATTGCTTAGTACTTTAAGATATTTTATCTGAATAATCGTGATGATTGTATGAGAACAATGGAATTCACAATTAAAAATAAACTGCGTCACATGAAACTTAGCTTATTTAAAGAATTGTTATGAATGTAATGTAAATAGCAGGTTAATTTATAAGGTAGGATTAATGATAAAAACTTAGCGCAAGTTACGCAATATGGCGGCTTCTATGCCATATTGATTTATAAATGAAAAACGATTATGAACTAGATAAATAGCCCATCGTTTCACAGAATACCGCCTTAGCAGTTAGCTTTTTATGTTTTTTAGATTATCCCGTACAAAAATACACACTCCTAATAATGTATGTATGTTTATATTAAGTTAAAAAGATAGTGGCAATTATTTTTATATTACAGGCAGGCTACGTTAATTTAGTGATTGGGCTCTGTGATTAGTAGGTGTTACCTGTCTCGGGGTGTAGATCACATATTCTATGGCCAAACAGCCACACTTGGCATTGTTTCGATTCGAGGGGCGAATGAACCAGTGGAACTACAGGCACATGGGATATAACACCGTAGTCTCCAAGGCTGGTGGCGCATTGATGATTTTAGGGATAATAGATTCCTCTTGGGCTTCTTTTAGTCCAACCGCCAATCTATTAAAAAAAAAACGCTTTTTTAAATAAATATGGCCTCGTGGTTAGAACGCCTGCATCTTAACCGATGATCGTGGCTTCAAACCCGGACAAGCACCGTTGAATTTTGATGAGCTTAATTTGTGTTTGAATTCGTATCGCGCTTGATCGTGAAGGGAAACATCGTGAGGAAACCTGCATGTGTCTAAGTTCACTGTAATTCTGCCACGTGTGCATTTCACTGAACCGCATTGGAGCAGAGTGGTGGACTAAATTCCAAACATTCTTCCAAAATTAATGATAGGATAAGCCTTATTTTATTTATTTGTATAGATATTGTAATCGCGTATTCGATGATAGCTAATATTACACGGGACGTATTGCCGTCTCATTCTAACAGTGCAATCGCAAAATTTAAACGTAACTCAAGTGGACCGTGGGAATTTACTTCAATCGTGATTAGATAACACGTTACGGAGCATCGGAACGAACGTTTCGTGTGAATGAATAGGTTATTGTTATACGCTAACTGGTTGGTGGTAGAGCTTTGGGCAAGCTCGTCGGTGGTAGGTACCACCCACTCATCAGATATTCTACCGCGAAACAGTAGTACTTGTTATTATATGTTCTGGTTTGAAGGGCGAATGAGCCAGTGTAATTACAGGCACAAGGGACATAACATCTCTTGCAAATCCAATGTCTACGTTGGTGACTACTTACCATCAGGTGGCCCATATGCTCGTCCGCCTTCCTATGCTCTGAAAAAAAGGGGGGGGCGTCAAGTACCCTACGTCCTTCTCTCTATAGCATGTGTTATGCTAAGTTAAATGACGGTCGGTTGAGAACAGAAAGATTCAGAACAGAAAAACAAGAAAACAAACTAACATTCGTATTTATATTGCTAGTGTTTGAAATTGCTGTGTAATTTGATTGTGTAAAGGTATAAAAAATATTTTAATTATTCTTGGTAGTTTTATTTTACGATCCGTTTTTCTATGTTCATATCGCAGTTGTTTTATAATGTGTAAGAATCCCACATAATAGAGATGATTATAAAAAAAATGATGAATTTTATTCAATTATACAGAAACTAGCCTTTTGTGAATAATGTCCCAGTATATTATTATTATTAATCAAAAAATAAAAAAAACATCGGTGATGGAGGACAACATCGGTGGTTAAATGTATACATACATAGAGAAGCTCCAAATCTTCTTCTTAGCCGAGCAATGGTAGATTTAAGGGCTATTACTTTACACAAAGTATATATGACTCAAATAAGCTTCCGTCTGTCTGTTAAGTCGAGTCAAGCGGATCTGTCGTTAATAATTCATTGCATTTTGTTTAACGTGCAAATTTCCCTGACGTCACAACCCGTTATAAAGATTCGAGGTCAGAATACCGTGGAAATTGTGTCATTTAATTGAAAATTTGTCCCAGTTAGGTGAACACCTTGAAAACATAGTAAAGAGGAAATTGCACGTATAAAAGAGAATAACTAGAATCGAATTCGACTAGTAAAATAATAAACGGAATACAAATTTGACCCCTAAATTTGTAGTAATAAGAACTATAGCGGTATAAACGATTAATTCAGAGAAATCTCACTTCTATGCAGGGTCTCCTTACGATTTTTCTGTCGCCACAGAACACGATTTGAATTATAAACGCACCTTAAGCATGAAAACTTAGTGATGCTTGCCTGGGTTTGAAGCTTCAACCATCACTCCTAAGGTCAAAATGTCAATAGGGGGTTTTACGGGCCCATTAGTTTATAGTCGTACCCACTCCTAGCAAAAGTTTTACGCTTAATTTGAGGGGTAAATAATATTACAGTAACAGCCTGTGAATGTCCCACTGCTGGGCTAAAACCTCTTCTACTCTATTGAGGCGAAGGTTTTGAGCTTATTCCACCACTTTCCTCCAACGCGGGTTGGGCGGATACGCATGTGACAGAATTTCAGTGAAATTTGACACAATATGCAGGTCTCCTCACGATGTTTAAATATCAGTAATTCCTAAAACGATCATTGCTATGATTCTATTAAAAAAAAAGAGAAGTAGGTAACTCATGTTACCAAATATAATTTTCAATAACACGATTTTATTATTAGCACGGGTTTACGTGTTCCACGCCACGCTGTAAACATAACTGACAGTTCAGATGTTGTAGATAATGTTTAAAAACGGTTGTGTGTTTACTAACATTGAATTTTTAGTGGCGATTGTAGAATATACACTACGCACGAAAGAGAAAAAACGAATATATAAGGTTCATTTATAAGTGGATAGATAGATTAATTACTTTGATTAAAATGGAGGGAAGGGATATGACGTGTTGGATGTGTTTTTTTTAATCTGTTCTAATTTAATTGTCGAAGACCGAAATGTCGCGAACTTTTCTGATGAGTAGCGTTTTATTTACAAAAATTCGATAAGATATCGCAATTATATTCGATATTCGGAATCTATAAATAGATATATAGTCGCTTATCAGATAAGTAGTAATATTATTATGTAAGAAATAAAGCTGAAATTTGTATATGATAACGTCGTGCATTTTTTCGTTCTCAATTGTTTTCTTTTTCAATTTCATTTCTATACAGAGGCCCTAGCCAAGTTGACATTCTACAATTGTAAACGCTAATAGAAAACTAAAAATTGTATGAGAATGACCACGTGACTTATCGTTGAGAGATGTCATTCTCATACATTAGGGCCTCAGTTTACGACATCTGTCATTAATGCTCGTTTCATTAAAATAGTTGGCGATATCTATATTAGCGACTGTTTTGTAATTATTCACGAACGCGTGATAGAAAGTCACCAATAATGATTATTACTCGTCTCTGGTTGGTTGGAGAGGTCTGTGTTTCGAAAAGTGTAGTATCTGGATCGACGGTATATTCACTAAGGTAGAATAAAAACTAGTTGTGTGAATTTAAAGATTTACATGTTTATCTGATATAGTTATAACGTGAGTTGACTAGATATAAGGAATAAGGTCTCAGATTCAAAATTCCTAGGTTCCTAGGAACCTAGGTCGGACCGATAGTTATTTATTGAGTTTTTGCCGTCGAAAAACTCTTGTGTAGCAGCTCCGAGTTTGTTAGATAGAAAGTGTGTGTCCACTATAAACTAATGAGTCTAGAAAGCTGTAATTTGGATCATAAGTATATTCTGTATCGTATATATTCGTTACTAGCTGTGCACCGCGGTTTCACCCGCGTATAATTAATAAAAATCAGCGTAGAACCTTTCTCGATAAAAATACTATACAACAGAAAAGGATTTTTTAAATTCGAACCAGTAGTTCCCGAGATTAGCCGGATCATACAAACAAACTCTTCAGCTATATTTTTGGAAATTTCTACTTTAAGGGTCTGATTACTTTGTATGTATTTTACTCGTACGAAGTCTGGACGAGTAGCTGGTGTTTTCATACAAATAATGTGTGAAGATTTTAACTGACTATTTTTCTTGTCAAAATATCAGTTTCATGGAAAATAGAATAGTAGTTTTCATAGCTTGAACTGACTTATAATATTCAAATGTTCTAAATCAAATATCACTGACATGCTATTAATATTTATAATGCTTGTATGTCTTATAATTAACTAGCGACCCGCCCCGGCTTCGCCCGAGTAGCAAAGCAAATATTCCTAAAAAAAGTGTAGTAGTAATAAATGAATAATAAGATTATAGCGTTCATACAGACAGACAGAAGCCGCGGGGGACTTTTGTTTTATAATATGAAGCGACGGCATTTTAATTATTTAACAAATAAAAGAAAACACTTATTGTGAGATAACTACAATAGTAAGACATATGGTGACGCGATATTTTTTGTAGACAATTATATGTTCTTCAAAGTGGTAGTACATTGTTTTGTTCTATAATAAATAGTTTTCGCAGCGCACGCCGTGTAAGGATTTTTTAGGTGCATTTTTTTACACCTTGGGTTACATTATTGGACTTTTAATAAGGATCCCCAATTTTTGTGAAAATATAATATAGCCTATAGCCTTCCTTGATATATGTACTATCCAACACTGAAAGAATTTTTCAAATCGGACCAGCGGTTCCTGAGATTAGCGCGTTCAAACAAACAAACAAACTCTTCAGCTTTATAATATTAGTATAGATAAAAATCAGCGTAAAACCTTTCTCGATAAAAATACTATACAACAGAAAAGGATTTTTTAAATTCGAACCAGTAGTTCCCGAGATTAGCCGGATCATACAAACAAACTCTTCAGCTATATTTTTGGAAATTTCTACTTTAAGGGTCTGATTACTTTGTATAGATTTTACTCGTACGAAGTCTGGACGAGTAGCTAGCTGTTTTCGTACAAATAATGTGTGAAGATTTTAACTCACTATTTTTTCTTGTCAAAATTTTAAACGATATCGATTTTGATGAAATAATAGTTTAATGGAAAATCGAATTAGTAGTTTTCATAGCTTGAACTGACTTGTAATATTCAAATGTTCTAAATCAAATATCACTGACATGCTATTAATATTTATAATGCTTGTATGTCTTACCACCTGTATCAATCCAATGTCGGATATAGAAGGCACTATAGTTAGAATTCTGTTAGCGAACTCAAGGCCGGGATGCCTCGCTAATTGATCGTTTGACGTAAAACATAATATATACAATCCTATGTAAGTATATATATATATATATATATATATATATATGTAGAATTTCATTTAAAATTTAATTCATATACGTATTATTATTATTATTTTATTATTTATTATTTCATAGGAAGGCGGTCGAGCAATATAGGCCACCTGATGGTAAGTGGTCACCAACGCCCATAGACATTGGCATTGTAAGAGATCCTTACATCGCCAATGCGCCACCAACCTTGGGAACTAAGATGTTATGTCCCTTGTGAAACTGTACAGATGTGACTGGGTGTGGTGCACTCTAAGGTTGTAGTTAGTTAGTGTAGTATTATAATATAGTTTTATATGTTAAATAGCTACGAGACTTTCTCGTTTCATGTTAATTGATATTTGTTGGAACGAAGTTCTTTTATGCGGCTTACATTAGAGTGAAATGGCAGTGGCCCAAGGTCACGTCATATAACGAAATAACGTTCGTACATCGTGTCCTACCAAATGCTACAAGAAATATTAAAACTTAATCTTTATCACGATTTTCGTGCAAACCTTAGATATATAATAATAATAATCTTTATTGTCGGACATAAGCAAATCCATATTACAAATAAATATATATAGAAAGACTAAATTACTTAATGATATATAATCGTATGGATAATATTTCATTGGATTCAAGTGATACAAAGTAGTCGTTGACTTTTGTCATGAAGAGTAGCATTTCGTCTCATATAAAGTGCCTTCACGCCAGTCAACTCTTCGTTAGAATATCGGAGTCTTATATTTTTTTACGGCCGTTATATATACGAATGACTGCCTCGTTGGTCTAGTGGCTTGATATAAGGCCGCAGACGCGGTGGTCCTGGGTTAAATTCCCAGGTCGGGCCAATAAATAGTTATTGGGGTTTTCGCTCAGAAAATTCTCAGTAGCAGCCCGGAGTCTGAAGTTGGAAGTGTGTACACTCCCGTGCCTCGGAAAGCACGTTAAGCCGTTGGTCGTGCGCCTGAACTCTTTCCGGTCGTGTCGGATTGCCGTCCCATCGGATTATGAGAGCTAAGGAAAAGAGAGTGCACCTGTGTTTGCGCACACACTTGTGCACTATAATATCTCCTGGGCAGTTGGCTAATCTCTCTTAAGATTGGCCGCCGTGGCCGAAATCGATCTGGAGGACCGTATATTTACGAATATAATCTGTATTTCTTTTTTAAATTTAGAATCGAAATTTTAATTAGATTATGTAATACAGTTTATCAATAATAAATCGATGGATTGATATTACGTATTTAACAAGCTGTGCCCCGCGGTTTCACCCACGTGTAATTAATAAAAATGTAATATTAAAAATCAGCCTTGAATCTTCCTCGATAAAATGACTATACGACACAAAAATATTTTTTAAGTTCAAACCAGTAGTTCCTGAGATTAGCCGGATCAAACAAACAAACTCTTCAGCTTTATATATTAGTATAGATAATATATAATTGGTTGTCATAACTTACTTTAGGGAATGCCCTAACTTTGTCTAGCGGGTGATTAGTTAACCAATGCCGTGTCTTCTTCTTTCGTATGTCGAATCAATGATGACAGAAAGAGAGACAACAGTGTTGGTCTTACTAAGAAGGTCTTGCACCAAGTGGGTTCTAACACCGAGTGATCTTAAAATAAGTTTTCAAGCAAGATGTATGAAGTACATATTGAGTCTATACGGCGATATATATAATACGGCGAAAATTTTAGTATTTTTTTTACTAGTTGCTATTTTATCAATTAACTATTTCAAGATCAAAAACTATTGCAATGTTTGAAAAATGAAAACGGTATCTGCGCTGCAAATACTTTATTCTACGAAGCCGATAATCCCTGCTCTATCTCCAATAGTGTTGTAAATATATCGACGCATAAGTTATCGACGGTGAAAATAGTGAAGATAAACCATAGGCGGGTTATTAATAGTTTTGTTAGCTAAAATAGAGTGGATATACTTAGATGCTTTTAGAATTTAAAAAAAAGAAGGAAATTATTCACACTTGGATTAATAAAGAAAACTATTTACCAATCACGATCGAACGTATGTTTGTATAAATTATTGGTTATAAAGTTATAAGGCAGAAGTCTGATCAAGTCGAGCGACGAAGACGAAGTGAGATGATTTTGCTGTTTGCCTAATTATCTCATTATCATAGTAATAATATCATGGGATATTATTGAGACAGACTCGGGACAAACAGACATGTTCATGCACACAAATATCTGTCCTAGGTGGGAATCGATACCACACGACCTGCGGCGCGTAAAATCAAATATCTACCAACCACGCCAACCGGCTCCTCGATACCTAATAATTACGACTTTGGCGTTCTTCCTGGCAACTAACGACCGATCTCGCAGCTGATTATGGTTCTGAATATTCGATAAAATAAATTACAAGTTCATCGATATCGATATTGTTGTTGTTGTTGTTGTGACCGAGAGTCACGATGGTTTAACTTTTCAACTCTATTGACTTAATTAGCCTTGCCCTACCACTTACCCCACCGTCACATAACCTTTTATTTAGTGAAGCCTTTCACTAACTACCGTATAATCGTATTGTCTTTACGTTTCAATGTTAATTCAGTTTTTTAATTTACTAGCTGTGTGCCGCGGTTACACCCGCGTATAATGAATAAAAATCAGCCTAGAAACTTCCTTGATAATAGGACTATACAACACAAAAATATTTTTTAATTTATATTCGAAGCAGTAGTTCCTGAGATTAGCCGGATCGAACAAACAAACTCTTCAGTTCGATGTATTAGTATAGATACGCGGGTTTGCACCCGCGGGGCGCAGCTAGTAATAAATAATATAGTATCCCGTACGGTTTAGTCAGCCTAAGCTGTGATAGCCAACGTTTAAGCACTATTTTTTTTTCTACTATATATACGATTATCTACTACATACTGAAATTCTTACTGAAGAAATTGTTAATATTAAAATATAAATCTTTGATTCAATTTTTTTTTTATATTGAGTTAAAAATAAGCTTAGCTGCACCGCACGAGATATGCACCGGTCATTAATATATATAATAAATACAAATATCAAATAGAAATAGAGTCATTAGTGGCTGCAATATATTCGCCCAGGGTACAGTTATCGGGTTGACGTAAACAAATGGGTTTTGTGGGCGTAGCTCTCACGTTTCGATCGATTTAATTGAACTCTTGAATATTGATACTGGCAACATTGTAAGTCGATGCAACTTGCATGTATGAAAATGACATACAAGTCTGTGTATAAATTGTGTACGCCTTTAATTGACAAATCTCTCTGGTCTAGTGGTTAGAATACGCGAATTTAAACCGTTGATTAAGAGTTCATGGGCCAGTTCTACTTTTACTCGGTGGTAGAGCTTTGTACAAACTTGACTGAGTAGGTACCACCCACTCATCAGATATTCTACCGCAAAACAGCAGTACTTTGTACTGTTGTGTTCCGGTTTGTGTACAAGGGACATAACATCTTAGTTCCCAAGGTTGGTGGCGCATTGGCGATGTAAACGATGGTTAACATTTCTTACAATGCCATTGTTTATGGGCGTTGGTGACCACTTACCATCAGGTGGCCCAAATGCAATGCATGCGCGACACCAACCTAGGGAACTACGATGTTATGTCCCTTGTGCCTGTTATCACACTGTCTCACTCACCCTTCAAACCGGAACATAACAATACCAAGTACTCCTGTTTTGCGGTAGAATATCTGATGAGTGGGTGTTACCCACCCAAAGGAGCTTGTACAAAACTCTACCACCAAGTATAGCCACGAATAACAACAAATAGTCTTATGGTTTTTATATTAATTTCAATTGCAATCGTATCCAACTTAACGTAATACAGTAGCAAGCAATCTATTTACTAAGCAATCTATTAACCGAAAGGTCACCACACACACCACCACTGCGCTTACCATCCATATTCCATTATGTGGATAATAATTCCATTTGACTATAAAATGAAGATTGCTATCAACCCTGGAACGGATGTGTCGTAACAATTAATTAATTAATATTTAAGGTAACTCCATCAGTATATTTAGATAATACATTTAAAAAAAAAATAGAAAAGTATAATGTCATATATGATTATTTGTGTTTATAATAATTTATTATAATACCTAAGAGTTTGTGTGCGTGTGTAAATATTAATAAATCTCGCTGCGTGCGTGCGCGTGTGCGACTATGCGTCTGTGAGTGCGTACCCGTGTTAATTTTTTTTCTTTCAATTTATTTTCGAATGCCAGATCGTAATATCGTATGCGATTATTATTAAGTCTGTCTAGCTGTGTTAACAGAAAAAAAAGTTTTTATAGTCTATAATTATGCACTATAAAGATATTCTGTTATACTTGTTTTTAATTAATACATTTTATTTTTAGTAGTTATTTAAATAAATATTCATAAATGCTTTCTTAATGATTTCACATTTTATTTAATACATACTTATTATTGGAAATGAACATGATTGAAAATTTTAAAAAGTGATAAGCCAAGTTTACTTTGCCGGTTCCCCTCCGGTCCGAGGTACTCCACAGGAGTAAGATTTATTAGACAATTAATCAACTTCTGTAATGCCTATATATTCTAAGTTAAACGCTATGGATGTTGTCCTGCCTGTCAGATAACGTGCTGTTTAAGAAGCTGATCAAATCTGCTTTGGTGACTTCAATTCATCTTACGCGACGTAAGGCATCGTTTGCGAAATTCGCGACCGTATGACAAAGGCAAAAACGTCTATTATCGATTGATATATTTGATGATATTATATAACTATATATGTACATGATTTAATTGACAATTAACATAAAACGCGGCTTCGATAGCGTCGAGTTCGGCATGTAAGACGTACATAAGGCCTTTCAGTATCGAGTATCAACGGTGAATAAACAAAATATATAATATAATAAAGTTTTGGTTTTGTCCGCAAATGTCCATATGAACTTAAGAGTAGTTATTTTGAAATCACAACCAAACGTTTCAATTTTATCTACTTCTATAGATAAGGATGTATAGGGGCTATATAAGATCTTTATATGGATATAAAAGAAATAGGAAACTCAAATAGTTCCGAGTGAAAAGTACGTTGGAAGTAATAAAACAAAAATTTGAATTTTGATTGCGCATTTGAGAATCGACCCTTAAAGAATATGTCAATATCAACACCTTTAGGTGTAAAATCTATATATAATCTATACATATATATTCACACTGACTCACACTTCAAACCGGAACACTACAATACAAAGTACTGCTGTTTTGCGATAGAATATCTGAGATGAGTGGGACTGGGTATATAATATCCGTGGTCTGGTCACCAAGGCCTGCCGCCAAGTGAAGTGTATGTATCATTTTCATTAAATAAGAATGCATATTAATTTATCAATACAATACCATTCGGGGCAATGACTAATGTAAACATACCACATAAATAATATGCTAATACAAATGAATGATTCAATGTTTTTATATAATCTTCAAGGGAAACGTATACACACACATACACGATTTTATATAACACACATGCATAGCTGAACTCTCGATACGTGACATGCAAATGTGTGGACATGGGTGTGTATATCAATGCAAGTTTACATGTGTGCATCCTTCGTCCGTACATGGAAGATGTGAGGAGGTCTCTGGCTTGGCTCCATCAATGTATTGTACTTTTTTTCTCAAAATGATGTGATGTGAATGACAACTATATGTATTGGATGTTGCTATGTCGTTTTGAGATTTCGATTGATCTGATCACCATGAAAGTTGGTATATATGTGTATATTTTGCTGGAGAAGCGATATCCTGTTCTTCGAAATTTCCAATCAATCGCGCCTTCAGTAGTGGGTAGGTACTGACTACTGATGATCGAGTTGTACCGAAGCGCATGCGCTTCCCGTAAGAGAACTACCGAATTCGACGATAAGCAACTGTGTGACACTTTGTATTGACACTCACCAACGCGTAGTGTTTTAATTTTTTTATATATATAAACTTTTTTTCAAGTAGATTTTTACACAGACTTTTTGAATCGTCCGTGTACAGCTTAGCGTTACATAGAGTTATGTAGCATACACAATGAAAAGTTCAAGTCGTTTAAGAAATAATGTCTTTGACAGATAAGAAGAAGGAAAGAGAGACAGAGAAACAGAGCAAAGACATGAATGAAATAAAAAAAAAATATTAGAAATATTTAAAAATGATGTAGTCATTACGAGCCTCTTAAATAGCGTTAAATTAAGATAGTTAGCGGAGATAGTTATTTTAAAGTATAATTATCTTATCTGGTCGTTATTAAAAATCTAAATTAATTATAGAAAAAAATTTTAATAGTCTCTTAGAAGCACTTTTTAATCGTTATTTCAATTAAATGCAAAGCTAATGCTTGGAATGTATGTAGACTCTACACAAAGAAATCTGCGAGATATCTACTCAATTATAACTCATTTCCATCTGTAATATTATACATGTAATAAATAAACATGTTAAATTCAATTATTTATTTATTGCATAGGAAGGCGGACGATCATATGGGCCACCTGATGGTGAGGTCACCAACGCCCATAGACAATGGCTTGAAAGAAATGTTAACCATCGCTTACATCGCCAATGCGCCACCAACCTGGGGAACTAAGATGTTATGTCCCATGTGCCCTGTAATTACACTGGCTCACTCAGCATTCAAACCGGAACACAACAATACCATGTATTGCTGTTTTGCGGTAGAATATCTGATGAGTGATTGGGTGGTACATACCAAGACGAGCTTGCACAAAGCTCTACCACCGAGTCAGGTGAGCCTCTTGGCCGTTTGTCACGTCAAACATTAAAAAATAAATAAAAATTTTAACAAAACAAAAACCGACTTCATAGGAAAAACAAATTAATATGCACTAAAAAGTAAAAAAATAATTGCGTATTCTTCTATAATTTGATAATTAACTTACTATTTTCTACTCAACAATATGTAGGTACGAATGTGTTGTGTGGTTGATAATTTATTTACAATTATTGTTACTTTTGGAGTCGATGTCAGCCAAGATGGGTTTATAACTACATACATAGTTAGTTATAGGTGAGATGTGCTTGTGTCGCACGCGCAACTTAACGAGGCGAATAAAAGTCAATTTGTAATGTGTATGTTTTTGTTTATTTTTAAAAGATTCCAGTATTATTATTGCTAGGTATATTAAACTGTTTCCTTAGCTGACATCGACTCCAAAATTAACAATAATTGTAAATAAATTATCAACCACACAACACATTCGTACCTACATATTGTTGAGTAGAAAATAGTAAGTTAATTATCAAATTATAGAAGAATACGCAATTATTTTTTTACTTTTTAGTGCATATTAATTTGTTTTTCCTATGAAGTCGGTTTTTGTTTTGTTAAAATTTTTATTTATTTTTCGATTTTTAGTGAATCTGAAGTACACTCACTAATTTGTAGAATATGGGTAGACCTACTAAACGTACAGCTCATATAAGACAGGGCCATTTATATTATTATTTAAATATATTAATCTAAAACAGTGAAACGTAAAGAAAAATGCATTTTGGTACTGAATTAATAAATATTAGTTAATATGGTTAAATGTATGAATATAAATTTACATGTTTTGATTAAATAGATTTAGTTGGTGGGGTAATTTAGTTGGGCAGCCATAACAATCAAATAGTTATTTCTAGTAATAATTAAATAAACTGTATGTTTATAGATGTTGTGTTATACCATTCTTCACCATAAAATATGACGGAATGTCTGTATATTAAAAAAGGGGAAGTATCTATATTATCTTAACTAATATTATAAATGCGAAAGTAAGGGTGTTTGTGTCGCTTTTACGCCTAAACCACTAAGCCGATTTAAAAAATTCTGTCACTAATGGAAAGCAACATTATCAGGGAGTAACATAGGCTACATTTAGTCCCCATATTCCCACGGGACCGGGAACTACGTGGGTGAAACCGCGGGAAAAACACTAGTAATCAATATATAAATATACATAAATATAACCTGTATGTAAGAGTACAATTCTATATGTATATATATATATATATATATATATATATATAATTTTCAAAATTGGTCTCAACTTTTAGGAGATGTTCAAATATGTTTCAATTACAAACATATACATATATACTAATGCTTACATGCATAACTCATATTATAAAGAGGAAAGATTTGATTTTTGTTTGATTTTTTATTACGATTTAAATCAAAAACTACTCGACCGATTTTAAAAATTCTTTCACCCTTAGAAAGCTACGTCTTTGTCAAGTAACATAGGCTATATTATATTGTCAAAAACTTATAGATCCCTTCTTAAAATGGAGCAATGTAACCCAACGTATTTAACTGTTGCCTATAAAAGTTATTATTTCGCGTGCGCTGCGAAAACTATTGACGGTATATAAAGAAGTGTTTTATACAATAGTACTACAATTACTTGATCATAACGATGTTATGGTAGGTGAATGATAAATCTAGATAGCCTATAAAAGATTCGGCCGTGTATCGTTAATTTGCTACTAAGAATTGAAGATTTCCGTTACTTTGTCATGGATCCTATAATCAGAATCTAACCAAACTATCATCAAACAACCCTTGAAGTATACTCTTTCCAATAAAAAAAAAATCATCGAAATCCGTTGAATAGATATCGAGTTATTCGTCCATTTGCGCGCACATACCCATGCAAATTTACGACTTATATGGTTTTCTCATGGATTCCACTGTCAAAACTGGACTAAAAAAAAATGGGACCAATGGGAAAGCACCACCTTTCAAACAAAAAAAAAATCATCGAAATCGATTCACCCAGTCGAAAGTTATGAGGTAACAACACCAAAAAAAAAAAAAAAAACATACAGACGAATTGATAACCTCCTCCTTTTTTTGAAGTCGGTTAAAAATCGGACTAGTAGATGCAAAGATTAGTGCAAGGGTCTTGACATCCTTGTTCCCAT
This sequence comes from Nymphalis c-album, assembly GCA_963151315.1. Lineage (NCBI taxonomy): Eukaryota > Metazoa > Arthropoda > Insecta > Lepidoptera > Nymphalidae > Nymphalis > Nymphalis c-album. Next base: position 4,112,509 of record OY720614.1, read on the forward strand.
TGATTGGTGACGCATTGATTACGCCAATATGATGACATATATTAAAAAAAATAAAAAAATAATGAACTCGACTGGCGTTGATCCTGTCGGTAACACGCACTCCTCGCGAAGTCGCCCTTTATTATTTATTAATTACGATTGTTCGAAATTGAATCCTCAAACGTCGGGCCAATTCGTTTGACCATTTGGGCCATCCCGGTTTAATCAAAAGCAAATTAAATATGACGACAAGTTGACGTTTCGACTATACGATGGATTTTTAAAAAAGATAACATTGACGTTACAATGAATGTAACGGTATTTGGTTTTACGCACGTTGAGTAAATATATATATTTTTTTAAATATTTACATAGCTCTACAAACATTAATCGTAAGACACGTGTCACGTTCCTGCCACCTGCCCGTATCTCGTAAACTGTTTACTCGCAAGAGTAATGAACAAACATTAGATACTGTTTCGCGAAATTATTATTTCGTTAATCATTTTTTTTTTTTATTTTCCTCGTAGTACATATCGTTCTAAACACGACGTAAGATGTTAATTGATTCATCCTTACATTGAAATAGTGATAAATTAAAAATAAAATGTGTGTGAGATAGTTCTTATTTCGAATTAATGTAAATAGAAATATAAGTGATATATTTAACAATTCATCTCATGTTTTTTTGATAAAGGAAAACGTCGTGAGTGATCGAGTGTGCGTGACGCTGAAGACATATCACCATCTGCAGTGACATGTCCTTAACGGAAAGAAGAGATATTTGCCAAAAATTGACTCGCAATTATTTCGCAATCTTAATTGTATAATGAATTATTCTGACTCCTGTTTATTGAGATTGAGATGCTTTTCGAAATGATAAGTGATAATTTCTACGTCTGATTGTATAAAAATTAAAGTGTTAGTACTTATAGTGTGGCATAAATTTGGAGAGATAAGACTGTCTTCTCGTTTGCCTCGAAGACTCGGCTGATTCGTGTTTTGACGTTTTTGTACTGCTAAATGTATTCGAAACAAAAGAAGGAAGCGAGGACAAGCGCTATCAGTCAGCTGTAAAAACATAGATAAACTCTTCAATCACTCGTAAAATAATTAAAACGAAGCAATTCACATGGCTAAAGGGATGTAGCTTAAAAATCGCGTCAGAGTTTTTTATCATCGTGACCATTGAGGCTGGGAGATTTTTGTGACTGTTAGTGACATTTGTGTGATTTAGTGTACAGTGTTTTAGTAGTGATTTTGATTGTCATTGACGCACGCGTCATGGGAGACACATTGTCCATGTCGGAGTCCTACGAGACTCCGTCGGTTTTAGCAATGTCTATACATAGAGGTAATTGATACGACTGACCTTTTTTTTTTTTCGTGGGGAAATCCGTCATGGATAGGGTATCCATGACGGATGTGATGCAGAATGGAGGGTTATGTCGGACTCCTACCGACTAAAACCACCACGGTACCCTTCCTGTCTTAAGTGGAGCGCCACGGGATCGCTTGCGCATGCTACCGTGACGATTCGACTTACCTGCCTTTCTACTCATAACATTAGTATTCGTACTATTAGTATTCTTGTGTCCTTTTATGAGGGGTGAGTGAGCATAACTTCTATAGTTCGCAGAGTAAGTGCATTCATGTGTCGAAATTCGACCGTAAGTCGTTTTTAGTAAAAACGAGACCTGATATCAAAGTACATTGTTTTCAAGTCCAATGTAACCCATTGGTGGTGAAAACAATGTAGGATAAGAAAAATGAGACTTAGCTGGACAAACTCTTGTTGTCATTACAAAAAAAAAACTCAAAAGAATATTTTTTCAGTTTTCCATTATGCAATATGAATTATTTTATTAACTGTTTTTGTAATACACATTATATATATATATATATGTATACTATATAATTGCTACCTTCATATACAATTTAACGACGACAAATCTCACACTGGAAGTTCTCTCCTCACGTATTCATATAATCACATATAAACATATATATACTAACTCTTCCCCGCCCTTCTTAGGGGTGGTTTGATAAGCAACAAAAATGTACCTTCAATCTTATTCCATACTCTTATTCCAATTTATCGAATTTGACATATCAAATGTTAAATTTCGTCCATTCTTCCAAGTGTTGTGTAATAAAGATCACAACATACAAAACTTTCAAATATAAAATATAAAACTAATTCGAGGCGATATTTTGTTCGATTGCGTAATTATTATAACTTGCATAATATGTAATTCAAACGGTAAGTAAATCTCAATATCTCGATAGGGCGATGACCGGCCGTTTTCAGTTCGATTCATGATTCGTTGTTGTTATTTTTATATATAATCCTTGTTGACTTTTTATTCCAGATAAAGAATATAGATAAAAATCAGAGATTAGAAAAATAAGTCGTACGTTTTTGAGGTTCCCTAGAGTTGATGACAGATAGATGGAGATATGTTTTTAGAACGGTATCTATGTTTGTGGGCTTGTATGTGTGAACGTGTGTGCCTGCGTGCGTGGTTATAAGTGCACGTATGTGTGTGAATGTGAAAATAAAAAAAAAAGTAATATTCGTAAACGTACACAAGTGCTGGGTTATAAAACATCTTTGTCTCGTTATTTTTATATCGGTTTAAAACCATCCGACGATGTTCGCTTAACAGTAACGATAACGCTTTATTTCGATCGTATTTTTTTTTCTTAAAATCTATACTAATATATTATAAAGCTGAAGAGTTTGTTTGTTTGATCAGGCTAATCCCAGGAACTACTGGTTCGAATTTAAAAAATATTTTGGTCTTTTTTTTATTCATTATATTTTGATTAATTATACACGGGTGAAACCGCGCGGCACAAGTTCGTAATGTATAAAAGTTTATGAATAGTCATCATAATTGCGTAAAATAAAAATTCGATAGTGTGGGTTGGATCACATGCAGATCGTTGAGATGTATTTTATTACACGACAAAATTTGATATTAATCCAAGACAACTCAAGCGCCATAACGGTAGGAATATTTCCAAATCAAATGGTTATCGTATAAAGATGGTATCTTTAATAGCATTTACTGGTTAGTGGTTAGCAACCGGAGTTTTTCTAAGTTTTAAGACTTGTGAATTGTGAATCGTTCAACGTTGATGAGTTTGTTGGCATTTTACATTGAATTAGCTAACCTTGATTACGTCGAACTACCCGGTAAATGTTTAAAACGTGACATACCAATAATAATGAAAAAAATAACGTTATGTCTCTTTGGTATTATAACGCTGCACTATTTAACGGCATAGATTTCTTTGATAGGAACCTAAAACTGCACACATAGACAACAATCACAAACACATACAAATGATAAATAATAATTGTATTGTTCTTATGAATTATTATCTTAATTTATATCATTGATAATATGTTAATCTGTACACTTTATATATTTTTTTTTAATTCCATTGTATTCTTAAATTGCAAGGTTAAAACTGCAATAGTAATGTGGATTGGCGAATATCACAGCATTCAATGGAACTGACCCGAAGCGATGGCCTAGTTAAATGAGTCGGGTTATACGTTTGCTATATTTTTAATTTTGCTTTAAAACATTTCGTTCATTTAAATTAATATATATAATAATCTCGTGCTCTCGGTCTCATCTCATCTCGCTCTCATCAATTTAAATTAGTACATATGTTCATGGGTTTAATTTGTGTTTATTATTATAATCTCGTGCTCTCGAATGAAAAATTTGACACTGGTTTGATCACCAATCAGCATTCTCTTCAAAATGAAAGGGAGGCTCTAGTCCAGAAGTGGGTAATTAATGTGCTGTCACTTTACTTTTCTTTATATTATGCAGGTATCCAGCACGCAATCGGTGGTCTCGCCTCGAAGCCGGAACGTGATCTCCTCATGCAGGACTTCATGACTGTCGAGACGACGAACTTCCCGTCCGAGGGATCGAACCACACGCCCGCCCATCACTACTCCGAGTTCAAGTTTAAAACGTACGCCCCGATAGCCTTCAGATACTTCCGAGATCTGTTCGGAATACAACCGGACGATTTCCTTGTGAGTATATATATATATATACATATATTATAATATTTCATTTATTAATGTACGAGAATTGCTGACGTCATTAAGTTATATTTTCTTTTTTAAGCGGCAATTAATTATAAATATGCTTAATTCAATACGGCACATGAGCATTTTGGAATCGTCACTTTAAACATGGCATATGGGCCACTTGATGGTAAATGTTCACCATAGCCAATATACATTGGAAAAAATATTCACCATGCCTTAAACGGTCAATGCGTCACCAACTTTGGGAGCTTATATTTTATGCTTGCACAAAGCCCTAACACCAAGAAAATTAATTCAAATTACCACCAGCTCATAATGTACATTCTTTGAAACACAGAAGTTATTCTATTTCGTGAACCATATCATATATGTATGTACATACATATAATTAAATCATATACAATTATATTTATATGTATCCTGTGTGATAACGTACACTGACTCAAAACTTTTTTTATCCTCTATTTTATAATCTCTTACAGAATAATAAAATGGCTTATTATATAAATAACTAGCTGATACCCGCAACTTCGTCCGCGTTGCTTGATATATTAACAAAGTTTTCTTATGTACGAAGCAAAAATATACTTTGTTTAAACAGACATCACTGAACACGCAGTGCATATACAAATCTTTTTTTCTTGAAACTTTAATAACTTTTTATTAAATGAAGATATCGCAATCATATTTTTTTTTGATAGGGGCCAAGTGTCTATAAAATAAAATTTAGAAAATTAAATTGGTATCAATCCAGTAGTTTTTCCGTGATGCGCGCACAACTCCAGACCTCTATCATTTTATTTATATAGATTATGCTTAACGTTAGGCAAACGTTACATTGATTGACATACCATTTCGCACTAGTATAAAGTATTACTTTCCGCACGCGGCTTTTCCCGTGTTTTGGGGTTGTCAGATGTTAGACAGCCTATATCGGTTTCAGTATAGGATTTTTTGGCATTCAACTATCGATCGCAGCCCTAAGTTTATTATGGTTCGCCCTGATCTCTCTCCCTTTTTATCGGATAGAACACCAATCGCATTCTGAGAGTGAGGCAAAAACAAACACACCTGTGTTAGCGCGCCCACCAACGACCAGATACTACTCTGTGAACTGTTACCATAATCGATACCGAAAATTCACCATGCTGTAATATAGCTTATTAATGAATTGTTAATTTTAATTTTCTAGATGTCAATGTGCAGTGCACCGTTACGCGAGCTCAGCAATCCCGGCGCGTCCGGCAGCATCTTTTATCTGACGAACGATGACGAGTTCATCATAAAAACAGTCCAGCACAAGGAAGGCGAGTTCTTACAGAAACTTCTGCCCGGTTACTACTTGAATCTCGATCAGGTGAGAATGTTCTAGAACTCCTCGATTTATTATTAGAGGTTGTCTTATATTTTATGTGTATGTATTGCAGGATAAGTTTATATAAATAAAAAAACAACTTAGAAGTTTAGTGTCCATAATTCGGTTCTTCGGAATTTACGTAATCGTAAATCCTAATCGTGTCTGTTTTATCTTAATGGTAGAGTTCGTACGTTGATACTTCTGACTTAAAGGAATGGAACGGAAACTGTTTATGTATTGACTGCCTCGTTGGTCTAGTGGCTAGATATAAGACCGCAGACTCGGTGGTCGTGGGTTCATTTCCCAGGTCCGGTGGTCCTGGGTTCAATTCCCGGGTCGGGCCAATAAATAGTTATTGGGGTTTTCTGTCAGAAAATTCTCAGCAGCCCGGAGTCTGGAAGTTGAAGTGTTTACACTCCCGTGCCTCGGAAAGCACGTTAAGCCGTTGGTCCTACGCACTCTATCCGGTCGTGTCGGATTGCCGTCCCGTCGGATTATGAGAGCCAAGGAAAAGAGAGCGCACCTGTGTTTGCGCACACACTTGTGCACTATAATATCTCCTGCGCAGTTGGCTAATCTCTCTTGAGATTGGCCGCCGTGGCCGAAATCGGTTTGGAGGACCTATATGTATCGAACACATTAGTGCACTATAGTATCCCGTTTTTTTTTGTAAAAATAGCTATGGAGTGGTAGTGTTCGGGAGACGTGAATCTTAACCGTCGATTACAATGCTTAGATACTGGAAGAACATTCTACATTTTTCATGTGCCTTTTAGCAATGAGGAAGATAAACGCCTCGTATGAATGCGTGCAATGTCGACGACGACAGGGTGTAAGATCTGATAGAACGGTGAGGGAGGTATTACGTCGTGTAATTTTAAAACATTCGCAAACTCCAAAAAATATCATCTAGAAGACCAATAGGAAGGTCTACTTGGCCATGTACTAGGGGAAGGGGTTTAAGTATAAGATAGCCGTGAAGGCGTGACGAACAGACAGAGTCACTATCGCATTTATATATTAATATATATATGTTGCATGTTCTAATGTTACCCAAACGATTCGTTCCGCAGAACCCCCGCACGTTGCTACCAAAGTTCTTCGGTCTATATTGTTATCAGTGCAACAGTAAGAACGTGCGGTTGGTCGCCATGAACAACCTGCTGCCGTCGTACGTGAAACTACACCAGAAATACGATCTCAAAGGTTCCACGTACAAGAGAAAGGCGAGTGATGATTATATCTTTCATATATTTAGATTTTACCAACTTTTATTTTATTTAGGAAATAAACAGTACGCAGACAAAACATCGACCAATTCAGTTTCCAAAAGTACATTGCAATTGTCATTGTCATGTGCAAATAAAAACATAAGTGTAAATTACAAAATTAAATCATCAATTAACATAATGTGTGAAAATTAAACAACAATATAAAACAGCAATACTTGCTATTGTTGAGTCCCGGTTGGAAGGGTGAGTGAGCCAGTGTAATTCCAGGAACAAGGGACATAACATCTAAGTTCCCAAGGTTGTTGGCGCATTGGTGATGTAAGTGATGCGCATACGCTCGTCCGCCTTCCTATGCAATAAAAAAAAAATTACACAATACCACAAAGTACAAATATATACGAAGGCAAAGCTAATAATAACAAAAATTGTAACATAGCCTGAAGATATTTCGTTAATTTTTTTAATTACATTCTGAGTCATTCTGATTCTTCACCGGTTAGCATGTGTAGGTTTTGTTCCGTACAGATTGATAGCCTTCCGTATTGTTTGATCGACTAGAAAAGTTGACACATGTTTGTTTGTTTTTTTTGGAACGAAGTTCTTTTATGCGGCTTAGATTAGAGTGAAATGGCTGTGGCCCAAGGTCACGTCATATAACGAAATAGCGTTCGTACTACTTGCCTACTAAATGCTACGAGAAGTTCCTTGGCGCGACAGCTAGTTGGCGCTGTATAAACTTATATAGTATTTCAACCAATCACAATGATGTTCGGTATATATAAAATGATAAGAAAACGTCTCAGATCTGTAATACATTCAAATTAATTGATGTCAGAATAATCTCACAAACTCACCGACGAGTTGTTTGTTTATAAGCTATTTTATGTGTGAACATTTCGGCCGTTATACGAAGGTACAGATTGCTGCTTGCGGTCACATCTGGTCGAACCTAGCTCTGACCTTGGACTATATATTAATTTATTTGATAATCCAACAGGTTTACATACAAAACTTACAAAGATCACACATCATATTAGGGAGGCCTTTTCCAAGGAAGTTCCTTTACATGTACATATCTTTTGCTCCCGTTCGCAGTTCGTGACCTATTCCGAATGTTATATATTAAAAGTTTTACAGTTCATTCATTAATTTCACATTTCTGTAATTGGTATATACATTGTAACACTATTTTATTTAGAAAATTTATTTCTTAGTATATTTATTAAATTAATTTATTAGTTGGCTTGGTTAATGAATAAAAACAATGTACTGCCAAAACGCGCTGCTAGTATTAAGTGTTATGTATATTGGTTTTATAGATTTTATAAGATAGTTATAATATAAGAAAACATATCTTTATTTCTTACCATAGATTAATATTTCCTACAGGCGAGCAAAACAGAAAGACAAAAGAGTTCACCCACATACAAAGACTTGGATTTCATGGAACATCACACTGAAGGTATCTTCTTAGAGGCTGACACCTACACGGCCCTCATCAAGACTATGCAGAGAGACTGTCGTGTATTGGAGAGTTTTAAGGTAAAAGCCGTGCGCCTCGGTTTCACCCGCGTATAATGAATAATAAACAGCCTAGAACCTTTCTCGATAAAACGACTATGCAACACACAAATATTTTTTAAATTCGAACCAGTATTTCCTGAGATTCGCCGGATCAAACAAACAAACTCTTCAGCTTTATATGTTAATATAGATGATAACATCTTTACTCCACCTGCAATTGAAATGGACTGAAGTCCATTCCAATGGCAGGAGCAGGACCGATGGTAGATTTTAATTTATTTTATTTTGTTGAATTTCGATCAGTGCTTGTGAGAGTTTAACGTTGAATCTATTTGAATAAAGTATGCTGACAATTTTATTTCTGAACTGATCGATCTCGAATCGATTTTAGAATTCTAAGCAAAAATTTTACCCCGAATAAAATTTAATTTAACTAAATAACGACAATTACATTGCAACACAGGCGCGGGCGTCAGCGCTCGATAGCTCTTACCTATCGGGTAGCTCGGACACGAGGTCATGACCTCAGTTGTCCATTTTCTTCATGTACAATTGAAAATGACAATTAATATTTTTTATGGGTAATTTTTTTGCATAATATTTTAAAAATGTTTACATAAATAGAGCCGACTCACGATACCTAATAACCACTTCACGGGTCGGACACGTGTTTTATTACATTTGGAAATGCAAATGAATCGAGAAATCCAAATTTTGGATATTACGTGGGGGGTCAAAAAAGCTTAAAGTCGATTTGTCGACCAAAATTGCCTTGTGAATTTTCCGCCATCTTGAAAAAAGGGTGAAATTCCGATTTTTCCATAAGAACTCGGTTCTCCGTTGATATACGTAAATTTTTATGTAATACTTTTTTGTTGCTCTTTTCACGATCTACAATTAAGGTCCTTTACATTTACCACGTACCGTTCGTAGTTATTGAGATATCGATGGAGATTTGTATTTCTTACCCCTCTTTATCTCCCGACGTAATGATTGGACTCAATTCGACTTAATAATATTAGTATAGACATGTAAATGAAACATACAGATTCACAAGGGACATAACTTCTTAGTTCCCAAGGTTGGTGGCGCATTGGCGATGTAAGCGATAGTTAACATTTCTTACAATTCCATTGTCTATGGGCGTTGGTGACCACTTAACACCAGGTGGCGTATACGCTCGTCCTATACAATAAAAAAAAAACATTATCAGCGAGTAACAGTTTGCCCCCGTATTTACACGGGAACGGAAACTACACTGGTGAAACCGCGGGCAAAACGCTAGTGCTGTGTTTAGGCTGCAATGAATTGCAGATAGATTTAGAATTTGTGGCCTATACGCTCGTCCGCCTTCCTATACAATAAAAAAAAGATAAATGTAATTAATTTTTGTTTTACAGATAATGGACTATTCACTCCTAGTCGGTATCCACAATCTCGATGAGGCTCAACGCGAGAAGACGGAGGCCCGTAACAGGACGGACTCCGGCCAGAGTGACGACGAAGCCGAGGGCGAACCCAAAAAGAGCGGACTAAATAGAACTAGGTAATATATCATTTATTTAAAATCTTTTTAAGTAGTTCTAGTATAAATTACTGATTTCAAAAACAGTAAAAATATTAGTGTATGCCGGGGTAGAGTTTTGCTATTATATTAATTAAGGAGCAAATATAATATTAGTGGGGTTGAATGTGGTGCTGAGTGGTTATGGTCTAAGATCCGGGATTAGAAAAATATACCCTCATCTGTTAATTAGATGAAACATTTTTGTTATAGACTGATTTCAATATTATGAATTTATAAGAACAACCTCTGCGACAATAAGTCTGCTGCAATTTATAATAATTATATTAAATTCAAATATTTTAAACACTGATTTTTTTTAAGTGAAACTTCTTTAGAATCGTTGTGATTTCAAACCGGATGCAACGGAAAAAACGACAGGTAAGAGACACAAATACAAAAATGTGTAGGATGAAGCCAGCAAAGAATGAGACAAATATACATACTATTTTATATTATTTCTTTTATCGATTTACTGAAGTTTCACTTCTATCGTGTGTGAATCGCAAACACACCTTTTTTTTTTAATAATGACTGTCAGCGTATAAGAATTATAATTAGAAATTGTTTTATCTAGTTAACAGATGAGGGTATATTTTTCTAATCTCGGATCTTAGACTTGTAGTACAATACTTGAACGAAGATTGTGATTTCGAAACCAGGCAAGCGTCACTGGACTGTCGTGTTCGATGTACTCTCTACTAGGTCTATTAAACATTTATATGGTGGATACCAAGTTGTATTCGAGCAGCGTTGGCTTCAAACATTCTTCTTCTGAGGAAAGGACTTAGTCCAAAAATGAGACATTTACAAACATTTGAATTTTTAAATAATTATACATAACACTTGGTGGTAGAGCTTTGTGCAAGCTCGTCTGGGTAGGTACCACCCACTCATCAGATATTCTAACGCAAAACAGCAGTACTTGTTATTGTTGTGTTCCGGTTTGAAGGGTGAGTGAGCCAGTGTAATTTCAGGCACAACGGACATAACATCTTAGTTCCCAAGGTTGGTCGCGCATTGGCGATGTTTGGAGATTGGAGATGGTTAACAGCTCTAACAACGCCAATGTCTATGGGCGTTGGTGACCACTTACCATCAGGTGGCCCATATGCTCGTCCGCCTTCCTATGCAATAAAAAAAAAACAATGTTTAAAGCGCTTTAAGCGCTGAAGGTTTTAATTTTATTAATGGGAAGCTAATTTACCTTTAAATAATTATACGCATAAAGTCAGTATATTATTATTATGTGTTGGGTGGAATTTCGTTCAGTGTCAATTGTCTACCACTTAGCACTATGATACATTCTTATCGTCAGTGCCTATTTAAACTGTCTTACGAATAATTCATTATAATTAAGTCGAAAAGTGTTCATTTACTATGATTTAACGAGAATTGTTAACTTAAAAAATGAGTTAGAACAAGTAGATGTTGACTGAAGATCTTAAATCTAAGCAAGCAATTGCTATAGTTTTTATGTTTATGTATGTATTACATACTCAGCTGTATAAATATGTCGCAGTGGTGCAACTTATTGAAATAATTTAAAGACCATCATTTTAAAACAAGAGAAGAGAGCCGACCGTTGACATTGGTTTGGTCTGAACACACAACTATAATTGTCAACTTTTCATCATATCAGTAGTTAATTATCTATTTTTATTCATCTTTTCTTTATATTATGGATTCTATGAAATCCAACGTCGACTAGTGAATGTTGATTTTGTACTATTTTGTTTGGAATATACAGGTTGTAACAAAATTCGTGTCCGACCCGTGAAGTGGTTATTAGGTATCGTGAGTCGGTTCTATTTATGTAAACCTTTTTCAAATATTATGCAAAAAAATTACCCATAAAAAATATTAACTGACATTTTCAACTGTAAATGACGAAAATGGACAACTGAGGTCATGACCTCGTGTCCGAGCTACCCGATAGGTAAGAGCTATCGAGCGCTGACGCCCGCGCCTGTGTCGCAATGTAATTGTCGTTATTTAGTTCAATTAAATTTTATTCTGTGTAAAATTTTTGCTTAGAATTTTAAAAATGTTTACATAAATAGAACCGACTCACGATACCTAATAACCACTTCACGAGTCGGACACGAATTTTGTTACAACCTGTATACTTAGGAACACATTTGTCTCCTATTTAGTCTATTATCAAAAATATAAATATAACCGCCACTTGTTGGGTCACCATAAAACTTGGTGCCTTCAAATAAAAACATATATATGTTAATGGTATACAAGGGCGTCTAGCCATATGAATGTGACATGTATTTGACGTGACATACATTTACTTGGTGTTAGAGTTTTGTGCAAGCTCGTCTGTGTAGGTACCACCCACTCATAAGATATACTACCGCAAAACATAGCAGTGCTTGATATTTTTGTGTTCCGGTTTGAAGGGTGAGTGAGCCAGTGTAATTACAGGCACAAGGGACATAACATCTTAGTTCCCAAGGTTGGTGGCGCATTGGCAATGTAAGCGATGGTTAACATCTTTTACAAAGCCAATGTCTATGGGCGTTGGTGACCACTTACCATCAGGTGGCCCATAAGCTCGTCCACCTATACAATAAAAAAAAATGTTCTACCCAAGAGTTTCTGGTTACAGTAGTACCCACTCCTAATACAAGTGTTATGCTTGTAAGGAAAATAATTGACATTGCAATTAGGGCGTTGTTGATATTTTTCCAAAACAAAAGAGTAATAGCGACGCTATGTTTATTTAAAATAAAAAAAATTACAATGTTTGTATTTTAAAATTCGAACGCTTTGTAATGAACTTCAAATTAAAACGTAGTTTATACATGTATATAATAGTATATAGATAAATATGTGATCAAGGATGGTGACGGTATTTTTTTTTAAACTTTTTTTTCCAGATTAGAGCAAGCCAAAGAGGATTTTAAGACTCAAGTCAAACGAACACAGTAAATATATATTTTATATATGCGTGTTGTATATTGTAACGTCCTCTTATATAGATTGAATAACTATTGCCTGTTCTTTCTAACCCACTAAAAATTTTCGTATCGTCTGTCTCTGTCTAACATCGTAATAAACTTATAACTGCATGTTGTTTATATAAATTAGTTTTTAACTATAGTAACGATCTATTACATGTTTATATGTAATGTTTTGTATCTATACTAATATATAAAGCTGAAGAGTTTGTTTGTTTGATCCGGCTAGTCTCAGGAACTACTGGTTTGAATTTAAAAAATAATTTTAAGTTGTAAAGTCCTTTTATCGAGAAAGGTTTTAGGCTGATTTTAAATCATTATATTTTTCTTAATTATACGCGGGGCAAACCGCGGGCACGCACATATAGTATTTTTTTAATAAATTATAATATTTGGTATATCTTAATAAATTATTGGTAATGAACTTGATTTAAAAACATATCAAATTACTCGGTGGTTGATCTTTGTGCAAGCTCCTCTGAGTAGGTACCACTCACTCATCAGATATTCTACCGCAAAATAGCAGTACTTGGTATTGTTGTGCTCCGGTTTGAAGGGTGAGCGAGCTAATGTAATTACAGGCACAAGGACATAACATCTTAGTTACCAAGGTTGGTGGCGCATTTGCGATGTTTTTTTTCTTAAATAAATGTTCAATGCCACCGTCTTTGAACTGTCTATGAGCCCATGTGCTCGTCGGCTTACCTATACAATAAAAAAAATTAATTTGTTTTTCCGTCTGGATGAATTAATTATCTGAAAACCATTACCAGTTGGTAGCATCTATTAGCTTAATTGAAATGTAGTTATTATGTAGTTAAAAAAAAGTAAAAAAAAAAACAAACAGATAATGTTCTATGATATCTACGTACTGGATTAATCAGAGTGTAATTAAAGGACAGACAGACTTTACTATTATGTTATTATTAATTGATAAGACAATATCAAAAGAATATAATATCCAATCGGCCTTATATATAAACATTGCTTGGCGACTGTGTACTTAAACACTGATTTCTCTCTTTCTGTCATTAATGATTCGACATACGAAAGAAGAAGACAGCATTGCTTTACTAATCACCGGATAAACTTGATTCATAAATAAAGCTCAATATGTTTAAGTGTTTTTCTTTTTAATGTGTCATTATACCTTGTAAAGGTGTAAGTAATATTAGTAATAATAAATATTATTAATATTAAAATATTATATTGAGACTAGATTTGGTATTGATTAAATAAAAGGTTAGATTATTTACATATGCTCGATCTAGACAAAGCTTACTTGGTGGTATTTTACTTGGTGGTAGGGCTTTGTGCAAGCTCATCTGGGTGGGTAGGTACCACCCACTCATCAGATATTCTACCGCAAAACAGCAATACTTGCTATTGTTGTGTTCCGGTTTGAAGGGTGAGTGAGCCAGTGTAATTACAGGCACAAGGGACATAACATCTTAGTTTCCAAGATTGGTGGCGCATTGGCGATGTAAGCGATGGTTCACATCTCTTACAATGCCATTGTCTATGGGCGTTGGTGACCACTTACCATCAGGTGGCCCATATGTTCGTCCGCCTTCCTATGCAATAAAAAAAGCTGGGTGTTTGTTTTTATGAATTTATGATGTCTTAAAGTATTTGATTTAAAATTAAAAAAAATATATTGACAGTAGTATATATTTTTATAATTACATTGACCACTTTATAACTCGTCAATTTTTACTTATATAATCACCTACCTTATCTTTTTCTATATATTGACTTACATCAGAAAGTAACAGTTATTTTCCAGAAACTAAAACTTTTTTTATTATTATTATTAATTTGGATAAAATAGATTATTTCACTGAATTGTTTCTAAGTTTAAGTCAGAGTTTATTTAGACATGACCTAGGTTCTAGAACAAAATATAGTAGTGACAATAACATGCTAGAAATAATTATTTAATTGATAGAATTCATATTTCTAACTTAGGTAGCACTTAGTAATAGATATAATAATTATATATATTTACCTTTTTTTTATTACTATCAACTTCAAACTGCATATTTAAAAAGTGTAGAGAAATCAATTTTAAAATTACCCCACAGATAAGAGATAATTATAATTAATTTCTAACATTATAATCTAAAATAATAAATAAAATACAATAATATTAATAATAGTAAATTTTAATTTTATATTCATGCGATACAAAATATATAATATACTCATTGTAGTATATTTCCCATTATATATGATGTTATTAATCGAATAATAGATTTTTAGTGATTTTTTTTATTCCCTTTATTATGATATAGACCCTCTATGACACAGTTTTGTTTCGTCTATGTTTGAAATCTATTAGAGCATGTTAGATTATGTATTGTGCATCATATATATAAATATAATTTAATAACGATATTTCTTATGAATATTTTTTTCCTCGTCTTTTTTATATCTTAGAAGAATAAGTTATTTTTGTTTATGTTTTCTATGAATTGTATTGTTTGAGTGTGTGCTGTGTGTTTGTGTGTGTGTGTGTTGGTATGTGTGTATTTAATGTGTTTTAAATTATTATTTTTTTAATGTTTTTTTTTTGTTTTATAATTTCAGATCTATAAACCGTCAGCGATTAGTCGCGCACTCGACTGCAATGGAGAGTATACAAGCTGAGAGCGAACCGATCGACGAAGAAGAAGACGTTCCGTATGTTTTTATTTTGTTTGTATTTAGTTTTATTTTCGGTTAACGACGACTACCGTGTTAAACGTTATCGTTCAGAACTAGTGGGTTGTACCGTGAGTCGTGACATTATATTGTTAGATTATCTATATATAGACAAGCCAGGATGGCGTGGTTGGTAGATACTTGCCTTTCGCGCCGCAGGTCGTTGGTTCTTTGGAGGTGACCACCATTGAAACGAAAGGATCCTCCGACCAGACGGGTGTTGTGTCTGGTGGGCTACTGCCCGAAGATTGTTGTCGGGTTCTTGTATATATGTACAATTGCTCTGATAACTTTAATATCGCGATGTAGGATGCGTCACTTCTTAGTTCATATGTGGCGAGATAGATGTCGCTACAGTTCGATTCCCACCCAGGACAGACATTTGTGTGCTTGAACGTGTCTGTTTGTCCTGAATCTGGGTTTAATTATTAATGTAAGTATGTATTTACAAAATAAAAGTAGTTTATTTAATCAACTGTCTGGTTTCCATGGGACGAGCTCTGTTTAGGTTGGGATCAGATGGCTTTGTGTGAATAATGTCTCATGATACATTATATTACTATTGTGACGACAACCGTCCGTTGCAGTCCGGGCGGTATTCCGGCTCGGAACGCGCGCGGCGAGCGTCTCCTCCTGTTCCTCGGTATCATCGACATCCTGCAGTCCTACCGGCTCCGGAAGAAGCTGGAACACACCTGGAAGAGCATGATACACGATGGCGTGAGTCTACTCAGATATTAGCCCCTAAACCAATCGATGTTAATTTTATTTAAAAAAAAAAACAATTAACGTGACCATAATGATTATGAGAGGAAAACATGTATATTTATCCAGTGTTACTACAGACACAAGGTTTGTGGTGCATTGAACATGTAAGGATTTTTTATGGTGGTGGTCAATGGTCACCATTAGATGTCCCATTTGCCAGTCTGTCTACCTTTTTTTTCTCCCTGGAAAAACGCATTTAGGCGTTTCCCCCACTTGTAGTGGGGGCATGTGGTGGGTATGTCTGCCTACCTATTAAAGATGAAGTCATTGTTCTAATATTTTCAGGACACGGTCTCTGTGCATCGACCTAATTTCTACGCGCAAAGATTCTTAGACTTCATGGCGAGAACAGTATTCAAGAAGATACCTTCGTGTAAGTACATATATCCCTCTCGCTCTAACAAAAGGATACGAAGCATATATAACCGTCTCTTGTTACGTGGTTTACGAATTTGATACGCACAAATTGCGTTAAAATTTCGACTCTATTGTCATGAATATAAAGTCTAATATAACTGAATAGGTTGTACTGAAATTGGCATTCTCTTCTCTTCTTCAAAAGCTTCTTTATTACATACTTTAACGTAACTTCATATCGCTATGAACTCTTATAGAACAGCTACCTCCAGTATTGTAGACGATCGACTCTATTACAATGTTGTTAGAAGTCAAAATTCATTGTATTCTCTTTATATTAATAATTATTTAGAACATTATAATAATACTAACCAGTAAAATGTTGAATAAAGTTTTAAGACTTTTTCATACTACTTGATAATTTAAATCTGCAATCGTTTTTGATATTTTAAAGTCTTAAAATTTTACACTCATATATACAGCGTGTTTTACTTCCAAAGTAATTGATTTTTTTTAAAACACGCTGTACATTATATCATTTCATACTTTGTCATTAAAAACTAAAAATTATTTATTCACCGTGAGACGGCTTGTATGTTGTAATGTCGAGATATTACAGTATATAGCTCTCTCACTATTTCATTATGTGTGAGTGAGACAGACAAGATTCACAACGTCTCTTGTACGAGCTTATCTAACAAATAATACCGATGGTAGATATTATACTGGTGAACTTACCATCGGATCACCAGGTTTTCTGGTGAATGAGTGAGCCATCACCCGATTGTAGGCAAATTGAGACGCAACGTGTCTAGTCCCAATTTTGTCTAAGGAAATATGGATAACTGAAATATTAAAGTTAGGTTGGTATTTTTAATTATTCATTTAAAAAAAAATGATTCGAGAATAAGAAATATAAATTTCTACATGAATTGAATTTGAATATAACGAAATTGTCTATCAGTGGACCTTCCGGAGATCAAAGGGAACCATCGCAAGTTCAGAACGCTCGTCACCAGCTACATAGGTATCGTTGTGTGTGTCGTAGATTGAAAGGGTGTTGGTGGATTTAAAAAGAAAAACCCTAACATTCGATATTCAAATTTTTCTTTTGAATTTAAAACGAAAAAATATAGAGCCCTATCAAAAATTCATAATTAATTGTTATAACTAGCACTTTGAACTAATTTAAGAACTAATGATATACTTGTATAATTTTCGTTAAAATGTAAGTTTAAAATTGTATTTTTTTTAAAAAACGTTAATACACCAACACTCAAGTAAAGAATGAGTAGGCGTTCACTTTTGTCGGTGGATGTGATGTTTTTTATTTTTTTTTATTAACCTTATAAATAATACGTTTTATTTGAGTTAAGTTCGAGAATTTTACGAATTGGGCATGTTTTGTACGACCTTGTTCAGTTTCGTTATTTTTTTTTTTTTAAATTGGCAACATTTTTTTTTTCGCATGACATTTTTTCTTTATGTTCACATGAAAGTCATGCACGTCCCCCGTTATTCTATTGAAATGTTTAAATCGAGAATAATTTCTGTTTCCTTTTTTTTTCCAACAATTGTCCGAAATTGGATTATGGCGCGCGTCCTTGGAGGTTTGAGTAAGTCGTGATGGAATTCAGATAAACGAATGGAGCATGTTTTACGTTCATTTTTATATATATTATATATATTGTGACGTTATAAATTGTCTGTTATTTATTTGAGAAATTGTTATAAAGTTCGAATTTAAAAAATAAAACAAATTATACACACAGATTAAATAGTAAGAATCATGGTCAATTGGTCATTTGAAAACGATAACAAGGCGTATGTTCTTTTTTTAAATTACATTTTGATGTTCAGAGACTTATTCAGCGTTTATTTGAAGACTTTTTTTTTAATTGATAAAAAGGTTATGTTTTTAATGCCTGAATTTTTCTCTCGTTGCAAATTTTGAAAATAGAATTATTTTCACTACATTTATTATTATTTACCACATAGTATTAATTCATCATATCAAAATCATGTTTTATAACAATTTCATGTATACGATTTTAGTGTCTCGTGAAGTTTCTATCTCATGTAGTTTGCGTTTAGTGTTATTTACAACCCCCCAGCTCCCCTTATTAATTTCATTGTTATGTGTAGTTAGAACCTTAATGTATAGTCCCTTTTTATATGTAACTTTTTTTATTCTATAATTTTAAAAAGGTTTTGTTTTTTTTTTATATTTATCATTTTAAAAATGTAGTTACTGGAATTAATTTTTACAATTTTTGTAACTCAAAATTTAATAAATAGAAGAATTTAGTTTTCTTTTTTTTA
The DNA here is from genome assembly GCA_963151315.1 of Nymphalis c-album. Classification (NCBI taxonomy): domain Eukaryota; kingdom Metazoa; phylum Arthropoda; class Insecta; order Lepidoptera; family Nymphalidae; genus Nymphalis; species Nymphalis c-album. The sequence goes on from OY720614.1 coordinate 4,131,371, forward strand.
ATTTCTGTGACGTCAATTGTTTTTATAATCTGTTGTTATTTACGCGTGATAATTGGTATAATATAATAATACTCTAATACTTCCTCTTCAAATCTTCTGGCATGATTTTCATCAACAAAATTATCTTCTTTCTTGTTCTATTCTGTTCTGTTTTCCTAGAGGAGCTTGAAAACCGTTTTTATTTATTTTTCTTTGGCGGAGATGTTAATGATGTCAATTGTGCGCTTTTTATTTTAATTATGAAAATGCTTTTTGATTATTCATTTTGATTTTTATCTCTTCATGTATTTTACCGTTTTAAAGTATAATTGTGGTTTTATATATAAATATTTAACTCATTAATATATATATGTATATCGATGTCTTAATGTAAAATAAAAATTAACTCTTTTTTTTTTTAAATGAAATATATAATCTTAAACAATGACGATGAATTTGACATTTGTTAAAAATAAATAAATAATAATTAAACCCGTCGAAGGTGTCACATTGATAATTTTTATATTATGTAATATGTAAATAGATTGATTTGTTGATTCGAATTAGTAATACAGATCCACAATTATACTTTAAAATAACGTCGAATCGTTTATTATTATCTGACGTTATATTTTCCTTCAGCGTTGAAACATTCGCCGTCGAAGAGGAAAAGTATCGCGAGGCCGAACAACAGACCGCAGGAGGAAATCGATACGACAGGTATGTCCTCCTACATGTAACTACGTAAAAAGTGTATTGTTATTTAAAAAAAAAAAAAAAAAAAACAAAAAAAAACGAAAATTATAAATAAAAAATTCGATGAGATATTCATTCATAAATCGGTCGGTACGTTTCGTTGCATGCAAATTTTATATATATTTAATTGTTGTTGTTGTTTTTTTTTAATGCATGATATTTATGTTCCTTTTTTAAAAATGAGAATACACTTTTTTAACCTTTTTTTTTAAATATATAATAGAGTAGCTAGATACCCTAACTCCTAATAGTAGTGAATGCGATTATTTTTTTGGTACCTTAATATTATTATATACATTTCAGTTTATTTTGTTTCCACCCTTTCCCCCCACCCTAATTCCTTCCCGGTGTTTGTGATCCTTATATCTGTTGTGTTTTATTATAATTTTATATTTAGTTTATTTCTTTTCGAAAATTATTTAAATGAATCGGTACGACTTCTACGAATTCGATTCTGACGTGTTTTAAAAAAAATGTTATGTGCTATCTGTGCTAACGGTGATGGTAGTGTCCCCGACGACGACCGGGTGTGTGAAATAAACTGAAATGTACCAAAAAAAAGTGTTAAAGAGATTAATTAACGAGCCGGTTTGTACGCAGGGGGTAAAGTCATCGGCCGACCTATTAAGGACTATAACCCAGATTACCTGAGGCAGGTCCGACTGTCGCCTAGATCATCAGTACGATCTAGCTTGAGCGATTTCACCGATACGACGATATCGACATGGAATCAAAGAAATCAAATACCAACTGAATATCCCTCCGTACTATCAGATCGACATAAAACGCTGGACAGAGACAGGCTACCGTTCCAACGACGTATCGACTTCGACACGTCGAATCTAAACCCCAGGGAGCCGGGGACCTCGTACGCCGATAACGTCTACCGATCGTCAGTGCAGGATCGTATGGAATCGTTGTCCGATCAATTGACGAAAGTTTTGAGCACGGGAGCGGGTAGTTCGCACATCAACGGCAGCCTCGCGGACAGCGGTATACAAACCGACAACGCGAGCACGAGCGTGCCGCAGATATACGTCGCCGACGCCCAAACTTACACCCCAGTCGTCAAGATATTGAAAGATGCGGCGGTCGATACGCGAAACGAAAAAAATCTCCAGGACATACCGTTCATCGACGACGACGACGACGAGAGGTCCTGGAGGAGACGATCGAACCTCGAAAAGCATAAAAGCATGTCGAATATTCCAGAACGAATCGACGAAGTCAGTTCCAAAGAACATTCCAATGAACGCCTTTCCAGTAGCCTCAACAGAGCGAAGTCGCCGACATTCGTAGAGAAATTTAAGAAGTTCTTCATGGACATTGGATTCGTGAAAACCGACAGCGCGCCGAACACACAAGTATCGAATACACTGCCGAAAAGTTTGAATTCCAGCTACAGGACGCGCAGCGCTACACCGACCACCAGTGAATCGAGAGAGGCCTCGACGTTGCCGAAAGATATGCGTTTCCGTAAAGTGAGATCGACTCAAACTGTCTACATTAAACCAGAATCTCCGATAATAATACGCAGTGATGACGACATCGTGAGAAAAGAACACGTCTCAGTCGTACGGCTGAATGGAGACGAACACATGAACGATTCGAATTCAGAATCATTTATAAAGGAGGTTGTGTTTGTGAAAAGTTTGGAAAACGCTGCAATATATTCGGGAAAAGACAGCGGAAGCACGATTATCGTCGTACCGCCGGCGGATTGAGACGATTATTAAATGAAATTTTGGTCTTTGAAATCTTATATAGCTTTATCTAAATAAAGCTTTGTGAATTACCTGAATACGAAGATATATAAAAGACAATAGTTTATTTAAATGTAGATGATTATATCTTTGGGTTATGAGTACTAATGTTTTAATGAAGTAACAATTTCATGTTGTGTGATTGGTGAATTGTGATCTTATGCACTGTAATGGTTCTTTTCGATGGTTTACGAGCAGTATCAGGTAGTTATTTTTGTAGCAACTTCAATCGTAAATTCAACCTTTATTGCTTTTAAATTAGAGTCGATATTCATTTGTATCGTTTAACGAATAAGCTTAAATAAGTCCTATGTCCAGTTGGTTATAAAACTGTTATAATTTTTTTCATTGAATATTATTTATTTTTCGTAGAATTTTATTAACATAATGATAATTAAAAAATTATTAGATTAAAAAAACAAATTCAAAGTCAGATATGTACTGGTTATGTTTGAGAATAACTGTCCTATATGGTTATGTCGTCACCATAGAAATTATAAATTACGTCACAATTAATTTTATAGTTAGACATTAATTAATATAATATATAATTGTTATTTGTTTCTTTCATATGCGTTCCTAAACCTATCGTCCGATTGTATTAAAACTTTTCGCAGTTAGTATTGAGACTTTTAAAAGGTGGCTAATATGGTACCATTAAAGTACAATAGGTTGCGTGCGAGTTGGTAAACTTATTTAAATCTTTAATGCAATATTAGCAGTATACTATCAAGTATTAAATATTAAAAATAAGCGAATAATATATGTCGCAATGGATTCAATTTATTTTTTATTTTCCAAGTGTGTTGTGGTGACCCTACCTGCCTTGTAAGTGTCACTAGTCTCCTATTGTAGGGCCAATAGGAGATTTACGGTCGAATACTGAAACGTCACTTAAATATTAAATACAACTTAATTATTTGAGACGCCGTTTTTAATTCAAATTTTGTATACAATTAGTATAAGAGCTTCTCAATGTTAAGTAGTGTTAAACTTTGAGTGACCGCACAGTTAGCAGAATATTGTAACTAAGATATTGTAAATTTATATTTAATTAAAATTTCAATCAGTAAAAATAATATACCAAAAAAATTGTCTTATGTTTTAATTCAAGCCTAAGTACAGCCATCATGAAAAATATATATCGCGACTGTAAAGCAAAAAGTTTGTAAGTGAAAATTATTATGCGATTTGTAACTGCGAAAATGCTTGCCTATTAAAACTCAAGTTCGCTTTAGTACATATTATGAATATACTAATAGTATGTATAGTAGTACTGTTATTAGAATTTTCAGAATCGATTATTACAAATTATATAGTTATGAATATGCTTCAAAAAAAAAAAAACAATTGCGCTACCAATGAGATTCAAATCACTTATAGACCGCGAGATGGTGACAGGAAAATGATATTTGTTACAAATGTGGCTTCAAGTTTGTATATATTGGTAATGGAGCTGGTGTTATTAAACAATCAATTGCACTAATCGTTTTTTTTTTCTTTTGAATAATTGGTTCCAAACGGCAGTAGAGGCAAAGTAGATTATATTAATAATTTAAAATAATTGTTTGTTACACCCTAATATTTGTTTTTTTTTTAACAATATTAGTCGATTCTTTTTTGTTTTTCAAATATCGATTACGATCGAATAATAAAGTAATTTTGAAAATTTTCTAATTTTTTTTTTAATGATATCTTGGAGATCCGATGGAAGTTAATTTGAATTTATTTGAGTTAAATCCGCTATAAAAATTTCACTTGTCGATAAAATGTATAATAAATGTATATATTATAGGCGTACTTACTTAAAATTTCTAAGGGCTTGGTTGAATCGAATATAGGCTTATATTGTCTGTAAATTATTATCTGTATAATGGTTACCTAATTTATGATATATTTTAATAATTTATTCTATAAATAAATTTTTGGTTAGCTGTGCTATTTGTGTAACGTGACATTATTAATCTGTGACTGACATTTGACAATCACAGACTATGAATAAAATAAAAAATTGTAATCAAGTTCCTTGTCAAAATAAATATTGCTACTTATTATTTGAGTTACTGAATAAAATAATTCTTTGCCTTCATTTATATTGTTGTATCTTGTTCGTATATGAATGAGAGGGACAGATATACATCGAATAAAGTATTTTAATAATATGTTTTGCATATATATAATGTAATAAATTCGTTAAATTATCATATGTATAAAAAAATATGTAAAATAAATTAATTTTTATATGAATATGGTCTATTATTTTTAACATATTTTTCATTACAATATTACTAAATTTCATTTATATATAATTCTTCTATATACAGCAACTTTAACATATGTTTATTATAATAAAATGTGTATTTTTAATCTGTATTTATATGATATCATTAAATGATGCAAAATTTTACACGCATTCAAACGGATAGGTGCTACAACGTCCAGTGGTGCCACCATGAAAGCAGGTGAGACTAACAGTAAATGTTATAATGGTAGGGATGTCAAATTGCCATATTTAAAAAATAAAATATCTCCAAATTATATTAAACTACAAAAAAGTAACGCATATAGGTATATTACATTTGAAAAATAATGTTTTTTGTTGTTAAAATAATCTGTGGTTTAACTTGTTTTTTAAAAATTTTGATTATTTAAAAATAACACAGATTAAAATTATACATTTGTAATATTTCTAAATAAGAAAAAAAAAACGCTTTAAACATCGAACTCTGCTATAAATCAAAGGCTGTGCTTTTTAGCCTTTTTAATTCATTTTAAACACGGCTTATGCTATAATCACGTTTAAGCATTAACTTAACTTTTGGCTTTTTATACGTTTCGAATATAAGTCGTCTATGAATATCATAAACAAAAAACAATATGATATTAGCATATAATTTGGCATATCAATTTAATTTTAAAAGTAACATAATGATTATTTTTATCTGTTACCGCCTGCTTTACTATGCATTTTTAGGGCTTGTGTGTAGATGGCTTTAAAGCCGCGTCGAATCAGCATCACTTAGTCCTGAAACTGCCTTCCATGTGGTCACTGTACCGTCGCACCACTACCATCGCCATCATTTTACTTATAGTAAACAAACATTCTCTTATATTTCTTTTTTTAATTCGATGAATTCAAGCGGAATGGGTGATGTTTGTGTTATTAAAAATGTAGTCATATAAATTCAAGCGAGGGTAGTTGTGGGTGGTAGTGAGTGGTGGCGCAATGACGGTGCGGTGCCTAGATGGCAGCGCTTAGCCTCCTTGGTAATGTGACGCGGTGTCGACACTAGTGCGGCGTCATACATGAGCCCTTACAGAATAATTAATTAATTTTTCTTCCATTTAAATCAGTTAAGATTAATCCGAAGTTCGGTTTTTCAAAATTTGTAACTAAATGATAAATAGTTTTCCAATAAAACACATTTCCTCTTCAATAAGGCCATTCTGTATGAACAGACTCGTAACTCAATGCATAAGAAGGTCGTAAATGTCAGATAGTGATATGCGACATTGACCATTATTAATATAACATTTCAACAATACACGCATCAAAATTGCACGACCATGAGTCGATTGTCAACATTTCCAGTACACATTTATGTTGATATACACACTTAGTACGATATTGAAGTAGGGTTAGCAAAACAAATCGTGATTGAATTTTTTTATTAATATATTTTGAATTAGTTGTGTATTATTAAGATAATATTAATTACACATTTCATAAATTGTCATAATTCTTCTCTTTCCACGCTGCTATTGACCTATTGGATTTATTACTATTGGGTATATAACTTTACTTATAACCTTATCCTCTATTGCATGCTATATTATGTACTTGTTTTTTTTTTATTATTCACAACTCTTAAAAATGCACCAATAATAAATACGATATATTCGCGGTCAAGCTCAATACAAAAAATATAAATATAAACATGCTATTTTTGACATGTAAACTACCGCCAAACGCTTACAATTTTAACTTGAAACGATATTTTTTTTTACGCCGCGCTTTGTATAACTTACGCTCCTTCCTGTGCCAATATTTTTTTTTATTTATATTATGTACAATGTATATTTAATTATTAAATAAAATCTATACGAATTTTTTCGAGTGTTTTTATACCCTGTAGTGTCGCTAACCGATGTCACAGCTCAAATAACACCGACATCAGTCACGTCGCCTGTGTCAACTGCCGCGAAAGTATCCCAAGCGGCAACTAAGACGACGCTGGCTGAACCGGACGTAGCGTTTCCAGCGGTTCTCAAAGGCTCTCAAAAACAGAGGGTACCGCCACCCGTCCCGCCACGTGGTTCGCCGAAAACGAAACGTGGAGGGGCCAATTCCCAAACATCGAGCCTTGACACAAAAGGTGATTATCAAACTTATCACATATCAGTCAATGATATACCACGGCAAACACCAATTACGAGTAGTGACGGTGATTTTGATTTTTATGGGCATGATTTAAGATTTAGAGAACCTATTGCATGCCGCATCTCACCTCCTATATCTGATTATTATTTTAAAGTTAAGGAATCATCTGACTCTTTCTACGGCTATGAAGAAGAAGGTGACAGACATAATAGTTCAGGAAGGGACTTGATAACTCAATCAACAATGATGTCTAAATTTAATATAGATAAAGCAGTGAGAGAGCATTTAGACACTGGTAATTACGATGACGACTCATTCACTGAATCTAGTGATGAAGTGATTGTGATTCAAGAAATGAATGATGACTTTATTATTGATACGATATCAAATCCTTCACCAAAGTATAAAGAAGTTGCTCCAAAAAATAAAAAATCTTTTAAATCTACCTTCAAAAATAGTTCACCGGTTGAAAGTACGAACGGCCACAAGTCGAAATCAAGTCTTATATCTAGAATTAATACACTAAAAAAGTCTCTAACGGTACAAAAAGATTTACAATTTGCTGATTCTGAAAGGACGTCTGAAAGGAATAATGAAAAAGGCAGTTTCATATCTGGTATTACGAAATTCAACTTTAATCAATCCATAAAAGATAAATATCGTGGAATGACTCGAACTAAATCCAAACCAAAGATTGAGATAAAAACGTATTCCGAAGAACATCAGAGAGTCAATAAAGATGAAGTCATTTGTCATAAAAAAGCCAAAACAAAAATCGATCTATTCCAAAAACAAATTTTGAAAGTTCAATCTGAATCGGACAGCTGTTCTGTGTCGTCATCGCGTGACAGTGTCCTGTCTAATTTCGAAAGAGGTCACATTAAACAGACGAAGAAAATATTCGAACAGCCGCAAAGGATCGAAAGTTCGACGATCGTTCCGAAAAAACCTAATTACCACAAGAAGAGAAGAGCTCCCGATCCTACAGGATTGATACAGAACACTGGGAATGTACACGATAAAATACGAAAGTTTTCAGTTTCCGTTGTACCTGAACAACTACCGCCTCCGGTCACGCCGAGAAAGAAAGAATTTGAAAATAGAAAAGATGGTTTCATACAAAAGTTCGATACTAAGATTATTTATGAGATGAGAAAAGAATTCGAGGAAGTTCTATAGTTTCTAATAATTACGATTTTCAAAAAAAATAAGACCGTTAAGATTTAACGGAGCGAGAAAAGATCTCCTTACAATCAGTTGTCAAAATTGTTTTATTGATTAAAAATAAACAGCATGCTTTGTCATAATATGATTGTATTTTTTGTTTCTGTAGCTGTAATAACTCATATTCGATTAGAACGTTTTTTTTTATCATATCAGCTTTAAAAAAATTTTAAGCTTCATAACTGCCACTGTCATAATTTTTTTTTATTTATTATCTGTATAGCTACTTATCTGTGTTTAATTAATAAAATCATTAGACTAGTCGTTACGCATCATTGTTTTCTTTTCACAACATTAGTTATTAAATCTCTTTTATCTTAAATTCATTTTATCTTCCACGATATATCTACGTAATTTTTCGCATGTTACCCAGAAACTATCAAATTAATATCCTTATCATAAGCTCATTTTGAAGCTAGCCTTAGTAACGCTAGTTGTTTGTAGTAGCTGCGCCGTTGTCCTGTTGTTCTACGCCCCCACCACCGTTTGAAGAGGCGCCACCACCGCGGACGAGTCGCACCAACTCGTCATCAACGACATCTTCCAGCGCGTCAGGTCGGAGGCGAGGCGCGTCTAGCGCTGCGAGCGTTATGACGACGTCCTCGGCCTCGTCCTTGGCGCTGACGCCAGCAGCACTGAGCAGTGCGAGGAGCAATGAAGCTAGGTAACTTTTGTTTGTTCGCTAATATGGCGGAAGATATATAATATAACTAGATAGAAAAAGCCGAGGTGGCCCAGTGGTAAGAACGCGTGAATCTTAACCGATGATCGTGGGTTCAAACCCGGGCAAGAACCGCTGAATTTCATGTGCTTAATTTGTGACTATAATTCATCTTGTGCTTGATGGTGTAGGAAAACATCGTGAGGAAACCTGAATATGTCAAATTTCATTGAAATTCTGTCACATATGTATTCCACCAACCCGCATTGGAGCAGCGTGGTGGAATATGCTCTAAAACCTTCTCCTCACAAAGAGGAGAAGAGGCCTTACTTACTTATACAATACAACTATGTTTGCCGGGAGATAGTTAAAAGTAACAGCAGTGAGGAACTTGGATGAAATAGTTTAAGAGGTAGTACCTTTCCATTAAAAAATTTAAAGCTAATAAGTTTTCGTTTCAACGTATCGTTTTTATTATATAATAAACAAATACACAATATCTATTCGTAATTTAATGACGTTTTTTCAGCGTATGTTGGACGCCTCCAGCATCTGTGGAAGGATCGACCCCCACGTGGACTGAGGGCACCCCGAGTTTCACGGAGTCAAGTAGTAGTGAACAAGGTAACTGCTTATAAAAAGGTTCTTTTTTTATAAATATTGGTGCAGGTCATTCACCTCCACGTGTTAAGTTAGTAGTTAGTGGTTGGTTAGTATATGGTTCTAGTTCGTTTTTTAAATAAAAGTACTGTAGATCAACACTCAATAACTCCGATGTTAAAAAAAATGGTTGTCTGTAAAGTCGGTTTACGGGCGATAGTTTAACGTGACAACGTCATAACAAAAAATTGATGGAATGACTGCAATCGAGTGAAAGAGAGATAGATGCGGCGCAAGCGTATAATCAGCGTAACGGGACAATTTTTCGTGCATGCAGTCAGCGTTCATCGATTTATTAGACGTTGTCACGTCAAAGAATTAAAAAAATAGCTTCTATCTCATATCGTGGTCATCACCAGTTCCTTCTTGTTTCGTTATTGTGTATTTTTTGTATTGTTTTTAGTATCTAATTGGTGGTATTTTTTTTTGGTGGTGTAACCTCATTTCTGCATGCTGTTAGCCTTTAATTGGGGCATACAATATGTTTTTTTATATATATAAGTTACCTATAAGCCTGTTAATATTGTAATGAACGTTATTGAAATAAAAAATAAATTCGAACACTAAATACGTCTATAACTATCTCACAACAATATAATGTTACAGGCTACCCAATGACGCCAATGCGTGGTGCCACCCCCAGCTCGGGGCGACGCTCCCCGCGCCCCCCACCACCGCCGCGCGCCACTCCCATCAACTGCCTCACTACTGAAGTGGTGAGTTTTGTGCACAATACCTAGATAAAGTCCTTTTCAATTCACTTCTGTGCAAGTGTATGCAGTCATTTCTACTATATACACTTTGCACATAATGTTTTGAAACAGACTATAAAAACGTAATTTATAGGTTATAACCGGCTTAAACTAGTTTAATACAGACTAAACAAGCACACAATATGCGTGGTATGTGATCACGGCTTCATATAACTAGATCATGCTAACATTCACTTACAAAGCGGAATAATAATTGGTTATTAATATTAACTAAATGTACTAACAATGAAACAGATCTAAGACGAGAAACATAACCAGTTATTACACAAGACAGCTCCGTTAGACCGGTTAAAACTGCTTTAAACTGCTTTTTGTAAAAAGGTTACAAATTTAAAATGAAACCTAGACAAAGAACAGACCACAGAAATATTCTATATCGACTTTCCTTCTGCACATATTTTACACGAATTTAACAAACGAGTTAAGACTGGTTATAACCGGTTTCACGGTCTGTATAGTTTGTAATTTAATGGTGGTGGTAATACTAACAGATCGCAAACAATCACTTACAGCACATTATGCAAAACGTGTCTCATATTTTAATTTTAAGTATCAAGTACTATGCACGCAATGCGACTTCATTTCCTCTTTAAATAAATAATGAATACTTTTTAGGAATAAATATTCAGATTAAGAATAATTATGATCATTTGCAGTAAATAACTTTGCAAAATGTGCCAAAATGCATATCTTATGATTAAAATCAAGATTTATTGCTATGTGGTATGGAAAATGCTTTAAATAGTTCCATTATCGGTGCATAGAACGGATGAACTTTTGAGAAACAATAAATAATTATAGATTGGCGAATCAAAAACCAGACTAAGGTGATTGGACAATTTTGAAGTAAGCTTGGTGGTAGAGCTTTGTGAAAGCTCGTCTGGCACCCACTCATCAGTAATTCTACCGCAAAACAACAGTACTTTGTATTGTTGTGTTCCGGTTTGAAGGGTGAGTGAGCCAGTGTAATTACAAGCACAAGGGACATAACATTTTAGTTCCCAAGGTTGGTGGCGCATTGGCGATGTAAGCGATGGTTAACATTTCTTACAATGCCAATGTCTATGGGCGTTGGTGACCACTTACCATCATATGCTCGTCCGCCTTCCTATACAATAAATTTAAAAAAAAAAATCGTTACATCTCAAACACAATTATTTCTCAAAATTTCAACCGTTTCATTCTCAAATATTTTTACAGTCCTGCTTGGACTTTTAGAATTAAATGAATCTTCAATTATTCGACCGTTTAATAATACTGCATATTCATACAATTGTTTTATTTAAAGAAAATTTCAATAGAATTTATATAAAAACAACAATATGAAAATTGTGATAGAAACTCGAAAAATATTAATAAAGTTGAAAATCCAATGACATTTTATCTTTAGATTTGTTATTATATTTCCAAGCGATATATAATTATAAAAGGCAAATTATTTTCCTTTTTTTAAATTAGAACATAAAACCAAAAATAAAACTGGTATGTAACACAGATACAGATTAAGAAAATATATTAATATGTATATTTAACTATTTATTTATTGGTAGTCACTTAGCATCAGATGAGTCTTCGGCCAGTTTGCCCCCCCCCCCCTTTTAACATAAAAAGGTTTCATTCACGATCTTGAAATGTCAGGACTATAATGAGACTTTTGAATGTTACAATATTGAATTCAATGTTCTACCACCGTTTCGGAATGGAGATTCTTCAGAGACGAATCGCTAAGAAACTCAATAGTGAGTTGTATATAACAATGATGGTCATTAAAATATTTATATTAGTAATGCATTACGATTAAAAAAACCAACACACACACTCTCTCTCTCTCTCTCTCTCTCTCTCTCTCTCTCTCTCTCTCTCTCTCTCTCTCTCTCTACACGACTATAAACTTAAAAATCGTACGCGCCAATTAATTTATGACATTCGCTGTCAACACCATAAGGCATATTTTATCTGTTGTCAATTATAATAGTCTAAAGATAAAATGACATTTGATAATTTTTTGTTTTTTCTTTTTTTTTTACAAATATTCATATAAATTGTTGTTCGTTATTATAAATTCTGTTGAATTGTTTAATAGTATAGGTACTTATGTAATATTTTACAATAATGCTAATTTTTTTGGACGCTGCTTTAACGGTGGGTAGTTGCAATTAAAACAAAGAGTAGATTTCGATTACAAATGATACAATATATATTAAGCAATTATATAATCGCTTAAAAGTTTTTATAAACATTTAAAATTAGCTTTGTAGATTCGTTTTAGTGTTTGGTAACCATTGTAATTTCGAACACAAAAATGGGTGCTTCCGTTTCGAGGAGTTCGATCCAAGGAGGTTTTAATGGCGCGGTGTAGGTTTTTATAACTGGCAATAATGAATGATAATATTCATGTATAACTTGTGAGTGTTGCCATGTGGCTTAGTATTTTAATTGTATTTTGACGTTTAAACGTCAAAAATGGTCCGGCTCTGTGTTTTATTTGTTATACTAATTGTTTTAATTTATTTTTGAGACTGAATCATTCGTAAATATGAATAATATACCAATATTTTTTTCTGGATATTTTTACATAACAAAAAAAAAGTTAGATGTTTATTTTTTGGAATTATTTACTGTATTTCCAAAATATTTTTGACACGTAATAAGCAACTGTTGCATTTTTAAATCTAATTAACTTCTGCAACTAGTGGAATTCCAAGTTAACTTGCACTTCGACTGAAATTAAACTTAATTAAATAAATTATTGTTTTAATAATAAAGATTTCGTAATAATCATATATTAAATCGTGTTTTTCATAGATAATTAAAATGGCGCCAAAGTAAAATTTATGTTTTTTTTTAAATAGTAAATTTTAAAGGCGCCATATTAAATTTTATATTTGTTTAATTCGTTCTTAACGCTATTATTATCTAATTTGCATAGTACAAATTCGGATACATTTAGCTTAATATTAATCTAAGTGAAAAATTTCAAAAAAAGGATTATTCTTGGTAAATATCGTATTTATGGAGTAAATTTTTCGAATGTCTGTGACTAATTTTCTATCATAACTATTCAAAAGATCGTAACCGTGTCGTTAGTTTTGTTTCAAAACAATATAAATACATGTTTTTTAATCGTCTGGAAGTTAAGAGAAAAACGTACATTCCAGCAATATTTACAGCTTAAAATTATGAAAGAATAATTAACAACTTTTATATCCATATAAAAATGGCGATATATTTGACATTTCATATGCAGTTTAATGTGTTTTATCTAAATAATAATAAGTTAAACAATCATTGTAAAAATATATTTTGTTTTTCTGTAATAAATTTAAATATCTTTTGAAGCAACAAAAACCTCTGACAGTTATATTCAATGTTGCCAACGTATAGTCGACCAATGTTGTTAGCTTAGAGTCTACGTTATGCTGAATCCATATGATCGTCAAATTTCATCCAAACTTGTCAGATTCGGTCATAATAGACAATAATGATGATTATGATACTTTCTATCATATAATTGTGAAAATAATAATAACATCCTCGAAAGATGGATAATGGTAGTGAAGTCAAAATCCTTTAAAAACTGTATAAGTAAATTCTAACACATAATGTCGACCCTTTGGTGACAGTTCTGAAGTTTAACGATCGTGTGGAACAAGCTTAAGTGTAATCGCTGTTTTTAAAGGTTGTTCGTATTGAAAGCAATTTATATTCGCTTAATAATATAATCGGCTTCTTGTGAGTGTTTATGAATATAATGTTTATACTTGTAATCGTGTGATCTGTAAGCGAGGAAAATATTTTTTAAATAGAAAAAAAAACATATATTCTGATATAAAGCAATTACATACATGTTAATAGAATGCCTTTAAACAAATAGCCATAAGTCTGTAATTTAAATTCATGACAACTAGAAGCCCAGTTTCATTGGTCGATAGGAAGTGCCTTCGATTTAATCGCAGGGATTCGTAAAACACGTCCCATAAAGACCACGAGAGGGGAACAATTTTTATTGGCTGATAGAGAACGGATTCATTCAGGCGAACAAATTGCCATAACCGTTTCACTTCAGATATCATTATCACTATCATCGTTCGTTACGTCACCTGCGGGGCGTCCCCGCAAGTGTACGCTTTCGACCAATGAAAATGAGCCGTAGAGTAAGAAGGTTGTATTATCGCTAATAAAGCGTTGCCACTCATATAAATCAAATGTTTATGCAATAAAAAGATGACCAACCGATGCTTACATATTTCAAATACTTCCAAAAACTTACAGATCAGTAATTTTAATAGTTTCTTCTAAGGTGTGATCTAATTAATAAAATATATTGTTTACATAATGTTCAATTATTCATTGTTTAAAAAATAATTATAAGTATTTTTATGGCCAAGAGCTGTTACTTTTTTTTTTAATATTCTTTTAAACTGCCAATTTTCACTGATTTAGAATATTGATTTCTTTATAAACTTGATTGAAAATAATAAAAATATAGTACATATTTTTATTATTTTCAATAAATTTGCATTAATTCATTCAAAACATTTATATGAAAAGTATAAATCTTGAATTTTGTTTTTTCAAATGCATCTTAAACCTAGGTCACCCTTAGAAGAGAAACAGAAAGTGTGTGAAAATTGTTTTGTTATGTCGTTGTTACTATTAAAACATTGTATATTTTGTTGTTGTTATCTATTTAAGGTGATCAAAACGTAGAATAAATATTTGAAAGTAAAACAATGGGTTTGAAATTACTTTGGGCATATCTTAACAAGTGAATCAAACAGTTTGACTTTTATATAAAATGGGTTTATTAATTTGCTTGCATGACATAAAGGATATGTTTAAAGGCTTGTAGGGTTTTACGACGAAGCTTTCTGCATGTCTTACTTTGACATTAATTCTTAGGTTGCCATATGTAAAAATAAAAATAAATTTAGAAGTAGGCATGGCAGCCATATCTCAAGGTAAGGATGTTTCATTTTATTATTAAAATTAGTCTTTTAAGTATCTAACAATTATTAAATTATATATAACTTCATGGTTAATAATTCATTATTTCATTTATATCTAAATGTATACTAATAGTAAAAATATAGAAGTACTATGTTATTAATTATATAACCGAAATTTATAATACTAATCAAAGTCACTTTTATTCTGTGGCAATATTTTTTTTTTAAAGAAATTTTATAATTTTTTTAAACAGGTCGAAATCACTCATCTCACATCTGAAACTTCCAGTATCTCAATATCAACATACGAAGTGCAAAAACAAATGCAAAGCGAAGAAAAATATAGCTAATTAAATAAGAAAATGTGTATGTATAATTTAACAGAAAAACAATGTTAACGCCAAATCGATTTAAAAATGCTTGTATTGTTACGATTTGATACATAATAATCCAATTTGTACTCTCATATATTAATAATCTCATATATGTAACTTAGCTAACAAAAATTTATAAGATTACAATAAATTGATTGAACATGCAATTTGATTATATTAAATGGCATTCCGGTACGATTTTTATGTAATGGCAACATTTAATCAAGCTGTGTGCTTAAGTTTTATTTCAAATGGTTAATTTTTGGAAATAGTTTTAAAAAAAACCACATATTTTACAATTATTACTCTAGTCCTGTTCGATTCGTGTCAAAAGTGCCCTTTTTGTGCTTACTATACATTTTGCTGACTGCCATGAAGATTTTTTTCGATAAATATATGAAGATCTATTAATTATTTCCTGTAGTAGCTAATTTTTTAGCGTGTTAATGTATTTTTGAAAGCTTTAAAACTCTAATTTGCCCATAAATTTATACTTTTGTGTAAATTCAGTAGTATTTCTCTTTATTTTGATGCATTACATTTTACTAAGATTAAAATTTATAAAGTTAATTCAATGCAACTTCAATTTAAGTTCAAAGATATAGAGTTGTTTTTAGTTAAACGAAGGGGGCACATTCTATCCAATATTATCGATTCCTTTGTAATATTGCTGTCTCTGTCTCGCATGTGGTGTTGTAAAGCGTGGCATGTATTTTCGTCCTGCTTAGTAAGTTTAGAGATTATATAAAACTAGAGTCAGTACCAACATCACATATATAATTTGTATAGAGAATACAGAAGGTTTATCGCTGCTATTCGAAATTGCAAACTTTATTTATAATATTTACATTTCTATCTGATAAATAAAAATTGCAATTAAACTGAATAATTAATAGATTATGTATAAATGTATAATTTGAGTGTAATTTATACAGGATTATGACAAAAAAGGAGCAGTATTTTCTTTTTACTTTTTATACTTTTTTTTTAATGTAGCTTATATGTAATTTATTCTTATTTAAATATTTTCTTACTATTGAGTCATCAGTAAGAAAATTAAAATGCTATTGTAACAGTATTGCTAGTATAAAGAAAAATTAATACATAATAAAATTGATAATAAATACATAATATCTATGATACCGTAAGCTCGCTAGAAATTTATATTACTTGTTAATATTTAGAAATGATGTACCTTATAATAACAATAAAATTAATAATGATATAGACGGCGTTTTTAAACAAATACTATAAAATAATTGACATGAACATTTTAATTGCATTTTGTTATATTTTCACAGATTAAAAATAAATACATATAATAATAAAAAGTGTACAACTTTATATTATATCATTATTATATAATAATCAATCAATTTTACAGACTACTAATCTTTAACACCTGTCTAAATTGTTATTTATGTTTAATTTGAACAAAATGGAAATGACAAGTGACACAACAAACAAAATACTCATAGAATGCTGCGAATCTGTTTTACATAGCATTATGCGTATAACTTTACTATCTTTAAAAAAAATACATCGTAAATTCTTAAGGACATACATACATCTTTAACATCAACAAAATAAAATTTAAAATAAAAAAGTACATTTCCACTTTTTGACGTATCTTTGGCAATACCATGCTTCAGTTCATTAATTATTCCATTTTTTTTAGTCAGCTAAGATATGAAGAACAGTGTTGCACTTTAAGACAGTTTGTATTCAATATTTGTTTTATAAATTTCCGAAATGAGTTTAAAAGTAAATTGTCACCAAAACTAAATACATGTTAGAAATTTTATATATTTTCCATCTTAACATTTGTCATGTTTACATTTTGTACAAATAAAAATTGAAGTCATATTTTTAGGTTAAGAATCAACTGCCATACTTTTTTAATTATTTATCGGAGAAGTTAATCTTATAAATTTATTATTATTTCTAAGTAAAATGCTGCTATAACTTTGGTTATTAAGTTTATGTGTATAAGTTCAAGAAAACCTCGAAACCTTGAATGTCTTTGCCCTGTTCGACATATTATAGTAGCTGTTATTTTACTATCATATACATATATATGATATTAACTTAACGATATTACTAGATCTTTATGCCTTGAATACTCTATTAGTTCTATATTTCTTTAGTTCTGTAATATTTTGTAAATTTTATATGTAGTATATAAATTATCAGTTATTCAATGTAATGTCTTCATTACATAACTTATATAATTCTTTATTTTAATATACTTTTTTAACTTTATTTTAAATCTGTCAATATTATGAACAAGTATACATGCCTTAGAGTATATATTTTAAACTACGGTATTCCTTTTTTTTAATTTTATTTAAAATACCACTCAACAGGATTGATCTTTGACAATATTAATGTTTTTTTTTTTAAATTATTATACAATCTGTGCTCTCAAATATACTTACTATACATTATTTTATATTTTAATTGCCAATCAATAGTTTGATTTGAAAATCGCATGATTTATTTATTTACATAAAATAAAATAATTCTATATGGCTTTTATAGCCGAATTAGATAAAATTTATATAGATTGAATTGCCATCTTCTAATCAAATTAAAGTATATGGAGGCTATATTTAATATGTTATTTAAAAATACTAGAAAATAAGCTCCTAAAGAAACGAACTAATGACAAGTTCATAAAGTTCACGAATTATATTCTCGAATTCAAAACTTATTAATAATTGCATTGCATGACATGGCTACCTGTATTTTTACAATAATATTTAACGCCATCTTTTTTTTATTTTTTCGATGTGAGACTGATGAATGTAATCTTATTTTATTTCAAAACAACTTTTTGAAAAAAAATCTCATTAAGTATTTATTTTTGCTCAAACTTTTCTTTAATTATATTATATTAAATGTCATGTGTTTCTTAGATAAATATTTTTAAAATCTTTTTCTTTTTATAACATAAATTTCATATAAACTTCTCGAATGATTTCCTAGGATAGGAGTATTTATAATTGCATTTACAATTTTATGCTTACAAATATATGAAAAATATATTTTTGGGATTCATATATTATATCCCAGGAGCTTAGGCTAATATTGTACTATAATTGTTGGGAATTATTCTAATGGAAATTTGAGTGTTATCTTTTAAATAAACCACCAATTTCAACGGTTAAATAATCTAAGTAGCAAAACTATCATAAAAATGACATGAACAAAAGACCGTCTTCGCCAGTCATAAAAAAAAAATCCATGTATGTTCCATTAGAATGTGACCAATCATCGAGTTGTTCAAATGTAGCGTTATTATTGTTGTTTAATCTGTAATTGTACAGTGTTTTGTATTATCTGTAATGTTGATCGCTAGTGCTATGTTGTATCTGTGCAAGAAACGTACTTACTATTTGTATATCAAGGGTTTCAATTAAACGTGTATTTAAAAGTTTAAATTGTTTATTTTTAATGCACTCCCTCCATCCTCGCGGCATATAAGTAATATTTTTGTATGATGGTTTTAATTTTATCAAAACCTGAAAACTGAATACAATCAATTTATGATTTAGCAATAAAAAAAAAAACCAAAAATTATCCTCATAGTATACTAAATAAATATGCATATAAGTTTAAGTGATGCACAATAGAATAGAATTCAGAGTTGAAAAAAATTATTATAAAAAATTGACGTAGTCTAGTGTGGGATTGGCTTTATTTATAATTGTGACCAATATCATGAATAAAAAAAAGTATAATTACCGTGTTATTATACTATGTACAGATTTGCACACATTAGTATTTGTCTGCACTATGTATCACTGATTTTAAGTGTTTTTGTGCTAACAACATAAATGGTGATTGGCTGAAGGTAAGGAATTTGTTTGTGTCGATTTTAAATATTATTTGTCGCCTGCGCTTAATACATATTAAAAATTATATTTTTATAGAAAAGTAGAAACTAAATCTATATAAATAAAATTCAAAATTGAAAGTATATGTCATAAAAAATAAAGTAACTTATAACGTTATGCGCTTCTAAAGTGGAACATGAGTGTTGCCACACTAATCAATCGATCGTCGTTCCACGCTATTGAATGAAATGGTGTGGTTGATTTGCAGATAGAAAATGGTTGATAAAATATCAATCGTCGATTGATTGACCCTGTCTTACTTCTAATTTGGTATATATGTATGTAAGAAGTATGAAACAACGTTAGTTGTTTCATACTACCACCGATCGGTTGGTCTGGTAACATTATAAAATTTTCATAGCTACTCTTATTTATAGTAGCGACATAATATTTCGCAATTTATTTGTCATTAAACTTTTGTTATTTTAAATCATTCGCCAGTATTCTAATTTTAAATAGATATGAATTTACTAATTTTATCGTTTGTTTTATTTTTCAGACAAGATTATAAGGCCGCTTTTATTAAACTGGCAACATTATAATTTACACCAAAGAAAAGGTAAAATTGTTTGTATTTTCTTCAATTTAAGAAGAAAATATTTTAACAACAAATTATTAGTTTGAATTATCTTTAAGAATAAGTAGTTTTATTGATTAAACTATATTTAATATATAAGCATTATACCAATGTATTTCTCTCATACTAGTAATTAAAATTTTAGTGAGATTTTGTAAAATTTTTAATATAACAACCTTAATTTTAATTCATTTTGCACTTTTATACAAATAATATTTTTTAATGAATAAAATGTTACATTTCTTATATTTTTCATTACTTTAAAAAAAAACCTTTCACGACATTTCGTTTTATAATATATATAGAATGAAAAAAAGAAATAGACAAAACATTTAAATTACATCTAAATACCGAATCATTTGAGTATAGACAATACACTATTATCATTTATCAAATCTCCTGTACGCATAGGTTTTTTCATAATGATAAATTTCGCTTTCTCTACCACATACAAATTTAGGAAGCCTTGCGATCATATGTTTCGCACCATTAGATATATTTCTTTCGGCATATATTTCTAGAACTGCCTTCTTTGTTTCATTTAGCTGTAACACATCGGCCGCTTTTATGCTGGCAACTTTTTTATTAACCTTAGCTATATTATTCGAAAGGCAATCGAATTTTGAATTTGTTTCGACAACTTTTTTAACATCGGTAGATTCTAGACCGGATGGATTATCAGGATCTTTCAATTGACAACATCTGAATTGTTTTTGAGGTAATATACTTCTAATTAGTTTTTCTTTGAATACTTCTCTTTTAGAAGCAGCATATGTAGAATCCATTTGTTCTGAATACTGTGTCTCTACGGTGATATTGATAGATTTCTCTTCATCGTCATTAATGTCACAATTAATATCTTCATTAACTTTTCTAAAGCCTCGACAGCAGCACGGAGGGAATACATCCGGTGTCAAGTTCAATTTCGTAGCTAAATGGCTGCATACACAACCCATATTACCTTTTGTATTGGAAATACTACATTCACTGACATTTTTGGTTGGGTGTATGACTTCCTCGCATTCGAACTTACTGGATACTTTCGTTGACATCGAACTTTTATCTAAATAATAATTGGTCATGCTATTCGAACCTTTCAAATAATTAGGTTTTAGTGACGAATACGTAAGATTTTCAGGTAAATGTTTGTTATCTTCGAAATCATCATGATCGCTGCTATCCGATGTCAGAACATTTCGTAATAGTTGATGTATTTCTTTTATTTCGTTCTTGTTTTTATTTTTTTGCAATTCACTCGCACGTTGTAGAAGTTCTTTGAATATTTTCCTTTTCTGTTCTTTGTTATATTTTTTATTCTTTAAATTGTTTTTTCCTATTATATTTTTACCGTCGGAATTTATATGTTGTTCCGAATTCATTATAGAAACACTTGTGGCTGATTTATCATCTTTGTCGTCATCATTCGTTGCGTCTGTTTTTTCTAAACTTGTATTTACTTCAATTTGGCTGACTTCATTGCTTGTTGATATAACTTGGGACTTGTTTTTGTTAACTTCTATATTTTTGTCGGTGTAATTTGTATGTTTATAATCTTTTTTCGTTAATAGTAAACTATGTTTACTTAAATTATTATTATTATCATCAGATGTTGCTAAATCTATTGTTGTCCTATGCACGGAGTATGTTTCTATTGTATCGCTGTAACCAGTTGAAACTGTTTGAAATTTTTCAGATATCTTTTTAGCGAATTCATCTGTAGCAGACAATGTAACATTTTGTTTGTTTGTTGGTATCAATTTTGATGATACTTTATAATTCTTAATCATGATTTTGATGTTAACGTCTCTATTTTCTGCATCTTCTCGTGACAGCTTAGATTTATCTTGTAGAACATAAATATGTTTTGATGACTTATGTGATGTATTAACTTGAGCATCATCATGTTCTCTCGTTAATGTGTCCATTGAATTGTTCATATTCACGTCTTTCGTCTTATCTGCCTGTTTAAATTTTAAATTGAGATTAATTTCAATGACGTTTGATAGACTTGTATCGCTTTTACATTCAGGTATTGTCGGAGGTTTTTCATTTAAAATCATTTCCGCGTCTGATGTTGAAATTCTTTGAACTTGTGAATCTCTATACATATCTTTTACAAAATGCATTCTGTTTTTATCAATTTTCTTATAGTCTCGTCTTTCATAAAGCGTTTGACCGTCTTCATCTTGAACTTTAATATTACACCCTTCTCTTATTTCCTCCGTACTTGGTGTCGAATGTCTTAATTTTATCGTTATGTTTTCCTTAGAACTGAGGCGTATAACATCATCTCTTTCGTGTTGTGGTATGCACTCTTTTGATAAGCTTCTCGGCATTGGTAACTTTTTGAGATACAAACCTGGCATTTTTGACGCACACTTGTTGGGTGTCGGAGCAGAAGCCAAGGTAGGGGGAGGGGCCGGAGGACATGGACGCTGTACTCTTGATTGTACTTTACGTCTATTGGCGCAGTCTGGTTTACAATCTTTTTCCTTAAAAGATGAATTTGAAGACTTCTGAATAAGGCGCTTAAATGCTGGTATGCATTTACTTGAGGACTTTTGAGTCGCACACGGTGCTGGAGTAATTTTAAGACATCCAGATTCCTTTGATGGTGTATTTGAAACTGGCTTCTTAAGTGGCCAAGGAAAGTCATGACTAGAACTTTTATTACATTTTTCGGGTGATTTCGTCTTACGAGGTGATTTAACTTTACATTTTGAAACTGATTCATGTGATGTAGATGCTGATATACATGGAGGTGTCGATATGCAAGATGATTTTTTGCTAACGGGGCAGTTCGGAATATCACATGAAGAGATCTTCATTTTAGGACAGACACAGACATGAGATGTTTTAGGTGAGGATTGTATTGGGGAATGAATTACTGGCGGAGTAGGTTGCGGATCGATACATTCCCTGGGCGATTTTGTAAGAGAAATTCCGGAAGGTGTTTTTGATTGTAGGGCACTAGAAGAAGACTGACGTGCAGGAGAATCTGGAGGGCAGGGGCCTGGACAAGGTGGAGGAGGTTCAACAGGATTAGAAGAGGGTGTTGGTACGTCACAACTTGGAGAATTTTTTTTAGAACATGGTGGTTCTTTTTGTTTGATGCACGTCACTTTGCATGGAGGCTGAGGTATCTCACATATTGGTTCAGGAATAACATTGGCTTGTTTTGGTTTTTGTTGTGAAGTTTTGCAGGTATCACAGCCACTAGCGCCTTTAAATGCTAAAATACCTTCCACTGTTATATCTGACATTTGTTTTTTTAAAAGTACATCCATAACCTCGTCGTCTTGCAACAGTACCTTTTTCTTACATTTTTTCTTAGGCTTTGGGCATAATTCTAAACTAGATTTTTTGTCCTTAGGACAGTCAGGCGGAAAATACGGTTCGGATACGTCTTCATTGACTCCCCATTTTGATTTGTTACTTGCTGCATAAATCTTTCTTCGCTTGAAAACTTCTAAAGAATCCTTCGGCGACGCTCTTTTCTTGTCAGGAAAATGTTGTTTTAAGATTGTGTCAAAGCTTTTCTTCATTAATTTACTAAAAAAATTACAACTTTTCGAATCTTCCAACTTTTTTTCATTTTCAATTACCTTACAATGACTACAAGAGGAAGTTTCACATGAAGATACAATTGTGGATGCCTGATAATCATCATAAATATGAGAACATGACTTTGACCCGTCGCCCTGATTCCTAAAACTTCTCAGAGAGTTTTTACCCGGTGATCCTCGTAACTCGTTGTTGCTAACGCACCAGGAGAGTAAGTCTATTCCTAGTGGCGATAAATCTCTATAGTAGTCTTGTAAAAAACTCTCGGCAAAATCACATTTTTTAGACGGAGGCAATACGTGTGATGATTTGTCATCTAAATCACTATTTATTTTTAATCTGTAAAATAAAGAAAAAAGAAAACAAAAGTTTATTAATTATATTGATTCGGCTTAGCTATCTACATATATCAATTAATTTTAATATTGCTTTTATTGTTTGTGTAAATTTTGAGTCTAATGCTATGGTATAAGCTCATGCTGTACCATAGCGATCAGATATAAGACTTAAGACCTTAAAGTGGAAAACCATAATTGAGAAGACCACATCATGGACAAGTAGCGAATCTATATAGTCGCCTAGGAATCCAGAATCGAAATAAGTGAAAAAAAAAATCTCAATACAATAAAAATATTTTGATGCATCTTGGAAACAAGAATATGCAGTCACACAAATACAAAATAATAAACCGATAAGGAGATACAACGAAAGTACACATACATACATATCTGTGGTGACTACGAGATAACATAAAAAAAATTATATACCATAAAATTATCATAATATCATATGAGTTTATCGATTACAAACAAATCTATCTTCTGTATTATAGTATACTGCCTTGTTGGTCTAGTGGCTACATGGAAGGCCGCAAACCCGGTGGTCCTGGGTTCAATTCCCAGGTCGGGCCAATAAAATGTTATTGAGATTTTCTGTCGAAATTTCTTAGCAGCCCGGAGTCTGGAAGTTGGAAGTGTGTACACTCCCTTGCCTCGGAAAGCACGTAAAATCGTTGGTTCTATGCCTGAACTCTTTCCGGTCGTGTCAGATTGCCGTCCCATCGGGTTATAAGAGTTAGGGAATAGAGAATGTACCTGTGTTTGCGCACACACTTGCCCTGTAAAATGTCCTGCGTAGTTAATCTAAAAGCTAATCTCTCTTGAGATTGGCCGCCGTGGCCTAAATCGGTCAAGAGGACCATTATATTATAATTATATTTAAAGACAAACCTGTGAGTTACTCACATTGGTTTCTTTATATCCCTTATATCCCTTTGCGTTATTATTCGAACACTAATCACATCGCGTGCTTTTGGGTTATAGGTATTGCTAGGATGTACGTTTGTGTATACGTCTTGTGTTCCATTATTACTCTCTAATATTTTTTCTTCATTTCCCTTATTGTCTTTAACACTAACAGTGACTTGAATATCTTTGGATGCGCGATCTTTTGTATCCATTGTGTTTTGTACATTTTTTTTATTTAAATATGAATTTGAATTCAATTTTTCATACTCGACTATATTGTAGACTTGTTCGTCACTCGTGTTATTGTTTTTTTCGTCACTGCTCGTATCGGAAAAGTAGTTTTGCGGTATGTCTATTACAATGTATTCCGAACTTTCCGTTTCAACATTTTTAACGACATTCTTTGAATGTAAAACAAATTCGACTTTACGAGAAAATGCTTTCGATTTCTCGATAAACCATTTTTGATCGGAGAATGTTATCTCTATATTTTTATCCTTTTTCTTCTTTGGATAAAGCATGCTAACCGATGTTTTAGGAACTGGTTTATCTGTAATTGTTTTTGGTATCATCCATGCTTGTATATTTTGCTGCAAAAAGCTTACTTTCGGATATTTATATGAATTGTAGTTAGACGATTCCCCTGTTGTAACTTCACTTTTTGAACTGAAAATCACACCAGTATTCTTGTACACACAATCCATCAATTCGAAGACTGTGCTACTACTGGTTGTGTACATGCTGTTGTTCCATCTTATTTTGACGCTGTTGCGTGAGTCAATTTTTTTGGATATATAACGCTTAAACCAATCTTTACCAATAATGTAATCTTCAGAAATATCATTTATTTTTTCAACAGGCGTTGCAGCTGTGTATTTATTTACCGCACCAATTTTTATCATGAGTCCATCTCCAAGTTCACACCGACCAGCTGTAACACCCTGTTTCGGCCTAAAGTTTTGTTTTGGTTTATTTTTATTTTTCTTTCCAAAAAATAAAAATCTTCTCCCTTCCCCTTTTTCCTTTTTATTAGACTTATCTTTGCCTAATTCAAGTTGAACTTTTTTCTTCTGCTTTTTTGATGTAGTCTTATGTGAACTTTCTTCAAGGTTGAATTTCTTACCCCACAACCTAAACATGTCTTTTACATCTTGGCAGTCACTTTCAGTAGGATCGGTAGGCCAATTCGGTGTTTCTTTTTCATCAACACCTGATTTGCTATAAGAAGGATTAGACATGGGAGCATTACATGCATTTGCCATTGAAGGCACAGGGCTGTAAACTTTTATGTTCGAGTATGAACGTGATTCCAGTGACGGTGGGTCAGAAGCAATTGATACATCTTTTTTACTTGGAATGCTCAATTTACTGGAGTTTTTTATTGTAAGTGGTTTTTCTTTTTTGTTTAATCCTCGTCTTAACGCCTCAAAGCGTCTACGCAACATCGAAGCGCTTTTCAATTCTGGTATGGATTTGTCTTTATTATTTGAGTTACTACCTTTTCTGTCTGTTGTGAAAATCTTTCTATACTCCCTTTCCAATTTATTTTCGATGAAATCGTTTGAATTTCTTAATTTATCGTTGCTCGGGTTTTCTAGATTATGCACATGCTGTACGAGTGAATCTGAAGATAAATTTCTGCCGTCGATTATATTTCCATCGGTCTTAACGATTGTATTAGTAGGTGTATCCCTAACTTTACTATTTGCTACTAGCATTTTTTTCGTTGCACAGCTTTTCAGTGCTTTAATATTTTGTATTTGAAGTTGTTTATCGATTCGTATCGTTTGTGAACTAACGTCAGTCCTTTCGAGAGCTGCGTGTATTGGACTAGTTGAGTTTGATATTTTCTTAATTATTGGAGATAGTGCCTTGCTTAGTACATTTACATTGACGTATTCTGCTACACCTCCGACACACTTGGATGAAGTTTTTCTTTTAGTTAAATAAGTGCTCCCGCAATTAACGCTTTCGCAATGATATGGTTTTCCTTTACAAAAAAAAACTAAATTAGTTTAAAATCAATTTCATTAAAAAAAGGTGCCAATAAAGAAACATCCGTGATTATAAAACTTACTCTGTTCAATTGATATATCAGATAAACCGACAGCCTTCTCCGCCGACTCAGGCAAGTAAATCCGTTTAACTCTCTTCCTACAAACAGTCTTCACACTACCAACGCCGACGTCTGCAAAGCCTCGCGCAGTGTACCTCTGAGATCTATATACTTGTTGTGAATTGAAATATCGCTCCCTGTGCTTCATTCGTTTACAAGTACATAAATCAATTTTACATTGGCATTCGAAATCTTTAGCGTTATCAATGTTTCCTATAAAATAGCCTTGTGCGTATCCGTGTTCGTCATTGAGAACGTTTTTATCTCTCGTTAGACAAACACCTCTAGCATCTCTCATTTCTTCTTATTTATCATTATATCCTTTGCGCCTTATATTCATTTTTATCAGTTTTTCTTACGAAATAGAAACTTTTTCAAGTTAACTAGCTCAGCTTCACATTATTATTTTCATTATATTTACTACAATTTTTAACTTTACGACAGATTTTTACAACATATTTTGACATTTAAACTTATTTTCTTAATTTTTTTATATTTGAATAAGTCAAACTTTATTTCTCAAATAAGAATTTTATGTTTTTATAATTGTAAAAATAAATTTAACATTATTTATCGAGTTACACTTCTACCTCTTGTAAGTTACTTACAAAAATTCTAGTAATTAATTAGTTTTCGTTGTATACATAAATAAAATGAAGAAATTAATGAAAAACATAATCTTTTTTTTTAAATACAATTTATTAAAATAAATTTTGATTTGTCACTGTCACATTTATAAAAAGCCTTTTTAAGGCATTTACTATTATTTACATATTTTACATAACTTTTTATTATTATTATTTATCTGAAGGTACAATTAAATCAATGTGGTAAGACATTTTAAACAATAACAATAATATTTATTTCATAATTGATTAGTATTAATGAACTATTATTGTTTATAGAATTAACAGTTCACATGATATCCAGTCCCAATTATAAAAACATTGAAATAAATATAACAACGTACAAATATATTGCTGAAAATATGACCGAAGAGAAATTTGATAGACGTTATAAAACCAATCAAAACCGTTACATATGTTCCATATGCTTGAATCAAAAGCCATCTAAAGACGATTACAAAACCAACGAAAGTAATAATCGAAAATCAAAATCTTGTCCAATTTGTCAAAAATGCTACGACCATGAAAATAATTTCGTAGAACAAAGTCCTCATAAAGATAACGAAAGTAATGATAAACATAAAACAGGCAAAGATTTACGTGATGGGAAAGGAAAACATGGGAAAATAATACAGACTTCTCAACCAGACATCACGCAAGGTATGTCGCTGTTGAACGAAGTTCTAACTGTATTTAAAAGTAAAAAACATACAGATAACAGTAAAGATAAATCTAAAACGATAATATTGAAGGATGTAAGTGTTAGCACAGAAGAAAACAAGAAAAACGTCCCAAAGTTGACTGTTAGCAAAATATTTTACTGTTCGATTGAAGAAAATAGTCGAATGCAAGTTAATAAATGTGTCATTATAAATTGTCAACCAGAAACAACTAAGACGTCCCAATTTTCAATGGATCTGATCAATCGAAAATCATCATCAATACCACAAATGAAATTGGAAGAGTTGAAGAAATCATTGAAAGAAAAAACGAAATCGAAAGACGCGGTCGAAGAAGTCAACAGAATGTTTGCAAGTGTAAGAAAATATGAAATCGCTCAAAACTTAGAAAACTTAGAAATTCTGAATAGACCAATGATACGGAATGGTCCTCGAGTGCTGCCAGTCGTAAAAACTAATAACGTAGAAAAAGATGCAAAGAGTAAATCACCAGTAAATTGTGCAAATTGCCAGACCAATTACAAAATGTCTAGCGGTGATTCTTTCGAGTGTTGCCAGACAAATGAGAGATGTGAAAAGTGTATTTACATGATGTGCCATTATCAACATCGCTTTAATCCTGAAACTACTTGTCCAAATTGTCATAACCAACGCGAGCAAAACAAAAAACCAAACATTCATGTATAAAATGAGGTGCATCTTTTTTATATAAATTATTTATATTGTATTATTAACACTTTGCCATCGATGTTAATACTTTTTATTTATTTATATTAACTATGTGATCATCACTGCCCATAGACTTCGGCACCAAGTGGTTCTACCTAACCTTGGTTATTAAAATGTACCTTGCTGTAGTTACACCATTCAAACTGGATCATAATAATACTCATTTTGCTGGCTGTAGAATATGTGAGGTATCTAGCCAGTCGGGGTATGCACATATGATTATTAATAATAAAATATTAACATTTGATAACATTAGCTAATTAATAAAACACTGTTATTATAGAGATCAGATATTTATTTATAAAACACTTAATACATTAACAAGTCAAAAGTAAAAACTCTCCGACGAAAACTTCATCTTCCCTCCCCTGAAACAAAAACTATGTAAAAAAAGAGTGTGTGTACTTATGTACACGCGTTAGAAGTTATACTTCTTTGGCGTATGGAAAAAAAAATTAGTAAATACTATCACCGTCGTATATGAAATTGATTTAATAAAAACACCAAAATAATATTTATTTATTCACACTGTTTAATTGTACTGTTACGAAACACGTGCTCTAAACATAAAAATACTAGAATATCCAACTTGAACATAGTTATCGATTTTCATGCCACCTAGAAGTAACTTCACGTTGTAGAATTCAGGTGTCGGTGTGCGCGCGCATCGTAAAAATTCACTCTCATCAGTTTTCTCCATCGCGCCAAAAGAAGTATAACTTCAAAAATAATAAATTCGATCCTTATGTAACTAGATAATACACTAATGGCCGAATACTGAAACGTCTTTCAAATATGAAGTGGGACTTAATTATTTGGAACGCCATTCATTTCAAATTTCGCATACAAAATTTTGAAATTAATGACGTTCCAAATAATTAAGTCCCACTTCATTTTGAATGACGTTTCAGTATTCGGCCGTAACATACCGATTTTCGTCACATTTATTTCGGTTCCTCTCTAGCTTTTCGCTATGAGCTCGTTCCCAATCTCTTGGTGAATCTTGACTAAAAATAAAAACTAAATTAACGGCCTAATACTGAAACGTTATTCAGATATTTAATTTCAAATTTAGCATACTAAATTTTTAATCAACTGCGTCTCAAATTATTGAGTTGCACTTAATATTTGAATGACGTTTCAGTATTCGGCCGTAAAAGACCAGTAATGTCTTGAATGATTGGAAAAAAATTTGAGAGCTGATGTCATAATTATATCTCTCCAATGATAGTTATATGAAGTATTATATAACTAGATGATTTTAGACTATATTGGGTATAACCTAAAGGGGAAGTAACAGCAATAATTTGGATGATTGAGCGTTGCTCGGCTCTAATAATTTATAAGTCATATATATTATTTTAAAGCCTTGAATAAATTTAAAAAGTTAAACCTTATCTAAGTATAAAATTAGAGCCAAATCGTTAGAACGCTTTCCGAGATACACGAAATATATACATCAATGTAAGAACTTTTTAATTGGTAATTTACTTGGTGGTAGAGCTTTGTGCTAGCTCGTCTGGGTAGGTACCACCGACCCATCAGATATTCTACAGCAAAACAGCAGTACTTGCTATTGTTGGGTTCCGGTTTGAAATGTGAGGGAGCCAGTGTAATTCCAGCCACAAGGGACATAAACTAGTTCCTAAAGTTGGTCGCGCATTGGTGATGTAAATGATGGTTAACAACTCTTACAACGCCGATGTCTATGGGAGTTGGTGACCACTTACCTTCAGGTGGCCTATACGCTCGTCCGCCTAAAAAAACACTAAACATTACATTTATAAGTAAACTTACTCTCCCAGTCCAAGATTAAAATACGGTTTATCATTTGATTTACTTCCTGAATTCTTCTGATCGAGTTCTTTTGTTAGTACTTTCTTTAGATTATTCGAAGAATCAACAAATTTCGACATATAATCATTAAGTGTCTCCATTTTAGCAAAGAGGACATCTTTATCACACTCCTCTACAGGTTTGTCAATTATACTTTCTATATCTTTTGATTTATCTTTATTATTTCTTTTAACAACGGATATATCTTTCCAAACCAAGTCCGTGTTACTTGAGGCATGTTTCAATATTTTTATTTTAGGCGAAACCGTCTCTATCACAAATTCTCCATCTTCGATTATTTCATCTGGCGTTTTGTAATATGATTGTCTTATCCCATAAGTTTGTGCTGTGATATCTTCTGTGAGACCAACTTTCGTTTTATCCATAACTAGTTTAAGAAGATTATCTAGACCAATTTTATGATCGTTCAATAGATGTCTGTCGAGTACTGTTATCCTGCAATAGTTTTAATTAAAATTCAAAATTCAAGTAAATGTTACCTACTGTAACGAAGAAGGAGTAAAAATAGGCAATTTTTGTATTAGTTATTACAAGCGATTTGCTTATAGCCCTACTATTCATAGGTGGCACATTGGCAAGTAAGAAAAAGTTTAGTTTTCTCACCAATTTCAATGGTAAGTAGTATCTTACCGTCGCGGGTGTCTGCCTACCTATATACACTTAATCTTTAATTAATAACATAGATATACAATTATTTGTTCCG
Organism: Nymphalis c-album; assembly: GCA_963151315.1. Lineage (NCBI taxonomy): Eukaryota > Metazoa > Arthropoda > Insecta > Lepidoptera > Nymphalidae > Nymphalis > Nymphalis c-album. Next base: position 4,162,889 of record OY720614.1, read on the forward strand.
TGACGATATCCGGAATCCATCTTGAGTCAAGCACCTGTCTTTTTTCACGTTTTTCGTCCTAGCAACTTCCTCTCTTTGACTTCCGGCGCCACTGTCGCCTCGTTTTAACGGTTAAGATGGCGGCGACCCGCATGGCGCTCGGCTTTTACCTCATTATAGCGTCGTTTTTCGTAGCGTTAACACGTCTTAGCAATCAAAGGCGGTCTAACCATGTAAGTGACGCACAGTTTGAATTCCTTTCTCAACAAGTGGCTTTTCTAACGAATTTGATTTCGCAAAAACACGGTGAGCCTCAAACGAGTACTTCGGGGGTTGCCGAGGTAATAAATGGACCCAACAATGATACAACAAACGAGTTGGGCTTACGCCCACCGCCGACCACGAGTGATGCGGATAATCAACAGCTCCAATTGTCAGAGCTATCAACTACGTTAAAAGATCCGCCATTCCCTAAGTCTGATGATAAACATTTAGAAAAGATAACCCAATTACAGCGTTTTAAATGTAATGACTGGCATGCAATTCGTTTTTCTGAAGCTCAGAAAAAGTACGTCACTACTCCGGGTTTTATAGAACTCAATGTAAACGATGAACTGAGACGTTTCAATGCGTCTAGGTCTAACGATGATCGTTTGTACTTGATAGAGAGAACTTTTGCAGCTTTATCCAATGCTATACTGACTCAAAAAGACGAATTGCGCACAACTTTGCAAGGTTTAGTCGATTGGTCTAATGATAAGAGTACAACACTTACACCACGATCTCTTTTCGATAAGATTGAACAAATGTTTAATAAAGATTCGAGCTATACAAAAGTGACCGATGATATTTTACAAATATTTTGCGGCCGTCGAGCCGACTGCATTAGCATTCGCAGGGATTTATTAATTAAGAAAATTTCGGAGGAATATCACTGTGGGGCGTTGCAAAAAATTCCACCCAGTGCTGAACATTTGTTTGACAACGATATGCTTGCAGCCTACCTTCAAAAAATTGGGGGGGCCGAAAAACTAACCACTTGCTTCCAGCCAACTGCAGCTACAGCTACCGGCCAGAGGCGTGCGTATGATAACCAGTCGAAACCATCGACAAGCAAGCAAGAGAGTGAAAACTTTTTTCGTAAAAATACTTCAGCGTCGAAAGATAAGTTCAAAGGTCACTCGAGGGCATCTGGCAACAAGACTTCCAATGGCAAGAACAAACACCACAATTCGTCAAGAGGTAAGAAATCAAATTTCAACTCATCAAATAAAAACAATCGATCATGACTCGCAATCATTTCGGGGCGGCTGACTAAAGCAATATATACATGCATGGGAGAACTTAGGTGCGCCCAACCACATATGCAAACTTCTCAAGGGAATACGTATTCCTTTCGTGATGAAGCCGCCACTTATATATCCAAATCAATCTGTCATAATAAATTACGAGACAAGGCAGAGTTATCATATGACACAGCTAATAAAAAATATGATAGACACGCATGTACTAGAAAAAGCCGAGATCAACCCCAGCTACCTATCAACATTTTTTCTAGTTCCGAAAACGGACGGATCGTTTCGCCCAATCTTCAATTTGAAGAGACTAAACCGTTTTGTCAAACTAAAAGGTTTTCAGCTTTTCAGTCATTTCCGAATTCCAAGCTTTTTACAGAGCAACGATTGGATGGTGAAGGTAGATCTGAGCCAGGCATATTTTCACCTTCCCATAGCCGAAGAACACAGGCGATTTCTGAGACTCAGCTACAAAGGCCAACTTCTACAAATGACGTGCCTTCCCTTCGGCCTTTCATCAGCGCCACGAACGTTCACATCCTTGACGAACTGGGTAGCCGAGTTCCTGAGAAGGCGAAATATGAGGTGTGTGGTATACCTAGACGATTTTTTAGTAGTGAATCAGTCCTGTCAAGTTTTACGCGAACACATTACATTTATGGTAAACCTAATGAGACACCTCGGCTGGACTATCAATATGGACAAGTCTGTACTGGTTCCGACACAACGCCTGGAGTTTCTGGGTGTTACATGGGACACCAAACTCAACACGAAGTCCCTGTCGGAACCGAAGTGCGAAACGCTACGCAAAGCACTTCTCAGTCAGATGTCCAGAGGCAGTTGGTCCCTCAGGCAGGCCCAGTCCCTTCTGGGGAGACTCAACTTCGCCTCTTTTGTAATACGCAGAGGGAGGTTACATTGTCGAACCCTGCAATTTCACAATCGATACCTTCCCACGGAACACCCCTACAAACAAGTGAAATTGCCACAACCGGTACTCTCCGAAATGCGATGGTGGTTAAAGGCAGCACAGGGCTCACTTCCTATACATACAAACTCGATCTCTCATCTGCTCACGACGGATGCATCGGATTTCGGCTGGGGAGCTCAGCTGGGCGACACGAAAATGTCAGGACAGTGGACAAAACGGCAACAGTCATGGCATGTCAATCTAAAAGAGCTGTTTGCTGTCTACGCGGCAATACAACAAGAGAACAGCCGGCTTCACAATGCTCACATTTTACTGCAAACAGACAACCGAACAGTCGTAGCTTACATAAACAAGGAAGGCGGAACAAAATCGAAGAAGCTTCTGAACCTCACACGGCAACTATTGAAGGTGATGGACCACTTAAATCTACAACTGACGGCTCAGTACTTTCCGGGCCGATTCAATTGCGAAGTGGATGCCCTATCACGCGGCAAGGTCTGCCCCGAGTGGCACCTACTCTCTACAGCAACGGACAACATATTCAAGATGTGGGGCACACCGCAAGTAGACTTATTTGCGTCGGAAACAGCTCACGTAGTAATGAGGTATGTATCGCTGGACACGCAAGACCAGCAGGCTCTATTTCACAACGCATTCCTTCACCAGTGGGACTACGAACTTGCGTGGCTATTTCCTCCACCGAACCTAATACCCCAAGTATTGTCTCACCTGAACACTGCGAACGGTCAGTACATCTTGATCGCTCCGAAGTGGAAGATGGTATTTTGGCAAGCAGACCTACAAGCCCGGGCCATTCAAGAACCTTATCACATCCCGCTCCTGCCACAAGTTCTGATAGACACGAAAACCGGAATGCACCCGCCAGAGGTTCAAGACATTCATTTGGAAGCCTGGCTGATTTTGGGTGGACAGACGAAATCAAAGAATGGTCAGTAGAAGAAAGATCACTGTTATTGTCAAGTTGGCGGCGATCTACAATAAACACCTACATGCCAGCATGGAACAAATGGAAGGTATGGTGCTCCTCTAACAATTCTTCTTACAGAGATCCGAGTCCAGAACAAGTTGCTCGTTACCTGGCGCATTTACACAACAGCGAAGGTCTGGCTTATCGAACTATACTAGTCCATAAGTCTGTTATTTCTACTTTTACCAGATTATCAGGTAATACTACATTGGCATCTAACTTTCTTATTAAACATATTTTAAAAGCTATTTCAGTGGCAACGGACAAGAAAATGAAACCACCTATTTGGAATGTAAAGAATGTATTACAATACCTAGAAAATAATACACCAGATGAAAATAATTTGTACCAAGTATCCAGACGTGCCGCTATATTACTTTTGCTAGCGGCAGGACGACGAGTACACGACCTGACACTGCTGAGGATCAATGCCGACCAATTTATAGATGAGGGCAATTCTATTGTCATGTGGCCTTGTTTTGGATCGAAGACGGATGACGCTAACAACAGGCAATCTGGATGGAAACTAAAAGCACATCCGAACAAAAATCTCGACTGTGTATTTTGGACTCGTCAATTAATCGGTACTTCACAAGATCGTCGGAAATCAGGTATGCTGTCAGAACTTTTTATAACTGCTAGAGGTGATCCAAAACCAGCTTCTAGAACTGTAATCAGTGGTTGGATCAAATCTGTTCTAAAGGACGCGGGTGTCGATGCCACGCCAGGCTCAGTACGCTCTGCCGTAGCCTCTCTCAATTGGCTAGAAAAGTTTCCTATTGATCAGATTCTTCAGACTGGAAATTGGCGACAAGAACATACTTTTAGAACATACTATCGAAGAGAGCTAGCGAATCAATCCAGAAATAATGATTTTACGACGTCAGTTTCCTTGTCAAATTTCTTTGAACCTGTGCGATAACAATGATTTGGTTAAATTGATGATTAAAACTGTATGATTCATATATAACTTTGAATAAATATTGTTTACTTTTCAATAACTTATTATAATTTAATTATTATTTTTTATTTTACATAACACATTATAGCATCTATATAATTATTGTAATAATTATGGGCATACCAGGAGATAACAAACATATCACTCAAGATGGATTCCGGATATCGTCACGGAACAAATAATAGAGAGTTTTAACTAACAATAAAACTTACCTATTATTTTTCCGACGATATCCGGAATCCAGGTAATACCTACCTGGTACATCGTGAGTAAGTATAATGAGGTAAAAGCCGAGCGCCATGCGGGTCGCCGCCATCTTAACCGTTAAAACGAGGCGACAGTGGCGCCGGAAGTCAAAGAGAGGAAGTTGCTAGGACGAAAAACGTGAAAAAAGACAGGTGCTTGACTCAAGATGGATTCCGGATATCGTCGGAAAAATAATAGGTAAGTTTTATTGTTAGTTAAAACTCTCTATTATAGAATCATTGATATCAATTCAATATTAAAGTTGTTTACTTGCATGTACACCTATCGTTGGACTAGGCTATAAGGAACTATCTAGGCTATATCTATTTCCAAGACGATATTGGAAACCCACCGATCAGCATCAAAAGAACACAAGTGACATGAAAAAATCTCGTTGTGCTCTCGTAATGGTTCGATCACTCCACTCACACTTGACTCCAGATCTTTCATAGCCTTCGATGTACATTCGCTCTGTCCTGATAAGTCCTGAAATTATTTCATTTTTTTTAACTTTAATTAGAGTCGACCCTTAAAATGGAATCATTTTAAACTTAATAATAGACTTGTAAAATCAAGATTAACTTAATTATTTATTTAATATATTACTCTACTTTGTGGTAGAGCTTTGTGCAAGCTCGTTTGAGTTAGTACCACCCATCACATTTTATACTGCAAAACAGCAATACTTAGTATTTTTGTGTTCCGGTTTGAAGTGCCAGTTTAATCAGAGTCCCCAAGGTGGTGGCGCATTGTTGATGTAAGTGTTGGTTAATATTCTTACAAAATCAATGTCTCTGGGTGTTGACGACCACTTACTATCAATGGCGAGTTTACCCGTCCGCTTAATAGTAACAGCCTGTGAATGTCCCACTGCTTTTCGATTCATTAGTTACGACGTAAAAGTGGAACGAACAAACCACGTACTTTTATTTTATTGAATAATTGAGTTTCAATGAATTTATGATATAGATTATTTGGGCGCCATCTTTGCAAATATAACACAATACAAAAACAGCCCGCATATCGTCTACAAACTAATCTGTCAATTAAATATATCTACTAGTCGAATAGCGAAGGGGTCTTTTTAGTAAATAAAGTTGCACCAATTACTTTAACGGACTCAAATGGCGGTTTGTGGTAAAATTATTATTAAACATATTCTTATATCTTCTTATATCATTTTCTTTTATAATTAACTACATAAAATGTTTAAATATTAAAGGACAGACAAACAAAAAGTGTTGAAACAAAAGTTTCAACACAATCCGCGATAAATAGTTTAGGAACGCGTAGAGGGCAAACAGACAAATTTTACTCGGTGGTAGAGATTTGTGCAAGCTCCCACGGTAGATAGCACCCACTCATTAGATATTCTACCGCAAAACAGCAGCACTTGATATTGTTGTGTTCCGTTTTGAAGGGTGAGTGAGCCAGTGTAATTTTGAGCGTTATGAGGATTTAACTTCTTAGTTCCCAAGGTCGGTGGCGCATTGGCGATGTAAACGATGGTTAACATCTCTTACAATGCCATTGTCTATAGGTATTGGTGGACCATTTACCATCAGGTGGCCCATATGCTCGTCTGCCTACCTATGCTACAAAGAAAAACATTATTTATTAAATATATATAACAAATAAACAATACAATATATTTGAAACTAACCATACATTTCCTCAAGCTTACATCACCGACATAATCGTGGCGATCGCCCTCCTCGGGGTGAGCAAACAACGTCTTACTGCGACAGATGCGCGCGCGCAGCTTATCGAACAAACGAGTCGCTGATGACGTTCGTGCGCCTACTGTAACACAAATTATTTAGTTAAATATGTTTTTATAAGGACTTCTTATTTTTTTTATATATTTTAGGAAGGCGGACAAGCAAATGGGCCACCTGGTGGTAGGTTACTAACGCTATAAGCTTTGGCATTGTAAGAAATATTAACCATTACTTACATCGTCAATGCGTCAACAACCTTGGGAAATAAGATGTTATAACTCTTGTGCCTGTAATTACCCTTCAAACCGGAATACAACAATAGCAAGTACTGCTTTGTAGCTTGCAGAGAGCCGTACCTGATGGAAAGTGACTACCACCACCCATGTATCGCTGGCGGGCTTGTACATTGTCATTTAGGAAAGAGTAGGCTCTTGAAGGTTTCTATGTCATATCGGTTCGGAAAAGTCGGCGGCGAAAGCCGATTTTATAGAGTATATTATAATGTTTATACAAACATGCTTTATAAAGTACAAGTGTTTGCCCGCGCGTCTGGTGTTAGGATATCATGGGGAGAGGGTTAAACCTATGTCTTTCCGAGGTTCAAACTTGCTCCAAACAAAATTTCATCAAAATCAATTCAGTAGTTTAGCCGTGAAGGCGTGACAAACAGACAAGAGTTACTTTCGAATTTATAATATTAGTATAGATATTAAATACATTTAAATCCTTGTTTTTCTGGACTCGCCGGTGAAGATTTCTCCAAGCAAGCTGCACGAGGCACAGTGTTCGACTTCGTCTGAAATTATTAAAAAAATTGTTATGGAATCTTGAAAACTCACCATCTTATTAATAATTTAGCGACTGATTAAATATAATATTATTAAACGTCTAATAGGTTTATTAAATAAACACAGATTAAATTTTATTATTTACAAATCAAATCATAACTCCCATTGCGTGGAAATATTACACGGCCCTTTATAAGAGACATTAGGACACAGTGATAAATCTTTTAAGAATTATTTACTTAGCTTACTTAGTCTAAGCAATTCAATAAATGTAATGTAAATATCATACTATTTATTAATTGATACCATGCTCTACCAGAATGGCGTGGGACCTTCTCAAATTAAATCGAAAACGAAAGTTCTCGATGGGAAGCGTTAGCAAAAGAACATAATATGAACATTGAACAGGATATATACGACTCGAGGCCAAAAGCGTTCGTGTTATTATTTTAAATAATGTACGTAGGTACATATATGTTAGGGTGTACAGAGATGTTTACATGTTAAATTCATTTTGCGTGATCGACTACGAAATTACTGCATTTTACTCATAAAATTATCTAATAGCTGAAATAAACGTCTATAATAATCATTATATAACAAATCACAAGCGAAAATCCACAATTATGTATTTCAGTTCCAAAAAGTCGTATCGCAATTTAATCGCATGCGGATTATAACTAACATTAGATATGCCAGGTTTGAAATCCCAATCCGTTGGCCGTTCGTGATGTAGTTGGCGATGCATCATCAAAGCACTCTCAAACTGAGCTGTGAAACTGCACTGCGAACAACTAAACAAATCGAGAAATATATGTATATATCATGGAAAATATTAGTCTGGTTATGATAGCAAAACATATTATAGGAGGGATGCCAAAACAAAGCAATAGTTTCTTTTAATTAATTTATCCAAAAAATTCTTAGAAACGCCTACAAAAAATACTTAGCAATTACATGTAGTGTTTATTTTGCTATAATAAAAAATAAGTGAAACCTTATTTAATGTTTTTAGATTCCAATTTATTACACGTTGTCAGAACGAGTCTTGAAAAGCGTTAGCATTTGAATATTGACGTAATAGGTAAACGGATTTACGTAATCCCCTCAATATAACTTTCATTTCATATAAACAATAAATGGTTACGTAAATATCTAGTTACTTACCAATAGGACATTATAAAAATAACGTTATAAAAAAGTAGCACAAAAGTTATGAATGTTTTGACAGATTAAATTCGTCTCCGAAAATTTTGACAGTTAAGAAAAGAGTTTTGATATTGTTAAATCTTGTTTGGGCTTTTATGAATTTTGCATTTTTATTAATAATATGTGGCTTATAAGTTATAATTATATTTTTATATTACAATATTAAAAGTATTGATTTAAACACATTTTTATAATTAAAGACTGCAATTTTGAATGACGAAAATTAATCCAAAATAGTAAAAAAAATAAAACATTGCCATTCACCTTTTCTTATTCACAAATTATACCAAATGATAAGTATTTAATTCACCCGTAAAAATAGTATTTCCCCCACTTTGTGCAAGCCCGCCTGGTTATATACTACCTTGACATTTTGCCAAACAGCAATATTTAGTATTGATATGTTCCGGTTTGAAAGATGAGTTAGCCAGTGTAATTAGGCACAAGAGACATAACATCTTAGCTCTAAGGGTTGGTGGCGCATTGGCGATTTAAGGATTGGTTAATATTTCTTACAACGCCAATGTTGGTACCCACTTACCATCAGCACGCTTGCCATTCCACCAACTTATTTCATAGAACCAACGTGAAACTAAGTTATTATTCTTTTCCACCAATTAAATCACATAATTATGTTAATAAACACAATTATATTTACATATCATGCCTGAAAATCAACAAACAATACTCCAATCATTGTTATCCTCTACAAATCTTGTAATGAACAATATACCTCATTAATGACTTATTAACATTAAAAATTAAATTTCAAGTATCTGGAATAGTATCTTAATCAATTTGTTGAGGAAGGTTAACTTGACTTTATAATGCTATGATCGTAATGAATGGAGCGGTAACTTTAAACATTTTTATATAATTTAAATAAATTGACGAAACTACGGCAGAATTATATCCAAAAAGACAATTACTAATGGTGTATAATGTCCCTAATAGCAGAACAATAACCATAAACCTCACCCAATCTGGCAAATTGGAGGCAAGCTTCCATCATGTGTATGAGGAGGTATGTTTATTGAAAATTTAACGCAAATATAAACTGTGGAGTACCTAGGGCTAGTAATGTAAGCGACAAAATCTTACTAAGTTGCATATTACTCAATCGCATAGTTGCATATTACGAGGGCAGCCGAAGTGGTTTCGTTACCCAAGGAAGGCTTCGTGGTAAGTAAGCCATGAGTGCAGAGTATGGGATTTGATGCATAATTTTCAAATATAGCCTACCCTCTCCATACACAGTCAAAAAATAAACTGCCATCGCAAATGCTTAAGAATCGTACATATCCCAGCCCCATCCCCAAGGACTACAATAATTTTCTGCTGTAAAAAGTTAGAAGTATTTCATCAATACCTTTAAACGTTTCTGGATAACACGTGGTATTAAAGGTTGAGGAAAACAACAAATAGGATTTTGATAGCTTTATTTTAAGGACAAATAACATTTGAGGATGTTATGCTGTCCTCCTGACAGATAACGGCTAATGTGGCCTCTATTAAAGGATAGTCAACAGCGTAGACGATATTATAATAAACAAATTACTAGAAGCTGGCGACTAGATCAACGTCTTCGTTGATTGACTAATAAGTCATCAGGCTGATACTTTATTTATATTGATCTGTATTTGATTACAATTGCAATTCCCTCCCCTGGTCCCAGGTCTTCTTCAGCGGATGGGATCAGTAGAGGCTTTTTTCCCACACTCCGTCAGAATGTGGTGCGCGTGGTGGTGTCCAGTGGCACACCACAAGTTACGTGTATTTGTATATATATTTACCGTACCCTTTGTCAACGTGTCAATTTTTGTAACGATGAGTTGAATAGTTAAGTGAAAGCGTCAGAAATAAACTCACTCACGGCCGAATACTGAAACGTCATTCAAATATGATTAGGACTCAATTGCTTGGAATGTCATTATTTTTCAAAATTTAGTATGCGAAGTTTGAAATTCGAAGACGTTTCAAATATTTGAGCACCCTTCATATTTGAAAGACGTTTCAGTATTCGGCCAAGGCATTTATAATAATAGACATGACCAGTTAAGATATCGGCTACACTGGTTACAACAATGGTTTAACTAGTGGTAGGGCTTTGTGCAACTAACCACTCATCAGATATTCTAGCGCAAGGTGATTGAATGAGCCAGTGTAATTACAGGCACAAGGGACATAAAATCTTAGTTCCCAAGGTTGGTGTTGGCGATGGTTAACATTACTTACAATACCAATGTATATTGGCGTTGGTGACCCGTATGCTCGTCCGCCTACCTATTCTATAAACAAAACACTGTCGTTTACATTACGCACAATTTAACTTTGCCGGTCAGAAATGTGTCACGAGTAGCTGCGCAGTGCGGTGCGCATAGAATGTTCGCATATTAGAAACAAAATCAGGGGACGCGTTCCGTTACCTAAACTTACATATTGTGCGGTTACAACTACATAAATAGTTGATTATTTACACGGGTCTAACTTGTATAAGTCTAGTCCGTAAGAGCAAACTCAAAATGTCAACACTGTGTTAAACAGCAGTACCTACTTGGTATTGTTGTGTTCCGGTTCGAATGGCGAGTGAGCCAGTGTAATTTCAGGCACATGGGACATGACATCTTAGTTACCAAGGTTGGTGGCGCATTGGCGATTAAAGCGATGGTTAACATCTCTTACAATGCCAATGTCCTAGGCGTTGGTGACTTACCATCAGGTGGCATATGTTCGTCCGAGGATTGAGATTTTTCAATTCGCGAATTCGTGATTGTAACTATTAAATTAATAAATTGTTTGATAGTATTTTGTTATAGTGTCCATTTAAGTAGGTACCTACCCAAGTTCTCATTAAATTAATAAATCTTCTAAATCGTCTTCTATCTTCTGAAATCGTTACGATCAAGTTTTGCTATCATTAAATAGATCATGGAAAATTAAAACGTGTGAATACATATCTCCTTTTTCAAACAATCACATTCAATTAAGTATTTTTCATCGTTAAGCCGATAAGTAAACCTGTGTTAGAGATTAATCTTGATCATATTGTTAAACAAACTTAATAAAACTATTAATAATAGACAAAATAACTCTTATTGTGTCGTTATATGGAGTTTCGAGTAATTAATGAAAGGTTAGTATACATTTGTTATAACACAAAGCCTCTTTTGAGCTTGGCAACTGCGTTCTCACTTATTTTATAACAAGAATGAAGTAGACACCAGTCGAGAGCGGTCCGTCGGCGCGCGCGCACGTCCTTGGATATTATTTTTTTATCCTTATGTGTAACAAAAGATATTATTAACAACGCGACAAACGCTTAGTGACATTGTTGTAATAGAATATATTGTATTAGTGAGTTAAATATTTGTTGAATAATAATAGAAACCAGTTAAAAGGAAGTAGGTACGACAGTTATATAAAATTGTAATGGTGGATTTTCTTTCGCAGGTAAAATCGGCTTTGTTTGTGTAAAACGGAGTTTTGTTTTTAAAAAGTGTTTTATAGTCGTCAGTTGAGTGAAATCGAGTTCATTTTGTCAGGTGAGTGACGGATTTTTTTTTTTTTAATGAATGGACGAGAGCGCTTTCTCCTTAGTTTTTTTAGGGTTGACAGACATTTTGTTGTGACGCGAAACGGAACGTTGGGTTTTTTTAAGGTATTAATGCATATTTATGTCTTAGGGATATCATTATATCGTCTTATATATAATTAATATTAACTTTTTCATGTATTATATTTGATTCTAAAATCCATATTTATCAAATTATATAAAAAATAAAATACAAATGTATATTGTTGTGTAGGAATATTGTTAATTGTTTTTTTTTTTAATATTATTTTGGTTGGTAGCACATTAATAATATAATTCGTGTCTCATCGTAATTCTATAAGCAAATACACAGGACATTCACCCGCGATAAGCATTTAATAAGTATTCAAAAACGTTGCACGTTATTACTTAAAACGGGTTCTGTGATAGTTAAAACTGCAGTTTTTAGGGATCCGCAGGTAAACCAAACCAACAGATACCGTGGTTGCAGTTGTTCTATCGCATTTCAATGGTAAATGAGTCAGTGTAACAGGGTTACTTCTTAAATACCGACGTTGGTGCATTGGGTGTAAGTTGTTTGGTTCCAATGTTGGCCATATTGGCCTAACCTATTATCAAGTTAAAGAAAGTTAACAACCCTACCGTCCAGCGAAGTTCGCCTCCGATGTTAAGGTGAAGGTTTAAGATCAAATCAATTTCAAATCTTAGTCGTTTGAAGTTGGAATAATATTTTCTTAAATATGTCAAATATTCTCAAAGTGCTAAGAAAAGCTCTGCAAAGAAGTGCCGGCTTTCTCGCGATCATTCCTCACGGCCATCATTGGTACAGTACTTATAACAAGCTTCTTTAACTGCACTTGTTAGTATGTGGGTTGAATCTTGCGATGGAATTTTAAACCCACCCACTTAATCTTTTATTTTATTTGCTAGGTGGTAGGGCTTGTGCCTGTCTGGATACCACTCAGTCTTTATTTTAACGCCAAATAGAAATATTTAGTATTGTTGTGATCCAGAAGGTTCAACCAACATTTGAGTTTCAAAAGTTGGTGACGCATTGGTGATGTTAGGCGTCCTAAATATTACTTACATCGCCAATGGCAGTGGTCACCTCTTAACATCAGTTGGCCCAAGTGTCCGTACTATTTTATATATTAAAAAAAAGGATTTATCTTAAAATTTTCGGACACTTGATTCTGGTAATACATTACAGATAACTTTCGGCCTTACTTACAAACCTCGCTTAGCGGCTACTTAACTAAACACTGATTTCTCTCTTTCTGTCATTATTAATTTGACATATGAAAGAAGAAGACGGCAGCATTATAAGTTTTATAACGCCGTATTTTTCGAAGCCATTAAATTATAACATAATAAAATAAATATATTATTATGGTAGATGCGGGTGGCACGTGTACGATGTTTATAAATTTAAAAAAAAAAACAAATATCCAATTCGGCAGCCATTTAACATACCCCTCAATGTACCCCTCTTTTTACCGCCGTTTTTTTATAAATTACTAGCTGTGCGCCGCGGTTGCAGCCGCGTAAAATTTATAAAAATATAATCAATAAAAATAAGGCTAGAACCTTCCTCGATAAAAGGACTATCCATCACAAAAATAATTATTAAATTCGAACCAGTAGTTCCTGAGATCAGCCGAATCAAACAAAGAAACACTTCAGCTTTATATATTAGTATAGATAACAAAATCAATGTAGTATTAGACAACAAAATAACATAAATTAAATATACTATTAATATTAAATATTCATAAATCTCCTTAATTACTAATTATAGGTAGTTTACATAGCTTTGTTACAATATAGTCGTTTGGCGGAAGATTATCCAGAGAACTGGTCTACTAATCCAGTTGTTGGCAACAAAACACCTCTGCCCTTGGAGATTGTCAAGGATAAAAGACATGACGTATTGGCGAGTGTGCCGCCAAGCATGAGACGAAATAATATCACTTTGTAACTGAGCCATGTACCTAAACTTGCCCATAGTATATAACTAAGGTCATGTTAGACCACAAGTAGGAACTTCTTGGGATGAAAAATTGACGATTACATTAACATACATACAAAGCGAAAAACGAGTGTTGTTTCGAGGAATGACTTGAAATAGTTAATTCACAACATTGTGCAATTACGATTAAAAAAATCCCTTCCGTAGTTCCTTCCGGTTGACGCTTGTTAGTGAAGTAAAACAAAACGTTCTAAAAATGACATTTGTATTTTTTATTTTTATTTATTTTATGTTCATAGGTCTACAAAACAAAATGACAATCAATGAAAACATATGATTACATTTCTCTTGATGTAGACACAACATGCGCTTATAAATTAGCTTCTAGCCTATGATAGCAACATAAACCAAGCTTACAATTTATTTTATTTTTTAAATAATTTTTAATAAGTTAATGAAATAGTTTTTTTAATAAAAATTTTAATGAGGCTATAGAACGGTCAGTAAAAATATCATAATTAAAACAAATACTATTATAAGTGAAGCACATGCGGTATAAGAAATACAATTACATTGGTATAGATTATTATTAAATGTAATGTTGTCTAGAAAGCTATTTACTACGTACCCATCGGATAGAGATGGTAATAGAAAACTAGTTTCAGCTTTGTATTCCCATATTACGTCACTTAAGTTAAAATCTCCAAGCAACATAATAGATGGCTTTTCGCCTACTCTAGTTATTACGCGCGATATATTACACAGAAAGGTGTCAACATAATTTCTATCCAAAGGTGGTGGCAGGTAAGCGACACATATATTAATACTGCTGCTCCCTCTTAATTTCAAGCTAATGCATAAGTCCTCACACGACGACTCGTATATTTGAAATGTCAAAACAATATACATTTATTTACATTAAAAACCTTAAGTAAATACAAATTAAAATTAATTACTATACAAATTGTGACCGCGTGGAATGGTGGCAAATCTAGCAGCATTTCCCCTTTAAATCGCAATTCCGATTCTCTGGGCGAAAAATGAACCAGCCCTCCTGTCAACAGTAGACGCAATAAGACGGGGTGTAATATTTTGGATGATATTTTTTCCACTATTACTCCAAGGTCCAAGCGTTTCAAATAATTTGGAATAAAAAAAGCTGAATATTTCTTACGATTGTTCGTTTCAGCTTTTTCCGCGGCAGCTCCGGCTTTTAACATTGTATTATTATTATCGTATTACTCTATATATGTATTGCGGTGAACCAAACGATAGCGTGATTCAGAAATTTGTTCTTCCCATTCAAAATAGTATAAAAGCCTACTCAAACACTAGTCAGATTGTAGGACATTCGACATATTATGTGTGTTTACTTTAGTGTTCTTTATTTAAATAATTAAAAAAAAATGGTTGTCTGTAAAGTCGGTTTACGGGTGATAGTTTAACGTGACAACGTCATAACAAAACATTGATGAAATGACTGCAATCGAGTGAAAGAGAGATAGATGCGGCGCATGCGTAAAATCAGCGTAACGGGACAATTTTAAGTGCATGCAGCCAGCGTTCATCGATTTATTAGACGTTGTCACGTCAAAAAAACAACAGTATCCAATTTCAAATTAACAGACTTTGATTGATCGAACTATAACCGGATAAGGTTTCAATTTAAAAACGATTGGCGGGCACTTCGACATCACCTACTAAATCAAGTGTAAAATGTTTAATACATTTGGATCGTATTATTACAATCTATTAGCGTTTACATTATAATTATTTCCTCTTGTTAATGTAAATAGCTACATGTTATCGATAATATCATTTTTTAATATATAAATGTAATAAAAGTAGAAATATTTAGTGATTTTCGTTGGAACTTATTGAGTGCTGCGTTGGTATAAGGCCTGAAATCTCAAGATTCTGAACTCAAACCTCATGTCGATAACGGCCCGGTCTGGAGGTTGGGAAGTGTGTTCATTCCCGTGTCTCGGAAAGCACATAAAGCCTTCAAGCATAAGTCCTTCGTTAGAACACTTTCTAGTCGCGTCAGATTGCCATGCCATCGGATTATGAGTGATGCAAAAGATGCCTGTGTTTGCGCACACACTTGTGCACTATAATATGTCCTGCGCAGTTGTCTAATCTCTCTTGAGATTGGCTGCCATGGCCAGATGTGCCACGAGGACATCATCATCAACTTATTTTTTATAGCATAGGGTAGGTGGACGAGCATATGGGCCGCCTGATAGTATATTGTCACCAACGCCAATAGACATTGACATTGTGGGAAATGTTATACATCGCTTACATCGCCAATGCGCCACCAACCTTGGGAACTAAGAGGTTATGTCCCTTGTGCCTGTAATTACACTGGCTCACTCACCCTTCAAACTGGAACACAACAATACCAATTACTGCTGTTTTGCGTTAGAATATATGATGAGTGAGTGATACCTACCCAGATGAGCTCTTACATAGTCCTACCACCACATCAACTTATCGCCAACGATTTTGTTTTTAAGCTACCTCGTCTTACTAACTATACATCTTCATATTCTCAATCTCATGTCCCTTATCCTAAGGCTGCCTGAAAGAAATCACTTTGTAGGTATAAAACTTTTTTTTTTGTTATAACTGTAATTTGTATTTAACTCATAATAAAGCATATTTCTATTATATTCTACTTAATTAACATTAATTACTTAATTAACTTCAGATTAAAATCGCGGTATGCAATTAAAATAGTCACGTGTTTCCTATTGGTGTATTCATTGTTCAGTGTCCGCCATTTATGGACACAGATAACAAATGCTAAATGTCAAATGCGGACGCGCGAAAATTTAACATTAATAAATATGCAGTGATTGAAAGTAGCTGTTCCTTGTGTGTAGCGGAAGTTTTTTTTTTATTGCATAGGAAGGCGGACGAGCATATGGGCCACCTGATGGTAAGTGGTCACCAACGCCCATAGACATTGGCATTGTAAGAGATGTTAACCATCGGTTACATCGCCAATGCGCCACCAACCTTGGGAACTAAGATTTTATGTCCCTTGTGCCTGTAATTACACTGACTCACTCACCCTTCAAACCGGAACACCACAATAGCAGGTATTGCTGTTTTGCGGTAGAATATCTGTTAAGGGGATGACAGACGAGCTTGCACGAAGCCCTACCACCGAGTATGATATTAAAAAAAATATTCATCAGTAGTATAGTAGAATGTTTCAAGTCCGGAGGGACCCACATCACAAATTCTAACGCCAAACAACATGTCGTTACGGTGTGTAAATTAATCTTTAATCTTATTAATGTTACTTAAATAACTATTTATGTGACAATTTTTGTAGATTAATAATTCATAATAATACATATATATGCTATAATATACGTGAACACAGAAAATATAAAATACTTTTAATAACTAGAAGACTAGACTAGAAAAAGAATTTCTAAAGGCATACCACAGATACACAAAAAAAGTGACACAGATACACAATATACAACTGTGAACAAGAAAAAAATCCAACTGATCAGATTAGACAGTGAAAAATTATCTAAAGTTAACGAAAAGACATAATAAAGAACTGATATAACCTTGAATGATAATAATAATTTATTTTTATTTAATCCCAGGATCCCGGAAACAGTGATATCGCTTACATCTGACATTGAAATGCACTTCTGTTCAAGCATAACCTCCTGGTACTTATATAGCAAAAAATAATATAAAAGATTGATTTATGAAAAATTATTTAATGCAAAATGGCGTCGATTACTTGATACCAGTTAAATTTTTTAGTAGATTAAAAATTATGTTTTTAATTCGGCCATTTTTTTTTCTTTTTTTTTTTGGTGACTGATATTTTCGATGATCGTTAGCCGATTTTAGTGATCATTTTTAAATTGAATTTGTAGATGGTAGTTCCGTTTATGGGCTTATACGCTTTTAATTCTTTTAGGTTTTTAAAATCCGTTCAATAACAAAGTTTTATGAGAGTCGACGCCAGATTTTACTCCTTGGTGTGCTAAAAAGACAAGTCACTGGTTACATATATGACACCGTTGGATATACTTTCGTATTCAGCTCCAGTCGCTGTACACAGCGCTTTTTGATGCATTCTCAAAATAACACAACACAATGTCGGTAATTTCATTTGTAGTACATATACACACATACTACACTCGGCGTCAAAAAAATCGCACCTTTTGAAATTTTAACTTCAAGCGAATAATACTCTTAACTTATTTATTGTACCCTACCAAAATTAATATCATTTGAAAGCACAATTAATACACTTTAGCAACGCGTATCGTTCTTTTCTGTAAAAACAATAATCACGAAACGTTAGGGTCTTTAAAAAAAAAGTGCTGAAAAGCTCATTAGAGGACTCACAACTTGTGCCAACTTGGACACGAATAAAACGGGGGGTAAAAATGAATTATGGGTCATTAGCTATCCAGACATCACACAAGTCACACCTGAATAGCTCCAGTAAGAAAAAAACCCTGAAAAATGGATACCACGGCAGAAGAAGCAGATCAAGTGGTAGCACTACTGCAATCAGGACGACGCCAAGTTGATATTGCTCGACAACTCAACATAAGCCGTTTCCGGGTAAAACGAGTATCCCAGCGGTTCCAGGAGACTGGAGGCTACATCAGGAAGCATGGATCCGGAAGACGACATTGCATTTCCGACAGAGACGACCGCTATATTGTGTCGACGTCTTTGCGTAACCGATTCTCCAACGCTGTTAAGCTGCAACAGCAGCTCCGAACAGCTCGGAGGACGTCGGTGAGCGTCTCCACAATAAGAAGAAGGCTGCGAGAGAAGAAAATCCAGGCCCGCAGGGCTGCTACTGGCCCCAAATTGAAAGCAGAGCATAGGCGAGTCAGACTTCAGTTTGCCCGAGACCACGTGGATTGGACGTTCGACCAATGTCTGGAAGTCTGTCCTCTTCTCCGACGAGACTAGGGTATGCCTTTTCTGCAATGATAGGCGTAGAAGAGTGTACAGGAGGCAGGGGGAACGGTACTCACAGGCCAGCTTTGAAGAAACCGTCAGCTACAGAGGAGGATCCTGCATGTTCTGGGGCGGAATTTCAATCCAAGGAAAAACCGACCTTGTGTGCGTCTCCTGCACTGGAGGTGCACGTGGTCAGGGGTCCCTGACTGCGCATCGGCACATCACAAAGATACTGGAGGACCATGTGGTCCCGTATACTGGTTTTGTCGGGCCTGAATTCACATTCATGCACGACAACGCCCGCTCCCATACGGCAACCATTGTTCGGCACTACCTGAATCAGGTTGGGATCCCCGTGATGCAGTGGCCAGCGAGAAGTCCTGACCTGAATCCAATAGAGCACCTTTGGGATGATCTGAAACGCCGGGTGCGGTCTCGTGATACTGCCCGTGCCACCCTTGAACAGCTTCGGGACACCGTCGTCGAGGAGTGGAGTGACATTCCTCAAGAACGCATCGTGACGTTGGTGAGGTCAATGAAGGATCGCATGGAGGCTGTAATTAGGGCTAAGGGAGGTAACACTAGGTTCTAAGTTTAGTTTTAAGAATTTGTTATTGTATTTTTTAATTTTGTTTGGTTTTTAGATTAATTAAATTAAGTAATTTTGGCGTGAATTAATGTTTTTCCTTTTTTCATGATAAATGTTTTTTATTTGTAATCACTATCACAGTTTTATTATTTAAAGGATTCAATAACCTTTAAAATGAGGCCCCACACTTATACCTTACCATAGATGAAATAGGGTTTATAGTTGCTTGAAGTCAAAATACCAAAAGGTGCGATTTTTTTGACGCTGAGTTTATATACAGTAGAAACTATTATATTCCATAATCATTAGGCCGGCAACGCACCTGCAAGTCCTCGGATGTAGCACGTGTGGGCGGTGGTAGTCACTTTCCATCAGGTGAGCCTACTGCTCGTTTGCCCCCTCTTACATAAAAAAAAATATATATATTCCATCAATCCATTTAATTCTTACTAAAACTAAAATTATTCTATTTAGGTAGATGATTCCATGTCGAAATCTCTTTTTTATTTTTTTGTTTTTTAATCTCCGGAAATTGATGTAAATTAAATCGCAAGATTCCATGCCATTCATACATCTTTAAAAAAGAGAATACAAATTTCGAATTAAAAAACTTGCATGTAATAAATTTCGTTGACATTAAAACTTTTTCACGTTAAATTGATTTCTAGTTTTTATTGCATCACATTAATCATTTAAAAAAATACATTTTATAATGATCGGAATGCAAATGGAGATGGATGCACTTTGACAAGAGGATAAGTATTCCTTACGCCGTGAATCCGCTCTGAATCATGAGTGACAATCTAAAATGCTATATTCCTTATACTTCCTTAAATTGGCTCATTCACATTGGCAGAATAAATCCATCCATGGTCCATCGAGGGATCTTGTAAAAAAATAAATTAGAAAGGTAATGTAGAGGCTAACAATCATAGCTTGATTGCAGCACGTGTTTTCTATTGTTATTCTGTGATTCAGCCTTACCTAACATGGCCACACATGTTTTAAGCCGCAATCCAGAGTTCAAAGCTATGCAGGTATGTACATTGTACATACACACAACTGGACGAACAAGAATGACAGCATGCACTATATAAAGCTCCTACGGTGGGTAGGGTTGCCAATTAAATGTTCTACATACACTTATTTATAAAATATATATATAAAAAAGTTATATTTTATTACGAATCTTCATTTATTATCGTATGAGTTAAATAAATAAAAAATAATAATAAACTATATTATTTTTTCAATAAATATTAGCTTATTGCAAACAAAGGCTCATACCACACATGCGTAGCTTCTCAAAGTTCTGTGGGTAGCTGACTTTATCTAAATGTCAAATACGTGCATATGTATAGAAATAACTTGACTTGCATAGCAGCAAAACTATTTAAACTATGTTGTAACGTTATATATTCAAACTACATAGTATTGATATTTTAAACCTACCTAATATTACTTACACTCATAATACTGTCAACATGTAAAGGAAATAATAAACTGTCAAAAATGACAGTTGCTTATAATACAAAAAAAAAGTTTGACAATTGATAGGTATAAAAAATACTTCTTATAAAACTATTATTATTAATCTATATAAATAAAATGATAGAGGTCTGCAGTTGTACGCGCATCACGGATAAACTACTGGATAGATTTCAATGAAATTTTCTAAATTTTATTTCTTAGACACTTGGACCTTATCAAAAAAGAAATGATTGCGATATCTTCATTTAATTAAAGTTTCAAGAAACAACGATTTGTATATGCACTGCGTGCTCAGTGATGTATGTTTAAACAAAGTACCTAGCTTTTTGCTTGCGATCTTTTTGATGTTTTTTGCTTCGTACATAACAAAACTTTGTTAATATATTAAGCAACGCGGACGAAGTCGCGGGTATCAGCTAGTTAAAGATAAATTAAAAACGTGATTGTTCTGGAAATCCTTTTTTTAAATGGCATTAATTAAACATACGTTTTTATAAAACACCTTAACGTGATATTAATTTAACATAATATGTCAAATTAAAAATATTTAAATATGGATATTAATTCGATTCCATGTTATATATTATATTGATAGATATAAAAGTAATTGGTTTTAGTAATGGCGTCTAATGTAGCCGTTGCGTGTAATGTCACATACGATAAAGATGTAACTTCTAATTTTTTTGCATTCATTAAAAAGCAAAAGTATTACATCATACAGCCAATTATTTTAAATTTGCATCCGTACATACGACACATAATATATTATACTTAAGCAAACTCAAATATATGTAAAAAAACTTACATTTTCAGTTTTTAATTTGCAGTAATAAGTATCAAGCAGCATCGAATGAAGTAGACTAAGAGTTATCTTTATAATTTAGATCTGGCTAGGGTTGTCGGCTCATGTTTCGTTATCTGTGGCGAGATGGCGACTGATCAACAAAATTATTTCAAAATCACTTTATTTATAACATATGTTTATTTATAGTGTCGGTTGGTCGTGTGTTCGATTGCCACCCAAGACAGACATTTGTGTGTACGAACATATCTGTTTGTTATGACTCTGGGTGTAATTACCTATACAAGTATGTATTTACAAATGAAAAGTAGTATATGTAAGTACATCAGTTGTCTGTTTCCATAGTACAAGCTCTGCTTAGTTTGGAATCAGATCGCCTTGTGTGAAGTAAAAAAAAAAAATTATTAGGAATGACATCAATTAATAGAACATTCTCAAGACAAAAAAAAGATACGAATTAATCTGCCTAAGATCCGCTTTCTTGCATAAGATATAATATTATATATATAATTATATATGCATGTGACAACGAAACATTCATGATAATTAGGTACATATATATGTAACAAAAACATTTTCATACACACACACACACAGACTTATTCTAAAAAAAAGGCAACATCAAATTGCCAACAGTTAATATATAAATAATCCAGGAACGAATGTTCCAAATTCAAATGCATTCTTTTTTTTGTAATGCCAACCCTAGCCACAGCTACCTAAGCAGTGATATCATACAAGATCCCTTCTCCACTTGACTACTTAAACGTCCTTCGTTTAACAGAAACTTATTCAAACACGCTTTTGTTAAACTTACAGCCCATCATATGTATTGCATTAAATATTTCATGTGTAAAATTATAAATAAATTCGATACTAAATCTAAGTAATCGTATGTTAAGATAAAAACGATTTATTGTAAGTAAAATTAATTATATTAGGCTTTTTGATTTCGTGCTGGATCGTGACAATCATTTTAAAAAAACTACTAACTTTATGACAGTTTTTCTTGGAATTATTTAATTTCCGTACTGGTAGCTTTGCAATTGATTATTATTTTTTGTAAATTGAATTGTGATGCTTCAATC
Organism: Nymphalis c-album; assembly: GCA_963151315.1. Classification (NCBI taxonomy): domain Eukaryota; kingdom Metazoa; phylum Arthropoda; class Insecta; order Lepidoptera; family Nymphalidae; genus Nymphalis; species Nymphalis c-album. Next base: position 4,185,464 of record OY720614.1, read on the forward strand.
AAGTTTTATTATATACACAGATTATAAATAATAGTTATATTTTAATATTAATTGGACTAAAATAAAAAGGCATATACATCATGCCATTCTGCTTGTGACTACATGTTTCTGTTAGAAATTAAAAAGTTATTGAAAACGTAATTGAATCAAAAACTTATTGTATTTACAAAGACAACATACATATACACATTTGTATAAATGTTAAAAACAATCCCTTTGCAGGTTATGAAGTGTAAAATAAACTTGCAAGTATTTGCAAATCCGTTTCTTAGATTATGTGACCGAGGTTAGACATGTCTCTTTCAAGCAAATTCACACGATATATATCCGTCTCACTCGCGCACAACATGAGTTTACCGTTAATCGCTTAGTAAAACGCCACGATGTTCATTATTCCTTTTAAGAATTTCTATTGAATATAAACAAAGATAAAAGATGAGAAACTTAAAGGTAAAATATAGATAAACTTATTAACATGAAGTAAAATGTAACTGATTTGTTTAGATATAACCAAAGCTTAATACCGATTTTATCTATATAAATAAAATGATAGAGGTCTGCAGTAGTGCGCGCATCACGGAAAAACTACTGGATAGATTTCAATGAAATTTTCAAAATTTTATTTCTTAGACACTTGGCCTTTATCAATAGAAAAAATGATTGCGATATCTTCATTTAATAAAAAGTTATTAAAATTTCAAGAAACAACGATTTGTATATGCACTGCGTGTTCAGTGATGTATGTTTCCTTATTACGTATTTAAAAGATTAATATATCAAGCAACGCGGACGAAGTCGCGGGTATCAGCTAGTATTTTATAGTTATTTTTTTAAAAGTGAAGGATTTTTATACAAACTTATTTTATCTTTAGGGGTTAACTTCAAAAATCTTTATTTCTTAGGGTGCTAGCTCCATGTAGCGACATCTATCTCGCCACATACGAAACTAAAAACTGAGGCGATTGAACATATATACAAGAACCCGACAACAACCAATACTACTACTAATACGTCATAGAAGTAACTGTGACAAATTTCAATTGAATCGGGCGGATAGTTTAGGTCTTGATGAGTGGTATTTCGCTTATATACAGGTGTAACAAAATACGTAAAATACATAAAAATAGAACCGACTCACGATATCTAATAACCACTTCACGGGTCGGGCACGAATTTTGTTACATTCTGCATAGATAAGTACCAGATGGAGCGATCAAGTGAGAGGCCCATCTTCAATAAAAATTTGCTCGGTCGCCAAAGACGCGATGAACGCAACGGTGGAAGCAAATAATCCAAGTCAGGTGTATACCATCCACATCCGTCGATGACCACGATCCTCAGCCATGAGGGACGACCAGAGAGAGGGAGATAGATAAGTGCTATCTAGGTATATTTAATTATAAGTTATCCACCATATTACGTAAGATATTTGGGAGTTTCACTTCCTTTGTCGGCAAATATAGAGACACAAGTCACGACTGCCATCCAAGTTACATAACGACATAAGTAAACACATAAATACATATAGACAAACAATTTTAATATACCTATACGTATTTAATAATTATAAACTCACTAAAAAAGATAAAAATGTATTAAATTACCCGGAAACAACTCTGTATGAAAAAAAAGGAAATATAAATAATATAATGATATTTAACCTGTAAAATATAGGTATATATACAATAATAATGTCCTCCAGATCGATTACGGCCACGGCAGTCAATCTCAAGAGAGATTATCCATCTGCGCAGGAGATATTATAGTGCACAAGTGTGTGCGCAAACACATGTGCACTCTCTATTCCCTAACTCTCACTACCCGATGGGACGGCAATCCGACACGATCGGAATGAGTTCAGGTGCAGGACAAACGGCTTCACTTGCTTTCTGAGACACGGGAATGTACACACAAACAACTCCGAGCTGCGGCATGCAGCCATGAGACTAACGAGGCATTCAAATAAATATATACATATATAATAAATATACAAATAATTATATTAGTATATTTGGTTAACAATTACCTAAATGGCGTATGAATATTTAATATTTTCTTTATTAATAAAAAAAAGGTTTTACATATTAATTAATTAAAATATACAAGGGCTAATTTAGCCCGTCTGATATTACGGATGACTGCTCGTATATAGTTTTAGGAACAAAAGCGTAGTGCCTGCAAATGAAAAACTTTTCTTTCACGCTGGAAAAACGCATTATGTGTTTCCACCACAGATAATTCACCGTCAACCAAGAAATGAATTATAGAAACAAGCACATGAAAATTAATTGATCGGATTTGAACCCACGCTCATTGGTTCGCGCGTTCTAACCACTATACCTAGACTAAATGCAGTGTTTACAATTGGAATGTTAGCAAATTCATAATTGCTCGAGAAGCATTACTTAACTTTAATACGAAGTATTTTAAATTATTTACCACCAGAGTTGTGTGGTCATGTAATATAAGTAAGATGAATAGTGTGATTAGTGTTGCCAGGTATAAACATTTAACAGAAATTTTAACATTTTATGGTCATACTAAGCCAAATATTTAAAAAATGCCTTTGTTTAGTGTAACAGTCTTGTATAATAAATATAAATAATTTAATAGTTCAGAATCGTTTGTAGTTCACAATATAGCAGAGCTATTAGGAAATCACATGGCTTCTACCGTTGGTGAACCTGTTATTGGTACTTTGGTTGTTAAATTATAGGTATACCCGTATATGTAATCAGTTAAGAGTTTTTTTTAAATAATAACCAATGACTAAACGTATGTGATGGTTTACATTTTTTTTAACCTGTTATTTTTTCTATTTTATTTTTTTTAAGTAAGAGGGGACACACGAGCAGGAGGCTCACCTGATGTAAAGTGACTACCACCGCCCATGGACATCTGCAACATCCATTTTTAAACTTTGTTTAAACCAGTGGTATCCTCTCCGTCTGGTGGGGGGGCGACACGGGATCGCTTGTGCTTGCTACCGTGACGTCCAGTTGGTCGGCCGGGCTACGCGGGCTTCCATTTCCCGATTACAGGCCACCCACTTAGTCCCGGCGGCTGTTAAGGCGGGGGAAAGAGATGCGCTATACGAACGCCTCCTCCCCGATCTTCTTCAGCCAGCATAGGCGCCTTCCTTACGCCGCTGCCCCGCGGCCTCTTTTACGATGACATGGTTTACATAATCATATCATTGGCTATACAAAATATGTGTGCCTTTGGAGTTTTGTTGTGGCAACATAAATCTAAATAATATATATAAGAGCTTTTATTCTGATAGAACAAACTCGAAGCTCACCGTAGATAACGGTCGTAAAACGACAGTTAGTGATATGCTAAATTGACCGTTATAATCATAACATTACAAGAATACACGCATCAAATTAGTATATCAACATAAGTCGGTGGTCAATATTACACGGGTGAATGACGTTCTTACAGAATATCACTGCTGGCAACCCTAAGAAAGATGTAAACCGAGGCAGACATCTTCAAACGCGTAGGCATGTTAATAGAATTTATATTATAGAACTCATGGTAAACTAGATGATAAACCTGTGTTATGTTACATTATATAATTAAATATAATAAATTACTTTTCCGGGAAGGCATGATTCTTATTACTGTATAAAAACTTCAATAAAATATATCATTTGAAAAAAATGTATCACAATTTGAAACGTAATAAAAGTTTTTGAGCTTATTTCTTGTTGAGTCTTATAACATGAAATAAATTGCGAATTGGTGCTTAAATTGATATAATTTGTATTTAAGTAATCAAAAATAAAATTGCCATTATTTATAAAAAAAGCTTATAACTTATTCCATTCTGCCCAATTTCTTTGACATTTTATTTTAACAATTCCATCTTGAACGTTAAATGTTTTTAAAATTAAAATATAATATTAAGCACATAAATATCCGAGAGATTCTTTATCTTAATTAAATAAATTCAAGGTTTAAATATAATATAAAGGTTTTCTTTTTATTAAAAAAAACGTAGAACATTCGCGAATAAATAACTTTAATTAAAAAATAAATATTTACAGACGAATTGAGAACCTCATCCTTTGTCGTTGTCATAATATGATATTTTATTTCATAATTTGGGTTTCATTCGAGGATGAAAAAAAAAAGAATTACATATAGGTATTTGTGAAACCACAACACACTTTAAAAAATAATTGGGTTGGATTTATAATATCACCTACTTTGCTTTAACTTTCTCTTAATTATAATATAATATAGAGAAATAACAGCGAACAAATTATTTAAACGTATTTTTGTTAAAAAAAAAAACTAATATACAAAAAAAAAATCGACTGGTACTGGACCCTTTGATCTATTGTAACGACAACTACGGCCTTTTTTATAAAAGTTTCTTCTGATTCCTATTTTCTCTCATATTTGATTTGACACTAGAAGAAGAAGACAGCATACAAGTAGTCACTCGCCAAGCCATGTTTGAAAGTAAGGCCTTAATATTATAAATAATACAAAATAATTATAATAAAATTAAAGTTAATGAATATTTAAATTGTATTCTTTGCATAGCTATTAAAACATCGTTATAAAAAAGAATAAATGTCAATATTGATTGAAAGCCAATGTAATTTTTTTTTTAATTTACTTTGATCACCCGAACTAAGAATTGAATTCTATCAGCCTAATAAAACATTAGGCATAGTCTGTATAATTAGAAAACAAAAGGAAAGTCAAAGGGGAAAGTAACATTATGGTTGAACAATTATAGACAGTGCTTGATAGCCCGCTCACGTAGTGAAGAAAGTGTGACCAGTTTGGTCTGATATTAAGGATATCGAGGCAGTGTTGCCAGCTTGGCGAATGTAAGGTAGTGCGTAATATCTAGTCAGACAGCCATATCACTATTAGACTTCAGTTTTAAAAGGACTTATTTTATACTTTCAATGTTTTATAAACACTTCCGTTTCTTGAATAGATATATAATTATAATACTTTCTATATACTTTGTTCATAAGATATTTACTTGATAAATAACGAAACTACCGGAAATAAGTATTTAATAATAGATACATAATTTTATTGCCATTGGTTTAAGGGCTAGATCACATACAGAGTGTAACAAAATTCGTGTCCGACCCGTGAAGTGGTTATTAGGTATCGTGAGTCGGTTCTATTTATGTAAAAAAAAAAATATATTATGCAAAAAAATTACTCATAAAAAAAAATTGTCATTTTCAATTGTAAATGACGAATATTTCATGGACAACTGAGGTCATGACCTCGTCTCCGACCTACCCGATAGGTAAGAGTTGTTGCAATATAATTGTCGTTATTTAGTCAAATTAATTTTTTTTCGGGGTAAAATTTTGCTTAAAGTTTTAAAATTTATTTCATAAAAAGAACCGACTAACGATACCTAATAACCACTTCACGGGTCGGACACGAATTTTGTTACACCCTGTATAGAAGAGATCACAGATAGAAGAAAACTTCTAAATGTGTATAACCAATACATATATAACTTAGAAGTTCTCTTCAAGTATTTAGGGTAAGGTTGCGATCATAGGAGCTTTGTTTGAACCACTTAAAAAATGAAGACGAGATGGCCCAGTGGCTAGAACGCTTGAATCTTAACCGATGATAATCGGTTCAAACCCGGGTAGGCACTTCTGAATTTTCAAGTGCTTAATTTGTGTTTATTATTCATCTCGTGCTTGACGGTGAATGAAAAACATCGTGAGGAAACCTGCATGTGTCAAATTTCACTCAAATTCTGCCTCATGTGTATTCCACCAAACCGCATTGCAGCAGCGTGGTGGAATAAGCTCCAAAACCTTCTCATTCACAGGCTGTTACTTTACTTTTTTACTTTTACATAAAAATCTACTATTCTATAAACTATTCATTTTTAAAACTCAACGTATTTCGACCGGACGCCAATTGTAGGACCCCGGGCCCGGGTCCGGGTCCAATCAAAGAGGCGGTGCTTCAAAAAAAAGGAAATCATCAAAATATTTGCATCACCTGTTTTGTAGCATAATGTTTTTAATAACAATAAAATGAATCTATAACTGCAAGTACTTCAATGTAAGACCTTTTTACTGACAACTTATTTTTTTCCTATGTGGTGTGGTTTAAAACTTGCACCTTTTTATAATTAAGTAGTCCAACACTAGCAATCTTCCCCTATTTTGCCTACGATTATAAATCCTATTATTGCTATTACCCCTTAAGTCTGCAATAAATGAGTCACCAATCAAAATCCAAGAAGCTTACTCATAAAGTTGTGATTTCAAAAGGCGATACAAAAAAAATAAATGATAATAAATTTTACTTTTTTTGAATAGAAAGGCGGACGAGCATATGGGCCATCTGATTGTAAGTGGTCACTAACGCCCATAGACATTGGCATTGTAAGAGATGTTAACCAACACTTACATCACCAATGCGCCACCAACCTTGGGAACTAAGATGTTATGTCCCTTTTGCCTGTAATTACACTGGCTCTGCGATAGAATGGTGGTTTTGCGATAGAATATCTGATGGTACCTACCCAGACGAGCTTGCACAAAGCTCTACCACCAAGTAATTGAATATCTTTCAACAAAAATAATATCAGTTCCTGATAATCTATACTAATTTAATAAATGAAATAGTATATATGTAGTATGCTCCGTCTTTTCCGTTATTTAACCGATTTTGGTGAAGGGTACGAAGCAAGCTTAAAACCCAAGGCAGGATATAGATTACAAAACACGCAGGCGAAAACTTGTTAACAATATATACAGATGGCACATTAAAAAAAGTCCACGTAAATAGCAAATAGACACACGTCAGAATGATAAGCGCGTTCGAAAACGCTTATTATTCAAATAAATACAATCGGTTTGTTTTTAAACAAAAAAAATTGTTTTCAAACACTAATTTCTACGTAGTAGAAGGTCGCGACCTTGATTTAATGTTTAGCTATTAAGTTTTTAATATTTGAACTAGATGGCGCTGATGACAGCTAACACGCAATATTATCTATATTAAAATAAAACTTGTACGGCTGAACGGCGAACGCCCACAATGACATGACACAAACAAAAAAAACATAAATACAATTTGGTATTGACTTAGAAATAAGTATTTTTGAGTAGTACCTATGTATTTATTAATACTATTCATTTATGCAACTAGTATTTATATTATCATATAAGAATAGTACCTACGTTTTTTCAGTAATAAACGCTGCGATAGCTGCTAATTCATATTAATTATGTTTTTGGATAACCATACTTTCATAATCCGATGGGACCACACGACTGGAAAGAGCCTACCGTTTGACTCAGGACCTCGAGGTTTGCGGCCACTAGATCAAATCAGACAATATTTAAACAATAAAAAAATAAACGTTATTTCATAGTGTTAATTCACAGCTAACAGTACGAACTAAAATTAAAACTCGATAAATAAAAAAAAATCAATGAATCTTTCGTAAATCATATAGTGAGCGGCATAGATTACCTACCGCAAATAGGAGAGCTAATAATACTCTCGCCATATTGTAGTATTATAAAATTTACGGATTTAAATCACTAAAAAGCTTCAGTGTCGAATTCTTTATTTAAGTTATCTAAAATACAATCAAACCATTAAAATATATTTTTCTCCATGGCAAAAGTTAATGTGTAGCTCAGTATTTTTATATTTTTATTTTAAATTATAAAGAAACACAGATCAAATAGCATATCGTTTAAAAAACAAAAAAACATACACACACTACCTTACCGGAGGTTGCCTGGAAGAGATCACGGTTAGTGATAAGGCCACATTTACATATTTTTAGTTAACTTGACCTGTATACTAACTAAATAAATAAATAATATATAAAAAAGGACTTATATTGTGATTACATTACATCGTTGAACATTTAATTTGCGGGACATTATCAAACAAAAATTTGATCTTTCTCACATTTCCATCATCTATATAGGTAAATAAAATGATAGAGGTCTGCAGTTGTGCGCGCATCACGGAAAAACTGCTGGATAGATTTCAATGAAATTTTCTAAATTTTATTTCTTAGACACTTGTCCCTTGTCAAAAACATATATTATTGCGATATCTTTATTTAATAAAAAGTTCAAGAAACCATGATTTATATATGCACTGCGTGTTTATTGATGTATGTTTAGTATATATATAATATTTTTAAAGTATATTGATGCTTGCGATCTTGTTGATGTTTTTTTCCTTCGTACATGAAAAAACTTAATTTTTATAAAAAGTTAATATATCAAGCAACGCGGACGAGTCGCGGGTATCAGCTAGTTGTGTTATGAAATTGGATTTATCAATTGAGTAATGAAAAGTATTATAGGTATTTTAATACAGCATTGATTTTGACCTCACTTAAGTCCCAGGGCAAAATCCTCATATGAAAATAATAAACAAACAGCTGTGAGTAACAATCATGAAAGAGATAAAATAAATTTAAAAATGGAACGAAAAATATTATTATAAAAAAATAAAAAATAAATGTATATTTTGCCACAGATAAGATTATAATAGCAAAACTATTTTTCCTGCTTAATCAGTGTTTTGTTTGTGCTTCACCGGAAACAGTTTAGGATTTCACAAAACATGAATAATTAAGATACGGAGTGACTAGAGGCTGCTAACTTCCTAATGTCCCGGCTACACGATACTAGAAGTTTGAGACAAAGGATAGAAATCATTCATTCATAATTTTAATACATATTTAAAACATTAATATGTGTAATAATAATTACAAGCTTATATAACTGAAAAGGAAACAAAGAGCTGTTGCCTTATTAGCTAGCCAATAGAATTACCTATATGTATTAACGATAAAACATTTCATGAATAGTTTTCTACGCGTATATATCTAGCTATATATGTTTTATGATTTGTGTGTTTATTATATTATAGTACTTCCATGATTATTATTTTTATTACCTATGAAACTTTGTGGTCTCTTAGTAAATCAGCCAGTATCAATAACCTTTATTGTTTATTTGAATAGAAATAATGAACAGATGCTATATATATTGTAATTAATAAAATGCCTAGAGCCTTCCTCGATAAAATGACTATATAACACAAAAATATTTTTTAAATTTGAACCAGTAGTGCCTGACCTTAGCCGGATCAAACAAACAAACTCTTCAGCTTTATATAAATAGCTATGTTTTTTACGTAATATTGTCGGTATTAGTAATATTAAACTTATGCCGTTTAAGCAGAAATAAATTTATTAATTATATTTTTTAATGATTAGACGAATATCCAAATATAGGTGACATTTAAAACAAAAATGTACTTTGGTCCTTTTAGCACCAAGATTGATTGATTTTGGGTAATTTTTATTGGGCGTTAACATTATCGCAGCTTAAAAGTGACGAATTTTGTTTTGTATGGAATACCCCGATACCTACTTTTGTGAGTCTGGTGTTATTATCTGGTAAATACAGTTAGTGACGTTGTACGGGAAACGGAACAGTGTTATGCGATAGCGTAACAATATATTTTTTATTTTTTAAATTAAACTGGCAACTTACAAAAGCGATTATATGAATTCGAATTTTTAAAAAAAATTAACGCTCTTATTGCAAATTTATTAAACTATTTTTTTTTTTCGGGCAACTTTAACGAAAGCATATTTACATAAATGAATCGAATTTTAAAAATATAGTAATGCCAATATTGGCCAGAAATTGTCCAAATTCAAATAATCTCACGCTTCGAAAGGATGTTAAGAGAAATTGTACATTAAATGTTATAAAAATATCGAAAATATCTATATTTATTGATAATATCGAAGATAAATGAACTTGTTTGGCTGAACTTTCATATTTTTCTAGTAATTCTAGAAAGATCGAAGCTAATATAAACCGGGTGGTTATAAATAGAAATGTCAGACAAAACTTATTATAGTCACATTTTCTTATTAAAACATAAATAAATTTAATCGAACAACAGGTTTCATAGAATTAATCGTTAAATAAAACACTTAAAGTAGGTAGGTCTTTAAAAAAAATTAAAAATCGTTCAAATCATAAACCAATTAATGCAAGGATTTTACAACAATTTGACATAGCATAATTTTACTATAACACCAACCAAAATGGCGGCTTTATACTTGCTAAATACAGTTTATTACGTAAATGAAGAAATCCGGAACAGAATAAATGTAAAGCGGATACATTGCGTATAAAAATGTTTGCGTGTGTTAAATATTACACAGTCTATGCGTTTCGGCTGCTAGGATATGATTTATGAATTTTATATAAAATGATTTTTAAATGTCCTGTTAAAAAAATAGTTTATTTTTGTCTTGTTTTTTTTTAATATAGTATGTTAGCCACAAGACAAAGGTTATTTTTGTATATTTATAAAAGAAAAAGTTAAAAAAAGTCGAGAGCGTTATTGCTTGAAACGTTTCATTATCAATGACAGTAGAGTAGACCGTCATATGTTATCTGAGCTTGCGTTCATCATTAGCATCAATAAAATAATCGGTCAGTTCTTCAGTGCATCACTGGCCGTCAGACGCGCTAGTTGTTATAACATAAAAAAAATATATTACGTAATTACATTTATTTATACGTGATACGGACTTATAACTTTAAGCTTAAGCACATTGTGATACTGTGATTTAAAAAAAGTTAAAAAAATAATAATGGCGGAAGGTGACGTGCCATTGGTGACGAGTTACGGCGGTAGCGAAATCGAATTTGGCGCGAATGGGAAAGTGTCAAAATCTAATTCAAGGTCAGTTTTTTTAAAAAGTTTCTCTAAAAAGGATTTATGAAAGTTTTTTTTTTTAATTTAAATTAATTTTAACCTCATTATAATTACTTAGCAACAATATTATTGTTATAGAGTGTATTTTAGTTCATTATTTTGTAATGTTTACATTTTAGACACGTTTGGCGCTTCTATATTGTTGACACACTTGTCGATATTAGCGTAGAGGTCGTCCTTTTTTTTTTGTTTTGCTATACACGTAGGAACATAATGAGGATATTTTGTAATTAATATTATATACGAAACTAAGTTTTATTTAATAATTAATTAATGTATACAATTACTATATATTATAAATAAAGATGTGAGAAGTTTAAACCTAATAAAAATAAATATTTTCAGAAAAAAAAACTAATTATTCATATCAAAATCCAACTAAGACGGGTAATTACAAATTTATTTAAGATTTTTCTTGAATATTGTAATATTTTCTTCCGTATACTTAATTAACAGTATTTAGTAACTTAATTTGTAATTAATATAATTATTAAAATTCAGTAAATATGTTTATAATTAGCAGTCAAAGGTACAGATTATACAAATTGTTGTTGAATCTGTGCCGCGTGATTATGATCCAGCATGAAGGTTGTATATTTAAATAAATTAGAGATATACATAATGGCTTGTGAGATGCTACATAAATAGTAGTTGTTATGAACAAAGCAAATAATATTTTAATACATAATTAAATTGCAGTAATCTTTGTTATCTGTATATTAATATCTGCTAGCATACCTACTTATACTGAAGGTAGTTGAGCTTTAACTAAACTTCAGTTCATTTCAACAGAATTGGCTCAAAAACTATAAGAATTGTGACTCATTTTTCGCTGTAAGAAAAAGACGTTTTTTTACAATATTTTAAATGAATGTATGTACCTGTATAGTCTTTTTTTAAAGATACTGTGTCTTATCTATTGTTTTCAATATATGTGTGAATAGTAAAATTACGAAAACAAACGAGGTAAAGATTTCTAATATGCATTAGGATGTTATATTTGAGCTGTTAATATTCGGGATTAGGACAATTTCTTAAAAAAAAAAACTTGACATAAAAAATAGCGGGAGTTTTCAATGTCAGATTAACAGTAATAATTTTTCTCGTTAATGAAGTTTTGAAGACGAAGCTAATTAACGAGTCATATTTCATCATACGTTAAAATATAATATATATACCTTCGTATGATGAACACAATAAATAATTTAAATTACTTTTTTATAATTTTTTGTACACCAATATAAACCACAATTTGAGATTATTTATGTATTCTTTACATACATATTATTCTAGAAGTTTCCATATTATATTAGTAAAGAGAAAAATATATACGACTATTTAAAAAAGACCCAGTTTCTGTCTGTTGAGAAAATGTCGGTTTTACAGATACAATGTAGATGTTACAATATTTGTTGTAATAAAATTATTAAATTATCTCGTTACTATTTATATTACTTTCAATGGCTCATTAATTTATCTTATGAGTTGAGAAATAGCTGATGTTTATTATTAATACATAATACAGACATTAAAATCAACTAGGTACTTACAAACTTTTTTCTTAAAACCTTTTTTGTTATTTATTATTTTTGTCTACCAAAGACATCATACAGCAGTACCATTCTACAATAACTAACTTATAATGTTGATATACTATTTTGATGCGTGTATTCATGTAATAGTATGATTATAATGGTCAATGTCGCATATCACTTTCTCACATTTCATAACCGTTTTTTGCAGTGAGTTTCGACTTTGTTTTTACCTAATAGCCTTAGATTAAATACGAACGATACATTTGTTTGGAACGACTAATAGGTCTTTACGCTCTTTCGAAACTAGTCGAGCCTCCTCGTTCTATATCGTTCAGTTTTGATTATTATGTCTGTATGTAGTGTGAAAACTTTATTAGTTTTTTTTTATTAATTATCCTATAATAAAATAGTAATATCTATAATCAGCTAATCTAGTCCGCGTTTCCGCCTTTGTAATACAGCCGTTTTCTATTTCGCGCCAACGATGTAGACTTATGAAGATGGATTTGAACGTCTTAATCAGTTCGAACATCCCAAGTCTGTGAATCAGCTATTCTACTAGTTTTTAATTGTATGTACTAACATACTTCGTGAATGTTAAATTTTAAATAATGCCCGTCACCAATATACATGCTATATTTGGATATCGCGAAATAGCTACCATTCTGCGAGCTTTACATCTACCTGGAGTTTCCATGTCGTATTACACGCGAGAAGTATTGACTGCATCATACTAAATTTTTGATTCTTTTACTGACAATGCAGGATCAATGTTCTATCAACGTTTACTAAAGATACAATGATATGTTTTAATATATTACTTTTATATATTAGATACTAAATTTACAAGCACTTACTGCCTCGTTGGTCTAGTGGCTAGATTTAACACCTCAGAACCGGAGGCCCTAGGTTCAATTCCCAGGTTGGTCTAATTTTATTAGACCAACTATTAGGTAATTAAGTTTTTCTGGTAGAAAATTATGAGTAGCTGGAAGTTGGACGTGTGTACACTCCCGTACCTCATGAAGCACGTAATGCTCTTTCCGGTCGTGTCGTGAAAATAGAGATTGCACCTGTGCTTGCGCACAAACTTGTGCACTATAACATTTCCTGCGCAGTTGGCTAATCTCTCTTGAGATTGTCCGTCGTAGCCGAAATCAGTCTAAAGGACATCATTATTATGGTAATTTTATTCTTACAAGATTTTAAGTAAATTGCAATGCTTGTTAATTTGTTAGGCAATCTTGCTAGATAAATTATAAGCATTATATTACTACAGAGTGGTTATTTTAGATGCTGATTGAGTTTCGATAACAATGCCTTATTATAGTAAACATTTCACTTTGTAGCGGTTAGTACAAGCCCGTCTGGATACATCCAGCTATTCATCAGTCATTCTATCACTAAACTGCAATACTTTATTATTTTTCTATTCCGATTTGAAGGATATTGAAACAGGCACAAGGGATGACGTCTTAGTTCCCAAGCGCATTGACGATGTATGTTCATGCATACAAATGTCGTTCCTGGTTTGAAAATGTTAATGTTTTCAACATTGCCCAGGAGAAGTCCACATATCAGACGGTCCAGTTAAGGGTAATAGTGCCTATTTAATAAAAATGTTCAACGGTTGACAGCATAGACAGTTATTATTAACACGCTTTTACAAGCTTGACCTGTATTTATATATGTAACGGAATCTTTCGATGTAATTTTCACCCACTTCAAGACGTCTTCAAACGTCTTCAAATGACAATACAAAAATTTAACTGTCCTTGCACTTTGTGACAACGCAAACCCCACCCTATTCCAAGTGCGTTATAGTGCAGCCGAGCCGAGGCCGTGCCGCGTGTTTTTTAGTTTTTTAAACTATAATTTATTGTATTTATGACATCAAGTTAAACTTAGTAGTATATTGATAACGATATATACGTTACGTAGGCGAGGAAGTTGTATGGGTCGAGAGATATTTCCTGTTGTGGAATAAAGGATGTATTGGTATCGTTTTATTTATTTTGCACATACGGACAACAGATAAAAGAAATATAAAAAAATATATATGACAAAAGAGAATTAAATAAAACTTACTTATTTAATAATACATACCCCTTACCAAAAATTCCTAAAATGTTATCCAAAATCTCACTGGAATTAAGATCGTACGCTAAATTTCCCGCGAAAATAGAAAATATTATACACATTTGAAAGACAAATTTGAATAGATAATTTAAACCGTTGACTGTCAAGGAGCTAAAGCCGCATAAAAAAAGGTCATCGTCCCAGTTAGATGAGGCCCCCATCAAATTTTGATACAGGGCCCATCAACGGCACTGCTATCCAGACGAATAAACTTTCGCTCCTTTTTTTAATATTAGCAAGATAATTTGTTAAAAGTCAACGAACGCTATTATGTATAATAAATATTATTTTATCAGTAGAATGAAATAAAATGTCGTTATTTATTATTTATACGTTTTCATTGATTCATTAAATCGTCACTTTGTTATTTATTATTTTGAACTTTTAAATGTTTGTTTTTAATTACGACTCAAATTGATTTTAATAGGATTTATGTTTAGGAAAATATTTATATGAAAAAGAGTGCGCGGTGTTCAAAATTATCGGTATCTTTGTTTTTTCAAAGCTGATGGTAGACTCGCATTGTAAGAGATGTCAACCATCACTTACATTGCCAATCTGCAACAGTCTAAGATGTTATGTCATTATCTAGCAAGTATGTATTTAAAAAAAAAAAGTAGTGTATGTAGTGAATCAGTCTGGTTTCCATAATACGAGCTCTGCTTAGTATGGGTTCACATGGCCGTGTGTGAATAATGTCCCTGGATATTATTATCGACTAGCTGATACTCGCGACTTCGTCCGCGTTGCTTGATATATTAAAAAAGTTTTCTTATGTACGAAGGAAAAAACATCAAAAAGATCGCAAGCAAAAATATACTTTGTTTAAACATACATCACTGAACACGCAGTCCATATACAAATGTTTATTAAATATATGTATAATTTATCCTGCATGACAATAAATGAATAATAAAACTACTTTTTTATCGTCTACATAGATTTTTATCGAGAATTAGGACGTGTTTATTAAAGTTCTTTTTTTTAAATCAGATTTAAATTTATTAATCGACCAAATTAAAAAGCTCTTCCTCTTTCTATGATTGTGGTGTCAAAAAAACAAGACGTTTTCCAGTCAAACAGTACACAGATTATAAAATTTATATTCATAATTACTTTTTTTCCTGTTTTAAATAGAGTTTAAATCGCGACCCAGTTATCGTAACGCGATAACCGCATATGAACTTTAAGCGCGAAATTATCAAACAAAATAAATCGGCCATTTTGTTAAGTAGGTCGTTCATAATGTTTAATTACATTTTTGATATAATTATAATAACAGATAGTTAATCTAATAGTTAATTCGTTTTGTTGAATCTAAAAGTCTATTAGCCTATAATTAGGAACTTATATTAATTTTTAAGCGATTTTACATAACGTATGACATGTTAGTATTCGCTAACTGGAAATTTCACCTTTAGGGCGGTATATTGTATGAATGTTACTCGTAGTAGAAATAGAAATTCGTTTGGGTTTTTAATGGTGTTAGTTTGTATTCTACTTGCTTAGTGATTGTCAAAAATCTACAATCGAGTCGAAAAAAAACCTTTTTGTAAAATTACACTAAGCATGATTTTTTGTGTGAGACGTTCTTCACTTTAATTTAAAAAAAATCACGTTCTCTATAGTCTTTAATTGTTACACTAATTCCTCCTATAGATAAAATAATAATGTGTGACGTTGGCAGAATAATTTTCGCTCAACTACCCAAACACGTTAGAAAAAAAAGGCATCAAGTCCCGAAGCCGTTATTACAAAAGTCTAACATTTAAGAAAAGTTGCTTCTTGATAAGTTTTACCCGACAGCACACGACTATTTAATATTACATTAACATTTTCTTAATCAGATATTTACAACCAGCCAGTTTCTAAAAGGCTATATTTTAATTATCATTTAATTTTAATCCGGTTATAGAAGCTTAGCGATAAAATAATATTCATATCTTCTGTTTCATTTTTTATCTCATTCATTCATACTTTCTCTGATTTATTTCAGTCATTCTACTAACGAAGATTAATAAACAATCCTTTACCATGTCGACAAATGCATATTTAAAAAAAATAACACTAGTTTAAAAAAAAATCCCCGCTGACCCTTCTCTCCCTTTCAGGAAGTATATACTATATTCCACCACACTGCCCTAATATGCTGGTTGGTCTAACTAAACACTAAACATATGTAATATAAACTATATATTTACCTATTTATATTATGTAATTGATTCTTAGATTATTTAATATGAACGTGCTTTTTTAAAATTGAGTTGTTAATATTTCTTAACTTTATTTCTTATATATAAATGCGTTAGGACTTAGGTTGTATTTTTGGACGCTTCTTGACTGCCAGCCATAAAGTTGATAATATAGTTTCGATATATATTTTTAATATTAATTATAGTCAATCAAAGCGAAGGGGGTAACGTATAGATCTAAAAAATATTTTTATTTTTCAGTCTGCTTATATTTTTTAACCGACTTCAAAAAAAGGAGGAGGTTATCAATTCGTCTGTATGTTTTTTTTTTTTTTTTTTTTTGACGTTGTTACCTCATATCTTTCGACTGGATGAATCGATTTCGATGATTTTTTTTTTATTTGAAAGGGTTTGCTTTCCCATTGGTCCCGTTTTTTTTTGGTCCAGTTTTGACAGTGGAATCCATGAGAAAACCGTATAAGTCGTAAATTTGCATGAGGTATGTGCGCGACAAATGGACGAATAACTCGATATCTATTCAACGGATTTCGATGATTTCTTTTTTATTCGAAAGAGTATACTTCAAGGGTTGTTTGATGATAGTTTGGTTAGATTCTGATTATAGGATCCATGACAAAGTAACGGAAATCTTCAATTCTTAGTAGCAAACTAACGATACACGGCCGAATCTTTTATAGGCTATCTAGATTTTTCATTCACCTACCATAACATCGTTATGATCAAGTAATTGTAATACTATTGTATAAAACACTTCTTTATATACCGTCAATAGTTTTCGCAGCGCACGCGAAATAATAACTTTTATAGGCAACAGTTCGATACGTTGGGTTACGTTGCTCCATTTTAAGTAGGGATCTATAAGATTTTGAAAATATAATATAGCCTATGTTACTCGGTAAAGACGTAGCTTTCTAAGGGTGAAAGAATTTTTAAAATCGGTCGAGTAGTTTTTGATTTAATTCGTAATAAAAAATCAAACAAAAATCAAATCTTTCCTCTTTATAATATGAGTTATGCATGTAAGCATTAGTATATATGTAATTGAAACATATTTGAACATCTCCAAAAAGTTGAGACCAATTTTCAAAATTATATATATATATAGAATCGTATATGTACTCTTATATACAGGTTATATTTATGTATATTTATATATTGATTACTAGTATTTTTCCCGCGGTTTCACCCACGTAGTTCCCGTTCCCGTGGGAATATGGGGACTAAATGTAGCCTATGTTACTCCTTGATAATGTAGCTTTCCATTGGTGAAAGAATTTTTTAAATCGGCTTAGTGGTTTAGGCGTGAAAGCGTCACAAACACCTTACTTTCGCATTTATAATATTAGTTAGGATAATATAGATACTTCCCCTTTTTTATTTAATATACAGACATTCCGTCATATTTTATGGTGAAGAATGGTATAACACAACATCTATAAACATACAGTTTATTTAATTATTACTAGAAATAATTATTTGATTATGTTATGGCTGCCCAACACCCCACCAACTAAATCTATTTAATCAAAACATGTTAATTTATATTCATACATTTAACGATATTAACTAATATTTATTAATTAAGTACAAAAATGCATTTTTCTTTACGTTTCACTGTTTTAGATTAATATATTTAAATAATAATATAAACGGCGCTGTCTCATATGAGCTGCACGTTTAGTAGGTCTACCCATATTCTACCAAATTAGTGAGTGTACTTCAGATTCACTAAAAATCTAAAAATAAATAAAAATTTTAACAAAACAAAAACCGACTTCATAGGAAAAACAAATTAATATGCACTAAAAAGTAAAAAAATAATTGCGTATTCTTCTATAATTTGATAATTAATTTCCTATTTTCTACTCATCAATATGTAGGTACGAATGTGTTGAGTGGTTGATAATGTATTTACAATTATTGTTATTTTTGGAGTCGATGTCAGCTAAGGAAACACTATAATATACCTAGCAATAATAATACGGGAATCTTTTAAAAACAAACAAAAACATACACATTACAAATCGACGTTTATTCGCCTCGTAAAGTTGCGCGTGTGACACAAGCACATCTCACCTATAACTAACTATGTATGTAGTTATAAACCCATCTTGGCTGACATCGACTCCAAAAGTAACAATAATTGTAAATACATTATCAACCACTCAACACATTCGTACCTACATATTGATGAGTAGAAAATAGGAAATTAATTATCAAATTATAGAAGAATACGCAATTATTTTTTTACTTTTTAGTGCATATTAATTTGTTTTTCCTATGAAGTCGGTTTTTGTTTTGTTAAAATTTTTATTTATTAATTAAAAGATTTACATTTTTGATTCATGTCTCTGTTAAATAAAAATCAATGTTAATAATTTAATTGAAATCACATTTGTTTGATAATTGTTTCTTACAAATATTGAATGTACACAATCAACTTGCATAACTTCTGTCTGTACAATAATAATTAACAATAGCGTTGTCTCGGTGTTACACAATCTTACAAAAGAACTGTATACAATAATTAATGTAGTAGTAATTAATTTTGTAATAATTTAGTTAATTTGAATTTTCATATCAAATTAGTAATAACACATTTCATAGAAAACGCAGCTACTAAAATAAATTTTAAAAGAACGAATTATATATTTTTTATTCTAAAAGGCAAAGGTATTGCAATATACGTCCTTATTTATTTTGCTTTGTCTTATTTTCTACTATGTCAATAGAAAAATAAACTAAGTAAAATAAAACTCAACATACATATTTAAACAACAAACGGTAAAACAAACAATAACAGTACAATATGCCTTAGTATGCGCAGTGTGTCAAACGCTTTATGCGCAAAAACTCTTTGTTATCTAACCGAGAAGTTCTTTGTTAATCCAAACCCACACATGTGAATAAACTTGCATATAACGCGGAAGTTCCTATCGTGTATGGCCAGCATTATAATTATGCAAAGACATTATTGTTTTGTATTATCGAATTGAATTTATTGTTCTCTTTTCAATATCAACTGTTACAATTTTAAATAATTACTCATTAATTAAGAACAATAACAGAAATTCAATAAACTGTCATCATGGATCAATAAATTATTTTTTATCTGTTATATTTTTTCATGATTTAAAAAAAGAACATAAAAAATAATAATGGCGGACATAGCACAGCTGATCCAAGATTTGCATAAAGTTCAACGTTCGTTTCGCAATGTTTTAATTCATACGCAAATCACTGCGTCTGTTGCAAACAGAAAATGGGTCTCCTGATAACATAAAATGACTACAATAATCTTTTATATGTTATACTACACTAATAACGGTGAATTATATTAAAATGTAATATTTACGTTTTTAGTGAGTTATACAAATAAAATAAATAATTTTATTAATACATTTAGAATACATAAATTTATTTTAACGAATAAAATTATCGAGCCAATAATTGATATCGATTTTCTGTATAATTTCGATGAGTCGCCGCATGTTTTCACCTTGACATCTTACAAAGGTCGAGTTGCAATCTTAAAGCTTGTCAAACTGAGGTTAAATTAATAACTATGTAGGTACATAGTTAAATAAAAAAAAACTTAAATCAATTTTAAATTAGAACTTAAATAGTAATAACTATTTTTTCTTTTCAATGTTTACTTATTTTATTAATTTTGAAAATATATATTATCATCATATACTAATTATTTATATGTAAAGCTATTAATACATAATACATATATCCAAAATCCGATATTTAATCTGTTTCCGAATAAATTGACTTGCCACAGCATAACTGATCATCAAGTATTTATTTGCAATAAACGTCATGCACGTCACAGATACACAAAAAAGGCATCCTTGAAAATTATTGGCATTAGGCTGAATACTGCGCATTATAATGCAATTTAAAATTAAAAATACGGCTTCAATTTATATTATATATACAATTAGTACAATTGTTTAACAATTATTTAATTAAAAACATATTAATGTTATTTAACTTGAATGAAAATGATTCAATAAATAATGAACGGTGCTCGTGTAACCGGTTTTAAAACGCAACGATGACACTACGGACATTATTTTGTTAAGAAATTAACGTCGTACAATGTTACGTTCATACACGTGTAACTTGAATTAAGAATACAGATAAAAATATAAATATATTTTTTTAAATATTTTTTTGAAAAAGGCTAATCTTTATACACCCAAGTCAAGTGTTCAGCCTAGATATTGGCACTAGGCTGTTGCTTTATAAAATAACAAGATATGATTTTTTTACTGTAATAACGTTTGACGGTAAACATACTGTTGAGTACAACCTACCCACTAAAATCAGCTAGGTAAATGGTGCTCTTCAAAAGTATCATTCTCGTTGTATTAAAGATAAAACCGACTGACAGGCAATATGTCAAAATGTATAGTTTTATATAAAGTTTTATAATAAGTGTAAGAACATAAGTTGCGTAATCAAATTTTAATAATTATATTTTTGTTGCAGGTAAACACGACGAGAAAGTTTTGGCAATAGGTAAAACATAATTTTAGGAGTTTTATACAGCGCTTATATAGTAATCTTTACTTCTATACTAATATATAAAGCTGAAGAGTTCGTTTGTTTGATCCGGCTAATCTCAGGAACTACTGGTTCGAATTTAAAAATTATCTTTGTGTTGTATAGTTCTTTTATACAGGAAGGCTCTATAGAGGGACACAACTAGTATACTTTAAATAATTTAATAATTTTTTTCAACAGGACATTTCTATAAAGAAATAATTTTCCCTTAAGATTAAATGGATTTTAATTTATCTTAATTTTGGTGCCCTCATAACCTTAGTCATTTGATATAACACGTAGGTATATCTGGTAGAAAGGACTATAATACGTAATTAAATTTAAATAAAAGTAAATTACAACCAGCGTCTTTATACATACACTGATATTTACGATTTGGAAATCCCGTTGCTCGTCATTCGGGGAATCCCAGGAAAAAGTTTTTAATCGTCAGTACTTATCAGTCGAAAACAATATTTTATTAATATTTTTCATATTATATTTAATTCAGTGCAACGCGTATTGTAATTAATTTTCCTTCAAATGAAAATTTAGTTATTAATTTCTATTTAAAAGCCACCATGTTTAGCTGTCTTCATTTGTGATATGTGATAATGGAAATTGCAATACAACGGAGTAATAGTAGTAACTCGTAGAATAGAAAGGTAGCATAAATAAATAAATGGTACCTTTCTATTCTACGAGTTTATAGTTCGTGCAGTAGCTATTTCTATTTTTTTTTGTATGTAATACCTACCTTAGGCAGACGGTAAGACGGTAGACGGCAGAATATTAAAGTAAAGTAACATCCTGTGACTATCTCACTGCTGAGCTAAGGCCTCTTCTCCTTTTTTGGGGAGAAGGTTTTGGAGCTAATTCCACCACACTGCTCCAATGCGGGTTGGTGGAATACACATGTGGCAGAATTTGAGTGAAATTTGACACATGCAGGTTTCCTCACGACGTTTTCCTTCACCGTCAAGCACGAGATGAATTATAAACACAAATTAAGCACTTGAAAATTCAGTGGTGCCTGCCCGGGTTTGAACCAACGCTCATCGGTTAGGATTCACGCGTTGTAGCCACTGGGCCATCTCTGCATAATATTAACCATCCCTTTGGAACACTAAGATATTATGCCCCTTGTGCCTGAAACACTGACTTACTCACTATTCCAAACGAACACATTGCCAATTATTGCAATTTGGCTGTAGAATATCTGATGAGTGGTTGGTACCCAGACGAGTTTAAACAATCCCCTTTTTTTTCGCTGGAAAAACGCATTTACGCGTTTCCCCCACATGAAGTGGGGGGTATGTGGGGCTCACCGGCACTGAAGTCGCCGGAATATCCACTAAAAAACCAGCGGTATCCTCTCCCTCCGGTCAGGGGGCACCACGGGATCGCTAACCGATCGCTAAACTACCGAGACGTCGGGGCGTCTCGTTAGTTTTACACAATGCCCTAAGCATATGAATAAATTCACTCGGCATTGTAAATAATTCTCAATGTATATAACATGTAGTTGTGTTACATATGTGTTTGAAGACAGGTTTAGATGTTTTTAAGTATTATTATATTCCAGCCAACCTTGGAGCCAACCTACACAAGAAAGGCGTATCCTTGTACAAGGATAGATTATAATAGAAACAAAATGGTGTCAGATTACATCACATTATTACAAGTATAAAAAAGGAAAATATAGTCAATTGTGTAATATGGCAATATGGCAGTAATCGTCCGCTATAGAATTATCCTTACATTACAAATGAAACGAAATGGTGTCACAATACATCAAATTATTACAAATATTAAAAACGGAAAGAAAACAATTTTTTAATATGGCAATATGGCAGTAATTGTCCGCTATAGAATTATCCTTACATTACAAATGAAACGAAATGGTGTCACAGTACATCACATTATTACAAATATTAAAAATAAATTTATCGTCGTTTTTGTAATATGGCAATATGGCAGTAATTGTCCGCTATAGAATTATCCTTGCATTATAATGGAAACGAAACGTTGCCATAATACGAATCAAATTCAGATACGAAAGTTTAAAAAAATGTTAAATTTTTTAATATGTCAATATGGCAGTAATTGTTTCCCAAATCATTCACTTTAACTAAACTATCTATCACATTACTGTTAATCCGCTTTTTAAATCTAAATATAGATACATGTGAAATATTAATTATTTAGTTTCCTGCCAGCTTTTCAAGATATAATCCTAATTCCGGACCGGATGTAGCTTAACGCTTGAATAATAATCGTTAAAGAAATAAAAACTTACTTCGATAAAATATATTTAATTAATCCTAACTAATATTATAAATGCGAATGTGAGTTTGTTTGTTACGCTTTCACGCTGAAACCACTAAACCGATTTTTAAAAATACTTTCAACCAATGGAAAGCTACATTATCAGCGAATAATATAGGCTATATTTTATCCCTCAAAGGAAGAGCTAGTTAATAATAATAAAAGCGAGGTTAATACATTATCCTCCTTCTTTCCGCCGCAGTTAGGTAAAAAGTGAAGCAAATCTCTAGTTCTCAACTGGCCCACTTAGACGCCCTTACTAGAAAGTAGGTCTAGAATTTCTAGTTGATATCGTATGATTGATGTCGGACCATTTACAATACTACTGATGAAAAATCTATACTTTTTACAACATAAGAACCTCCTTGGTTAACATGATAAATTTAATTTTCGAACTCTTTATTTTAATATGTAAGGGTGTGATTGTTGATTTAAAAAAAAAACTCATATTTCAAGTATATAATTTTAATTTGATGTCGTAATTAACTCGTCTTTGAAAACAATTTAACGCTTACGAAATCGTTTTTATAAAAATATCAACATTTAATAGACACTAGCTACCCACCCCGGCGTTGGGTGGAATTAAGATCTATATTAAACACTTATATAATACTCTAGCTGTTCACCACGGTTTCACCCGCGTATACTTAATAAAAACATAATGAAAAAAATAAGCCTAGAACATTCCTCGATAAAAGGACTATACAACACAAAAATAATTTTTAAATTCGAACCAAACTATTCGGCTTTATATATTAGTATAGATATATATCGTTGTACAGACAACTCATTTTTTTTATTTCATAGGAAGGCGTACGAGCATATGGGCCACCTGATGGTAAGTGGTCACCAACGCCCATAGACAATGGCATTGTAAGAGTTGTTAACCATCTCTTATATCGCCAATGCGCCACCAACCTTGGGAACTAAGATGTTATGTCTCTTGTGCCTGTAATTACATTGGCTCACTCACCCTTCAAACCGGAACACAACAGTACCGAGTACTGTTGTTTTGCGGTACAATATCTGATGAATGGGTGGTACCTACCCAGACGAGCCTGCACAAAGCTCTACCACCAAGTAATATACTACATAAACTACTTTTCATTTGTAAATACATACTTATATAGATAATTACATCCAGACAAACAGACATGTTCATGCACACAAATGTCTGCCCTGTGTGTTGGCTCGTCAAATTATATACATGCGACATTGACCGTTATAATTATAACATTTTAAGAATAGACTTATCAGAATAATATATCATCATAAGTCGGTTGTCACGGGTCAGTAATGGAGTCAGCTCTTAACTTCTTATAGTAACCATGTCAATTACACTTGTGTTTCTGAACTTACTTTTATTTATTTAATGGTAACCTGATTTTAATGTGAATACTTCTTTGGCGGCGTTGTGCACTTTCTTGTGATGGGTAAATAATGGTAAACTCGCGTCAGGTCACGTGACCCTGTTCGAAAATTCGTAAGACGAATTCTGAAGTGTTAAATTTTTAATCTATATAAATAAAATGATAGAGGTCTGCAGTTGTGCGCGCATCACAGAAAAACTACTGGATACATTTCAATGAAATTTTCTAAATTTTATTTCACTTGACCCTTATTAAAAAAAAATATATATTGCAATATCTTTATTTAATAAAAAGTTATTATAGTTTCAAGAAACAACGATTTGTATATGCACTGCGTGTTCAGTGATGTATGTTTAAACAAAGTATATTTTTGCTTGCGATGTTTTTGATGTTTTTTACTTCGTACATAAGAAAACTTTGTTAATATATCAAGCAACGCGGACGAAGTCGCGGGTATCAGCTAGTGTAATATAAATTGTCATGTTTGTGTACATAGCGCAAGAAATAAATATTGTTTTTTATAACATAAATTATGGTACTTTTATAGTGATAATAAAAGCATTTTTTTTCCCTAACCATTCCAAAACATCGAAAATGCACAACGTTAATATTCAAGTTTCTACCGGCACTCTCGAATTGCAACCCGTTGTTTTTTTTTTTAAACAGAATGTTGCCATACGATTAAATAATTACGTATTGCAATTTAATACGACAAAAAATATAAAAAAAATCTCAATAAAAAAATCGAAATGACATTGTTTATTTCGTAAACAATTGTCTAAATTAAATTGATGTTGTCAAGCGTTGACGTTTGAGTTTAATTTTCATTTACCTAAAAGGAAATACCAATGACGTAAATTGTATATATTTCCATAAATAGTCTAAAACTCTTAATTATTTTACGAGAGAAACGTTTATTTTTCCACCAATGGTAATGAGTTATCATTAAAATTAATATGAGGTTTGCTCTCTGAAGGACAGTTTTTTAACTTATTTATTACAAAAAACACGAATTCATTTAATCTTTTATATTTCTGAACGTAGTAAAAAAGACAGATAATTAATAACGTTTGGTTGTTTCATTGAAATATCTCTAAAAATCTTCATAAATCGTTATTACGTTTCTAGAACTTTATGCATTATTTAAAATTAGATATTCTCATATATGATACAATAGTTAACGATTATATAGGGCTTTAATCATATGCGATTATTATATAAAATATTATATACTTAAGATAGAATTGATACTTTTAAGAAAAAAAAATATAATTTTATTTATCATCTTAAACATCGTTTAAAACTTAACAACTATAGGCTATTTAAGTCAAAAATCTATTTTTACATTATTCTTAATTTCTTTATTGCACTTCAATAACTAAAATTAAAATAATGATAATAACAAATGAAAGAGTCAACTTGTCTAAGGATCAACAAACGGCCTTAGCATCGCTGCTCTTAGTTAAATAAGTCTTGACCATTTAAAACTCGACTAAAATACCTAGACTTTGTTGGTAGGTAATACCTACCTACCTACTAGGTATATAAACAATACAATGATGATACTGGCATTAAACTCAAACTATGTCTAGGCCGTATATTCGCTAACGTGACAAAACGATGCTAACTATAAAAATAAACATCAGCTTCATAATTATACAATATAATAACGTCACAAGTATAAATAATGTTACGCGAAAATCGACCATTGTGTCAAGGTATTAAAAGATGTATTTGTTATATATAATCAATAATTTGTTATGTCATATTGACACTGAAAAAATGTTATACGAATCTTAACCTTCTTATTTTTTTTTTATTATCGTTATTAGCGTAAGGCTTTATTGAAAAACATTTTAATTTTACCGTGATTTAAAAAAAAACTGGTTCGTAAATAATGCGTAATTATTATAAAAACAACTTAGCAACAATTCTTTTGTTGCAAGGATGTTTTTGATTACCTTGTGTAGGGTAGATGAAGGCCATCTGTATGAAAAATGTATGATATTTTTGCGTAAATAATGTTTAATTTTATCCAAAACAAGAAAACCGCTTTAACACTGATTAGCATCCACAATTGACATATTTTAAGATCGATTTATTTAATTTGAAACACAGATAAATATTTTTTTGTAATCGCGAACTATAAAAAAAAATCAAATACAATCTATGTTCAAATTTATTTCAATAACTCAAAGACACGATACTAACGATACTATCAGATTGTGTTCACGATTCTGACATATCGTCAGTGTTGCCTGCAATAAATAGCCTTCAGGATATCCTATTCGCTCTCTTGCTTTGAAGGTTAGTATTGTTTTTTTTTAACAATAGAAAATTTTAACTTTTACTACTAAAAACATCTTTAAATTTTTGAGATGACAATTTATTTTAAATATTTAATTGGTATCTTTACATTAATTATGCTCAATTTTTCTATAATAATTAAATATAATTATTATAATAGTGTAATTACAGGCACAAGGGACATAACATCTTAGTCCCCAAGGTTGGTGGCGCATTGGCGATGTAAGCATCTCGTACATCATCAACATCTCACAATGCCAATGTCTATGGGCATTGGTGACTAATTACCATCAGGTGGCCCATAAACTCGTCCGCCTACCTGCGCTATTTTAAAAAAGAAAAATGAAATACCACACGTGATATTTCATTTAATGATTAATTGCTGCGTTGATGTCACATTGGACGTGTTAATTTGCAAAATGGACACTTCTAATTATATATGTGCACTCATATAGTATTGTTTGTATATAGTATATGCCTTACACAGTTGTAAATAGAAACTTAAAATGCGTCTTAAAAAGTATATAAATATTATATAACAAATATATAAGTAACTTTTGTGTATAGTAACTGAGAAAAATATATACAATAGACATATACATACTCTTTGATAACTTTAAAAAGAAATAATATTTAGTTTTTACCATAAGTATTTTTTTTACTAGTAACACCGTCTAGAAACGTCTAGAACGTCTTAATTTTTATCAGTAATCGCAGGCCGTTTACCTCGAAACTAAGTAGAGAACAGTTCCCACTGTAATAACAATGGGAGGCGTGATTTCTTTCACTTTTAACCTCAAACAGTTCGCTATTTTCGCGCGAACCGCCATCTTGTTACAATTGACCTTTAACAGATTAGAAATGTGAATTAAAATACAGATTAAAAATTTCTATTAATTACACATTTAATGTTGCTAATTTTATTGCGTAATATAATAAAAGTATTAGTTTTAAGTGAATTTGTGTGGCAATGTAGTGCTGTTCCCAGTCAGTTTATCGCCATGTTATATAATATACCTAAAATACGACAGCAAACAAGTTTATTAGTTGCATGTAAATTTGCGCATTGATTTATGATATAAACGTTCAGTATAAGAAAACATAATAATTCTATATACTTATATAAATTTGATAGTAACTCTCTGTTAAGATTTCACCAGAAATCTATTGAAACGATTTCGATAATTTTGATTGGTGTAAAGGATGCCTAAATCCCAAGGGAGGACATAGACTATACCTACTATACCAACAGCCACAAGGGACATAACATTTCCCAAGGTTGGTGGCGCGTTGGCGATGTAAGCAATTGTTAATATTTTTCACATCGCCAATGTCAATGGACGTTGGTGGATTTACAATCAGCTGGACTATATACAAACTCCTCTCCTAACAATTCTCAAGCATATTGTACTTTACCTATATACAGACAAAAATATAGTACATATATGACGGCGCATTGATAAATAATTATTTATATTTATTACAATACCAATTTATGTGAAATCAATGTAAAGTCGAGATGGCCCAGTGCGGTGAAATAAGCTCCAAACCTCCTCAAAAAAAGGAGAAGATGCCTTAGCTCAGCAGCGGGACATTTACAGGCTGTTACTTCTTCACCAATTTTTATGAACAGTGCATATATTTACATATAAAATTACTCGGTGGTAGAGTTTTGTGCAATCTCGTCTGGGTAGGTACCACCCACTCATCAAATATTCTACCGTAAAACAGTAGGACGTGGTATTGTTGGGTTCCAGTTTGAAGAGTGAGCGAGACAGTGTAATTACAGGCACAAGGGACATAACATCTTAGTTCCCAAGGTTGGTGGCGCATTGGCGATGTAAGAGACGGTTAACAACTCTT
This sequence comes from Nymphalis c-album, assembly GCA_963151315.1. Classification (NCBI taxonomy): domain Eukaryota; kingdom Metazoa; phylum Arthropoda; class Insecta; order Lepidoptera; family Nymphalidae; genus Nymphalis; species Nymphalis c-album. The sequence continues at coordinate 4,214,573 of OY720614.1, forward strand.
ACAATGCCATTGTCTATGGGCGTTGGTGACCACTTACCATCAGGTGGCCCATAGGCTCGTCCGCCTACCTATGAAATAAAATAAAAAAATACAGGCACAAGGGGCATATTTCAATTCAAATTCAAATATCTTTATTCAATGATGAAGCGTTACACTTACTTATTCATTGTCATAAATCTACCACCTTCTATAACATCTTTTCCATGGTTGATAGTGGTGGTGATGAGTGTGTTAGTAGAATAGGGAAAAAGGCTAAACGTTAACGATTATGTTTCGATTTTATTCCGATAATGTATTAATTAAGTTAGTAGAAGTCCTTCTGTATTCTTGTTAAAAAAATGCGTAAGACGTACCGTAATTTTCAGCCATTCTTAGTAGTTTGTAAGCCTTCAATTAAGTTTATAATAATCTTAATATAATTAGTACAATTAACCTCGACATTAATTTTAGTTTTGTAACAAACAAAAATGCTTAAAATATTTTATCTCAATTTTTTTAATTACAGAATTATTTTTAATTATATTTAAGTGCTTTAAGTAAAGAATTGTTCGGCGTTGTTGTCATAGATTATGCAACCAAGGATGAATTTACATGTTACAACAAAATAGTTTTATCCAAATGAGGTCTTATATTCGTAAATTACGTCTTTTTTTTAACTAGCTGTACCCGCGACTTCGCCCGCGTGGAATTTAACAAAAAAGTTAATTCGTTTATTTAGTTTCTTTTTTTTGGTTATTGCGTTTTATAAAATAAAAGTAGCCTAAGTTACTCCTTATTACATCAGCTACCTGCCAATAAAAGTCCCGTCAAAATCGGTCCAGCCATTTCAGAGATTAGCCGGAACAAACAGACAGACAGATAGACAAAAATTGTAAAAAATGTTTGGTGTATGTACCGTATATATATATTCATATGCATGTAGTAAAAAGCCGTTATTTCAATATTACAAACAGACACTCCAATTTTATTTACATATATGTATAGATTAACTTTCCTTAGAACGCGATGAGTTGATTTTATATTAATTTTAATGTCAAATTTAAGTGAAACGGGAGTATAATTTCAATCACATTTTATTTATATCCAACAATACCAAATATTGCTGTTTCGCGGTAGAATATCTGATGAGTGGGTGGTACCTACTACCTACCCAGACGAGCTTGCACAAAGCCCTACCACCGAGTAGAGTAAAATGTTGTTGAATGTATTATTAATCTTACATTATATTTAATGTATGATAATTGTACGACATAAATGGTTGAATATTATTAAAAAAATATTAAATTATAAACTAATGATTGTCTATGGTGTGGTTGAAGTTTACTGTCACGTATGACATTGTTTTGTGACGTCACTTGTAAATGTTTATTTTGATTCTTATTTAATTCGTCCTTAATCGTTAAAAGGATAGCTATATAGTAGTCCTGTCTGATCTGATATCCTTTTCAAACTCACACATTTATATTTATATACTAGCTGTGCTTCGCGGTTTCAATCGGTAATAAAAAACATAATGAATGAAAAAAAGCCTAGAGCCGTCCTCGATAAAAGAATACAACACAAAAATATTTTTTTAAATTCGAACCAGTAGTTCCCTATATTAGCCGGATCAAACAAACAAACCCTTCAGCTTTATATATTAGTATCGATAATAAAATGGCCACCACCGTATGGCCGTAAGATTAAGCATTCCTTACATCGTCAATGCACCGTCAACCTTGGGTACTAACATGTTACGTAACTTGCCTCGTGCCTGTAGTTAGTTACACGAGCCCACTTACCATTCAAACCGGAACACTATAAAAAAAAAAAAAAAAAAAAATAAAAAAAAATAAAAAAAAAAAAAAAAAATTGAACAGACGAATTGATAACCTCCTCCTTTTTTTGAAGTCGGTTAAAAACAAAGTATTGATGTTCACATATTCTAACGCCAAACAGCTGATCGGCACTTTTGCTAAATAAAAAAATATATATATTGATTCGTAAAATAACTTAGTAACAGCCTGTGAATGTCTCACTACTGGACTAAGACCTCTCCTCCTCTTTTTGTGGAGAAGGTGGAATACACATGTGACAGAATTTCACTGAAATTTGACACATGCTGGTTTCCTCACGATGTTTTCCTTCACCGTCAAGCACGAGATGAATTATAATCACAGATTAAGCACACGAAATTCACTGATTCGGGTTTGAACCCACGATCATCAGTTAAGATTGACGCAGTCTTACCACTAGGCCATCTCGACTATATAACTGAATATTAAAAATAAAACATATTAAATAAAGACCACAACCCATAGTGATAACGCAATCACATCAATACTAGCTGTAAACAAACAAGATCCGTTTCATAGATAAAAAATAAACGTTATGTGAATATGACGCCATTGTTTGCGCAGATAAATTAAATACGTGAGAAAATATTTGCATTTCATTTTAATCACAACACCACAGATAATATATTATCGTAAATAAAATAATAAAACATTTAATATGTCATTTAAATCACTTATGGCATATTGTAATTGTTACTCAGCCTTGTCGGGTTAAATTAAAAAAAAAAACTAAACAATTACTAGAGAAATAAATTGTCATTGGTTCTTAATACGTAGCAACTATCTCATTCTGGCAATAGGTGAAAAGTGAAATGCATGAATTCCCTTCCATCCATTCCACGTGCATTATAACATTTCAAGTTAATTAAAGCTTGTTAAACTATTAAATATTCCTAATTACGTATTAGCCCTACTGGCCTTGACAGCATCACCGGTGCTCGAATATACGCACATAAATATTAAATACATTATATACTACAGATAATAAAAATATATTTTAAGTAGGCTATTACAACAAAAATATATTGTACTCAGCAAAACTATTCTCAAAGGACATTGACCATAATGATTGTTTAACATTTTGTTAAAGAAACACGCATCAAAATAGCGCATCAACGTAAATCGACTTACGACATTTTACGAGTAAGATACGAATAAGTTACAGACGCAGAAAAACATCTTAACATAAATATTTATACTGTTTTGAACAATTTTGTGTAACCATTAAAATCTTAAGAAATCAAAAATTACTATGTAATATCATCGAGGTTTACGTTTATCGTAATCCAACCACAAACCCAAGTTATATAAACTGCTGTTACAAATCCCACCTTTCTTGATATATTCTGTGGGTGCAGTGTTGCCATGTAACAAATATTTTTATTTATTATATTTATTTAAAAAAAAAACTGTAATGCTAATATTTAATTTAGTGAACTTCTATGAATCAGTATGTCTGAATATTTATTTTTTATTATTTAGATAGTCGAGCTGTAATAAATAATATGAATCAAGTACCTAGCTAGTGTTTGTTTAAAAAAATATAAAATTTCTATACGGTAGTGTGTCTGGGTAAAAAAGTGAGGATTTCTTATCATACCCCTGCACTCCTCACTGGTGCGTACGGCTGCACTAGGCCATCCCGGCCGCTGTCCTCCTTAAGACCGTCTGAGATTGGCACGTGAGGCCCCCACCTCACGCAAAAACCTAATGACTTTATACCAACCCTGCCCTTATCATCGCCCTACACTGATGCAGAAAATACTAATAACCCTGAGAATTAGGACAAGGTACTATATATCCGTTTCAATATCGTTCCAACCTATTATCACTTTGACCTTATTCCCTTCAAACTTGTCTTAGAACCTTTCGAGGTCCGACGACGAACATCCAGATCAATTTAGTCTAATCGAGCTAAATTCGTGCCCTGGCACTGGCGGGACGGACGATTATGGGACTGGCTATAAATAAACAGTAGTGGTCACCATTCATACATGTCATTCATTGTTGACATGTACGATCGAACGCAGATTATTAAATTGTAACTGGCAATGACATCTGCTTCAATCTTATCATCTTAGATTTAAAAAAAATTATGTGATTGAACGATTAAATACTTTTTGGAGAAATGCTTGGATTTAAACTTAAGTTTCAAGGCGGAAATGTTAAACGTTAATACTTACCTTAATTGAAAATATGATTTATTATTAAAAAAAATATTTATAAAATTTACTCGAATCGAATATATTTGATTTGATGTAAATGTCAAAGAAGGAATACTTTTTTTTAAAGGACGACATGTACAATACTTTTTTTTCTGTGTGGCTTTTTATTTGGTTCTGCGGTTTAAGCCCACAATTATTCTGCCAACTAGCGATAAAAATAGTTTGAATAAAGAAACACTGACGATCATAAATAATACCATAAATTGATCAGTCGAAAAATTAACCTAACGCCGTTTTTGATAACTTTTAATGTATTTTTTTTTATTTTTCTGTTATCTTTTTTCAATAGTTGTAACTATTTGAATTGGTATTTGACATTTGTTCAACTAAAGTATATATCTTTTATATTTTTTGTTGTCATTCCATAAAACTTTTTTATTCTGTGGTAATGACGATTCAGGTAAATCCAATTGAAAAGGATTTGTTCCTTTACTAGACGTAATTTAAAAAAAAAAACGTCAATGTCACCTCACATTTCGTGAAACCTACAGTAATTTAGGAGGTAATAAAATATAAAGCAAACGATTTGAACGCATAATGACACTTTTTATGTAACACAATACATATGTACGTAATATCTAAAAGATCCCCGAGACGGTAATTTGTGGTAATTTGCAATTGTCAATGTTTACGTGTCTGTACCAAATATGAAACCACCATGTCCTGGTTTAATATTATTTATTTGTTTCTTTTTAAAGAAGACAAAGATATTTCAACATGCAGCCACTTCTTTAATTTTTTTTTAATATCGTTTATCCTCTTTTTTCTATTTATTAATAATCATAATATTTCCTTCTAATGAGGTTATATTACTTTTTTATCAAAGAAGTACGAGTATTTACAACAAAACCATAGCGAACAGGATTTCTAAAATTCAAAATACAATTGCAGAAATAACGGGTAACCACGGTTGCCATTGCGTAAAATTCATTCGGTAAATGGACTTTAATGCCCAAATCATAAGGTTCAATATTGCTTACAATGTGACTGTAGCGTATACAATGGCCTGTTTCGTAGGTTTTGAATGTAACAATCGGAGATATAATTTTAAGGTCAGAAACGTAACAGAAAACTAAACTCGCTTTACGCGTTAAGCGTTAAATTACTGAACTGTTATGGAAAATTATGGTTGTTATTTTCTATGTACTTTTATCACAATGGGGGCACGGAGAGCATATTATCGCTGACGACAGCTCACTGTCCAGGGCAAACTTGGCTTGCAGTAAACACTGTGAAATGTCTTTAAAAACTACAACATACACTGAGGTGACTTTTATGATTTCAGTAGTTCTTCCAATTTGTCTCCGATAACATGAAATCGTTTTTGTACCAGTCTACTCCAACTGTCTGTAGTTACCACGTATATTGTCCGACATAACATCTTAGTTCCCAAGGTTGATGGCGCATTGGTGATGTAAGCGATGGTTAACATTTCTTACACTGCCAATGTCTATGGGCGTTGTTGACTACTTACCAACAGGTGGCCCATATGCGTATCCGCCTCCCTGTGTTATAAAATAAATAAATAAAGAACGATAGTGAATTACAGTAAAAAACTCTGGCGTGTATCATTAAGATAGTCATTTAATATAATATAAACTTATTAATGTTATATACAATTTATTTAATTTATAATATAAATGTGTAAATCTGAGGTAGCTAATTCTATTATAAGAAACATGAAAATCGGTTATTGAGTTAAAGATAGTTGTTTAATACGTTTATTATTTAATTCATCACTCTCTGTATAAAAGTTCTAAATTAATTATCAATGTTTAATTGGGTATTCGGAATTTAAATATCACATAGGGCACACGAATAGTATTCAAAAATATTATGTTGAACCCAAAAAGGCACGAATGCAATCTGTAAAAAAAAATAATTCAAAAAGAGAATAGAATAATTCAAATAATAAGGCAATAAAAACGATTGGTTGGGCAATGTTAGGGATGACACATTGTCTATGAATGTGAGAGAAAAACAGTAAAACCAAAAACGAAACAATTTAACGACACTACATTCGTATTTCTTAATAAATATTTATCTTACAACATAAAATCTTACAATACAAGACATGTAAATAATATACAAGTTTTATTAATCAAGAATAGATCTATATTGCTTATGATTTATTTAGATTTTTAACAGTTTATACCGTGTAATAAACTTTGAAAGTGAAAGGTATTTAGTCACTGTTATGACTCACTCTGACTTGAAACATGAGCAAACTAACACTAAAAAGGTTTTATTTATAAATTAATTAATTAAAAATGGGTGATATTCGACTATTATTATATCCCAACTTCAAGTGATGCAGTTATCAATCAGGTAACACAAATGTAATGTTCAGCAGTCTTTAAGTTGGAAGTGTGTACACTCCCGTGTCTCCGAAAGCACCTAAACTAAAGCCGTTGGTCCTGCGCCTGAACTCTTTCCAGTCGTGTCGGATTGCCGTCCCATCGGGTTATGTGAATAAGGGAGTTAACGCACACATTTGTGCGCTATATTATCTCCTGCGTTGGCTAATCTCTTTTGAGTTTGGCCGTGGCCGAAATCGGTCAGGAGGCTCCGAGGATCTATCATTATTATATTTAGAGAGGCAACCATTAACACCAATACTAAATATATACCCGTATCCAACGTAGAAGTAAAAATAAACAACATTATCATGATTAAATCTTCAAATACCCTTATGAGCTGACTTGAATAAGAATCATTTGATTTGATTTGAAATTTTGGATTAACATATATTCCATATGACTTGCTTAATAACTTTTACTATATCCACTAAAAACGATTCAAAAAACAACGCAGACATTCAAAACGCCATTTTTGAATACCATAGATTATTCAAGATATCCGACCAATGATATCGCGTATGCGTAAATTCAAAGTTGTTTTTTTTTTTCTTGACTCCTCCTGTGATTGGAAAAGGCTATAGTTTATTCAGCCATTTTATATAAAATTAATTAAATGAATAAAAAGTTACAGCTTTTAAATGTTAAATAAAAAAGTACTAATCCTTAAATTGTACCGTATACGTTATTTTTTTTTATTAAAAATGCTTATAAATATTTATTACAAAACGACTCCGTTATTATGGTAATTCTATACATGTTTTATTGAATATTTTGCTGTTGAGTCATCTTTGTAACATTTGTATACTAAGTACGAACGAGAGTTCATAATTTTCATTGTATATCATTATGTATATAGAAAACATACATATAATTGGTATTAATAAACCACTTGATGTAATATATTGTTCCCTAAATAATATCATACATAGATATATGGGTTTATAGGAAGAATCATAAGGGGATTCCCCTAGAATTTTAAATGTCTGTATAACTATATAAAAAAAATTTGAACCCTATATAAAGTTTTATTGATTTTGCCTTAATTTCAGTTAGGATTAGAGATGTGATTCAAAGTCAGTTAGCAAGATTTGGCCTAAGCAAACAAATATTGCAAGCTAAACAAAAGTAAAACCTACGTACCCTTATTAAAACTAGGACGTAAGGAAAGTCCATTTACAATAATAAGTAAAAGTGCTTAGCCATAGAAGCCGTAGAAGTCTTGAAAATATCGATAAACTTTTACGTTTTAAACATCTACGTCACTAGCTATTATAATAACACTCGAATTTATAGATATTAACGTTGTAACATAGCAATATGAAGTCATTCATCTACTATTTAGGCTTTTAGTCGTAACATACAAACATACATAGTCAAATATTACTCACCTGAGTTGCATCTATATACATTTCTGAGATATGAGTACCAAAACGAACATATTATATATATTATATACACTTGCATTGCCTTAAGCTAGATTATACTGCCTTAAATTCCACACTTACAAAACAAACGAAATACGCTCTTATCAATAAAGTATAAAGATTATATTAGCTTGTCGTATCGAATATGAGTCATACTAACTTGTACTATTTAAGAGATAATAGTTCATGACATTTAGCGTCTTATGAAACTTTGAAAGTTTAGTTCGTAGGTTACCTAGAACTTATGGTGCCTTAGTAACTTCAATGTTTCATACTAGTTTCCCCGCAGCTTTGCCTGCTTATGGGGGAAGGGGGTGGTGTTAGTACCGTCTGTAGGGACTATTCTGATGATAGGTTGAGTGAACGCGTAACAAACAAACAAGCTAACACTTACGCATACTACCTCGTGTTATCCAGATAAGCATTTGTCTTAAAACGAATTTTGGCTGGTTCAATTCTACAAATTTCATTTAGTTCCTTTATTTATAAACTACTGTTCGCCTAGTACTCGACAAAGAAACCAAATTATTAATCGTTCAATTTTTTTTATTTGTTAAACTGTCATAACGCTCATAGCAGATACCAAACAAAATCAGCATCATCAACAAAAAATCTATTAATTTTAAACTTGACTCGACAAATAAATCACAATTTATTATTTTTTGTTTTGTAAAATATTACTCACCTCAGCCTCAGTTGCATCTATTTACGTTTCTGAGATATGAGTACCAAAACGAACAAAATGTATACACTAGCAATGCCTTAAGCTTGATCATACTGCCTTAAATTCCACACTTACAAAATACATTCTTATCAACAGTATCAATAATAATAATAATCATCTTTTTCATTTATTATATTAAAATTTCGTAAACCTATATAAATGTTATTCCTATTAAACAAAAAGTAAGACAAATTTTTCCTTCCTCCTAATACAACCGTTCAGACGTTCAAATTTAATAATACACCTTATATACGTGTAATTAATAACCATAATTGCTTGTGATTTGTTCACTAAACTTGACAGTTTTTATTCTCGGAAATCGGAATCTATATAAATAAAATGATAGAGGTCTGCAGTTGTGCGCGCATCACGGAAAAACTACTGGATTGATTTCAATGATATTTTCAAAATTTTATTTCTTAGACCCTTATCAAAAAATGATTGCGATATCTTCATTTAATAAAAAGTTATTAAAGTTTCAAGAAACAACGATTTGTATATGCACTGCGTGTTCAGTGATGTATGTTTAAACAAAGTACATTTATGCTTGCGATCTTTTTGATTTTTTTTCCTTCGTATATAAGAAAACTTTGTCAATATATCAAGCAACGCGGACGATATCAGCTAGTTTTTAAATATTTGTGTTCTATTTTTTAAATTATTTCTTTTTATGATTTATCCTTCTAACCACAGATAAATAATTGATATTCGATTGCATTTTCTTGATTCCAATTTTCAATTTAGATATTATAATAATGAATAGATTTAAATACATCCATAAAAATATTTTATTTTGTAATAATATTGCTATATTTGTGTATAAATAGAGTCGAATAACGCAACCTTGTCCTTCTTATTATATTATATTATGTACTCAGATGAAATAAAAACAAGTTAAAAAAAATAAGTGTTGTAAATAAAGAGATAAAAAAAACATCGATAGGTATTGATTATATTTAAATTACGATGATGTTTATCGATAAAACGGAAGTCTCTTTAATCGAAAAACACAAAGTAATATTCTTGACAAATTGATAAAACGAAATAATTATATAAGGCGTCATATAAGGTGACAAGAAACTTATTTTTAACATCAATATGACGCGGAAACAAGCGAATAATTGACAAGCTGTTTCAAAAATATTATCATAATAGTCATATTATTCATTTACAATTATGATATTCCGTTTATACGTCCGTATATTATATACTTTATAGTCTAACAAAATATTTTAGCTCTTTTTCTCTTAGTATTAAGAACTGTATGTCAGGTCCAATGTAGTGGATTCTGCTTATCACTAGTTTTTCCTGTAGAAGTCAAAGGATAGCTCAGTAAACAGCGCTGTCTATGTGTGTGTTATTATGAAAGCGACAAATATTTTATCGACTATCGATATTTTTCTCACGACCTTGTTACATTTTATACGGCAATTAAACATATGGCTTCTAATTACTGGCGTCGATAATAATTTTAATCCTTATAGTTTTTATTCTATTCACATTATTACGGACGTTTCAAAGTGACGTTTTTATTTATTTACTTCATTATTCCTAAGGTATTGTTATTGTTTTTTTTTTGTTCAACGTGTTCAGAATTTAATCAATCTATTAATTGATACTCTATTATTACTTAATTCTCTTAGCTCCTTAATTTGAGTAATAATATTAACAAACTAGGAATAACTAAAGTCACTGTAAAATACAACTTCAAGAAAAAATAAAATCTGAAGTTATTTTTAATTTAATATTGTTATCGATACGACATACTGGACATCCCTTCCCCGATTCAAGTGTGAATGAACGTATACTTGCATCAGTGTGCCCAGCGCCGCCGTATCAGCCCGTGCTAAGTACGGAACTCAGCGTTTATATTATTTTTAGAACGTCGTAACTCTCGTGTTATTTAAACAAGTTGCAACCGTATTATTAGAGTTTTAAAAGTCATTTTTATTTAAAGTTACAGTTGGCGTTTAGTTTGTTTGTAAAACGTCATAAGACGGGCATTATTCAAATAAATTTAAGCCTTATTGCTAAACAAGTTAGTGTTGATTTTCTTTGAAGTAAATTATGGAACATGCTTACGGATGAACTGCGTTTGGAATTAGTGCAAAGGTAAACTCTCTTTGGTTATGTAGTCCTGGTACATTCTTGGGATCGTTTGTAACTTGTCTTGACTAATTATGAAAGTAAAATTAGATGCAACCGCTTAAGCTTGTTTTTATAATAACTAACATTTATAATGCCGATTAATTTATATGTTTTTTTATTTTACTAGCAAAACCCACGTCATCCTGCTTGTATATGTACCAATTATCATAATACGAATAGTAGTTATAACCTATGTACAAGAAAAAATACATGTATTTTCATAATTCTATTTTCCTGGTAATTGGTCAAACGATGTGGAAGTCTAATCTCAAACATATATACTAACATCGATTTTATACATAATATACGTACATATAAGCGCCACATTTTGAAGTGTAATAATTTCCAGGTGTAAATTTCTACTAGAGCACCTGCGACATTTAATATTCAATCCAACAATCTGATATTGTGAAGCTAATTCTATTGTTTTACAATTGTGATTGCAATCTAAAGAGCATCGTAGAATGTTTGAATAGTTTGAATTTGGAATAAAAGAATGTATTTTTCATTTTCGGAATTATTTTATGGTCTGATTATGACTATAGATAAAATATATTCCTGATATTGTGTAACGATTTTCACATGTTCGATTATAATTGCATTTCGAACGAATATAATTAAGATTCGAACATGTAATCGATATTCGCCCAATCGATATAATCGATTTTGACAAGCCACAATCGGTCTCTTTGATGGATATTTATTTAGATATAGAATACATGCTATATTGCATGTAAATCGCGTATTTAAAAGCAAATGACAAAGGGCTTAGTCGCCATTGAAACAATACGTACGATAATGTATTCCAAACATAAGCTCCACCGTTACAATCTAAAATTACAATTTAATTCATCACTTCGTGCCTTGTAATATGTCAACATAGTACAGTTATTATTACCAAACCTTATAAATCACCGCAGAGATTGATAGTCCACCACACTTCTCCAATATATGGATGGATTGGTGGATACAAGTTGCAGACTTTCGCTCGCCTCAAATTAAGCACATGAAAATTCAGTGGTGCTTGTTCGACTTTGAATCCAAAATCATTCATCAAGCATCTCATCTTCTAAACACTGTGAACGTATTATATTAATCTATCGGCCGAATACTGAAACTCCATTCAAATATTAAGTGCAACTTAATTATTTGAGACGCCGTTAATTTAACTTATTTACTAGGTGGTAGAGCTTTGTGCAAGCTCGTCTGGGTAGGTACAGCAGTACTTTGTATTGTTGTGTTCCGGTGTGAAGGGTGAGTGAGCCAGTGTAATTACAGGCACAAAGGACATAACTACTTAGTTCCCAAGGTTGGTGGCGCAATGGCAATGTAAGCGATGGTTAACATTTCTTACATTGCCATTGTCTATGGGCGTTGGTGACCACAGGTGGCACATATGCTCGTCCGCTCTATCTATACAATAAAAAATGTTCTAATACTAAATTTTTAATGACGTTTTGAATGACGTTTCAGTATTTGGCTGTATAATGATTAAGATACGTTCTTGAGACAATACAAATTCAACTTTTGACTTTTCTAAATCTATTCGGATCGGAACCGGACCAATTAGTAGGACCAATTAGGCGTCTGGTAATGTTACAACCCCGATTAAATTGTCTGACTTATTTTCTTTTCGTATTTATTAAGTATTACACTGCAACATTTATAAATTGCGTATTGACTCAAATATATTTTTGGGGAAAAAAATGTTAAGGTTAATATTTTTAAAAATGTAGGGGTTGATTTAGCCCCGCTACTCACCAGCCAGGTCTGCAATTCCGTGTTGGAATATAATAGGAGAGGTATGTGACAAGTTTTCAGCTTGCCTCAAATACCTACCCAAAAATTGGTACCAGCTCTCGGACTAAATATGACGTTCACATTACCGTTATATCAAAACCAAACTTAATTGTTAACTTTTATACAAATAGTGGATACATTAAAGAGTAGTATCTATATCTATACTTATATATAAAGCTGAATAGTTTGTTTGTTTGATCCGGCTAATGTCATGAACTACTGGTTCGAATTTAAAAAATATTTTTGTGTTGTATAGTCCTTTTACCGAGGTTTATTTTTGTTCATTAATTTTTTATTAATTATACGCAGATGAAACCGCGTGGCACAGATAGTAACGGATAAACGGCATCGATGACGCTTCGATTCGATTGCGATAATGTGACATTTTGTTAGTAGAATTGTCCCCCTTAACATTGCTCTAGTCTAGAATCTCTACAGTAATACGAACTCGTGTCTAACTCGTGAAATACTGAAATAAACTTTGATACGCAATTTTAATGCTTTTTAAATATTATAATCAAAGTCGCATACCTATACTTTTTGTAATATACTTCCTGACATTTGACGAACGTTTTCTGCGGTCTGTTTCGAAATTGTTCTTACAGAATAGACCTCCACTTGTAGGAGGTAAAATATGACATATGCATTGGTGTAACTATGTACAAGGGAAATAATATCTTAGATCCCGAAGTTGGTGGCTCATATGTCTATAGGAGGCTATGACCGCTTACCTCCAGTTGACCAATTTTCCCATCCGCCTATCGATTTAAAACAAAAAAAACTTAATCATTACGTAACAAGTGTGCAACGATTTATTTATTTAAATATTAAAAAAAAAACTAATTATATATTTTATTGAAATAAAGATAAATATAGATATACCTTTTTATCAACGATCAATATACAAGGCTCCGTGTCACGATTGAAAAAAAAACAAAATAGCTTACTGCGTTATTTTTTTTTAAATTACACGCGTGATCAGCGTCTGCGACGCAAAAACAAACATGTTAGAATTATAATCTGGTAAAACCCAACATAGAATCTTGAATAAAATAAATAATTTACGTCATAATAACTCACCTCAACTATATATTATAATTAATTAAGTTTAAATTGTATATTCTTTGAAAAATCTAAATGTGTTAGTTGTTATCATGTAATGCAGTGTGGAGCAAACATTAGATGTTTGTTCGAGACAGATAAATAATACGTGATTGTTTGCGAAGCAAGTTATACAACAGATAAAAAAAAACCATTAAAGCGCGGTTAAATCATTAACTACACTTGACAGAAGTGAAATTTTTTATCTATATAGAAAAGAGACAAATACCTACAACTTTGACGATAATTTTCTTAAAACACGCCCAAATTAAACATCAGTGGTCCTAGGCAAGTTGATATTCTACAATTGTAAACGCTAATAGAAAACTAAAAATTTAATAAGAATGACCACGTGACTTAAGTTGAGAGATGTCATTCTCATTTGTTTAGTTTTCTATTAGCGTGTAAGATTGTAGAATGTCAACTTGGCAAGGGCCTCTGGAAACTAAACAACAATTAAAGTTCTAAACGTATATTTTTTTTTCGCTTAACATGGTTTAACATGAAAATAGACTATTTTTTTCCGAAAATATAGAATTGACGTCTTTCATAACATAGAAGTTACGCCCGCCATATTCGATGTTCGATGACGTCACCAGACATCTCTCCAACTTTTATTTGCGACATCATTTAACGAATATTTTATTGTATAGATAGTCTACGCAGAAATTAGAGTTATATGTACAATTTTTTTTCAAATGGTATCAAAATTTAATTTAAAAACAATAATTACACATCCTAATAATAGGGTGAAAGATTATAATGTTATTTTTTTAAATAACTTAATCTTATACCCTTCACTTATAATACGTAGCAATTGAATATCGTTTTTCTCTTTCACTCCTACCAGGAAACCGCTAAAATATAAGTAAATAAAAATGTTTGCGAACATGATAGAGTATAAATAAGACATTGATATTCAAGTGAGTGTCAAGGATTGCGACAATGAACTTTTGGAATGAAGTTGGTTTAGTCATCTTGAGACATGTTGGCGGGATATTTAAAAATAATAACATATTTTCACAGATTTTTTCAAATTTAACAAAAAATATGAGTACACAGTATACGCCATATATTATTTTATTAATGTGACGAAGGCTGAACTAAATGAATCACTTACGGTAAGCTCGGCCATAAACATTAACCACTAAAATAAACCACTTTTCATTATACTCTGGCTTACTCAGCATCTTAACTGGAATACATAAACGGTAGCAACTTAGGTTGGCTTGTAGAAAGCCTTTCTCCGCTAGAGGTAATAAACTCCATAGACAATAAATATTTCTGTATTTGTATGAAAATTTTAAAAATGAATATTACAAATGACACTATTGACAGATTCAATAAAAATAATGATATTTTTTTTATTTTTCTGTGTCTGACATCATTTATTCATCCTAACAATAATTGCTTACAATGTTAGTACGATTTAAGTGCTTCGCCTATACCTACTCTTTTCGGTTCCATCAGATTATGGGAGTAAAGAAATAGAGAGTGCAGTTGTATTTGCGCAATGGGCGACCGGCCAGCAGGGCATCATCTTTGTTATTGAATAAGAACAGAATGCAGGTATAAAGATACATTAGACAAGGAAGGGTATATTCCGACAGGGTTGTCTCAATATAACTATACTGCGTTTTAAATATGTAGTTTATTAATTTGTATTTGTACATACCAAGCTGTAGAGGAATAATTATTTACTTTTACATACTAAAGAGAAACTGTCACCTTATTTTAAGACTCTTAAGAACATTGGTTTTGTTAGGGATAACATATCTTGATAAACATAATATAGTTATAATTATATATTATATTCATTTGTATGTATAAAAATCTATGTAATTGAATATATGAAATAACAAAAAAAATGTAAAGTCCGTCTCCATTCACCCCGGTGCATTCTGTGCTTTTTTTCATGACAGACATTTTGGCGGGAAGAAAACGTCAAAATATTATTTTAACCAAGATAGGTTATTTAATAATTACTTAATAATGTATATAAGTATATAATGGTATTGTACACGCTTGGACCTTGATGGTTCGTGATTAATTTACAGATAATCAACAATTAGTACATAAGTACACAATAGTTTGAGTCAGGCGATCACGACTATATGTAAATAGGATTTTGAACCTTATCTCTATGTCATACGAGTTTTTTTCTCAATCGTGACATTTCGAGTAAGTTCATAGCGATTTTTTTTTAAATTAAAAATTATGATAATCTGGTCAGACAGCCTATTAATATTAATAAAAATAACGCATGTTAGCGTATTTAAAACCCTTAAACGCGAACATGCGTTTAACCTATTCTTAATAAATAAAAATGTCTGTATGTCCTCTCTGCCTAGCTAAACCATTCATATGATTGTGATGAAACTTTCGTGAATATTTTTTTTGTATAGGTAGGCGGACGAGTATTTAAGCCACCTGATGGTAAGTGGCCAACAACGCCCATAGACAATGCCATTGTAAGAAATGTTAAATATCGCTAAACATCGCCAATGCGCCGCCAACCTTGGGAACTAAGATATTATGTCCCTTCAAACCGGAACTAAACAATACAATTTTTTTGTTTTTTTTTTTTTATTGCATAGGTAGGCGGACGAGCATATGTGCCACCTGATGGTAAGTGGTCACCAACGCCCATAGACAATGGCATTGTAAGAGATGTTAACAATCGCTTACAAGAAATTATGACCCTTGTGCCTGTAATTACACTGGCTCACTCACCCTTCAAACCGGAACAACAATAACAAGAACTGCTGTTTTGCTGTAGAATATCTGATGAGTGGAGGGTAATATTTATATTATTTCATACTGTATATATTGTGTAATTAAACTAATAGAAGAAGGGCGTATGTGCTGTATAATTCCGATAATGATTACACAGAAACAATTGATTAATATTACATTATAATAATAAAAGGAAAACAACTATGGAAAGATCCAATTAAGTCCACGTGTGCATCTACATTGCTCATTACGAAACTTTATTGATTATTACATATTATTTATAAGGTCCCATTCGCACGTTTAGCGCGTTTAAAAAAACGAGCAGTTTTCGTCGTGTTTGTCTGGGCGCTATAATAGTAAAAGAGGAATAAAATTTGCCTTTTTTCAAAACAATGTTGCATTTTTAGCGTTTAAAGTACCTGAACAGCATTTCAAAACAGTGCTAACTCTGTTATACACAGTCTTTTAACTTATATGATATCTCTTTATCACATACGTTTCAATAATTTTATACAAATAGTAATTACTATTCGGAACGTGCGAAGTGGGTGGAAGGGGTAAAGAAAACGATTGCTGCGCTTGTCGCGGCAGAAATGTGCAACAAAAGGGGCCAAGTCAGTTAACGAACAAACTTGTCAATGTTGGTTTGAAATTTTTGAAAATGAATCATTATTGATGTTGTATCATAGACTGCAAAAATAACAGCAGAAATAGTATTAAATTATTGCAAATTTTATGTTTTTCCTAAAGTTTCCTGGAAATTAGATCAAAGATATAAATGGATAGCTGTTGTAAAAAGGAAAAATGATGTTGAACTTGCATTTTATAGGATATTAATTAAGTACCTAATTTCTTAAAAATCTTATTTGTTTATAGTGCTGATATCCATCAACATGGTTACCATGGTCGCCATGGTCTCCAAAATCCGAAGAAAAAATTTGCAGTAAACATTTCATAGGAGGTAAAAAATCAGACGCGCAAGCAGATCCGAGTTATGTTCTCACAATATTCCCTATAGTATATCGACAGCAGAAGATTAACGAGATACATGCATACACGCCTATTAAAACGAAGAACCACGCATGTTGCAGACACCACAACAACAGTAGTCTCGGATACCATGATAAATGAAATTATAATGGAAGAAAGATATGAATTACATCAAACTCAACCTCTTCTGGAACCTACATCAAACTCAACCGAGGATGTCAAGTCAATATTTTCTCTGAAATAAATTTAAGGGAAACTACCTTTATTTACAATACATTTATTAACACTGATCGCTGTGATGCTGAAATTCAAGTAGATATAGCAACAACTTCGAGAATTATAACGCCAATTAATTCAAGAAAAAAAGATACAAACTGTTGCGCTAACAATAAATCACTACTACTAGATCTTGCTGGTGTGTCATTTAGTAATTTCGAATTTTTATTATCAAAATTAACTGTGAAAAAATGTACAGTTTCAATGTGTATATATTTAAATAATAATATGTACAGTACAAGACCGCCTTCTAATTTTTTGTAATGAAAATGTTAACTGGCTTGTCATTTTCAGCATTGAGTGTATTATTTGGTATACACAATTTCACGAATATTTTATTTTATCTTAAAAATGGTCTTCTAAATATATTTTATTTATTCTAATCCATACAAAATAAACAAGCTCTTTATATTAATTTTTTGACATATGCCCCTAAAACTGCGTTTGGAAGATGGCGCTAATGTCGTGCACGCTCCGAATATAACGCTTATGTTACCCTGGTAATTATTTTTGTCATTTTTCGCGTCCCTTGCTACATGGCGCTGCCAGCGATCGCTCCTCTTACTCTAAACCCAGTAGTCAGAGTGAGAGAAGCGATCGTTGACGAAAAGCTGACTAAAAAGTCCCGTCAAACATTTAAGAGATTGTATTTAAACGCCCACTCTGAACGTTTCCTAAACCATATAAATGGATATTGGATTTTACGTAATTAATTATTCGAACGAGTTCTATAGATTATATACGATCATATATTTTTTTTATAATTATAAAATTATAATTTTACCATTTAATTATATAATAATATTTTTTATATAATAAGTTTTGCGATGTCCATTATATCCTGGCTACATATTCTACTTAAACTGGTATCTTTTATCTTATTGACCGCCATCTTTTTTTTTTATTTCTACGGAAGGTGGACGAGCTTATGGGCCACCTGATGTTAAGTGATCACCAACGCCCATAGACAATGGCATTGTAAGAGATGTTTACCATCGCTTACATCGCCAATGCGCCACCGACCTTGGGATCTAAGATATTATGTCCCTTGTGCCTGTAATTACACTGGCTCACTCACCCATCAAACTTTACTTAGTCGTAAAGTACGTAGTTATTTCAATGCATTAAATATATTATGTAATAATAATAATAATATCCTGCGACATTCACACAAGGCTATCTGATCCCAAACTAAGCAGAGCTCTTACAACGCAAACCAGACAACTTATATACTACATATACTACTAACTAACAGCCTGTGAATGTCCCACTGCTGAGCTAAGGCCTCTTCTTCTTTTTTGAGGAGAACGTTTGCAGCTTATCCCATCACGCTGCTCCAATGCGGATTGTTGGAATTCACACGTGGCAGAATTTTTAGTGAAATTTGACACATGCAGGTTTCCTCACGATGTTTTCCTTCACCGTCAAGCACGAGCACTTGAAAATTCAGTGGTCCCACCCATGATCATCGGTTAAGATTCACGCGTTGTAGCCACTGGGCCATCTCGGCTTTGACATATACTACTATTCTTTTGTATATACATACTAATGTAGATAATTACACATAGACTCAGGACAAACAGACATGTGTCCAACTGGCTCATGTATTTGATAATAAGTCGCTACCATTCCGTTTATTATATTTATGGATTGACAGGGTTTTTTTAACTTATTTAATAATCTAATACAATTGATATTGTTTCAGGATGTCAACCCTGCTGTTCTGGCAGGGAAAGGGGAAGGCGAATGGAGCCCCCAACGGAAGAAACTGGATCCACGCGCCAGATGCGCTCGTCAAGGGACACGTGGCGTATTTAGTTAAGGTACGTTTATTTACTAGCTATACTATATATATACATATATAAATCTATACATATAAATAAAATTGGAGTGGGTTTGTAATATTGAAATAACCGCTATTAACTACATGCATATGAATATATATACGGTACATACACCAAAATAACATTTTTTACAATTTTTGTCTGTCTGTCTGTCTGTTTGTTCCGGCTAATCTCTGAAATGGCTGGACCGATTATGACGGGGCTTTTATTGGCAGGTAGCTGATGTAATAAGGAGTAACTTAGGCTACTTTTATTTTAGAAAAAAAAATTATAATAAAAATAAAAATGATTAACTTTTTTGTAAAATTCCACGCGGACGAAGGCGTGGGTACAGATAGTATATAATAAATCTAGACATAGAAATAATTTACAATGAAAATCAAAAATAGCTACTGTACACATCGTAACCGCCTGGGATGGTGAAAAGTTTTTTTTTATAAAATAAGTTGGCGAACGAGCATATTTTGGGCCACCTGATGTTAAGTGGTCAACAACGCCCTTAGACATTGACAGTGTAAGAAATGTTATCCATCGCTTACATCACCAATGCGCCACCAACCTTGGGATGTTACCTCCTGGGAACTAAGATGTTATGTCCCTTGTGCCTGTAATTACACTGGCTCATTCTGTAATTACAAACCAGAACATACAATATCAAGTACTGCTGTTTTGCGGTAGAATATCTGATGACGGGTGGTACCTACAGACGAGCTTGCACAAAGCTCTACCACCGGCATAACATGCTAGCTATGTTATCAATTTCTCTGGTCTATCGGTTTTCTAATGGATATTTTTTGTGGAGAGTTTACTCAGCTTATAACATTGATCCTTCTTCACCCATCTGCCACAAAACTGCATGAGATTTTCACCCTTATTTTAATATATTGGAAGTTCAATATCGCATGAAGCGTTCTATTTCGACGTTTCCAAGCTAGAAGGTTTGTTGCTAGAGGGTTGAACACTATACATTACTGTACTTCCTGTCATATTTTTATCATTGACTAGCTGTGCCCCGCGGTATCACTCGCGTATAATTAATAAAAACCAGCTTAAAGCCTTCTTAAATAAAAGTACTGTACAATACCAAAAGATTTTTTAAATTCGAACCAGTAGTTCCTGAGATTAGCCGGATCAAACAAACAAACTCTTCAACTTTTATATATTAGTATAGATATACTTAACTTTGTAATAGATATTGTTTAAATGTTTGCGTGTTTTCTTTCACATTCTTCTCGTTAGAAGATATATTCCGAAACGGTACCACCGTTCTTCTCTCTCACCGTACTCCTTCTCTATCTCGTCTTTACATATATACTAAAATTAATAATACTTAAGTAACTCTATGTAGACTTTGTTGCAGTTATACCACTGAACCAATTTTTAATGAAATTTGATATGAAGTTAGCCTAAGGCAAGGGTGCTTTTATATGAAGTCACGATGACATGCTCAAGCGACCCCGTGGCGCTCCTTGTTAAGACGGAAAGGATACCGGCGAGACCCACATACACCCCACTGTTCTCGTGGGGTAAACATTTTTCCAGCGTTAAAAAAATGGGGTGTTTTTATATATTTAACTCCATAAAGAGCCGTGTTTCTGAATGCCTATTCGATTAAAAATATTATTAGTTTTTTTTTAATAATAATCATTTATTTAAGATAAAAAATTGATACAATTGTTAGTTACAATTTTCTTAAATTATGTTAGTAGATACAGATAAATATATAAAATTAATTGAAATTAGATTGAATGGTTTAAGTAAAACTAAATTAAATTTAATTGTGGAAATAAAATTAACAAATAAAATTGACTTAATTGAACTGATTTTTTCACATATAATTTATCTGCCACCCGATTTGAATAATTTGTCTTCTATTTACCAGATTCTTTAATATTTATGGTTACCGCTCCGCTCATTAAGAGCGCTAGTAGCGTGAAGTTGCGCAACCATCCTCAAACAGTGTCTCTCGTGCGCAATAATTTTGCAAATGGAAGATTATTTCAATTAGAAGTTCCTGATAATTTTTTTTGTTATGGTATAGGTAGGCGTGCGATCATATGGGCCACCTGATGGTAAGTGGTCACCAACGCCCATAGGCATTACATATAGCAACCTTGGTAACTAAGTATTATGTCCCTCGTGCCAGTAATTACACTGGCTCACTCACCCTTCAAACCGGAACACAACAATACCAAGTACTGCTGTTTTGCGGTAAAATATCTCGTCCGTCCGTCGTCGATATGCTCGTCCGCCTACCTATGCTATAAAAAAAACATACCAGAACAATTAACTGTTGGGGGCGAAAGGAACAGGGACACATCACCATTGAAAAGGGAGGATCCTCCGACCAGACGGGTGTTGTGTCTGGTGGGCTTACTGCCCGACGATTGTTCTCGCGTTCTTGTATTTATGTTCAATCGCTCTAATAACTTTAATATCGCGATGTAGGATACGTCTGTTCATAGTTCGTATGTGGCGAGATAGATGTCGCTACAAACTAAATGTACTGTAATATGATACATTGATTGTTAGTAAGGTTTTATTTATTTATAACAAAAGACCATATCGACTTTTATCATACACGTGTATCGCTGTACAGATGTCGTTATCGAGGGGGCGTCGAATGTGTTTCCAGATGATTATGTGGAACGCAATTAATTGATAATTGTTTATTTAGAATTGGACGTAAGAACATCGTATTTAATATGAAAGCATTACTTATTGATAGTCAAATTGAAAACACCCAGCCGTCAGAAGAACCGGCGAAAGAAACTCTGCGTTTTATTTTAATATATATTATGGTTGTAGTTGAAATGCTAAATCAATAGGAATTTAACTTAATGATCCCAAAATATTTAGGAAAGAAATGCCTCAGATTCTTCGATAGGCAGTTAACTCGTGATGCCTCAAAATCAGTGACTAGAGCACCAAAACATGACATATACGAGTAGGTACCAAGTTTTTCGCGTGCCATATATGGGTTCACCCATATGGGAAAAATCATCGTTCAATTCTAACACATGAATATTCTGCATGGTTAAGTGGAGAAGGTTTGAAGGTTCCAAGTTTACTGGTGGTAGGGCTCTGCGCAAGCTAGTCTAGGTACCACCCTCTCATCAGATATTCTACAGCAAAACAGCAGTACATACTTGGTATTGTTGTGTTCCGGTTTGAAGGGTGAAAGAGCCAATTTAATTACAGGCACGATTGACATAACATCTTAGTTCCCAAGGTTGGTGGCGCATTGGCGATGTAAGTAATGGCTTACATCTCTTACAATGCCAATGTCTATGTGCGTTGGTGAGCACTTAAATCAGGTGGCTAATAAGCTCGTCCGCCTGCCTATTTAATAAAAAAGAAAAGCTCTACACCATTATAATAGCGAGCGAGCTTAATTATTTTTGGTGTCAAATTCCTTGCACTCAATGCAATAAACTCATGTCTATAATCTACATATTTTCAACGATTGTAATTGTAAATTGTGAAGTTTTACCGAAAGTCCAATATTACAGACAGCAATAAAGACACTTATAATAGATAAGTAAGTTTGCTTAACAAGTTTATGTGTTGCTCATTAGAAAGCTGTCGTCCGATTTCTCGATGACTAAATTTCTGATAAACTTCCACATTTTGAAGAGTATTTAATATGTTTTTAGAAATGTCGAATGCGTCATAGTTAATGTGTTTTTTTTTTATCTCAGAATTTCACACAACGAGAACGCTATGCCAATTGCTATAGATAACAGAGGCTAACGATCGCTTACATCCCAGTAACCCACAGAATAATCATCTTAAGATGTTTATTTATTTACTTTTTCCATATACCGAAAAAAACATTACAATTACCCAAATCGTGTTTTTCTGGTTATTAATAACAAAGAAATACAAAATATAAAAAATACATCAATACTAAAAATATAAAAATACAACAATACTACAAATGTAATACCCTAAAAACAAATGTTGAGCTGAAGAGGTCGCGCCCGTGCAAGGTGCATGTTGTGTGTTATTGTCTCCGCTTTCTAAATTCAGATTTTAAATAAATATTGTGTTTTAAGTTATAAAAACTGTTAAACTTTATTTGTTTCGAAGTAATTTAAATTCTGTGAAATTTTAATGACGTTCTGTGCTAAAATAAGTGAATAATCAACTAAAACAGTGTTAAAACTTTCCGTTATTGAACTGGTTTAAATGCTATTACTCATTAGCAAGTGCAGATTTAATAATACTATGCTGCAATTGGCTCAGTAACTCTATTGAGAAACTAAACAGTACAGCTAATGTTCAACTAATTCAACCTATACTGTAGTCGCTTGGTGGCGCAGTGGCTTTTGCTCCAGTTTTAACAGTGGGACCGACCGATCAAGGTTCAAACCCCAACCGGACCGAATATTTTCTAAGTTTCTTTACTATTTGCATTATTGTTTCTCTGTCCTGTTACAATTCTCATAAATATGAACTGTGCCGGCTGTCGTAATAAAATACCTCAAAAAGAATTTATGAGCTGTCAGCAATGTAAACAAAACTATGATCTCCTATGTGCGAATATCTCTCCAAAAAGATATCATTTAATGTCTAACGATAATAAATCTACTTGGAAGTGCCATGGTTGTCTTAGCAAACTTCCAAAGAAAAATAATACGAATACGCCCGTTAGACCATCACATCGCAGTGCAGTTGACACACAATCAAGTGAGAGTATGGATATTAATAATGTTACATTAAGAAAAAAAAGTATTCAAAAAAGTGGTGACAGTATCGACTTTGAGGCCCCAGTAACTAAGGAAGCTTTACAAGATATGTTAGAAAAACTTAAAAACGAAATGTCTTCAGTCGTATCTAGAAACATATCCGATACTTTAACCAATCAACTAAGTGACATTAACACCGAATTAGGAGGACTTAGAGAAGCTATGAACTTTTTTAGTGATCAGTATGATAATTTTAAGAAATGTTTAGAAACTAGTGCTGCCACTATCCAAAAATTACAAACTAAAAATGATCAGCTAACGTTGGAAGTAAAAGATCTCACTACGCGATTAAATCTTACTGAACAATATATGCGCGAAAGTAACCTGGAAATTAATGGAATTCCGGAACATAAGACCGAAAATCTCGTGAATACTATTGGACAGTTAGCTAAAACTGTTAATGTAAATCTCTTAGATGATGATATTATACAAGTAACACGAGTTGCAAAGTTGAGGAATGATAGTAACAGGCCACGTACGGTTATTGCAAGACTGCGTACGCCGAGACATCGTGATATTTTGTTGGCAGCTGTTCAAACATTTAATAAAAAGAATAAAGACGAGAAATTAAACTCCCATCATCTGGGTTTTGGTGGTACGCGATCGCCAGTGTATGTTGCAGAGCATTTGACTCCGTCGAACAAGTCACTTCATGCTGCTACGAGAGCCAAGGCTAAAGAGCTAAATTACAGATTTACTTGGGTCCGTAACGGGAGAATCTATGTCCGCAAAAACGAGTCCAGCCAAGCCATACTAATTAGAAATACGGATAGTATTAAGTTAATAGTTTAAGGGGAAAATATGTTATCCATGATAGTGTGATTTTAAATTTACTATTTAAAAATGTTTGAACTATATTATCAGAATATTCGAGGTATCCGTACGCGGACGAATCAAATGTACAAAAATATTTTATTGTGTTCTTATGATGTCATTGTATTTACTGAAACCTGGCTAAAGGCTGGTGTATATGACAGTGAATTTATAGATTCGCGTTACAATGTTTACCGAAAGGATAGATTCATTGTTGGAAATAGCTGTTTAGGTTCTAAGCCAATAACCAAGCAGGATGGAGGAGGCGTATTAATTGCTGTTTCAAAAAATATCGATTCATGCAGGATATCGAGTTGGGAAACTGATGGAGAAGATTTGTGGATCATTATAAATACAAAAATTGGTAACAACCTGATTAAAATTGCTATAGGAGTTGTATATTTGCCACCCCCATCCAGATTGGATACACTCAATGAATTTCTCGAGAAGGCTTCAATAGCATTGCAGCACTGTGATAACGCTATTATTTTGGGTGATTTTAATTTGAGTTCAATTATATGGAAAGAAAGCAATGATTATTCATATATGTATCCGATAAAATATCAGAGTGCAATCGAGAAATCGTTGATAGATTTTGCCAATCTTAACAACCTCAATCAGTATAACAATATAACTAATTGCAATGGTAAAATCCTAGATTTAATTTTTAGCAATCTATCCAATATAAAAGTTCATAGCACACCAGATCCGCTACGGGAAATTGACAAATACCATCCCAATTTAGTATGTACTATTGAAAACTTAAATTTAAAGATGCTTCCACCTAAATCTCGACTGAACTTTAATTTCTATAAAGCAGACTATACCAAAATACTGGCTGAACTGGAACGTACAAACTGGGATAATCAGTTTATGCAATGTAGTACTGTAGACGACATGGTTTCCATTTTTTATGATGTTCTCGAGTCCCTTATCCAAAAATATGTTCCGAAGTCAATAAAACGTGGCTCCAAAGGCTATCCGATTTGGTACACTAAGTCAATGATAAATTTGTTGAATGAAAAATATAAATTAAGGCTAAGGCATCGAAAATATAAAAATCCGCGTGATCAACTTGAATTTGAACTTATCAGAGACCGTTGTAACAAACTATATGATGAGTGCTATGCAAATTATAAAAGAAATATCCAGGATGCTCTTATTAAAAATAGTAAATCGTTCTGGAAATTTTTTGATAAAAAATCTAAAAAAAATTCTATTCCGTCCGTCGTGCACCTTGAGAATGTAATAGCAGAAAGCGGCTCTGATATTGCAAACCTTTTTGCCAAAAATTTTGCATCTATATATTCGACTAAAATACATGACCACCAAAGCTTCCCTATATCTCAAAATACGTTTACAGTATATCCTCAATATACTGAAGCCGAAGTCTATAATGTTTTAAAAAATTTGGATGCGTCAAAGGGTGCTGGACCTGATAACATTCCGTCTCTGTTTGCAAAACGTTGTGCTGCTCATTTATCTCGACCATTAGTGGCAATCATCAATCGATCCCTTACTGATGGCAGATTTCCTCAACGATGGAAACAGGCTAGAATTTTACCAATTTATAAGAAAGGTGCGCAGGATGACATCAAAAACTATAGACCTATTTCTATTTTGTCTTGTTTTTCAAAAATATTTGAGACCCTAGTTTATTCCAGCGTTTATCCTACGATAAATAATATTTTAACACCCCACCAACATGGTTTTAGGAAAGGCTATTCAATACAAACTAATTTACTTTCTTTTGTTACTGATATTTCCCATTCATTAGATGCAAGACGTGAAGTAGATGTCATTTATACTGACTTTAGCAGTGCTTTTGATAAAGTAGACCACTTAATTTTAGTTAAAAAGTTAAAGTCAATTGGTTTTGATGGTCCTGTTTTAAATTGGTTTAAGTCGTATCTGACCGATCGTCCTCAAATAGTATCTATTAAAGGGTATGAATCAGCCGTATATTATGCTAAATCAGGAGTTCCTCAAGGTTCCCATTTGGGTCCACTGTTGTTTTTAGTGTACATCAATGATATCACTCAATACATACGTCATAGCAAATATTCCCTCTTTGCTGATGATCTTAAAATATATCAAATCTTGCTGTGACGTACAATTAATCCAAAAAGATTTGAATGGTATTCAACACTGGTGTGCACTCAATAATATGAAATTAAACCCAAAAAAATGTTACCACATTCGTTTTACCAAAATGAGAATAAACGCTTGTCCAGCTGAATACACAATTAATGGAGAATCGGTTGAACAAGTTGATGACGTTCGTGATCTCGGGGTTATAATCGACAAAAAACTCTCATTTGTTCCTCATATTGAAACCATAGTCAAGAAGGCATCACAAATGATCGGCTTCATAAAGAGAAACACAAAAACTTTTAACAGTAACACCAAGATTACCCTATATAATGCTCTTGTACGAAGTCTTCTTGAATATGCGTCCCAAGTATGGAACCCCACGTATACAGTTCATTCACAGAGAATAGAAAACTTACAACGTGCATTTACCAGATCTCTTGCTTTTGATTGTAGTGGATTATCACATAGAACACCATATGACACGCGTTTAAATTTCTTTAAAATGGAAACCTTGTCTAAACGTCGGCAAATGCATGACCTGATATTTTTATATAAAATTATTAACGGGGTAGTCAGAAGTGAGGACCTTCTGTCGTATATTAACATCTCAGTACCCGTTAGACCTCCTAGAAAGCCTATTTATAAAATATTTCATACAACGGTCTCTCGCACCAATGTCGGCAAACATTGTCCTATGAATAGACTTTGCTCTGAGTACAACCAACTATGTTCTAAGATCTCACATCTTGACATATTTTCTGATGCCTTGCCCAGATTTAAGAAAAAAATCTATCAATAAAAAAAAAAAAAAATCGTCTGTAGTCACATTTTATCACTGTACTGTTACTAAGATATAATTGTTTTATTTTTCATTTGTGGTTTTTTTTTTTTTATTTATGGTTTTATATATTAGTTTTGTATATTAGGTCTTATGATTTTTCTTTAATATATATATATTTTTTTTTTTTAATTATTACTTAAATTCAACAGGTAGACAATAAGTTTTATTTGTGTGAATGTTGTGTACATCTGTAATTGTCACTCATATCAGGTCCTAAATTTTTTCCCTTGTTTTATCTGTTATTTATAAGTGCTGAATATGTGTGATGTTGATGTACCTTTTAAATAAATAAATAAATAAATGTTTTCAATGGTTATCAAAAGTAACAAATATATCCGATTTCAATCACATGCGGATTAAACATTTAAACAAATAATCTCTAATTATACCTTAACTCATTCTATCATTGGAATATATTATACTTTGTTATGTATAATTACATATGTATAGGTAATGTAATTAAACAATCACTAATTATCGCAGTAACCCTAATAAATAATGGAAATCATCTAAACAAAGGATTATTACATGTTAATTATATGATTGCATAAATATATAACAATTGCATAATTCTGACCCTATTTGTTTATGCCTGATTAGGTCTGAACACGCAACTGAACATAACTTACCTCGGGCTTTAAACTTACGAAAAAATACTTAATATTAAAACGTAATTTACTTTGATAAAGATGTTTACTTTACGGAAATATATAAAAAATTCTTGTATCCTTATATTTGATAAGAAAAATTGTGGCTTTCTACCTTCGCATTTAAACAGTTAAACCAATACAATTAAAATGTGCTAAAAGTAGCGTCAACTTTTCATATATTTTAATTTATAAGTAATTATTGCAGTTATTGGTGGTAGAGCTTTGTGCAAGCTCGTCTGGGTAGGTACCACCCATTTATCATGTGATTAGTTTTTTTATTGAATAAGTAGGCGGACGAACACATGGTCCACCTGATGGTAGTTGGTTACCTACGTTCATAAATATTGGTATTGTTAGAAATGTTAACCATCTCTTTCATCGCCAATGCGCCACCAACCTAGGAAACTTAATTTATGTCCCTTGTGCCAATAATTACAACGGCTCACTCACCCTTCAAACCGGAACACAACAATACCAAGGACTGCTGTTTTGCGGTAGAATATCTGATGAGTGGGTGAGCCTTACCCATACGAGGCACAAAGCCCTACAACCAGTAAATTTTAGTTATACGTCCAAATACACATGACAAACTCAAAATATCTACCCCAGATTTAAATATTAACATCCTTTTTTATCACATGGAATAAACAAGAAAACACTGGCCATTGATATAACTGTTATATAATATACAACCTATTTGGTAGTGCCTAATCAATTCCGATCACGCAACCAAACATAACCTACCTTGATCTTATTCGTACAGAACAGTACTGTGTTAATTACTATCGTATTTGTAGTAAACGTATTTGTAAATACATTAAATATGATTTGTAATTCCAAACATCTAGCTAATGAAGACATTTTTGATTGTATTTTTTTTTAGTTTATTGCATTGGAAGGCGGACGTGCGTATGGACCACTTAATGGTAAATGGTCACCAACGCCCATAGACATTGGCATTGTAAGACAAGCATTTACATCACCAATGCGCCACCAACCTCGGGAACTAAGATGTTATGTCCCTTGTAATTACACTGGCTCGCTGGCCCTTCAAATCGGAACACAACAATACAGAGAACTGCTGTATTGCGGTAGAATTTCTGATGAGTGGGTGGTACCTACCCAGACGAGCTTGCACAAAGCTCTGCCACCAAGTATACCACCAATATGTATACGTTTTCAAAACCGAAGTATATTATATAAATATTTATCCCATTGTTACAGTTCCTAGGCTGTACGCAAGTGGACCAGCCGAAAGGCATCGAAGTAGTGAAGGATGCCATTAAAAAGTTACAATTCACGCAACAGTTGAAAAAATCGGAGACCAAGGATGGAGCGAAGTGTAAGAAAGTGGAAATCACCGTCTCAGTTGACGGTGTTGCCATACAGGTGAGTTTTTATGAAATTAAATTTATCTTTGAACATTAAAAATCTGACCTAGGTCAATCTCTTTCCTTTTTATTTGAAGCAATTATTAATATTCCTATTTTAAGATCGGGGGCTTTTTTATTAATCGAAATGAAAAAATCTACATATTGTTCATTTGTTTGTTGGCAATTACAAAACATGTATCTTAGACACACGCTCAAAAATAAACTTCATCAAAAAATAGAAAGAAACAAAGACAACGATAAAACGTCTATGTACGTGTATATACTTGTGTTTATTTAAAATATATATTTACACATACACACACGAACGCACTCGTTCACACACATACGCACTTCGTTAAAAATACACAAATGGAACGACAAAACGTATAATTCATTGTGCTACACACACAGACACACACACACACACACACACACGCGCGCGCGCGTGCGCGCTACACACACACATACACACTTCGTAAAAAAGACACAAATAGAGCGACGTAACGAACGACGTATATGTAGGCACACACACAAACGACAAATGTTGTAACATATATTTCTCTTAGTTTTAAAACGAACCAATGAAACTAATTTAATTTATATTTTCCTCACGATCAAACCATAACTACGCTGAAATGGCAACTCATTACAAACGGACAATTTCACTTTTACTCGCCGACGTAACGATTTGTTAGGACCGACGTTTCTATTTTTTTATATAATTAACCATTACATCCCTAGATAATTCGTTTTATTCAATCGATTTATATAATACTAGAGTTTTGCCCGCGGTTTCACCCGCGTAGATCCCATTCCGTGTAGCATATAGCCTTTTCTTTTTTTTTCCTGGGGAAATCCATCATGGATACCCTCCATATGTGATGTAGAATGGAGGGTTATGTCGGACTCCTACCGACTAAAACCACCACGGTACCCTTCCCGTCTTAAGGGGAGCGCCACGGGATCGGTGCGCATGCTACCGTGACGCTCCGAAGTGTAGCCTATAGCCTATTCCAACCACAACAGGAATAAACATAAATAAACAGACACCGAATTAATGCGATATCATTGGTCATCGATACTAATTGACGCGATGTCATTGGTCGACATCTTGAATAATCTATGACATTCACTATGGATACGCGAAAAGATGGCGTTTTCAATGTTCGCGAAGTTGTATTCGGAACTTTGGAAGTTAAATTAATGTAGTACTAACTAGTTAATTGGAATAGTGTTGTATTATGAATAAGGGTAAATTAATCAAGAACTGTTTACAGTTTACAGCATAATAATGCAGAACGATTTGACAATCGCATGCAATTTATAAATCTACGGTGTTTTAACATTTATTTCTATTCCCATTGGAATAGGGTATGTTACTCACTGATAATGTAGCTTTTCATTGGTGAAAGGATTTTTATAATAGTCGTAGTGGTTTAGGCGAGAAAGCGTAACATACAAACAAACTCACATTCGCGCTATAATATTGGCTAGGATATATAAACCTGAGTGCATCTGTGTTTGCGCTGTTCAGCCATACGATGTCCCGAGCGCCAACCGAGCGTCATCATATTAATCATAACTCAAAACTAAAGCAATAACTGCCGAATACTGAAACGTCATTTAAATATTAAGCGCAACTTAAATATTTGAGACGCCGTTAATTTAAAATTTCGCATACTAATTTCAATGTTAAGTAGGGTTTAACTAAGTGTTTGTTTGAGGGACGTTTCAGTATTCCGCCGTTAGTCTTTTATTTAAATAGTTAATTTTGACTTTTAATGTCTTATAAATAACATTTAATTCGAAATTGTTAAGGAATTAACATTTGACTCAGTATTGGGCCAAAAGACATATTATATGCAATATATACCTACGTTCATTTTCATTTCGCAATTTGAAATTAAGCCAAATATTCATTTGTGATTTGGCTTTCCCGAAATACAATTATCCTTGCATTAGTTAGCACCATTAAGCAAATATAGATAAAATTTGACTACATGCCATATAGATAAACGTCTGCTTGGATTATCAATAAAAATAAACTTAAAACATCGTACCTAATATAAATGCCTAACTGCGTATGTGATTTTGTTTGTTTGTTACGCTTTCACGTCTAAAATACTAAACCGATTTTAAAAATTCTTTCACCAATGGAAAGCCACATTTACTTGGTGGTAGAGCTTTGTGCAAGCTCGTCTGGGTAGGTACCACCCACTTATCAGATATGCCACCGCAAAACAGCAATACTTGCTATTTTTGTGTTCCGGTTTGAAGGGTAAGTGGGCCAGTTACAGACACAAGGGACATAACTTCTTAATTCCCAAGGTTGGTGGCGCATTGGCGATATAAACGTTGGTTAACATCTCTTACAATGCCAATATCTATGGCCGATGGTGACCACTTACCAACAGGTGGCCTATACGCTTGTTGCCTTCCTATGCAATAAAAAAAAACATTATCAGCAAGTAACAGTTTGCGCCCGTATTTCCACGGGAACGGAATCTACACTGTTGAAACCGCGGGCAAAACGCTAGTGCTTATATAATTGAAAAATAAAAAAATGTTTCTAAATCTATCTGCAATTCATTGCAACAATTATCTTAATAGTTCAGACATTGTACAGTCTAGATTTAAACAATGTTCGGTAACACACGTCACATTTCGCAACCAAACAGTTTAAATTACGAACGCGTTCCTAATGTAACGTTTTAAAATGTACATTTCTTAAATATTTCGTCATTACGACTGCGATGTCAGCATTAGAAATATTAAATTGCAGCTAAAAAAACGCTAATTGATCTAGTTCCTAATTGCAGCAATTACCATTCGGCTTATTTAGATATTGAAGATCTAAACTAAAACACCAACTTATTAATTATTCTATAACATCATACTTTCAAATAGTGTTTTCTGGTTTGATGTGTAAGTGTAATTGCAGACATAACATCTTAAGATTCATTGGCTGAATGTCGACAAACCTTGTACATACTATTCCTATTGTATGTATTAAGAAATATAAAAAAAAAACATTTTATTACAATAACAGCTCTCCAAGATTCATCATATGAATGTTTCCTGTGAGATAAAACGTCCTGTAAACAAGAAATGTCTTCTGACATTAATATTATAAAAACTTTAAAATTATAATTATTTTTAAGTTTTATATAATTTACTAGCTATCACCGCGGTTTCACCCGCGTGTAATTAATAAAAATATAATGAATGAAAATCATCCTAGAACCTTCCTCGATAAAAGGAACAACACAAGAATATTTTTAAAATTCGAACCAGTTCCTTATATTAGCCGGGTCAAACAAACAAACTCTTTAGCTTCATATATTAGTATAGATAACTTGTATTCAATGCATCAATAAATAAATAAAACCGTTGGTCCTGTGCCTGAACTCTTTCCGGTCGCGTCGGATTGCCGTCCCATCGGGTTATGAGAGTAAGGGAATAGAGAGTGCACCTGTGTTTGCGCACACACTTGTGCACTATAATATCTCCTGCGCAGTTGGCTAATCTCTCTTGAGATTGGCCGCCGTGGCCGAAATCGGTCAGAAGGACCTTACATAGACAAATTCATTTAATTACCATTCTTGATAATATTATATATTACATAGTTTCTACTCTTTATTAAAATTTGAAACCAAGTGCTCTCATGTGTATCATTTCTTTTATACGTCATTGGCAGAATCTTCTAGATACACGACAGAAAAACAAGAAAACGAAACAAATAAAAATAATAGCGGTACACTGTAATAATTATAGAAATAAAAGAGAAATCGTATAAATTAATTGATATTTTTATTTAAAAACAAAAAATCGCGTTAAATAATCGATTTCTAGAAATAGCCTATCGTTAATGACTGACCTATACTATATTCCAATGAGAATCGAAAACAATGTAAACAAACCGTACTTTTCAATATTCCAAGTGATTTGCTAATAACTCCACTATATGATGCACTACAAACAGTTCTTGATTAATATATCTTCATTTGTAATACAACAATATTTCACTTAACTAATTAAATCCACTTAAATTTTACTTACAAAGTTACGAAAACATTTTTGCCGATATTAAAGACGCCATTTTTTCGATGAACGAACGAGACGAAACGAATGGAAAAAGTCATGCTGTTATAGTCTGAATTGAATTAATAATTCACTACTAAGATTTTTATTTAAGACTTAACTTTTAAATAAGGCTATACAGCATTTCATTTTCTATCTCTCACGATATACATTACGGAGCAAAATAAACTGTATCTGCAATAGATTAATAAATACACAGAAATGGCACCATTTTTTTATTAAACCTTTGTCTATTAATTCATCAAAGTAAAATGTAATGCCATTGATCTCCTTTTTTGTGATGATAAAGTTGGAAGCTTAATCTACCGCGTGGTTCCAATGAGGTTTGGCGGATACACATGTGACAGGACAGCTTTTTTTCGGATTTAACATATTGCAGAGTCGCCTCACGTTACGTCCTGGTTACGACAATTAAAAAAATAATTGAAATCACTCCTTACTATTATTACAAATGCGAAAGTAAGTTTGTTTGTTAGTTACACTTTAACGTCTTAACTATTCAAACGAGCGTTGTGAAAGTTTGCATACAAATAGGGTACTCCCCTCCCTTCTATACGGAAAAACGACAGAAACTGGTAAAAAATAAATTTTCAAAATTAAAGTAATATGTTCTTTTTTATATTTATTTTATATTTTTATGAGCTTTATTATAAATTGAGGTATGATCAAAACAATTTTAATAAATGTTTCTATAAAGTTCGTCTCTTAACAATATATACCTACATATGCCATTTCTAAAATCGATGCTCTATGGTCCGTCTATGATTACATCTCATAGTCCACAGACTATATTAACGGCAATTCGTGTCATCGCCTTAACGACCGCCTCTGTAATCATTTCCCGTGATTAAAGAGTTGAGAATTTGTTTGAAGTACGGTTACACCGGTAATATTGATGATTTATTTAAAAAAAAAAAAGGTTTTGTATTTATGTTCACCTCCTTTAATTGTCTCGACCAAACTAGGACTGTAGATGATTTACTGGTGGTAGAGCTTCGTGCAAGCTCGTCTGGGTACCTACCCAGGGACCTACGAAGACCACAATATCTTCGATTTGATAGGCATTCTTAAGTGATAATACTATATTGCGTGATTTTTTTTTACTATTGTAGATTTTATATTTAATAAGTTTTAGTTTTAAAGACTAAGTACTTTTCCGCCGCTATCCGATACGTTGCATGACTTAAACATAATACAATAGATTATCTGTAATTTAGCAAAGTGACACATTGTGTACACAATCAGCGTTATGTTTGACAAAGGTGAAATTTAAAAAAAATAACATATTTTTTATTTATTTCAGGAGCCGAGATCGAACAATGTGATGTACCAGTTTCCATTGCATAGGATATCTTACTGCGCGGACGACAAGGGCGCCAAAAAGTATTTTTCGTTCATCGCTAAAGGTAATTTAAACAAATTTGATTTTAACAACTAGCAACACAGGTCACTGCCACATTTAAATTATTACTGTGTTTTCCTTGCTTGTATTATAAGCGTAATTTTTATATTGACAGAATAATAACAAAATATATAAATAAGTAATAATAATATAAAAAAAAATACAAATAGACACATAAACATGCTGTCGTATTAAAAAAATCTTCTTAGAGTAGAGCCCAGCAGAATTTTCCATTATTCTTCCATATTCACAAGATAAGGAAGCCCTTATAAAAATAACATATTTTTTTTACAGGTGGCAGCACTGTTAACGGGGTGAATGGCCACGATGGCGGCAATGCCGAGAAACACGAATGCTTCGTTTTCATATCAACGAAGTTAGCATCAGAAATAACTCTCACTATCGGTCAGGCATTCGATTTAGCTTATAGGTAAGAATTGCACATTATAATTACTACTGATAATAATCATTTAAATCTTTTAACATAAACCCATGTAATATTCGCACTACGGGTACTCCATGAGTACTCAAGAGAACTTCGGGACTCCATGTGGGCGAAGAAGTTGTTTCTGTAGGTCAATCAATTTCTATCAGCACGTAGCGCGTCCACAACGTAGCCAGCACGCAGAGTAGCGTGCCCAGCACGTTGCTTGCTTGTACACGGTTCCAAAATTAGTGTTCATATAACGTTAAAGGCGCTCAAAACCGCACCTCGAATTCATAAGATTTATTTACATTAAAGACTTAAAAAAAAAAATTACAATAATTAATGAAAAAAGTGTGGCCGCGTGAAATGGTAGCAAGAATGCTAGTATTTCCCTTTTGAATCGCAATTCCGAATCTGGGCGAAAATTGAACCTAGCTTCCTGTCACCTGTAGATGCAGTCAGACGGTCCACCAACCTTTGGGTACAATGTTATGTTGCTTGTGCCTGTAATTACACTAGCTCGCTCATCCTTCACAATAACTAAGTTTCTGCTTGGCAATATTATGGATTTTTATATAGTAGATAATATCAGTTATAAAATTTTAAATAATTATTTAAAAATGCCATAATTAAACTGATTTATATAAGTATGTTTTATTAACTTATTGTATTTTTTTCAGGCGGTTTTTGAACGACAATGGAAAATACATAGAGATGCAAAAACTGACCTTACAGAACAAAAAACTCGAATTACAAATGAACGCGTACAAAAGTCGCTTACAGGTAAATATTTTTGATAACTCTGCCTCGTTGGTTAAGTTAGCTATATACCGCTGTTTCCGGTGTCCTGACTCCAAACCCCAGGTCAAGCCGTTAAACAATTAATTTATCCGTCGAAAAGTTCTCAGTATCCAGTCTGGAAATTGGAAATGTGCACTAAAGGCACATGAAGCCGTTGATTCTAGTCTGAACTCTTTCCCTTCGTGTCAAATTTACCATCCCATCAGATAGAATAAGAGAATGGAAAGTGAAGTGTTTCTTCTAGGTTCGCGCACACACTTGTGCACTACTATAAGTCCTCCCTTGAGATAAGCTGCCGTGGTGGAAATCGGTCCCAAGAACATCATTATTACACACATTTATAAAGCATCATCAGAGAAAAATAAACATTAAAGAATATAATATATCCTCTAAACATATTGTGAATCAGGGGATCCCCCTGCCTGCTAAAGTGGTTGATGCTCCAATTTCGGTCCTAAAAACCGGCTCTAGGGATCAGCTCAGTGGCTAGTACTCGATAGCCTTAACCGAAGATCATGTTTATCGCATTTTATTTACCCAAAGGAATTAAATTCAATATTAAAGTTTTTTTTTTATATTTTCAGGAGCTGTCAAAAATAACTTACAAGGATGATCTCTCAGCGTACTTGTCACGTAATAATTTAACCGACATCGCGGAGTTCAAACCACCACCGGAACTCGAGAAGCAAATATCGTCCCTCACTCTCGCGAACGGCTTCAGCGCTATGAATGGAACCAAGACTGATATCGGTCAGTATCGATAAAGCATTATATTAATAACTAGCTGTGCCCTGCGGTTTCACCTGCGTATAATTAATAAAAATCAACCTGGAACCTTCCTCGATAAAAGGACTATACAACACAAAAATAATTTTTAAATTCGAACCAGTAGTAGTTCCTGAGATTATCCGGATCAAAAAAACAAACTCTTCAGATTTATATATTAGTATAGATTATTATAATTTATTGAGAAAAAGTGTAGCCTCACAAATAAAAAATCATTTTATTTTACTAAATAAATGAATAACAAAAGAAACATTACTAATAAAATTATTATTTTTTTATTGCAGGAGCGGATGTCGTATCTAACAACTCGACAGACACGTTCAACTCCACCAACGACAATAATCTGTTGTTGTCGACGCCTCCGCCCACGCACAATGGCAAGACCAATACTGGGTGAGTGGATCAATTATTTACTCGGTGATAGGGCTTTGAACAAGCTCGTCTGAGTAGGTACCACCCAGTCATCAGATATTCTATCGCAAAACAGCAGTACTAGGTATTGTTGTGTTCCGGTTTGAAGGGTCAATGAGCCAGTGTAATTACAGGCACAAGGGACATAACATCTTATTTCCCAAGGTTGGTGGCGCATTGGCGATGTAAGCGATGGTTAACATTTCATACAATGCCAATGTCTATGGGCGTTGGTGGCCCTTTAAACGTTACTCAGCTATTTAGTTAAATACTAAATTCTCTCTTTCTTATATATGAAAAAAAGAGACGCATTGTTTAACTAACCACCCCCAAACGTTTGTAAAAAAGGTTGGTTCAAAGGTCTGTCGGGCATTGACAAAGGTTTGACAAATGTTCCTCACAGTGCCAATGTCTACAGGCAACGGTGGTCACCAACGGTGGTATTGGTCAGACCGCTTACTTATTACAAATTAGATATAAACATTCGCGATACATATGCTTCGTGTATTTTATTGTAATTAAAATATTTATAAGTTCAGGCAAATGTTTTTTTTAAACCAAAAACTGCAATTAAATTTAATATTGGGATATATATAATGAAAAACGGTTTATTTTCTTTCAGAAAATTCCTGGGTGACCTATCGTCCGGCAAGAACCCGGTAGTTGGTACTAAGTTGGAGGGCTTGCTGCTTAATTCTGATTCAGATAGCGGTACGACTTCTTGCTTCCTTTTATAATTCTACAAAAGACTTTGAAAAACTTACAAGGATTCATGTGTAAACATGTGTGCTCTTGTACCGATTACACGCACACATTTACAATACAAATATTAGGATCACCGCACACGAGACACCGGCATAAACCACAAAACGCCGCCACCGGCATATTTCCTGTAATTTTCACACATTTTATGTGAACTCGTCGCACACGGTTGACGCCACCACACACTACAAATGTTCGGCGGCGTTTTGTGTTTGTGGGGGCCGTACCACAACCCTTACGTTGACGTCATCTGATGCTCTCTTAGTTAGTCCGTACCGTGTAGCACTAATATGTTAACACATCAAAAATATTTAAAATAAGAACAATGTCCAAATAAATGATTTCCAAGTTGCATCTTCTTTTTTATAGATTTTGATCCGCGCGCTTTCGAGTCTGAGCCCGTGACGCGCTTCACTTCACCCATCATAGAGAACACTTTGACTCCCACTCCGCCATTACGTAAGTATTATAATAGTTAACAATATTTAGACTTAATAATAATATAAGAAAACAATAATAATAATAATTTAATAATAATATCTTGGGACATTATTCACACACGGCCATCTGATCCCAAACTAAGCAGAGCTTGTACTATGGAAACCAGACAACTGATATACTACATATACTACTTTTTCTTTCGTAAATACATACTTATATAGATAATTACACCCAGACTCAGGACAAACAGACATGTTCATGCACACAAATATCTGTCCTGGGTGGGAATCGAACCCACGACCTGCGGCGTGAAAACAAGTGTCTTACCAACCACGCCAACGGGCTCGTCAATGTGGTCATACTTTTGGTATACCTAATTTCTATTAGGAAGCCATAAATTATTTTAGTCCGGCCACATTCTCTCCGCTAGCACTTTTGTTGAATTGTCTATGCCTTATGACAAATTATATAAAAAAAGTTTTAAGATCTAAAATTCAAAGTATATAATTATGTTTTGAGTAATTGGCCCACACTTGCCCACTTTTTTCTTCCGCTTGAAAAACACACTTGCCCACTGGCGTATAAAATAGTATAAATATATTTTCGTTTTATGTGTAATGTGTGCGCAGTTGTGGGCAACTGTGTAGCGAGGTTTATAACAACAAAAACACAAACTATAAAATACAATTATTCATTTAAATTTGTTTCTCACAATTCAGACATTAAAAAATATATTTATAATAGTATTAGACAACCAAACTACTAAAAACCTAACTATGATTTTTTTCCTTACAGTGGCTCCTCCACCTCCGAAAGCATCGAAACGCCAACAACAACAACAACAGCAGCAACAACAACAACATCAACAAACATTTATACAACCGATCAACAACGACATTTTCGGTTCAACACCGTTCTCAATGCCGGCTCAAGTACAGCCGGTAACGTCACCATTTGCCGCGCAAACTGCTGTCAATGTCAAACCGAATTATGACATAAGCGATTTTAATTTACAAACATCTGTATTTAATTCAAACTCATCGTTCACAAACGGTCTGACTGGATACGATCCGTTCGATACACAGAAATCAGGAAATATATTCGGTAACACGTATGGGAATAATTTCAATGGGTTTGGTAACCTAAGTGAGAAACAAACGGTTGAATTGGACAGCAATTTTAATGGTTTCCTAGATAAGACTATATCGGAGATGAAGGTGAGTATTTAAAAAGAAAATACTAAAGAGGTGTTATTTGACACACGAAGGATGCGAAGCTTCTTACGCACTGTATGTAATAAATTAAGTATTAAAAAAAAGTAATTATGTAACGTTCAAAAACTTAAAATATTTCAAAAGGTTAAAGATTATTATCAGATTTCTGATTTTCTATTCCGTTTGGTTTAAATCCCGCACTCAAAGTCTGCTAAATTCTACTTTTTTTGTTTAGTTTTGAAAACCCTAAATCAAAATAAATGGGTTGGGAATTAAAAAGTAAGCGAATGATTAAATATAATTTTATTTAAATTAATTTAAACAATACAAATATGTTATCAAATGTTATTAAATGTTTTTTATTAAATTACTTTGTAATTTATCTCACTCTTTCGCTTCGGGCAGTAACAAGCCCTTCACAAACATGCGTCAAGAAGCTTCGTTTCAATGAAATGTTAATCAGCTGTCAATTTCTTTTTTAAATATTCCTTTATGCAAAGACTTTAAATTTCGAATCCGAAACACGTCCATATTATCAATACCCAATTTGCTACTTTTTGTGATACAGATTAAAAATATATATAATCGAAATATAATCGTAGAGTAAGTTAACTATTTAAAATATTATAAGACTATTAAGTTTATTTTTTTTGTACAGCTTCATGAGTGGTAAGTTTGAATATCGTTAAATCATAATAATAACCCCCCTAATTTCCCATCTTTAAATATACATCTTATAAGAACTGTCACTTATCATGTCTTCAAATTTTAATTTTGTAAAATAAGATTTTTTTTTTACCTTTTTTGATTTATATATTTTTTTCAGGATGGATTTAGCAGAGGGATCAGCTTTGGAAACGATGATTTTTCAATAGATAACCTCGATCCCCTGAAAAAGAATTAAATACAACGCAAACATTATAGTA
Organism: Nymphalis c-album; assembly: GCA_963151315.1. Lineage (NCBI taxonomy): Eukaryota > Metazoa > Arthropoda > Insecta > Lepidoptera > Nymphalidae > Nymphalis > Nymphalis c-album. The sequence goes on from OY720614.1 coordinate 4,255,829, forward strand.
ACAATTAACAAAATCCTTGTGTTAATTCACACAACATAGCATATATAATAAAATATTAGATAACTCTTTTAATATAATTTCGTTGTGTGAGTTGAGTCGATGATTCGAAAATTTAAAAAAAAATGTTGCCATTTGGTTACAAAATACGTGATAATAGGTAGTATTCACGTTTCCCCTATTTTTATAGACTTTTTTTTTCATAAAAAGTATTTAATGAATCTCCAAAATTTATTACCAGTATCGATACAACTTTATTAAAAAAAAACAGTGATATTTTAAAACTTAACATTGTTAACTGCTCAATGTCATTCCAAAAGTGCCTTAACTTTTTTAAAAAGAAAACATTTTATTAGATAATATAAGTGTAAAAAGAAATATATACATACGTATCTATAAATGTACTAATCAATTGAAAAATTTGAAGATCGCCTCAAATTCTGTGATAATTCTTTTAAAATTGAGGCACTTCAAAATTTATTATACAATTGGAATCTTGGTGTTTTAACTATCAATAGATTTATTCTATTTGTTGAAAACAGGCAATTTTACTTGCATTGTAAAATGTATGTTGGTAAATAAAACAAAATATTTTATTTGGATGTTACAATTTTTATTAATTGACAACGATCCTGATTGCGATACTATCAAATCATAACAGTGGAATCAAAAAAAATCAGTTGAGCTATTCTGTAAGATGAAAGTCGAAACTCATCGCAGAAATGTCATAAATTGTCAGAAAGTGATATGCGACATTGACCATTATAATCACAACATTTTAACAATACACGCATCAAAATAGTATATCACCATAAGTACATTGACAACATTTAGTAATGAGGTGAATTCTTACGGAATAGCACTGCTGGTTTGAAAAGCCGATAGTCTGCACCAACTGTCAAAATAATCGCCCTTGTGATTACAAGAGCGTTCGACATTCAGCCAGTTTTAACATTTTAACTTTTTTTTTCATATTGTACAAATTAATTTGAATTTAGAATAACTGTTTCGTTTTTTTTTATTTAAAAAAAACATGATATACGAATGACATTGTTGCTTTAATTTTTGAATACATTCCAATATAATATTTTAATTATATAACTATTTTAATCCTAATAATTTTAAGTAAATTTTAAATTGTGTATATTAGTTCTTATAATCTGTTGTATCTCTGTCACATTAGTGGAATATTATTAAGTATTGTTTACACTAATGTTACTTTAAGGCCAAAAGATATACATAATTGTGTATGCAGTAATAAAATTTATGTTTATAATATATTGTTTTATTATATATATGTAAATTAATAATTTTAAGGATACGAACTCCATTTTACTCCAATCTTAGGAAAAATATTAATAATACGTAAACTTCATCAGATTATTTCTAGAAATTAATTAAAACACACTTTATTGACTTTATTGATTGTATTTTTACCTCGCAAGATATTTTATATGTATTTAAATAAAAATATTTTATTTAAATACATAGTGCCTAGGTCAGGCAATTGCAATTTTCACGGTAGCATGCGCAAGCGATCCCGTGGCGCTCCTCTTAAGACGGGTACCGTGAGTACCGTGGGTACCGTGGTGGTTTTAGTCGGTAGGAGTCCGACATAACCCTCCATACTACATCACATATGGAGGGTATCCATGATGGATTTCCCCACGAAAAAAAAAAAAAAGACAATTGCAATTTAAATAAAACAATAATTACTTTGACATATAATCGTCTAGATATAGTATTTTTTATACATTTAAAAGGCTGTATTGTACTGCACGCTGCCTCACTGGCCCGGCCCGGCATCGGCAACGAGCAACGACTTGCCGGCGCCAGCAATTTCATACAATTATGCGTCCACTGGTGTCGGTATCGGCGTCGGGCTAGTGCCGGTGTCGTGTCGGGCCGGCCAATCAAGAAGCGCTCATTGCTTATGGCCTCCTGGTGCATAAGATACTCGCTCCAAACGATTAGTATCTAAAAACAAAAGAAATGTGTATTACATAATATATTGTTATATTTTTATATTCCGTAATACTTATATACAGTTTATTTGAATAAGCCCTACTTCCCTAAAAAAAAATATATTACAAATGAATACAGACAGAAGTTTACCGGGTCCCTTTTACTGGTGAGCACCGTGCTTCTCCGTCGTACCTGTGTTCGCTGCATGTAACTCTTTTTTTTTTTTTTAAATAATAAACTGTGCGCGTTTGCGTATGATTGATCATATAATAAATCTGAGCTCAACTTACATTGTAAGAATCTAAATCTCTGAAAATGCCAATTTTTTTTACTTTGTTTTGTTCCTATAAATCTTTCATTTATTGTTTGAGACAATCCAACTAAACAGTTATTTTATAGTGTTATAACAAATAAATGTTCGACTTGATTCTTTAGTGACATAACCTTTTTAGTTATAAACCATTTGATCTAAAACAAACACTAAGATAAGCGCGCACAGACAATCAGACAAAAATTCTAACAATCATTGTTTTTGAGTTCTGCAGGGTTAATAAAGGCCCCTGTTATAAGTTTTACTCATAAATCTTCAGCTACATTTTTTATTATCTGTATAAAGTAAAGTAAAGTAACAGCCTGTGAATGTCCCACTGCTGAGCTAAGGCCTCTTCTCCATTTTTGAAGAGAAGGTTTGGAGCTTATTCTGCCACGCTGCTCCGATGCGGATTAATGGAATTCACATGTGGCAGAATTTTTAAAAGATATTAAGAAGCCACAAAATAATGGAATAAAATTGAAATTGTGAAACACATTTATACATTTAAGTAATAATAAGTAACTTTTATTATCACCATTCTGTATTCGATAGGGGAATAAAAATATTTTGTTATGCTGGTAACGATTTTAAACTATCGACAATCCCACTGAATGTCAGTTTCACACAAATTTATTGACATTTACGATTAGACGTTTGTTTTGTTATCGTCAAACAAAAAAAATGAATAACACTGAAACTATTAAAGATATTAACGCATAAAATGTGTTAAATTATAACAAATGATCTCTTAAATGATCTGATTTTATTATATTTATAGTATTACATCGAAATATATCAGTATTAAAGTAACATGGTGGACTTAAGTGGCGGCCAAGACGGACCTTTAGAACATGCTTTTTCCAATTCAGTATTCATCGTTCCTGGCATCGTCGTAGTATCTTTATCAGGTATGTACCATAATTATTAATTTAACAATGATTACAACATTTTTCAGTAACAGCCTGTGACTTTTCCACAGCTGGGCTAAGACCTCCTGTTTTCTTTTATTTTGAGAAGGTTTGGAACTTATCCCACCACGCTTCTCCAATGCGGGAATACACTTGTCGCAAAATTTCAGTGAAATTAGACTCATGCAGATTTCATCAAAATGTTTTTTTTTTACCATCAAGTAAAAGATGATTTATAAACATAAATTTAGCATATGAAAATTCAATGGAGTTTGGGATTGAACTCACGATCATCGGCTAATGTGGAGTGTTATATAGATAATAATTCCAACATTTATTAATTTTTTATTTTATTTATTTATTTGAACAATAATACATAATTTATATGATACAAAACATTGCCCTTGGAACCCTAGTAATTGTATTTGACATTTATGCGCCCCTTGCTGCCTAGCACCTATAGCCTATTCCAACCACAACAGGAATAAACATTAATAAACAAATTTGACACCAAATTAATGCGATGTCATTGGTCGACATCTTTAATAATCTATGACATTCACTATGGATATGTGGAAAGATGATGTTTTCAATGACTTACAAAACTTACAAACCTAAAATACTGTCCACCCACATCAAAGTCAACTTAGTATGAAATCATATATATAAATATTGTTTGTATATAAAATTAAATATATAATAAAAAACCAATAAATATGAAGTATATTCTAATAGCTAAACCCTGTTAAAATTGCCCTACATATACCAATTTTTATGTTTTTGGTTGAATGTAGTATTTGCCTTGCTGTGCTTTATCTTAGGGACAATAACAATGAAGAATAATGTACAAAACCTTCTATAAAAAACATTGATATATCAATCTTAGTGGTCATTAGTAAAACGGTGTTGAAGATCTAATATACAAATTTTAATATTACTAATATCTGTTGTATATATTTCTGATTATTATCTATCTAAAAGGTGTACATACTATATAGTAGAATATTAGGTATATGTTATAATTTTGTTATAAGGGTCTTGACCAACAACACAAATGCTTGGTGGTAGAGCTTTGTGCGAACCCATTTGCATAAGTACTGAACAGAAATCCTGCCACCAAGCAGCAACTTAGTTTTGTTGTATTCCTGTTTTATACGGGAGTGTTCCAGTGTAACTACAGTCACAAGGGAAATTACGTTTTAGTTCATAATTATGTTTAGTGGTGCATCGGCTATGAGAGAAACGGTAAATATTATATACATAGCAAATGTCTCTGGGTAGCGGTTACCACTTACTTAATTCATGTCAATTCATATAAATATGATTGAAATATGCTTATATTAATTTCATTTCGTTTAAAGTCTTATTTATTCTTATCTTAAATCTATGATTTACTTGGTAGTAGAGCTCTGTGCAAGCTCGTTTAGGTAGGTGCCACTCACTCATCAGATATTCTACCGCAAAACAGCAGTACTCGTTATTGTTGTGTTCTGGTTTGTAAGGTGAGTTAGTCAGTGTAATTACAGGACAAGGGATATATCATCTTAGTTCCCAAGATTGGTGGCGCATTGGCGATGTAAGCGATGGCCAATATGCTCGTCCATCGAGTTACAATAAATATTTATTGGATTATTCTGTCAGAAAATTCTCAGTAGCAGCCCGGAGTCTAGAATTTGTAAGCGTGTACATTCACGTGCCTCGAAAAGCACGTAGAGCCGTTGGTCCTGCGCCTGAAATTTTTCCGGTCGTGTCGGATCGCCATCCCATCGGTTTATGAGCACCTGCACCTGTGTTTGCGCACACACTTGCGCAGTTGGCGAATCTCTCTTGAGATTGGCTGCCGTGGCCGGATTCGGTCTGGATGACATTGTTATTATTACCTATGTTCCTATTTTGTATCGTATCATCCACCCGTCCCGACTTTTTTAATTTTATTTTTGTTTAAAAGACACAAATTTCTTACTTAATCCTTTGTTATCGTATTTGTATGTTATAAAATAACCTATATCCAGTTTTAGGCTTTCTAGACTTAATTGTTTTATCTGTGATGATCAGTGTCTTTGCTAATAGTCGGGTTATACGATTTTATCAGTAAAGAAATCAACATGGCGCACTTGCAACAGATATTATTGATATTATTTTAGGTTATAAAAATAAATATGTTATCTATGATTAAAATGTAACGAAAGTGTTATTAGTATTGAAACAAGCGCGACATTGATGATAACTTGTATGGTACAAATCATAAGAAATCGCGGTTAACATTTTAGTAATTAAATTGGCGCCAATATATATATTTTTTTAATATTCAATAATAAATGCGGCTTCAAATCATAATAGCGTAATAAAATTTGGCACAATCACAAAACTCAATTTCTATTACAATATTTTATCAATATCAATAATATTGAAAAGTTTTTTATACGTTCTAAATACCTACAGATAGTATATATTTAGCATATTATAAAACCTCGAATTGGCCTGTATGAAAATACATCAAATCATACCTACTAATAATGATTTTTAAAAATAACGCAAATCACAATAGAACATATTCCGCAAATTAATAACGACCACGACAAAATGGCGGATTTAAATTAGCGTGCGTCTTTTTTTTTAACATCGCTAATCGCTATAAAGTGATTAAGGAATCTGCTTTAGATCTTATTATATATATTTTGTTAATAATATTATATTTAATAAACTCTTATAGCTTATTGTTTTTTCTAAAGATAGACCTCAACTAAATAGTTATGTATTTTTATCGTATTTTGTAATGAATTAATTATGCTTTCAACAATATTAATCTATGTAGGTTTTAATCCATTCGAAGTTATTGATTGGTAGATCTACATAGACACAATCGTACGTTTTCTTGATGGATTACATATTATTCAACTTTATTATTTACTTATCCTATATATTTTTTTAAATGCAATAGAGAATAAGCATAAAGTGCTGCAGTGGCTTTAAAGTTTTGTTGAATATGATCGGAAAGATCGCTTTCTGCTTTATTGTGTGTATGTAATATACCTAGGCGGTCTTTAAACGTGATAAGTATATACACAAGGGCCATAATTTTCTTATTTATTAAGTAAATAATGTTAAATAAGTAATATTTAAATGCATGCTCTACACGTGTGCAATAATATGCGTCTTCTCATTAATTAAGCCAATCAGACATACCAACGTGGATCTCCACGTGTCGATTATAAGTATATCGTTTCGTTGATAACCCAAACCACTTGTATTTGCTTAAGCAACAACTCTGTTTAGTTGTGATATACAAAATGGCGGATATGAACGTTGATAATTTGGAAAATATCGAAGATTTGTTAGGTGGTGATCCGAATCATGTCCCATCGACGAAGGAATTGCTGGAGATGCTCGAAACAGCCGAATTAGATGATGAAACGAAAGCAAGCCTGAAGAGCATGCTGGCCGGTGACGTGCCCCAATTTTTCGGCGGCCACGGAAGCGGTACAGTTTTGGCTATCGTTTTCGCATCTTTGATCTTCTTAATTATTCGTAAGTTTTTTCTCCGTCTCTAAAATTTAACTAATGAATTATCATAAAGTAATTATTTATCATTTTGTAAAACTTGTATCATATTTTGTAATAATGATACAATAACAGATAACGCGAGTATGTACTTGGAAATCGAAATAATTAGCGAGAACCTAATGATATAAAGATAAGGTAATGTAAGTTCAAATACTTGATATGTAATGAAAATAAAACCATTAACTTGTGTTTACAACGAGCTTCCCTCGTGTCCATAATTCAGAAACGCTACATAATAATTTCCATAGAATAAAAATTGATAGAGTAAAAAATGATAGATAGAGAGAAACACTAACTTAGGGGATAAGTATTCTAAAATCTAAGGTTAAATTATAATAAATATAAATATTATATTTAATCAAAAATTTTAAGATAAATAATATATAAATATTCTAATTATATCTATTTAATACATAGATTTTTTTTTATTAATATTATACTAGTGTTTTGCGGTTTCACTCGCATAGTTCCTGTCAATGTAGCCTATGTTACTCGCTGATAATGAAGCTTTCCAATTGTGAAAGAATTATTGAAATCGGCTTAGCGGTTTAGACGTGAAAGCGTCACAAATAAATAAACTGACTTTCGTATTTATAATATTAGGATAGTAATGATGTTCATGAATTAACTATAGATTTAAAAAAACACCAATTATACGTAGGTACGTACAATGACAGCTTCGTTGAAAAATGTTCAAAAATTGATAAGTTTCATAGAAACCTGCCGTACCTGCTGTACAATTTTCACTTATATTGTTTAAACTGATCTTAAGAATAAGATAATTAGTTTTTGAATTTACTTCAAAGAGTCATTAGTATACAATACAGAAAAACAAAAGTACACCATGGAAATAACATAATGGGTAAAGCGTCTTTGTTTGAGATAAACGTTTGATCTTATCGCTGCGCCATTGTGGTCATAAAGAATAAGTACAAAAAGCTTTTAGATTTATAACGAATGTCCTACTACTGGGCTAAGGTGGAGGCGAAGGCTTGAGGAGAAGGTTTGGACTTATTCCACCACAGTGCTTCAATGCCGGTTAGTGGAATACACATGTGGCATTAGACACATGCAGGGTCACGATTTATTCCTTCACCGCCAAGCATGATATGAATTATAAACACAAATGAAACACATGAAAAGTCAGTGGTGCTTGCCGGGTTTAAACTCACGATCATTTGTTAACATTCACGCGTTCGAACCACTAGGCTATCTCGGCTTTAAGACCTTTAAGACTTGTGTAATTGTGTTCGGAGCCCATATGTGGTCTGATATCATATGCCTTGAATTTCAATACTCATTCGCCGATGACGTTGTCAAAGCCAGTGGAGTCTGTAAATACCTGCGGGGCTAAGGCCTCTTCTGCTTTTTGAGAAGAGCGTTTAAAGCTTCGCCATTACGCCTCCAGTAAGTGGATAACTATGTCTTGCAAGTAATACGATATAATTCCTAATAAAACCTGTAAAATTGAATAGTTTATATATGTATATATGTAATTAGAAACATTTATAATTTATATAAATAAACTCTTGATTATATAACATCGATAAACTGCGAAAATCGGTCCGTTCGACATGTCTCATGTATCTTGCGTAAATAATTTATATTGATAAGAGATAACGCATGTTTTTATTACGTGAAGTAATAGTAAATAAATGTTAGACATTGTATTGGCTATTAAAAAATCACTTATCATTACTTGGAATCATTTTTTTTTACTTCAACAAATATTACTTCAATAAATAATTAGCGTTATGCCCGCGGTTTCACCGGCGTAGTTCCTAGCTGATAATGTCCCTTTTCATTAGTGAAAGGTTTAGTGGTTTCAGCGTGAAAGCGTAACAAACAGACAAACTCGTATTCGCATTTATAATATTAGTAAGGGTAATAGATGTATGACAAGCTTACAAAGAAAGATTACGTGTGCAGCTCTAAACTTAAAAGTCTGTGTAAATGTATATGACATGTATAACATCAATCTCCTCGTCGACCGCGAAGTCCTCCCTTCACGTAATTCTGTATGATGATCAGATATACGAGTCCGAAGGTGAGGTCACCATAAGACGTGTAAACCTTACGAGCTACATAAATTATCGGCTGTGTAATTTAAAAAAAAAATAGGTTAAACGTATTTATCATCGATACGTCGTCACATTAATTACCCAAAATCACATTTCGAATGATAATTTAAGATAGTTATTATTTATAATAAATTTTATCGAATACGGTTCGTGGTCCCAATGATATGACAGTTGCTATCGCCATTATGACATGTGATTGGGCAGTTGAAATTAAGTTGCATTTACAAAGATAAATACGTCCTTCGACGACATTATTAGTTTATCTAAAGGTGTTGATTTATAACGTGCGGTGAGTTTTATTTATTACTTTCTGATAAAAAAAAATAAAAATGTCAACTTTATTAATTTTTTAAATTTTATCTTTAACTTATGAGACTAAAGTCGTCTCATGTACTGCTTTATCTTTATCTTACTTTAATGATTTTAAAATCTTTCTTTTTTAAATCAGAATAAAAAGTAATTATAATTTGTATTTTATTTTCCTGTGCAAAAAGAAAATGGTTGACGTCGACATGTCAAATTCGAATATGGATTTGGGCAGCATGATCAAAGACCAGGTGGCCCAGTCGATAAAAAATGTTGACGTGTTGTCTATGCTCCAAAAAATGGTCGCATCCACACCTGAGGACGAAGAATCTGAGGATATTCGTCAGAAATTACAAGGAATACTGGCACAATATAACAACTTGCCGGAGAATGAAAAAATTCAATTCGTTCAACAGTTAAAGGATGTTCTAGCGAATAAATTGGCTATGAAATTGAAAGATAGCCCAATTAACTTAAGCGGAGTCGAAGACGCCATTAAGGAAGCGGTCGTGTCACAATTGTATGTCGTTGCGGCCGCCATATTTGTTTTTGTTGTGATTTTGGGTACGTTTATTATTTTAATTAAGATTTTACTTAAAATGAATACATTATTTTTAAGAAATCATTCTCAATTACTTTACGTTATCATTAACAAATTTATAACTACTACTGCGATCCGTCATGTTAAGACGCAAATATTATGTAGGTATTTACGAAAGAGGTTCTACAAATATATCTTAATTTAAATGTACGAAGGAGGCGTTACAAGAAAAAAAAGGTAGTTTTTTTTTTAAATGGCAGTAGTTAAGCAGGTACTGTATTATTGTACAGACGGAGTAACTTTCGTATTTATTATATTCGAATATACGGGGTTATTTTTAATGACCCAGCAATCTCGCAGGACTATATAGCTAACATAATAAGCAACAACTTTTGTTCTTATTACACATGACACGGGACACATGTTTTCTTACGTCCTGTATTATATACACGGGGACAAAGAAGTAACATTAAATCATAGAAGAACTAAGAAAATCGGACATTATTGCCGTCCGTTTGTATAATAACAATTCTTCACATTCAATGCGCCACCAACCTTGGGAACTGAGATGCTATATCCCTTGTGCCTGTAGTTACACTGGAATAATATCCAAACCTTCTCCTCACAAAAATATGACAGGAGGACTTAGCCCAGCAGTGGGACATTCATAGGCTGATATTATGTGTTTTTAAAGTTGTCGAATACGATTATTTGAGTTTATAAACATTTATTGTTGTTTTATAATAATTCATTAATTTTAATTTTATATATTTTTTTTTAGTTTTATTTCTATTAAGTTGAATCGTGTATCAGGAATTTTAACTAAATTCTAAATCAACGTTTTAGATGAGCGAGTCGGCCCCTGGTCACTACTATATATAAAAAATAAAATAATCGTATATGTACTAGTGTTCAAGATCAATATATTATAGTTCATTATGCCAAATTTCATTTTAATTTTTTTTCGCCGATAGATGGCGCTAGATGTCTTTTTTTTTAAACATAGTAAGGCGGACGAGCCTATGGGCCACCTGATGGTAAGTTGCCAGTGGTGGTAAAAGATGTTAAACCATCGTTTATATCGCCAATGCGTTACCAACTTCGGGAACTAGGATGCTATATCCCTATGTGCCTATGTGCCTATAATTACAATGACTCACTCACCCTTCAAACCGGAACACAACAATATAAGGTACTGCTGTTTTACGGTAGAATATCTGATGAGTGGGTGGTACCTACCCAGGACGAGTTGTAAAAAGCCCTACCACCGAGTAATACGCTGTAATACGATTATAATATAATAAGTTTATAAACGTAACTGGTATTTGATAATTCCTAGATTTTGACAAATGCTCGCGGTCCGGGTTGGCAAAAATTCGACACCCTTTATTTATTTATTTATTAATTATAGACAACCGACAGTAGATACATTAGAGTTTTACAAGATAGTAGTAAATAGAGGATGACAAGTTTTTTGACAAATTTTCTAATATTTACAGACTATCACATCATTCGTAAAAACATTATCACATCATAAAATATTGTTGATCATTGAATAATTGAATATTAAATTATGAATAGTCATTAAATTAAGTAAATCGTCAACCATTTCAAGTCCATAAACCCTCAACATAATCCGATCAATAAAATCAGAGTAGTGGAATTTTATGCAGAATGAAAGATTACACTCAATAATTAATTATTATCGTTAAGAAGTAAACAGCGCTTTCTAAGTTTCCCATAGTATAACTGTAGCTACCTGCGTTATTTTGTTGTTTTATTATATAGCCCGGATATACAGTACAAGTCTTTATATAGATAAAAAACTTCATAAAAACTCAATAGTCTCTATCTGGTTTAAATATTTTATTGTTGTTTGTAAATTTTATACTCGATCACTTAATACTATCACAATACATAGTAAAATAATATTGTCCGTTTCGTTCCGTAATATATCGCCTGCTAAGCGCTTACCGGTAATCTTAACTATTTACCGGTAATCTACTAGGTACAGATAACCGGTATTGTACTAGATTACCGGTAAATTGTACAGTTAATAGAAGAACATATGCGTCAGCATACTATATTATGTTCATATAAATTATTATCACATATAGTTCGATAAATACATTTTTTAAACATAATTAATTTATACTCGAACTGTAAATTATATCGTTTAAAAACGAGTTGTGTTTATCGTTCTCGTTTGTGTTATCACATTTTCGGACGTAATAACTCAAATTGTTGTTTTTTTCCAGTATTCTTCGGCTACAAACTCTACAAATCCATAAAGGACAAGGAAAAGAAGAGAGAAGAGAAGAAGAAGTTGAAACAAATGAAAAAGAAGAAGTGAGAAGCGTTCCTCTCGAACGGCTTCAGTGATATGCCTAGAAAAATATCTTTATTGTGTATTCATTGTGTAATTCTTAACTTAACTTCATAATTTTTTTTTTTTAATTTTAAAGCTGGTGATTACGTTACAGGGCCAACTTTTAACAAATGTTTTCTATAATTTCATTAATAATCTATGGTCTAATATATTTACATTACAAAAGATCAAAAGTACTATAGGCTTACTATTATGTGTGTTTAACAAGTAATTTAAGTAATATGCATTTGAATTACATATATAAAGATTTATATATTATGTTCTGTTTTAAGTAAAATACTTTTCAGGCATTATCATATAAACGACTGATTATAATCTTAAATAAGGACATATTTATTCGGTTAATGAATGGTTACTGGACGTATAGTTTTATTTTTTATCTGTTTTTGTTTTTTTTTTTAAATATTTAAGTCTCGATTTCAAACATCGAGTGATGGCCAATGATATTTTATTGACATTCCAATAATATTTTGTTAAAACGTTGTGTTTTTTATTAAATTAAATTAATTATATTAATAAAATTAATTTTCATCTGTTTTAATTACCTTATTTTATACTTGAAGTAAAAGTAACATTCTGTGAATGTCTGAGCTAAAGCCTCTTCTTCTTTTTGTTTTTTTTTTTGAAGATAAGGCTTGGAGCCCATTTTATACTTTACTAGACATTAATCAAAGATTCCACAGATAAGTACCGTAAATAAACTTAGTAATTGCAGTAGTAAGTAATATTTTCTAATTAAAATATGATTATTAGTAATCAAATAAAGTTGACAGACTGGCTTTAATATCGGTAAATTATAAAATTCATTGAATCTGTATGGAAAGAAATACATTAACTGTGGTCATTAAAAAATATTTAAATCGTCAAGGTTTTATATCACTAATTAAATTACAACATAATTAGTAATTGAAATAAAGTTTGGCGCCAAGCTATAATAGTATTTGCGTTGAGTAAAACGACTTTGGACATATTTTGTTATTTCTATTTATAACTAGTTTAAATATATTAATTTATTATTTTTAATTAGCTACACTAACTTATTTATTAAATATATAATATAAAAACTTTTGCTCCTTTTGAGAAATTATCTTGATGTTTAAATGTCTAATATTGTAAAAAATATATATTTGAATGTGTAAAAAAAATCAATATAATCTATGTACATAGATGTTTCATTCAAGACGTTATTAATCAAGTTAAAATATTGTTTATCTGTGCCAGTTACGTAGTATAAAAAAGCTTTGTTATAAATTTAATTTCTCAGGACTAACCTAACTAATAATTCCTACATAATTTTAAAATTATTTAAATTTAATGCATTGCGCATTTGAAATTAATGATATGAATGAAAAAAATAGTGTTTTTTTAATACTTTTAACGTTCCTAAAAGAATTCAATTTAATTGATATCTAAGACATATATTTAATACAGTTTTAATACGATTTAAAAAAAATAAGTAATTAAGTTAATTATTGTACAGATTTAATTGAAACAAGATTTTTTTTATTTCAAAATATCCGAACAGTGTCGTATATTTCTCACCTTATATATAAGTATATGCCAAATGTAATTATTTTTGTCAATTTTATTAAACCTATGTAGAACATACCGTGTATAAATGTTGTAAGTAATATATTATGTTTATTTACAACTGTTTTATTTCATTTCATATCAACCTCGTGTTTATGGTAACTATTGTTCGCTGGGCTGTCGAAATTCGTCCATAATCATTATAGAATATTAAAAAAAAAATAACACTTATATCCGATGTTTTTTATTGATAGCACTAACCCAATAGGAAAAAATGTCAAAAATGGGTTAAAAAAAACTTTTATATCTTTGTCTACGACGTGTAAAAACCTTGTCCGACTCGAATAGGTAGGTATATGTTACAGACATTACTAAAACAATATTTAATATCAAATATTCATGAATATAACATGTTGATATTTAAAATACACATTTTAGTGCCCTTTATATCGACCATCGAGCAAGTTCTTTGAAATCTGACATCACCAGATTCGTTAGACGGCTCCTTTGAGTGCCTGAAACGCCGCTGGCACGTGTAAGTCCGTCGTCCTCTACTCGTACTCAGCGTCGACCGATGAGATATATTGTCTGCCAACAAAGCATTGTTGTTGTTAAGTAAAAAAAAGCTACAAATCACCGAACTCACTCTCAGTAAGCGATCTGAGCCACTTGGACACAAACGCCTAATTTATTTATTAACTTCTTTAGAGAAACAGTAATTTTATATTTTAGTTATAGGTACTTATTTTTTTTCTCATAAAAAGTATACACGACTTACTAAAACACGACGATTACATTATCCACACAGCTTATAACAAACTAAAGAGAAATAAAATATAAAATAAATTAATGAGCGTGATGGAAAACTGTCCTAAACTATTTACTTTGGAAACATTTATTAATGATCGTTCGTAAAAAAATATCTTTGTTAAGCCGCGAACGCGATATGCCGGCTTGTCTAAAGGCATGGCGGGGCGGACGTCAACACGTGACACGTGACACGTGGAGTCATTCAGTTTCGCGCGGCATTTGCTTGCGAGTGGTCGTGCTGTAGTCGTGCTTGTGTTCTGCGATATGTCATATTCTAATGAAGAGTATTTCAACATGTTAATGTGTCTGGGTAGGAGTAACTGCAATTATGCAGCGGCCCGTAGAGAATACGAGGCGCGGTTTGCAATTCCGAAAGGTATTCAAGTGCCTTCAGAGCACGTGTTTCGACGTTTACATAACCGTATGTACACTACAGGCAGTGTTCATGATGAAACGAAAGGCGGTAGACCACGAAAGGATGTAGACGTCGGTAAAAAGGTGCTAAAATTATTGAAAGAGGATCCCTCCCAAAGTACACGTACTGTGGCGCGACGATTGGGAACTGATCACATGACAGTGTGGAATGTGTTGAAAAAAGATGGCCAACGTCCTTACGTAAACAAAAAACACGTTCAGAGAACGTCGCCCGATTGTCAAACTAGAGTAGAGTATTGTGCTTGGATTTTGAAGCAAGTTAATGATGATGTCGATTTTTTGAAACGCGTAATGTTCACCGATGAATGTGGCTTTCAAAGGACCGGCGTATCTAACAACTCTAAAGAATATGTCTGGTCAAAGGAACCTCCTATCGCCACAATATCAAAACCACAAGGTTGGAGAGTAAACGTTTGGGCTGGCATACTGGGAGACAGAATCATTGGTCCTATCTTCTTTAACCACACCATGAACGGGTCTGAATATTTATCGTTTTTACAAAATGATCTTAATGAAATTTTAGAAGAATTAGATGTAATGACACATCAGTCAATGTGGTTTCAGCATAATGGTGCCCCTCAACATTGCACCAAAGCCGTGTGCGAATTCTTAAACGAGCATTACGGAGAACGGTGGATAGGTAGAGGTGGACCAGTTCCATGGCCACCGCGGTCTGCTGACTTGTGTCCTATTGATTTTTATTTGTGGAGTCGCGTTAGGGATTTAGTTTATAAGACAGTCTGTGAAGATGAAATCGAAATGCGTGTGCGGATTGAAGCAGCTTTTGACACAATCAAATCGGACACAAGCGAGTTACAAGGCGTCCGTGCCAAGCATGTGTTACGGTGCCAGACCTGTGTAGCTAATGGTGGCGGTAACATGAGACAACGTAATAACCAGAAGACAGAAGACAATGACGTCCCCGAAGAATGATTTGACAACTGAGGTCATTAACCCATGGCCTCGCTACCCGATAGCACTGTATATACAACAATCTATCCTCGTAGAAACGGTCGGAACGCATCTCTGAAGCCGTCACGTTAACACTACTCTCATAAAATGTCACTGAACTGTATGTTTATAAATTATAGAATTTAAGTATACTCTAGTTTTCATAAGATTAATTAAAAACATGTTTTACTTGTAATATAGATTATCCTTTATTACATTCCTTGCCTATTCAGAATCGTATATCGATTCTTCTACCCCACTCAAACTTTCATCGCTCGAAGCAGGAAAAAGAATGTTCTGAAATTATCAACAACATATTATCAAGAGTAATAGACCTTTGCTTCTTTTCGAAATAATTCTTATTATTATGGTAAACTTTCGCCTACAACATCGATTATAACCAGACCGACGCTAACGGAGAATGCATAAAAAAATTAAAATATCAACAATAACCATCCCCTTCGATCTCGTAAGAATGACTGCGCGCGAGAGAGAGAAAGATAGACTTTCATCATACGCTTGCGATACGACGCGGCGTCACCTCGCGCTTACTCACAGACACTACACAAGCATAACTTATAAATGTGTTGAACCTGCCAGTTTTTAGCTAATTATGAGAGTTGCCAACGATTTGAAAGTAAAATAAAGTATCACATATTTTGAGTAAGGCAAAAATAAGCATTTTAAGTATTAAAAAAATATATATATATTTTTATTAACCTCAGCTGTAACAATACAAAAATACTGTATACACAACAGTATTTTTGTATTCTATAAGCACACAGTAAGCTTTTCATTATATTTTTTTACAATCCCAGTCAAAATTTAATTAAACAAGCAAATCACTTTTTTATGTTCATTGTCATGTTCTACGATATGTTGTTGTTTGTATTTTGAAATGTTCTATGCCAAAGTATACCAAAAATAAAGTAGGATTTATTATAATCAACTTAATCAAGTACATTTGGTTGGCAAACCTCAACTACGTTCGCGAATGCTCCTCAGTGCGTGTAATTTGTAAATATTTAATTTAATAATTGTAATTTTGTATAAATTTTGGTAGTTTTTTTATAAATCTACCTAGTCTTTCATAAGCAAGAAACTTATTATATTTTTTTATGCCCATTTAAAAAAAAAAAATAGTTTACTTTATTTCAATTGGGAACATTTATTAAAATGGGTAATGGTTCTGGTCAAAACAGAAGAGATAAAATATTACATGTACAATGTTCTTTAATCTCTTTTGCATATGATTCATCCTTCAATTTGTCCTATAATTTAACATATTTACTTACTTAAAAGTTTAGCTTAATTACTAAAAATCTATAGATTATTATTTTTTATCTGTAGTTCTGTACAAAAAGTACGCGCGTTGTTAGTGGACTTAGTGGCAGTTGTCAAAATAACAAAGTTTCTTTAAGTAACAAATGTAATAATTGCATGTTTTACTAGTTCTGCTTTTGTGTGTAACATGGTATTTAACTTCTTAAAATGAGTCATTTTATCGTAAATTCGTTTCATGGGCTGTCAAAACTTTTAAAATAAAGGATAAAATTCAAATGTTTTACCCACGATCTAGACCGTGGTTTTATCTATATACCAAATTTGTTTATAAACAACGAAATATATAACAATTTAATATAGAAAAAGTGGCCAGTATTTCGAACTCCATTTATTAATTACTGGCCTAGATAAGGAGTGAGAAAAGAGAATAATCGCAATTTAATTACAATCCAAAAAAGAGTGTGTTCTATTCCTTCATCATTGAAATAACAGCAATCACTTTAGAGGACTTCATTAATAAATTTAACAAGTTAGTCGAACTGAGGAAAAATTTCACTATGACTAGACATGCATTTTTTTATAAGAAAACAAAGCTAATACGAAGATATAAACAATTTTATCATGATATTGTAAATTGAGTCATTGGTCCGTGATATATTTATGGCCAAAAAGTGCTCGAACACAGCTCGCACATACGTCAAAGATTATTACAACAGTCAATTGAAACATCACACAGTACAGAAAGGATGTGCAAACAATTAAGAGGAGAATAAAATTATGAAAAATGGTCATTTTTACATAATCCATATATAAACCGTATAAAAGTATTGTGAAGTCTTTAAATTTTATTTAATTGGTCTTCGGTTAATTCTAGAATGCTTGCATCAGCATAATCAAGAGTAGGAACAAGTAGATCTATGCGAGTACAATTTAGAAGAGCTCCAATCAAGACAACTTGACTGTTGATATTTGTTTCCGGCTGGCAATAACTATAGCTTGAGATTGTTGGGAGTGGCATTAAGACCTAAGGATTTACTCCATTCAAGAATGATTTTGAGGTCTTTATTAAACCTTAAGACATGCCATTGCTGCCAAAATATTAATAAAGTCTATTCAGATATTGATATTGCATATTTGATAAATCAATGCTTCTGAAAAGTAAATAAATGAAATGAATTTTTTAATTATATATGTGTAAACTTCAAACTGTCGTAATATTCAATCTTTGTTTGCTATAAATTTGCAACTAGTCTTAGTATTATATTCTTGCTTGTCTTTTAATTTTATTACTTACCTTTATATTAATAATAATTCTTAAGATATTCGGCCGAATTATTCGGTTTAGCATTTCACTGTTTTGCCGCGTAAACTGGTAAGAAGAAGGCTTTTTCTATAAGCCATTCAAACAAACGACATTGATGCTGAAAACTCAAGCGAATGTGAAACTATAAATAACAGTGAAAAACCTCTACAAAATGTTATAAAAGCCCAATCGCTGTGGAATTGGACAGCTATGCAGCTGAGAGTCTTCTACCAAGAACCCAGAGCCCTTTTGATTGGTGGACAAAGCATAAGTCTAAATATGCACGTTTAACTAATTTAGCCAGTCTTTTTAAGTGCTCCTATCAGTACTTACTTGGTGGTAGAGCTTTGTGCAAGCTCGTCTGGGTAGGTACCACCTAGGTTGTGTTCCGGTTTGAAGGTTGAGTTCGCTAGTGTAATTACAGAATACAGACACAAGGGTCAAACCAAGGGACAGTTTCCAGGGTTGGTGACGCATTGACGATGTAAGCGATGATTAACATTTATTACAATGCCATATATCTATGGGAGTTGGTGACCACTTACCATCAGGTGGCCCATATGCTCGTTCGCCTAACTATACAATAAAAAAAACTAGTTTAAAAATAAATATGTTGACTGGATAAATTTTGATTTGAAGTCTAATTGCTTCTTCATAGAATTTTGATTTATAATATAACATGAAACTTACATAAGACGTTTTGTCTTTCATTTCTATACTGTGTCGTGTGGCCAAGGAAATAGAAATACTCGAACCAAATAATCGAATATATTCGGCACCAAAACCGAATAATTCGGCCGAATACAAATAGTGAAAAAGATGCCGAATACGCCGAATACCGAATACCTAACGAATATTCGGCGCATCTCTAGTTTTTAGCTATGTTATTTAATTTATATTTTCTTAAAATTTGGGTTTCAAGTTTCATTCATTCATTTTATTTGTTTAAAAATAATATCTTATTACACCTTCATTGATTCCACTTAATATTGTCATGTTTTAGCTATGTGATATTTATTTTATTTTTGTTAATTTTAATGATTGTATAGTTAACTGTCCTTATAATAAAATTGTTATTAATAGAAATTTAGCTGATTTATGTATTACTAGCTGTGCCTCGCTGTTTCACCCGCATATAAGTAATAAAAATAAGCCTAGAGCCTTCCTCGTAAAAGGACTTTACAACACAAAAATATTTTTTATATTCAAACCAGAAGTTTCTGAGATTAGCCAGATCAAACAAACAAACTCTTCAGCTTTATATATTAGTATATATTAATATGATGTGTCAACACATTGTATGTTTCCCTAAAAAATAATAATTTTATGAGTATATTTGAATTAATTTAATCTAATTTATTCTATGTAAAATATTATTATTGTAATTTTTTTCATTGACTTGTGTATGTATTATATTCCGTGTTTGGTCGAAATAAATGATTTTATTATTATTAATTTAAACATTTATTTATTTTTTATTGCAAAGTATCCGAGTGTATTTCTTACCGTGTATAACTGTTGTGAGTAATAATTATATTATGTTTATTTACAACTGTTTTATTTCATTTCATATCAAACTCGTGTTTATGGTAACTATTGTTCGCTGGGCTGTCGAAATTCGTCCATAATCATTATTGAAAATGAAAAAAAAATAACACTTAATATCCGATTTTTTTTTATTGAAAGCACTAACCCAAAAAGAAATGTCGATAAAATGGGTTAAAAAAAATACTGGACTTTTATATCTTTGTCTATACGACGTGTGTAAATAACCTTGTCCGACTTGAATAGGTATAAGTTACAGACAGTACTAAAACAATGAACAAAAAATGTCGATATTTAAAATACACATTTGAGTGCCCTTATTCTCGACCATCGAGCAAGTTCTTTGAAATCTGACATCACCAGAGTCGTTAGACGGCTCCTTTGAGTGCCTTTGAAACGCCGCTGTCACGTGTAAGGCCGCCGTCCTCTGCTCAGCGTCGACCGGTGCGATACATTGTCTGCAGTTTAAAATAAAAAAGCTACAAATCACTAAACTCACCCTCAGTAAGCGATCTGAACAACTTGGACTTTAACGCGTTATTTATTTATATTCTTTATTTATTAAGTTCCTTAGAAAATCATACACTCATCTTATACTTATATACAAGTAATACTTACTTTTTTTCTCATTAAAAGTATACACACGACTTACTAAAATAAACGATTACATTAACCACAGAGCTTATAACTAACTAAAGAGAAAGAAAATATATATAATAAAAATAAATGAATGAGTGTGATGGAAAACTGCCATAAACTATTGCTTTGAAAACATTTGTTAATGTTCGTTCGTAAAAAAATCTCTTTATTAAGCCGCGAACGCGATGTCGGCTTGTCTAAAGACATGGCGGGGCGGACGTCATGCACGTGACACGTGGAGTCATTCAGTTTCGCGCGGCATTTGCTTGCGAGTGGTCGTGCTGTAGTCGTGCTTGTGTTCTGCGATATGTCATATTCTAATGAAGAGTATTTCAACATGTTAATGTGTCTGGGTAGGAGTAACTGCAACTATGCAACGGCCCGTAGAGAATACGAGTCACGGTATGCAATTCCGAAATGTCTTAAAGTACCTTCAGAGCGCGCGTTTCAACGTTTACATAACCGTGTGTACACTACAGGCAGTGCTCAAGGTGACAAACTGCAACGCGCTAATGCAGGCAGAGCGCGAAAGAATTTAGACGTCATCGGAGAAAAGGTGCTAAAACTATTTAAAGAGGATCCCTCTCAAAGTACACGTACTGTGGCGCGACGATTGGGAACTGATCACATGACAGTGTGGAATGTGTTGAAAAAAGATGGCCAACGTCCTTACGTAAACAAAAAACACGTTCAAAGAACGTCGCCCGATTGTCAAACTAGAGTAGAATATTGTGCTTGGATTTTGAAGCAAGTTAATGATGATGTCGATTTTTTGAAACGCGTAATGTTCACCGATGAATGTGGCTTTCAAAAGACAGGTGTATATTACAACAATCAAGAACATGTCTGGTCGAAGGAACGTCCTAACGCCTCAAAATCAAGCCCTGAAGGTTGGAGAGTAAACGTTTGGGCTGGCATATTGGGAGACAGAATCATTGGCCCTATCTTCTTTAACCACGCTATGAACGGGTCTGAATATTTATCGTTTTTACAAAATGAACTCGATGAAGTTTTAGAAGAATTAGATGTAATGACACATCAGTCAATGTGGTTTCAGCATAATGGTGCCCCTCATCATTGCACCAGACCCGTGTGCGAATTCTTAAACGAGCATTACGGAGAACGGTGGATAGGTAGAGGTGGACCAGTTCCGTGGCCACCGCGGTCTGCTGACTTGTGTCCTATTGATTTTTATTTGTGGAGTCGCGTTAGGGATTTAATTTATAAGACAGTCTGTGAAGATGAAATCGAAATGCGTGTGCGGATTGAAGCAGCTTTTGACACAATCAAGTCGGACACAAGCGAGTTACAAGGCGTCCGTGCCAAGCACGTGTTACGGTGCCAGACATGTGTAGCTAATGGAGGCGGTAACATGAGACAACGTAATAGCCAGAAGACAGAAGACAATGACGTCCCCGAAGAATGATTTGACAACTGAGGTCATTAACCCATGGCCTCGCTACCCGATAGCACAGTATATACAACAATCTATCCTCATAGAAACGGTCGGAACGCATATTTTAAATAAATGATATAACGAAGCTGACACGTTCACAATACTGCAATGCAATTGGATTGTCCTGTATGTTTATAAATTATAGCATTTAAGTCTAGTTTTAGTAAGATTGTTAAATATTAAAAATATGTTTTACTTGTAATATATATTATCTTTTATTACATTTATTGCCCACTCTAACTTTCATCGTTCGTAGAAGGAAGAAGAATGTTATTATAAGTGAGTCAGTGAAATTATCCATAACCTATCAAGACTGCTCATAGAATAATAATATACTGCTCCTTTTCGAAATTATTCTTATTATTATGTTAAAGTTAAACATTCACACACAATATCGATTGAAACCAGACGCGCGCTAATGGAGAATGCAAAAAACTATAATATCAACAATAACTATCCCATTCATACTTGTAAGTACGACCGCGCGCGGGAGAGAGAAAGATAAACTTTCATCATACGATACGACGCCACACCGCGCGCTTACTCATAGACACTACACAAGCATAGATTGTAACTGTGTTGAACGTGCCAGTTTTTAGTTACTTATAAGGGTTGTCAACTGTTTTTGAGAAAAATAACGTATCACATATATTGAATAGGGCAAAAATAAAGCTTATAAAGCATGAAAGAAAAAAATGTATTAAAAGAAATATATATTTCTATTAACCTCTTGAAAACATATTTTTGTGTTGTACACACTAACAGTTTTTCATTTTACTCATTTTTTTACAACCCCAATTGAAATTTATTTAAACAAGCAACACACAACACACATAGAAAATATTTTTCCTCAAAAGACCATCTACAAGGTTGGTCTGAGGTAATTTTTTTGTAAAATGTATAAAAAAAAAGTTATAGAGCACAAAAGAAAATTTTTATAGAAATATTCTCACTTTTATTAGTACTTATATAACTTCTTTAATTTTAAATTTAGGTCAAAAAGTTATATAAACATATTTGTAGGCAAAGCAATTTGCTACAAGTTATGTCTTTACAAATTTTTTGTAGGACGCATAGTTTCCGAGACATCGCGAATAGGTGTTTCACCCCTTTTACCAAGATGGCGGCCGGGGGACAAGGGTGGCAACCCCACCAACTTGGAGTTAAGCTTCTATTGACCCCCACACATGTCCCAAAAATGAAATTGCGTCGTCTAACAAATGCAAAGCTAATGTAACATTTCAATGATCTACATCTATTATATTAATAGTTCACTAATTATCCATGTAAGTGTTTCACTTTACTCATCACAGATTATAAATAGAATATTTTCACTTACTTTATGCCAAAGTATAACATTGATTTAATTTGATTTGTTAATCCATCTTCAGCCTACTATCCTCTTCAGTTATTCTCACGAAAAACAGTAGTACTTCGTATTGTTGTGTTCTGGTTTGAAGTGTGAGTGTAATTACGAGCACAAGGGAAATAACATCATAGTTCCCAAGGTTGGTGGCGCATTAAAAAATATAATAGGTATATGTATATCCTATTCCAATGGGAATAAATGTAAACACACCGTAGATTTACAAATTGCATGCGATTGTCAAATCGTTCTGCATTATTATGCACTATAAACAGTTCTTCATTAATTTACCCTTATTCATAATACAATACTATTCCAATTAA
The DNA here is from genome assembly GCA_963151315.1 of Nymphalis c-album. Classification (NCBI taxonomy): domain Eukaryota; kingdom Metazoa; phylum Arthropoda; class Insecta; order Lepidoptera; family Nymphalidae; genus Nymphalis; species Nymphalis c-album. The sequence goes on from OY720614.1 coordinate 4,279,535, forward strand.
CTAGTTATAACCACATTAATTTAACTTCCAAAGTTCCGAATACAACTTCGCAAACATTGAAAACGCCATTTTTTCTCGTAAGCATAGTGAATGTCATAGATTATTCAAGATGTCCACCAATGTCATCGCGTCAATTGATAACGATGACCAATGATATCGCATTAATTCAGTGTCAAATTTGTTTATTTATGTTTATTCCTGTTGTTGTTGGAATAGGCTATATGTATGTTTAGGGCCGGATTAAGCCTATCAGGGCTCCTAAGCAATGCAATTCTCGGGGCCCAATTCCTTTACCCATCTTACTTTTTAAAATACATTTTTTCTAGTAAAAATTAAATTATTCTTGTTCCATGGCTATTTTAAGTTATGTATGAAATATTTCATCAAGTGATAACATGCGTCGAAAAAAAGGGATAATATTGGTATATCTCAAGTAGATAAATGAAATAAAAATACTGTAGGCGGGCAGCCCTATCGCATGGAAATGTACAACGCGGCGGGGCGCTTTTGTTTGTGTAGGTACCTGGTAAGCTATAGGTACTAATTTCAAGGACAAAGCAGAGTCACAATACTGTAGGTAACTAGGTTCGTACTGAGCGCTGTCGCCCGCCCCTTTGTTACCAAACTATGATTGTTTCCATAAAATCAAATTTTATTCGGATTTTTAAATAAATATTTTAAAAATGATTAAATAACTAGAACCGATCACGATACGGAATAATACCTTCACGGATCGGACAGTGTTTTTGTTACATAGTGTATAGTGTGTAAAAAAAACCCTGTCCGATAACTAAGTGTTTTTAAGGTATCTAAGCAAAAAATAATATAATGTTTATGAATAATATTAATGTCATGAACTGAGGTCATGACCTCGTGTCCTAGATACTCAGTACGGAGCTATCGAGCGCCGTTGTCCGCACCCGTGTTGCCATGTAATTATCGTCACTTAATTAAATTTTATTTGGGGTATTTCTGTGTCTTAGTATTTTAAAAACGATTACATAAATAGAGGTAACTCACGATACCTAATAACCACTTCGCGGGGCATGGTTTTTTACAGACTGTATATACACACTGTTTACATAAACAAATATAATATTTATGAATTAATAAAAAATATCACTTCATTCATGAAAGTCCTATTTGTTTATTGAAAAACAAGCGACCCGCCCCAGCTTCGCCCGAGTAGCAGAGCAAATATTCCAAAAAAAAACTGTCGTAGTATTGTATAAGCATATGGGTGACAGCGTGAAGCAGGGGCGCGCAGGCGGTTGCATCGCGTTTTAGCATGATTGGTGTGTGACCGCTTGAATTTATTTAGTGCGCGATAGTTTTAAAATTACCATAACTCCTAAGATATTAATTTAAATTGGGTGGTGTAAAGGGCAATTATAATATACATGAAATGTTTAAAGTAAATGACGTATTTAATTAGATAAGGATTAATATCATATCCGTTTTTATAGCTTTCCAATTATAATATTGTCATATAACCATTTTTTAAACATGAAAATGAGTATAGTATATGCCATCGTGGACTTTTTGTAGATCTATAAAAGGGGAACAATTTCACCATACATTATTTTGTTATAATTCAAAGGGATTTTACAGCGTTTTCGATGAAAGCTCTCAATCGGCTCGTATTTTTCCGTCTTCTTCATCAATTATCGTCATATTTCAACAAATTTACAGAAAACAGTGATGAATTATACAAGTAAACCTTTCTATTGAATCACCTTATCCATTGGTGAAAACCGTATGAAAATCCGTAGAGTAGTTTTTTAGTTTATCGCGTTCATACAGACAGACAGGAAACGCGGGGGACTTTGTTTTAAAATATGTAGTGATTATAACAACAGTTTGAACCTGCTGGTCACTTGACATGACAGATAAAAAAACTGACAACAAAATTAATTTAAAAAAATGGTTGTCTGTAAAGTCGGTTTACGGACGGTAGATTAACGTGACAACGTCATAACAGATAGATGCGGCGCAAGCGTACAACCAGCGTAACGGGACAATGAGTCATCCTTTTTCGTGCATGCAGCCAGCGTTCATCGATTTATTAGACGTTATCACGTCAAAAGTTGCTTAATAGAACACAAACAATTATATGATATGAAGATTTATCGGCCATTTTTTTTATACATTTAAGTGCCTAGTAAATAGTTGCTAAATGCTGGTAGTTGGTGGTAGAGCTTTGTGCAAGCTCGTCTGGGTAGGTACCACCCACTCATCAGATATTCTACCGCAAAACAGCAGTACTTGTTTTTGCTGTGTTCCGGTTTGAAGGGTGAATGAGCCAGTGTAATTACAGGCACAAGGGACATAACACCTTAGTTCCCAAGGTTGGTGGCGCATTGGCGATGTAAGAGATGGTTAACAGCTCTTACAACGCCAATGTCTATGGGCGTTGGTGACCACTTACCATCAGGTGGCCCATATGCTCGTCCGCCTTCCTATGCAATAAAAAAAAAAAGTATTTTAAAGCTGATCCGTCATTTTGTAAAGTCATTCTGATGCACGCGAATATTCGAGTCCTTTACAAACCTCTGAAGTCTGGACCACTCGGATCATTGGAGTTAACTGCATACACCCGATGGTAGAAAGAGTAGCGGTTTAAACCATGCAATTTGATAATAGATTTCGGCCAGAGCGCCCAATCTCAAGAGAGATTAGCCAAATGCGCAGGAGATATTATAGTGCACAAGTGTGAGGGCAAATACAAGTGCACCCTTTTTCTTAGCTCTCATAATCCGAATCCGCTACGACCGGAAAGAGTTCCAAAATATCTCTATTATTTTGAGTATAAATAGTTCATCTACAATATTGTAGTTATATTAATCATGCACTATTTCACTATACTATTTACATTGACTACAATTTTTTTTCAAAAGTTTTGACAACTTCGGCGAAATTCAAAATGCTTTTTTTTCTGGCGTGTACTTACGTTAGTAGTTGACCACAAGATATTATGCCAACGTCACGTATTATAAAACAGATGACACATTATAGTATAATATTAAATAATTCAGTTTCAAATTTTGATGTTTAATTTTGGTAAGCAGAAACTATGAGATACTACAGTAGATATCTAAAACAATATTATAATTAAATTAAATAATTTATTGAACAACATATCTATACTAATACATAAAGCTGAATATTTTTATTAATTATACGCGGGTGAAACCGTGGGGCACAGCTAGTCAATGATATAAAAACAATGATTTGAGCCGGTTGGCGTGGTTGGTAGATACTTGCCTTTCGCGACGCAGGTCATGGTTTCGATTCTCACCCAGAACAGACATTTGTGTGCATGATCATGTCTGTTTGTCCTGAGTATGTGTGTAATTATCTATATAAGTATGTATTTACAAAAGAAAAGTAGCATATTATTATTTAGTATATCAGTTGTCTGGTTTCCATAGTACGAGCTCTGCTTAGTTTGGAACGCCTCTCGTAACGCACGCCTGCTATTGCAATATAAAGTTAAAGCTATACAGATTTTTTTAATTTTTTTATTGCATAGGAAGGCAGACGTGCATATGGGCCACCTGATGGTAAGTAAGGTCATTGAAGAGATGTTAACCATCGCTTACATCGCCAATGCGCCACCAACCTTGGGAACTAAGATGTTATGTCCCTTGCGCCTGTAATTACACTGGCTCACTCACCCTTCATACCGGAACACAATAGTACTTGGTACTGCTGTTTTGCAGTAGAATATCTGATGAGTGGGTGGTACGTACCCAGACGAGCTCGCACAAAGTCCTACCACCGAGTAAGAATCTGCATCACTGTTGTAGCAGTGTCAAATTTTTTTTATTAACTTTTATGACTTTATCAACTTACATTCTCGAATACATAGCAGTTACTCCGCGAATACTTATCCACAGATAAAAAAAATACCATGGGTAGGATTTTTTGTTTGTATTTTCAAAAACCTCTTTAAATTAATATGTATTTTATTTCTTGATTAATAATTAAATGGAACAATCTTTATTAAAACAAATATGAATTTTGCCCGCCTGAATTTTTTTTTGGCAGCCTGGGAGGCAGTTTACTAGATTTACCTTAGTTAAGGGGCCAATATTTATAATTATAGGTACATAAGTCCTTTTTCATTTGATTTGTTTTTGAGTAATTGAAAATTATTTGGTAGAAAGAAAACAATTACACTGTAGTAAAAAACAAATGTTTTTTTTTTATTTAGACGTTTTATAGTACTAGAAACATCTAATCTGAGGTCCAAAGTATTTATTTTAAACGAAAAAAAAAATTAATTACATTACATTGAATTAGAAAAACATAAACTGTATCTGTTTTCGTTATTCGAAATATATATCTTTGAATAGATTTAAATTAAATACTTTGGTTATTAGAAGAGCATGTAATTAAAAGGCGAAATAAATTCCAAATATATAGATATGCTATTTTTTTTTTAATTTCATTAAACTTTCGTTTCAGCATACATTTTAGCTAATTATTTTTGGTCGAAATCCAAGAGGGCCGCCCTGATCGTGTCGACCACGATTCAAGCGTTTTAAATTGTACAAAAGCTAAAAACATCAGGGCCGCCCGATAGGCGATTTTACATCGAAACGAACATACGTATACACATATAGACAACAATTCTAGTTACAACCATTATATACCTGATTTTCAAACTGTTATATCACAAGTCTTGTTTCTGCATTAAGAACTGTGGCCGTGTACCCCTATTATTTTGATAATTTATTATACAGTTTTCTTTTTTTTTTTTCAATAATAATAATAAATATGTTAATAACGCACATTGTCCCACTTTGTTCGGAAATATTTATAATTCTTTCAAATTCTGACTCGAGTTTTTTCCCAAATAATATACTCGAATCGAGGGCTATCCGAATTTTATATAATTCTAATCATCTCGATAATCAAAAAAATAACACTAGAATCGTCTAACTTACGGATTCGTATATAATTTACAAAATTTACACGTCTTATTTCTAATATTAAAAAAAAAAGAAATATTTCTAACGATAAACGTCTACGACTAAAAATTATTATATCGATTTTTTTTTTAATTTTCATCTTAAGGAAAAAAAAATGTGTCAACGATCTAACGCCATCGAGTCTTAATTATTAAGAAACGATTTTATTAATCGATTTTTTTTTTTTTGTTAAGTTACTACATTCCCTAGCTATTTCTAAGCACATGAAGTGACCACGCGGTCGAGGACGTAAAGTTTATAACGGACATTAATTATTATATTTATGAAAATAATTGCAACATTTCGTTCACAAACATTCTTAGTTAGGTCAATTATTTTATACATTTTTTTTTTAAATTTATTTCACTTAACTTCAACGCACCTAAGTTAAATCGTCAGTATATCATAAGAATCGTCACATATCGAAATTAAATCCAATACATTTTCTTAACAGATAAACTATTTCACTAAAAAAAAAGTTATCTAATTTTTAAATTAAGACTGAAGTGGTCGTCTTCACAGCCACAGATATTTTTAACTTTTTTCAAATGGTATTTAATTTATTAAAAAAAAAACTCAATCTTTAGTCTTGGGCCTGCCAGAGACGAAAAAAAAATATACTAAGCGGCCCCTACACTACGATTACATTAAAACTATAAACTATTTTTGTAGTCACTTAATGACGAATAAAATTCAACTAAATTATATTCTATTTTTAAAATACTAATATTACAATTAAAATAACTTTAATGTATACCACTAATGAAAATTGAAACAAAACAATTCGAAATTACTTAAAAGGCTGTATGATTCAATTACCTTCGCCGTTTTCATGAGACAATACAAAAAAAAAATTACTTATCAATAAAAAAAATTGAGGCAAATTTTACATCTAAGTAATTTTGGGTATTATTTTGGTTTCTAAGTTTAATAATAAATGTACATACATATGTTAATATAATCTCAGTCTATATCTTTTAGTTTCTATAAAAACTACATCAATACTATTATTGCTATGTGTTTATATAACATTATTTTTCATATAAAATGTGAACATATTGTGCTTGTTATATAAGAAGGCTTTTTAGTTTTTAAGTGAATATTATTAATAATTTATATACTATTTCGATTATAGATATATTAAATACGTTGTATTTACTTTGAATCGAGCTCGGATTTAGATGTATTATATAAAGGTATGTAATCATAGATGATATAACGGCTGTGTTCGAAAACAGATCTTTACTGCACATGTGTGTGTTCGAACACGGATATCCTTTAATCCGACATAACCCAAGTCCGAGCATAACCAACCATTCCAAGACTCCAGACTACTCCGGATAGTTATATCCCCACTAGCTATTGACCCGGTAAAAAATTAAAATAAAATAATTGAGTATTATTAATTATATTTAAATTATTCTTTTTTTAATAAATTAGTATTCACTACTAATATGACAGTAATTGCGAAATCGCATCTTTTACTTCAGACTCCCTTCATTCAGCAATCAGTCGTCAGAAAACCTGATCGACACGTATTCCCCATTTTATTTATGGGCTGAAGAGATACAGAAGACTACTTCGTAATTCGTATTCCGGAAAAGGCGTGGAAGCAAAGTTGTGGCAAGTTTTGGAGTACATTTAATTTGATTGTTTATGGTCCTTCGAGCCGGATATGAATTTATAACTTGATTATTGACCAGTGATCCGTATTCAACCTTCGCAACCATGTATAGCCAGTGGGTGGATAGGTTAGTATGGCATGATCTATAGTGATCTAAATGATAGCTCGGTTCAAAGTACACACAGCGCCATCTCTGGTACGAAAGATTAAACAGGCGTTAATAATGAATTTATTTATGTAATCCTATTACATTTATAAGGCATAGCGAACTGTCGTAATTCGAATATTTATGAAATATTTGATCAGTTTCATTAATTAATTTTAGTAAGATGGATATAATCTAAAAAGAAAAGCATACAAGGAACTTGTTGATTACTAAAGATTTCGTTTCGATTATGGAATCAAAATATTTAACGTATATTTTAATTACTTTAACATATTATGTATTATTTCGTCGATTATAAGAATCAGGAGGGGATTTAGCTTAGTAGCTTAAAATAATTAATTCGAGCAGCTCTGAAACTTTGTAAGTCTTTAAAACTCGAAATTATCTCAAAGAGATCTCTCTGGTTTCCCGGTAGTTAATCATTTTATCAATGATATAATACTATTATTATTTATGTATTAAACAAATGAAACAAGAAATTATATCGGAAAATACTAAAGGCTTTAACAAAACTAAATCCACTCCCGTAGTAAAACGGTTTATTTAAATCATGTTATATGAGGTTTGGATATTCTTAATTAATATTTCAATTACAGAATCGATACGAAATTTATTATCACTCTATATATATAAATACAAAATCAAACGATTATAATACAATATCAATGTGTTTTGAACAAAGCGGGTACAATGTTTATCAGTCAATCATTGGGCTAACTGTATATCCAAAATGCAGGCATTAGAATAATTAGACGCGACTGGTTATATAATTAATTTTATATACATCTCCGATTTAAAAAAAAAAAAGACAATTCGTCCCATATTTACAAACACAATTTTCAAACATTATAGTTCCATCACTTTTCATCACAAAACTAACAATCCATTACAAAAATAGTCAATATTCGAACACATTCGAAATAAGAACGAATTAAAAAAAAAAAAATCGAAATTGATAATAAAAAATGATGAAACTAACATCGAACGCCCAAGCATAGCGACACGTCGCGTGTGACCATGAGTGTGGGGAGAAAAAAAAAAAAATAAAGTTACAAACAAATAAAACCGGTAGTAATTACACTACACTAGTGAGGTCCGTTTGTTGATGAGGAACGTCGACACACGTAGCGCTACGGGGTGTGCGGTGTCACTTGCCCGGGTGCCCGTTGCCGAGTGTGTGGTCGACCTGCAATACGAGCCACGTTGAGTGCGCACAGCCGTGTGTCGTCGTTCCTAGTGAGGCTACACGCGGGGCGGGGCGTCATTACAATCGTGTGTCAACCAATCGGAGAATAAAGATTATCGTGTCAACCAATCGGATGTAATATACAATTGACACATTATTGCAATATAATTAGTGTGTTATACGATTCTATGGTGAATTCTCATATACCACCGCCGCGCGTTCTCACCATCAAACCAACCGATGGTAGATATATCGAATCTATTATGATTCAAACTATCATCCATCGATTTGTTGATAGTTAATTTATAGCTGGGATCGCTCTTTATGTATTATTACAACAATTGAAAATTTATTTGCAACGCAATCCCAACTATAAAAAGCAACCCGCCACCAATTTCTGAAGCGAAAAAGACCCCAGCGGTTATTTAGTGAAATTGCATCCTAAGCCTTAGAAAATACTATTCCATATTTTAATTTTAAAAAAAATATATTGGAATAGTAATTTAGGAGCCCCACAGGACACGATATACACAGCTGCGCACAGGCTATTAATTAGCTGTTATAAATATACACGAATAAAAAACAAAATAAAGAAAAAATACAACAGCTAAATAATAGAGAAATACATTATAAACAGGTGCCATATAAACCATGTGATTATAAAGAAACAGTAAATGTGTTAAGCAAAAATTCACACATGCACAGATAATAGATAAAATTCAATATTATTATTATATCGTGGTCAAAATTACGAACACTAGTCAAACACGGTCATAATATTTAAAAAAAAAACATGTATAAACTTTTTGGTGTCAAAAATAAAAAATAAAATTCAAACATTTCACAGCGTGATGTTTTAATTTAAAAAAAAAAACAATATCTTATTTTCTTTTCTTATCAAAATTAAAGAGTCACCTTACAAAGTATAAATGTATTAACTAAATTAACAATTCTATTAATTAAATTCGTAAGGATAATCTCATTTTATAATGATTCACAAATTATGTATGTATATTAAATGAAACTTATTTTAAAAACTTAACAGTTACGCTACAGATAAAAAATAATAATTAAGTACTCTGTAAAATATGCATATTAAAAAAAAAACATAACTAAATCGTCTCTTCCATCTAAAACTACAGTAAAATGGTAACAGAAATGGCACCACTACGATATAATTTATTTACAAAAAAAAATACGTAACGCTTTCACAAAAACATTTCAAATTCGAAACGACAACCAATAAATACATAAAACCTTTTTGGTTATTTTATTTTGTGAAAACTTGTTTTTTTTTTTTAATACTTAAAGATTGGCCGAGAGCGAAATCAGCTCTTAAGGAACACTATATTGACAAAACCCTGTATTTATTTTACATATATTTTTTCTACATTTTTTGAGCAACTTTCTTTTTTAAGTAAATCATATATAACAACAGGGTACATATAAAATAAATTAAAACTATATTAAATTAAAGCTGATATGGTAATGTGTTCAGAATTAAGTTTTTTTTTTAAATGGAAAATACATAAAAGTACATGAAATAATTTTATAATTAAAATATTTATACATTTTCATAACTTAATTACCTTAGTGAAAGTCTATAAAGAATATATTTATTAAAATATTTTGAAATGAGATTTTATTTTACAGATAAACTTAAATTGAATATTTTAATTGTATGTATCAACCCACAATACGCCTATATTATAATATATAATACAAATTACAAAAATGTATGATTTAGTCATGTTATTATTTATTTGTTAAATAATTAATAAATACGTATATAATCTTTATAGTTTCACATACACATAGAATTTGAAAACGACAGTAATACATAACATATTATTAGAAAAAATAAATGGTTGTATGTAAAGTCGGTTTACGGACGATAGTTTAACGTGACAACGTCATAACAAAACATTGATGAAATGACTGCATACTTCGCATAGGCCAATCGAGTGAAAGAGAGATAGATGCGGCGCAAGCGTACAATCAGCGTAACGGGACAATGAGTCATCCTTTTTCGTGCATGCAGCCAGCGTTCATCGATTTATTAGACGTTGTCACGTCAAAAATAAAAGATTAAGATTTAAAGATATACATGAAAATATTTACATAGTAGTGTAGGGTTTGAATGCCAAAACATTATATCAGTTACTTTTAAGGAGAGATCAAAATTAAAAAAAAGCTATTAAAGTTATGACTTTTTGAAACTACAATTTTATTTATATATTTTATTAACGTCTTTATTAGTAATTACTATATTAAATATGTATATATCCTTGTATTGAAAGACATATTAAAGCTTGTATATATATCATACATAAATACTGGCAAACGTACACTAGAGTGTGGGTCGATTGAAGACGTTATGATTATTAATAATTATATTTTTTTATATAAACAAAAAAAGTTAAATAAAAAATAAAGTATTTCTTCTTGTGATTTTGTTAAACACTTTAAAAAAATATATTTCAAAAACTTAACAAATATATTAAAGGCGAAGCTAGGTTATACGATTTTTTTTTATATGTAAAATTATGAACATTAAAAAAAGACTGTTATCATAAAAATGTGTGTCACGAGTGTGTCTGTTGCTTTATAAAGCGCGATAGTTCATGTATGTGATTGATTTGATTTTACTTTATTATATAGAAAAAACGGCTAGGTTTAGCAGGTGATTAGTTAAACAATTGCTGTCTTCTTCTTTCAAATATTAAATCAATGATGAAAGAGAGAGATATATTATATCAGTGTTTAACAAAACACCCGCTAGACAACGTTTGTCTAATTTTATCTTTAACACTTATATAATATGTGGATTTAACACTTATATAATATGTGGATTGACTGCCTCGTTGGTCTAGTGGCTTGATATAAGGCCGCAGACTCGGCGGTCCTGGGTTCAATTCCCAGGTCGGGCCAATAAATAGTTATTGGGGTTTTCTGTCAGAAAGTTCTCAGTAACAGCCCGGAGTCTGGAAGTTGGAAGTGTGTACACTCCCGTGCCTCGGAAAGCACGTTAAGCCGTTGGTCCTGCGCCTGAACTCTTTCCTGTCGTGTCGGATTGCCGTCCCATCGGATTATGAGAGCTAAGGAAAAGAGAGTGCACCTGTGTTTGCGCACACACTTGTGCACTATAATATCTCCTGCGCAGTTGGCTAATCTCTCTTGAGATTGGCCGCCGTGACCGAAATCGGTCTGGAGGACCTTATTATTATTATAATATGTGGATATATAACAATGATATAGTCATAATGATTACTTCACAAAGTTTAACAATTTGTAGAATACATTGTATATGTTTATATAGTATATCTATATTTATATATATATGAATAAAGCCAAACATTATAAAAAAAATATTTTGTCGTATATTGAAAATTTAGTGCTAATTCGTATTTAAGACATGTAAAATCTTAAACATTCCGACTACAGATTAAATATACCACTCAACGAACGCGTTTTAACGGATTTATATATATTAAAAAAAATAATGCTTTAAGCTATAACATTGGAATGTCAAATAGAAATAAGGAAATATCAAAAAAGTTTCAATCATCCGTCGAAAATTTTCAGTCTGTGCGATTGAAGACATCTTGTTTGGCAAAGCGATTATTGCGTTTCTTTAAATTCTGAATTGGTGAGAATATATAACACAAATTGTTATACAGCACATAGCCCTAAGTACGTGTGGTTTTTTTTTAAATTATTATGAAACTAATTTATATTATGATAAAATACAATTGGGCACATTTTTAGTAACTCTGTAAGACTCGTTAAGTATTTTGACACTAACGGCTGAATACTGAAACGTCCCTCAAATCAAACACTTAGTTAAACGCTACTTAACATTGAAAAGCTCCTAAATTACTATGCGAAATTATATATTAACGGCGTCTCAAATAATTAAGTTGAACTTAATATTTGAATGACGTTTCAGTATTCGGCCGTAAGAGTACTTTATTTAAGTTTCAACTATAAAATATATATAAATGTTTACAATAATAACAACCTATAAAAGTACTACTTGGTACTTGGATTACCTACAGGCTACAACCATAAATATATAATTACAGCATATACCATCACTACTGTCTCTGTGATTAAGCAATTTCCTTAACATACTAATTAAGTACATTAATAACTAAGTACTACTCGCCGAAAATATTAAAAACGACCTATCAAATATGTTTGTCATTTCTTAACTTTAATTTATATATATATATGTATAAATGTTGTAGCAACTGTGTTATAATCTCACGCCTACTTTCGAAACACCTAGCAATTATATGACCGTTGCTTTATACGATATCAATTTGTAATCGCTTTGCATAACGTAGATGTGACACAGGCCTAGGAATATATAGATATATATATCTACTTACCATTTTATATATAAACTAACCAATGTATATATGTATATTTATATTAAATATTTTGTAACAAAGCAGTCAAGTTTAGGAGCAACTATACTTAATAAATTTTTAATCGACTTAGTCGTAATCAAGGTTTTTTGCTAATGCAATTTACCCTGTTTATATATTTATTTATATTATACAATTTATAACTAGGACTAACTAGGACTGCAATTGATTTAACAAATTGATTTATCGAAGCTTCTAGACTCGTATCGAGTCTTATGACGTCACTGCAAAATGGCGGCGACAGCCATGTTGCATTCTTTTTTTATCTATATAGGGTTACTTGTAAAACACCAACAACCTTGCAGGACTAGACAACTAACATCACAAGGAATAACTTTTGGACATAACTCATTTAAAGGTCTATGTTTCATTCATAAACGAAAGGACATCGCGACGCCCGCGCGCGCTAAATCTTTGCGATGCGCGTATATTTATAAACGTTCAAGCGAGGCAATAAAATTAATACTTATTTTTGTATGAAAATAAAATCTAACAAATTATCAAAAGCCGTAGAACAAAATATTGTTGCTTATAGTGTCAGCTATCTAGTCCTGCGAGGTTGCTGGTGTTTTACAAATAACCGTGTTTATATAAAAAATATAATGCAACATGGCTGCCGTACATAAATTCATAAATTTAAAGCATCGTTTTTTAACCGAATGGTCGCAAATATGAATCAAGATGATCGTTATAAAGATATATACTTTTATAAAGAACTAAAAATTATTATAAATAAGAATCAGTTGTCATTCATGTAATATTAAATCTAAAATTATTCTAATAAGGTTACATTTAAAACGATTTTATGATTTGTAATCAGCTTGATAGAGCTTTAAAGCTAACTTCGTCCAGTGATCGAAATATCGACCATAATCATTATTTTTAATTTGAATTCGAACTTATATATTTTTTCTAATCTTCAATTTCTTTTAATGACAACACTGAAGATGAATAGAAAAAAAAAAACAGAAAATCGGTTGACAAACAGAAAAGACAAAAATGAAATGAATTTGTTTTGTCTTATTTCAAGATAGTGGGGGGGGGACGCGTCTCTGTAAAGTTTGAGAAGGGATGATTTTTAAGTATTCACTTGTTAAATTAAATGCAGTATCATACAATAAGCACCTATAACTTTGTATAGTATAAAATTTGTACATTTAGAATGATAAATTATTTAAAGATTAAAAATTGTAAATATTAATTATATGAAATATAGTATGTACTATGTTAAATAGATCTTTTATAAAATATATACATTTAAGTTTAAATAGAGATATCTATTTGATAATTACAAATCAAAAATATTTTGAATTTACTTCTTATTCTATAAATAACTTTGCTATTGGCTACGACAATTGTTTTTTAATAAAATATAAAAGTTCGTAACAAAAATAAAAAAAATATCTCAGAAGAAATTTTTTTAGAAAAAAAGTGTATGATTAAACTTTCTCTGTAAGTTTTAAAGAAAAAAAAATTAAGATTTAAATATAGATGTGTAAATATTTTAGTAAATAAATATAGTAAACAGTTCTCGTAGCCCTTAAAAGTAATTGTTATAACAGTGATTCACTCGGGCGGCGGCGGCGGCACGGGCGGCGGCGGCATGGCGGGCAGCGGCGGCTGCGCGCGCGGCGGCGGGAACATGGCGCCGTAGAAGTAGCCGTCCATGCGCATGCCGTAGTACAGCGGCGGGGGCGGCCGCACCATGTAGTACGGCAGCGGGGGCCTGTAAGGGGGCGGGACGGGCCAGGTGCCTACCTTGTTCGGATGGGGGGCCTCGGGCCGCGGCAGCTTGTGCGGGGGGCCCGCGTGGTCGCCCGCCGGCCGCTTGCGCGACGTCTCGAGCACCTCCTTCGATATCTTGATCTTGAGGCCGGCGTTCTGCGGCGGCGGCGGCGGGACGGCGAGCCTCTCCTTGGGGATCTTTATCTTGAGCCCGGGGCTCGTCGACAGCTTGTCCCTCGGTATCGTTATCCGGAGGGTGGTTCCGTCCGTCTCCGGCGCGGGGGGGAGAGGCTCCGCCTTCTTCTCCTTCTCCTTGTCCTTCTTGTGTTTCTTTCTCTCCTCTTTCGATTTGTCGCGATCCTTGTGTTTGTGTTTGTCTTTCTTCTTCTTCTCTTTCTTGTGTTTGTGGTCCGACTCCTCAGTCGGCTGAGGGGTCGGCTGAGGCTGGGGTTGAGGGACGGGAGGAGGCTCCATTTGAGGTGGTGGAGCCGGTGGGGGTGCGGGCGTCTCTATCACCGGTTCCTTTTTAACCTCCACGGGCGATTTTTTCTCCGTTGGAACGGTAATGGGAACCGGCTTGGCTAAGCTCTCTTTGAGGAGATTCGATACAAGGGTGGGGTCGGTTTCGATACCGTTCAGAGACCTCGAGTCGGGCTTCCTCTCGGGCTGTCTCGTTTTGATAGCGTTGCCGCGTTGAGAGTCTCTGATGACGTTTTCGTATCCGGGCGTTTCGTCAATTTTTTTAACTACAGGTACTAATTCGGGTTCCGAGTTTGAGGGCAGTCTCTGTCGAGATTTGATTTCTTTGTTAGGGGGTGACGAGAAGGGGGATAGAATGGCGGGGGGTTGCATGTCTCGAACGACGGCCGTTGGGTCTGGACGTTTTTTATGTGGACTCGCGGAATGAGGTTTCTGTTCCTGTGCTACGTTCGGAGGGGGTTGTGGTAAACTGGGAACCGGTCTAGGTTCCGGCCTAGGCCTCTGTTGCGGGTTCGAGGGGGGTCGCCTGGGTGCAGACGCCGCGACAGCTGGAGTTGTATTCTCGGGTGAGAATAGAGACGGTGGACGGGTACGTTGGGGGACTTCCGGCTGATGGGGAACCGCCGGCTGACTCGTTGAAGTCGAAGGTACGGGAAGTTGTCTGTGCCGGTGATCGTGAGGCGGTTTGTGATGGGGTGGCTTGTGTGGCCAAGGATGATGAGGTTTGTGGTGTTGGCTGGAGGAGGGTCGATGGTGTGGTGGTGGTGGGTTCGGCCTTGGATTCGGTTGCGGGGGAGCCCCCGGCCTTTGGAGAGCTTGCTGTCGCCGCTCCCTCTCCTCCCGCCTCTCTCTCTCTTCCCTCTCCCGCTTCTCTCTGTATAGATTGTAATCTATTTTCTGTGGTTGCGTGGGGTTCGGTGGCGCGGTCGCCGGCACGTAACCTCCCTGTCCCGGTGGTTGTTGACGACGCCTTTCGCGTTCGTATTCTGTTCAAAGACATCATTATTTTATTAATTATAATATATAATATACAAAAACTTTCATATAAAAATATTATATAATAATTAAGTATAATTCCACATTTATATAACATTACCTTTATCAAATGACTTGTCGATTTCATCGCTGTTGACGAGCGAGTGTTTCTTGTCGAAGGGCGAGTTCGCTACCGCTGAACCGGGCGGATGTGCTCCCGGGGAACCTCCACCTTGAAAATATATTACATTTAACATAAAATAATATAATAGAAGATGTAGATTCTACAAGAATCTGGGTAGGTACCACCCACTCATCAGATATTCTACCGCAAAACAACAGTACTCGGTACTGTTGTGCTCCGGTTTGAAGGGTGAGTGAGCCATTGTAATTACAGGCACAAGGGACATCACATCTTAGTTCCCAAGGTTGGTGGCGCATTGGCGACGTAAGCGTTGGTTAACATTTCTTACAATGCCATTGTCTATGGGCGTCGGTGACCACTTACCATCAGGTAGCCCATATGCTCGTCTGCCTTACTATGAAATAAAAAAAATGAAAAAAGAATTGATGATTGCTGTAGTAGATTTTTTCTTAACTTTAACAATAAAATAATCAACGAATATTACACAAACTCTACGCTTTTTTATTATCAATATGTTATTATGATATTGTGTAATATGTATAAAATCTTATCTTTTCATGACTAATGTATAGCACATAATAGATACATATGAATAAAGCCTAAGCCGTGATCAATTGTATTGTATTATATTGAGGATTAATACAAGTGTGATAGCATTGCTGACATCGCAAGATTTATAATAATGTTAATTTTCAGCATACATAATATTTTAAATCAAAGAAACAATATCCAAAAGCTGAATATTACATATATTTGTACTTGTAATTTTTAACAGACTTCAAAAAAGGAGGAGGCTGTATTTTTTTTTACCTCATAACTTTTTTCCTAACTTTTAGAGTTATTCTGATCTAAGTAATAGACAATATTAGCTGAATGAGATCTCTTATTGAGATGAGTCTGTCTTCATACACTCTTAATATATTGTATAGTTAAGATTATTCTCATTTTTTGTTTTTAATACTCACTGTTGGACATTGTCATCATTTTCCTCTTCAACCTCGATGGGCACTTGTCGAATATGTGAAGGAACTCGGCCGTCAGCCGTTCCAGCAGCTCCGTCGTGACGCTCCGGTCCACGTACGAGAACCAGTGACGGCCTTCGTGCGACTGCGGTATCTGGAATAAACGACCTTATTTATCAAGCTGTAGAGTTCAAAGTGTAATGTTAAATAATAATGTATATTATTGAATTTAATTTAATAATGAGAATTTAAAACCATTAACGTCTATTAATACCTTTGAAAACAGGCAAACTTAAAATTTACAGCACCATTGTCTATGGGTGGGTGGTGGCCGCCAATGTCTATGGGTTACCTGTCCGCTTATACATTTTATTTTAATCTCCAATGGATCACTCTAATGGATCTCCAACAAGAAGTATTCCTTGTATGACATGCTTAAATAAATATTTGATGTGAAAACAACTCACCGCCCAATTACTCCACTTCGACGCCAGGTGTATGCAGAAGCAAGCGACCACCGTCGGTCGGTACTGGAGGCACATCGTCGTCAGATGTAGACTGTTTGACGCCATAAAATATGATGTTTGAGCCAAATCCTTGGGCGCTGTAAATATATAAATATTAAATTCGTTTTTATAAATCGGTAAGATTCGATTAAGGAATTCTATTATTTCAAACGAGAACACTTTAAAATTGCTTAAAAGTTGTATAAAACCTTAGAATAAAATTATGAAAATAAAGAATAAAACCTTCCAATTATATCATTACTACGATTCACTACAACAAAAAAAATAAAAAAAACTTCGATCAATAATGTACTAGATTACCGGTAAGCGCTTCAAAAACGGCCCGAAAAGTAAGAACACAATGAAGTTTGTGAGGTTATTTAAAATTAGTATGGTCCAAACAACTTATTGCTAAGGAAATAAGGTTGAATATGAAACAACCGTTATTGTACATTTCCTATACCTTTCTGTCATTCATGGCGTAAAATCGTAAGTGAATGTCAATACAATCTAAACCACACTTTATTGCTCGGGAACAAGGCATAGTTTAGGTTGAAATTATTAAACATTAACATCGTTTTCTTCATTTTATGATCGGTGCCACATTTAAGTATTGTTTTTGTTCGTGACGCGTTATCTAGTAGTATTGTTGATCGAAGAACAAAAAATAAAGACTTCATCACACACATGACATTTCTTGCTTTATCGTGAGACGAAAGTCATAGAACCTAAAATCATATCGTTTATGGGGTGTACGGAGTAAAAATTAAAAACGGGAAGGACACACATATATTGACAATCAAACATACCTTATGAGTTCGTAAATAGAGACATACTTGGCCACTTGGTACGCGCTATAGCACGCAGGCACGGCTTCGTCAACGCAGTTACTGAGGACGGTCCGGACTAATTGATTTGATTTTTATTTTTTACGATACTCAAAAAAATATTAATAGAAATAGGTTATATATATATATATATATATTGTAACCTATTTCAAAATTAGTACAGATAAACAAACCTTACATTTTCATATGCTATGCGATTCACTAATATATCTGTTATATTACGCACTGCGAAACAGTTCTGAATAAATATATATCTTTATTATACAAGACTATTACTACATCTCAAATAATTAAATTCCACTTAATATTTGAATAACGTTTCAGTATTCGTTCATAAATCTACTTATACTTGGTGGAAAGGGTTCGTTGAAGTCAATTTGAGTACGCCCCCCCCCACTTATCACATATTCTTCCCCCAAACAAGAGTACTCCAATTTTCCGATAGTAAATTCACCAATAGAAACAAAACGCCATTTTTTTTTCAAATATCCCATACCATATCACCATAGACCACTTTAGATCTCGACCGATGACGTCATATCATTTCAAGGTCTAAGTTGTTTATTCGTCATTACTCCTACAATTTCCTGATATCTTGTATATAATTATATTTAACTGAATACAACACCCGGAATCACCTTGAATTACTACAACTTCTAGCAATCTAATGAAAATTATATATTTTATATCAAATCATGACTTATAAAATAACAACTAATATTATATTATCGTGTTGTAATGTGTATCTTTGTATCTTTCAATCAGTAGTATCTCATCAATTGTTATAAGTACGATTACTTCTCGGGTACTTTGATTTCATTAAAATTAATTATTATACTGTCACTGTAACACCTCCATGTTTAAAATATTTTTTCAATCTTAGCCCTATTAATAAATTTAAATCTCAAGTAAAAAAAAAAAAGATGAATAAGGCACTTTACACATGATATATACAAAGTTAATGAGAAACTTGGGAGTTAATATTTGTCGATTTCCAAGCAGGAATATACATACATAAATTTAATTTACTCTAGTAGTCGAAGTTTCTAGTCGATTCATCCCCGTATAATCTACATTCCGGCGGTAGTTTTACATTTAATTCAATACTGTAACATGACGATTCAAAATCCTACTTGAATAAATAATTTTGTGCATAATATAGCAGAGCTGTTAGCAAACAGCGTGGTATATGTAAATATAAATGTTTGTTTATCTCTAGTCATTCTTCTTCTTCAGTCATTGGAATAGGCTAACTCAGACGTGTGTTGCCAGGAACGCTTGTAACAGCAATAGTACTCATTTTCAACTCCATCGTATAAACGATACACTGTACGCATAGATTACGAACAAACACTTATTTTAATATAAAAAAATACTTTTTTTTTTAAATTGGAAACCATTCTATTCTTTAAAAAAAATTAACTAATTTCAATCGTCGCCAATGAAAATCAAACATAGACAAAACCGTTTAGAATTCAAATCAAGAACGTTCCGGGCCGTCCCCGCCCACCACCCGCGTCGTAAAATCGACTCGACCGTGCCGCGTTAACATGCTCGGATTTCTCAGTCGCGCACGAGCTGCCGTGCAACATGGCCGTAACGCGTCTCACCTTTTACAAGGTGGCAGGTGCGCACCACGTGTGTGTGCGGGTGGTCGATCGCTACATCGAAACCTAATGTCTGTAGCAGGACATTCTCGTTGAAAACCAAGTCCTGCGCCTGGAATAGACGTTCATTTTACGTTTTCATTCAAATTAAAAATATTTATAATATGATCTAATATAAAAATGTATAAGCATTACAAATAATAAAACTAACAAATTAAAATATCGCACCTAAAATAATAATATTTTTAATAATTGACAAGGCAATAAAATTTCAGAACTTGAAAACATAAAACCTATTCACCAATAACATTTTTTACTTTTAATTTAAACAAAAAAAAAAGTTGCAAAGGAGCTACTACACATTGAAAAAATTACAAACAAGCATATTTAGAAGTACATAAATATGAAATCATACCAGTTATGACACCATTTAAATATACATATTAAATATATATTCTAGAATTATCTAATCTTTATTAAACATATAATATTATATATGACTATCTGCGACAGATATAAAAGTTGACGTCCATACATCACACCACCCATTCATACAACGCAATAAATATGTTATTTCAGTATTATCATACAGATAATCCTTTGTTATGTATGTATGTATATAATAAAATAACAATATATAATAATGTAATAGAAATTAATGCCATTAAATGATGTTGAATGAAAATAATAAGATGAGGTCTCACCTGTTCCTGATATTGTTCAGAGGTGAGGGCGTTCACTCCCTCACCTCTGTGGAGACAGACATGTGCTACCTTAATTACATATTCTAACTTTCGGGGTTGCTCCTCGACCTGAAATTAAAAAGTTCAAAATAAAAATTTAAAAAAAAATTAATTTAAATCTCAGTATAATATGCTCAGGTAAGTAAATTTCTTCTATTATGTTTGATGAATTCATTAAATTAAGCATATGAAAAGCCATATGGTAAGCACCATATAGTCGGGTCCAGATCTGGGCCTGATAGCCCCGCTAGCTTAAACAAAATTATTATAATATGACACATGATTCAATCCAACATAAGACGCTAAGGTCTATTATAGTGACATTATAAAGACCTACGTCAAACTTCATTTTATATAAAAAAAATAGGGCTTCTCACCTTTGCGGCGAGGAACAGTGCCGCAGCGGCTATAGCGTTCCTGTGAAACTGTGTGAAGGAGTGGAACGCGTAGAACCGGTGCATGTAAACTATTGCTGTATTGATACATAGCTGAGAACTGTGGTGCCGCTAAGGTTATAATTGATGTAAATATAGAAATACACATAAAAAACATATTTTATTGTTCGAACTGTTGACTATACTCAGACTTTTGACTGGAGATTATAGTGAGGCACTGTCTACTCAAATTATAAAATAATAACATTAAATTGCTCACATCTTTTTTTTTTTATTGTATAGGAAGGCGGACGAGCATATGGGCCACCTGATGGTAAGTGGTCACCAACGCCCATAGACAATGGCATTGTAAGAAATGTTAACCATCGCTTACATCGCCAATGCGCCACCAACCTTGGGAACTAAGATGTTATGTCCCTTGTGCCTGTAATTACACTGGCTCACTCACCCTTCAAACCGGAACATAGCAATACAAAGTACTGCTGTTTTGCGGCAGAATATCTGATGAGTGGGTGGTACCTACCCAGACGAGCTTGCACAAAGCTCTACCACCAAGTAAATTATTAGAAAAAGTATTTAATGAGTGTAATATACACTTTCTGTTGTTTATTTTATTTGTTGATCGATTATTATATATTCTAGTGCATATCTTTTTAACATTTACCACAACTAGACGTCCAATAAGATTGCCACACGGGATGATTTAATTATTTTTCGCCTATTTGATATATTGAAGATTAAATCTTAAACCCCAGATGATGCAATAACAGTTTAAGAAATTGAATATTAATAGAAGAGCTTGACATCAGAGTGAGATAGAAGATATAAATTACGTTCTTATTGAAAATTCTATGAATTTACGGTAAAAATTATATTTTCATTAATTAATATGTTAGAGGTAGGGGTCAGTGTTAGGTTAACTTAACCCCCCCCCCCCTCGCGTAATAAAGAACAAAAACATGTCATACATACATATAGTATGTTTAATGTTCATTACATTTTAACTGTTGAAGTACTACTGAATAAAAAAAATTATGAACTACTATATTTATATGCAATAAGATATGCATAGGAGACATTCTTATATATATTAGAATATTATTAATATACCTAATTACTTAATACTTGCTCCCCACCCTTCTGCGAGCAAACTACGCGAGCGAAATCTACTATATTATTTCATACCCAGTTTCAGTTCAGTTTAATTTCAACAAAAAATCACTTTTACTCGGAATACATTTTGAATCGACCAATGAAATTGCTTCGCCATACACGAAACATACGACGTACATTTCGAAAATCGCATGCGGTCTAAATTAGTTTTCTATCGACCAATAAAAACGCTTCCCCCATTTACGCGGCTCACGACGTACGTTTTGAAAATCGTATATCCGTTTCGTATCGACCAATAGGAACCATCCACACCAGGATACGTCTCCTATCTACCAATGAAACAAAATCTCATCAAGTATACTTCGTATACCTATATTATAAGACAACAGGCGCAAAATCCGTACCCAACTCGCTACTTTCACTTTTGATATAAACGTACACTTTGAAGATCGCGGTCTCATTACCGTACAAAAAAAAGGACTATAAAACGGTTTAGTGAGAAGTAAAAAATTACACTACGTGTCATATATGGCACGATGCACGTAGTGAACACTTTTTTATTATCAATCAATTAACAACAAGACTTAATTGTATATAAGAAGAAAAAACTAATTTTTGTGTTAAAATCAATATTATTTCATTAAGAAATTCGCCATGTGAAAAACATGGCGAATTTCATTGTCATTCATTGTCATTAACCTTATGAATACAGACCAATACAAACTCCGGCGAAGAAATATTATCCCTTCAATATACAACAAGAACTAGTTGCAAACAAAAAATAAAACACAGAAGTCGATTGAAATTGTAATTTACAAACTTTGGTAGAATATGCAGGCATATCGAACAACTACAGTTTACACTCAATCAAATTAACAGAAAGATAAGGCACGGACAACACGTTTATGGAGATTTTGATTTGAATTGTCACCGCGACGAAGTTTGTTATAAAGTAATACCCTGTGAATGTCCCACAACTGGACTAAGGCCTCAAAAGAGGATTTTTGGAGCTTATTCCACCAAGCTCCTCCAATGCAGGTTGGTGGAATACACACGTGACAGGATTTCAGTGAAATTTGACACATGCAGGTTTCCTCACGATGTTTTCCTTACACTCAAGCACGAGATGAATTATAATCCCAAATTAAGCATATGAAATTCAGTGGTACTTGCCCGGGTTTAAAACCACGATCATCGGTTAAGATTCACGCGTTCTTACCACTAGGCCACCCTGGCTATACATATATTGATTCGGATACATTATACTGAAATAACCTACAAAATACGAAAGTAGCATGGTGGTTATTCTTTTCTCCGATTTCAAAGTAAAATCCGAACAAAGCTCGCTCTATAACACGCTGAGCGACATCTCTGAGGTCTAGTTATGTTTCGCAGTTTGAACCTACAACTTTGTCTTACGTTTGGAGAACTATCTGTCCGTTAGTGAACTTTTACTGACTTAGTTTTGAGAACGAATAAAAATAATTATAGTTTTGAATAGGCGTATAATTATCACGAATGCTATGTACAGTTTTATACACACAAAAATAAACTACAATAGCTAAGCACACATGAGTCACATTGAACTCGATATTACCACCAAAGTATGACTCAATTAAACAGTTATGTACAATTATTTTAGGCTTCTATGTAACTGTAAATGAAAAATATGTTTTGTTTTTATATTCGTCAGTTTAGTCACGAACATTAACTTTACTTTTTTTTATCATCATCATCTCAACTTATATCCACCCACTACTGAATCTATTATAAACCGAGATGGCTCGGTGGCTACAACGCGTGAATCTTAACCGATGATCATGAGTTCAAACCCATGCAGGCGCCACTAAATTTTCAAGTGCTTAATTTGTGTTCATAATTCATCTCGTGCTTGGCGGTGAAGGAAAACATCGTCAGGAAACCTGGATTTGTCAAATTTCATTCAAATTCTGCCACATTTGTATTCCACCAACCCGCATTGGAGCAGTGTGGTGGAATAAGATCCAAAACCTTCTCCCCAAAAAAGGAGAAGAGGCCTTAGCTCAGCAGTGGGACATTCACATGCTGTTACTTTACTTTACTGATTCTATGAGAAATCACACGAGATTTTTTTTAAAGAATCATTTATTGATACCCCATTTTATGATTTGATGTTATTTACGCGTAGGATACCTGTGTTAAAATAGAGATGACTTCCTCGTTATTACAGAAAAGCTTTACTATGTTTTATGAATTAAATAAATCAAATAAAACTGATTATAATAACAAACTACACCCTATTTCAATTATTAAAAAATGAGTAAAGATAAAACAATCCTTAGATTTAAATATCCATGCGATTTGCTAATAGTTTAACTGTATTTTGCACTACGAACAGTTCTTGATGTATAATATAACACTATTCCAATTAACTAGTTATAACTTCCCAAGCTCTTAATATAATTTCACGGAAACCAAATAACGCAATTTTCTCTTAAATATCATAGATTATTCAAGATTATGAATATTATTATGGTCATGTCATTGTCGCATATGTCTGTCTGTGTTACGAGCTGTCTACTGTTTAAAGTTATCTGATAATAAATTAGGTACGATTAACTCATTTTACTCATATTTATTTTTCTTCAATAAACGATTGTTAGAAAGAAAACATAAGAATTATAGACAAATATTAGATAATATTCATGTAATTAGGTAACATAGACAAAAACTGCCCAGTGAAAAAGTGTAGAAAGTCTAGTATAGTTTTAGTATTTCCTACATACAGATAGACAGAGAACTGTTACTGAGCTTCTACAATCTAAATGACCGACAATGAAGTTTGTGAAGCCTTAAACACATCTTGAGGATAAATTTTCTTTGACAAATTAATAAAAGATTAATAACTAAATTTAATATAATTTATTAATTGAATATTATTTATAATATATAAAATACTATTGTTATTATTTATTTTCTTGTATATATAATCCTTGTTTGGGCAAAATAAATGATTTTATTATTATTATTATCATAATAAAAGAAAAAGTAATTACTTGGATTTTAAGGAGTTTTATTGCAAGTTCACTAATTACTTCAATGAGTACATGTACAAAATTTATATATAAGCAAATCAATTATCTATACCTTATTATTAATAGGTAATTAATTAAATACTTAAAAAGTGAATGATAATTTTATTGCATTGTACATACTAAATAATATGAAAAACAAGCAATATTTATGAGGAAAATATAGATTAAATCAAATACCTAATTGTATAAGCGGCTTATCAGTCGAGTCATGTTTTACATATAACAATAATAATGACTAGTCAAAACAATTGCATTTATGTGTATTTGTACTTATTTGTTTGTAGGTTTCAAATTACATGAATAATATATAAAATAGTTGTACATCAATACTAATATATAAAGCTGAAGAGTTTGTTTGTTTGATCCGGCTAATCTCAGGAACCACTGGTTCGAATTTAACAATTATTTTTGTGTTGTATAGTCCTTGTATCGCGGATGGTTCTAGGCTGATTTTTATTAATTATATTTATATTAATTATATGCGGGTGAAACCGCGGGGCACAGCTAGTAAGGATATATTTGTATAAAACTCGTAATTATGTAAGCTACTGTAAGTCTATAACAAACATTATTGTTTTCAATAAAAAAAAATGGCTTTGCACACCAAATAACATACGATATTTTGAAGCGAAATAAAAATATAATTATTTTGATTAAGAAAATAATGTATAATTTTGTAATTTAAAATAATATACAAATAAAACAAATATATTTTAGATGTCAAAGTTTTTGTAATGACTAAGAGAAAGTAACCTTGTTCTCAATCAATTGTTATCAAAACAGGTGTTTGAAATACATAAAAGAATTGGGTTATGTTCTATTTGATATGACATTGGGTGTGAGTTTATATATCTATAATAATATATAAAGCCAAAGAGTTTGTTTGTTTGATCCGGCTTATCTCAGGAACTACTGATTCGAATTTGAAAATTCATTTTGTGTTGTATAGTCCTTTTATCGAGGAAGGCTATAGGCCTATTAATTATACGCGAGTGAAACCGCGGGTCACAGCTAGTAATTTTATATAATTTTGGAAATGGAAAGATTTGTCTGTGCAAAGGGATAATTAGCAAGTTCATACAAGGCACACCTTGGGAGTTAAGGGGTAAACCTCGTCTTTCTTGATTATATTGAAAACAGTAAATATTAGATAAACAATTAAAACTTTTAAGAAACAAAATTGCTTATATATTTTGTTTCATTTTAGTTTAATGTTTCGAATGGGTGTTTTCAAACGCTGAAGGAAAACATGGTGAAGAAACCTGCATATTGTGTCTAATTACACTGAAATTCTACCACATGTTAATTTCACCAACCAGCATTGGCATTGCAGTGTGGTGGAATAAGCTCCAAAACCTTCTCCTCAAAAGGAGAGTAGGCATTAGCTTAGCAGTGGGACATTCACAGGCTGTTACTGGTTGGATTTAAATTATCAATCTAATTTTCATAAAACTGACAGAGAAAATAATAGTATAGGACTTATTTATAGCATTTAGATGTAAAGCTTCTTTTAAGAGTTGGGATACAAAGGCTCAAGCCGCTAGGATTGAGCTTACAACTTTCACAATACTAGGCTACCTTTATATAAGCTGTAGAAACTTCAATGTACATTTATTTTTCAATTTATATACTATTTCATATAACATTGGAGAATTTACATATTAATTTATACTTTTAAAGTTAAATGACTACTTAATTGTTATTCATTCTGTTACCTAAAGCATTAAGTGTTTCCCTGTTATTGAAGTACCACTATTAAGGTATTAGCAGATAGCCTATTTCAATTACAGTTTTGTCATTACAAATAACTTGAATATATTCAATAGAAGAAGAATATATTCTATAGAAGAGAAGACGAGTTTAGTCATTGAATTGACATATTATTAGTTAAGATCTTAAATAATCTATGGGATTAATAAGATACGGTGTTTTGAATGTTAGAAAAATTGTTAACATAGCTTTAGTAGTATGCGATATTGATGAAAATATTGTTTTATAAGAGAAATTCATTAATCAAGACCTGTTTTGTAGCGAATAATATTGCAGAGCTATTAACAAATCTCATTATCATTTTGTTCATTTTTACTCAATCGATTGATTATGCTATATGTAAATCACATGTTTATGTTTTTAGAGTATACACTGCCGGCGGGCAAAATAATTAATATGAACATTGATTTAGGATTTATATTTTCCTGTACATTTAGTTGTTGGTGAAGCAAGTTTCGTTTAATCAGGTTTTGTTTAACATAATCAACACAATCGTATTTAGAGATGGAATAAATTACATATAGTCAGTTTCTGCAACAGTTAATATATAAATTTTAATATTATGTTTAATCACTGATTTAACTGCTTTAAAGAAATGCAATATCTTTCAATATTTGTTTATATAAAAGTTATTACATAATATAATTTAAATATTTAAACAAAGAACTTTCAATTCAAAAGAAAAAACTATTAAACTTCTATATCCATTCATTTAAAAAAAAAAACCAAAAACTAAATTGGAAATACCTAACTATTTAATTATTTTTTTGTCTCATGAAGCTGAGTGAATTGACTCACTACAAAAATGAAAGGCGAAAAATAGTGTTGTAGGTCAGTAACGAGATATCATCGACTTTTTAACTTTCGTTATATGTAAACAGGAAAACTCATCAAAAGTGTTCGAGTATTGTAGTGTTTAAAATTCTCAGAATTAAGGTTATCAGTATTGATATCTCTTTCTCACAATTTCCACACTGATGTTAGCTCGAAGTCGAAGTAATAACAGAAATCGACAGCAGGCTATACGTGACTCATAAGCGTCTAGAATGAGTTATTTACTGTAATCGTAATTTCACACAGCTACGGTCGAATATAGTATAATTTACACGTGTAATGAAAGGCTCTGACGTTTCGCGGCGGAATTTGCCGCGCAAATTGTTGGTACCGTAATGAAACCGTTTAAATTTAGAACCAGACAGGTCGATCCCTACGTCAGCGCGCAGGCGTCCTACACAGCTGTCAAAGTGCACTGACCTAAAAAATAGCACGCAACATGCGACCATAACCTAAATAAAACAATATATAACAATGTTTAGCATGAAACATTTTATAGCATGAACGCTTACCTTTAGAAATCGAGACTACTCACGGGATTTCCCAGACATCCGAGCGAAAGTGACCCGCCTGACGCCGTCAACATTTCGATGTTTCGTCATAACGAACCAAATTTAATAAACTCACTTTTACACTTGTTATTAACTACAATTACACTAAATATATAGTATTTTCATAAATAAAACACTTTTGATGCTTTCAATACACGTTTTAGCCACATGACTCGACAAAAACATTGCACTTCACTTTGAAAAGGATACACTTGAAGCCGCTGGCCCATGTCTTGTATGAGATTCGCGGCCTGCTGCCGATAGGCTAGCTCTTTATCCGCATCTAAACCGCATTTTCGGCTTGCTGAACTCTGTAGTTGCTCTTTTGTAAAATACCATTTTTCTTGTCCTCCAGCCATTGAATGGATATTCCAATGACTGCCCACGAAGAAGCACGACGGAGAGCTGTGCTCCGTCTATGTGCGTGAGTGGGAAAAGGACAGCGCTATGACAGCGACGAACGGATGCAGACCACGTTAACATTTGAGTGATTTACAAAATATTAAATACCATTTTGAAGTTAACAACACCAAAATTATTCACAAAATGAAAACTAAATTAAAATTAAGTTATTCACAACTATCACTTATATGAAAAGTTATGTAAAAAATTTGATCACTTTTTGTATAACTTCGTAGCTATAATCAAACGGTCGCCATTGTAAATTTTTGGTGGTTTCACAGTGAGGACTCCGGTGACAGAATGATGATCTGCAACAATTCCAGGTACATTTCACATTATCACTATGTTAGATTTTGTAATATAGTTTGTATACTTTCATTTGTGCATATTTTTAGACTGAGTTATTAACTTTTCATGAAAAATAAACGCTATTAAATATACGGACCTAAAGACTCTGTCACACGGTGCAAATGGCCGACCACCACTGTAGGAACAATACACGTCTTTATTAACTTCGTAGAAATTTGTTATTTCTTAATTAAAGCTCTACTAATGACTTGAAAATTAGTTAATTATTTTTTCGTGCCGTTTGGTTTAATTAAAAACATATGAGTATTCTTATTACTTAATTAATAATAAACAAGAAATGATTTTGACAATGTGTTTGCTATTTTTGCTAATGAAATTTTCGCGGCCTATTGCGTAGTTCGTGGTGAATATTCGGAATCTGTGTACGTGGGTTCCTTTTTCCCCGAAAAAAAGGCAAAATCATTGTTTATGTGGTGAAAAATATTTGTTTAAATTTAAGTTTATTTACGAATATAAATAATACACGATTAAACTTAGACGTTATTTGTTTTCCAATTTGTTAGTTTTTAAACAAATAATGTTCCCAATTAAAAAAGAAAACGTTGGCCATCTGCAATCACATAACATTAGAATCTCAGAACGTAAGTACATTTCAATATATTATTTACATTTTAATTGATATTTTTTTAATGAAAAGCAATATGGTCTAATTTTGTATTGCTTAATTACCCTTAAATATTAATAGACAAAATATTACACAACATCAAAATTTGCCTTTGTTGACCGACTTAAAAAAAGGATAGGTTGATGAAGTCAAGCGAAATAACTCTTATAAAAATAATGCAATAATGATTTAACAGTGAAAATATATTTTTTTCAATACAATTTATTGTTTGAGTTGTGGCTTTTTATTTGTTAATTAGAATCACCAAATAATTGTAAATTTAGTAAAAAAATGTCTTCATTTAGTAAAAACAGCAAACAAAAATGGTTTTTTATCTCATTTTTTTATTATATAAATATATAATCTGCTTATTAATTGAATATAGATAAGAACCTGAATGTTTTTTAATTTATTTCTATTTAATTGCATACAATTATGTAGATAGATACACAAATAATAATAATTAATGAATTAAAAAAAAAAAAATTAACATAAAAGACGACCCAGATTAGAATGTGAATCTTAACTGGTGCAATATCAAAGCCTGGCACTGCTGTTTTTTTTTTAAATTTGTGTTCATAATTTATTTCATGCTTGGCGGTAAATAAAAACTGTGAGGGAAACATACATGGGTCGTATAAAAATATATTACATGTGTATCCAGTAATTTATTATTAAATTACCTTATTAAACCATTGTGGTGGTGTAAGCTCCAATCTTTATATGTGGTCTTTTTTTATTTCAGTGAATTCACCGTCTGATGATATGTCGGATTCTAGTAAGGTGATACATTTAGAAAAAGTAAGAATGCTCAGCCGCGGGTCACGTTCGTCTTCCATCAGGATCACCAATGTAAAGTCCATCAAGCCACCAGATCCGGAGCTGGTGAAGAAACAAGAGGAAGAGAGGCTCAGAGCACAGGTGTGTAATTTTCATTTAAACTTAGCATGCTATTATAGGCTAACAAACACAATTGAATTTATTTATTTGTTTGTTAAGTATTCACATCTTAACTGCACAATCAATGATTGTGAAAGTTTGTATACATTGTCAGGGGTACAGAAAAGAAGAGGGCATCTTAAACCTGCCGCCATTTCCTAGCGGTTGAGACTACATATACATATCACTACATATTATATATAAAACAAATTCACACATGGTCCCTGTCTGTCTGTATGAACGCGATAAATTAAAAAACTACTGAACGCATTTACATACGGTTTTCACCAATGGATAAAGTGATTCAACAGGAAGGTTTACGTATAACTCATTAATGTTTTCTGTAAATTTGTTGAAATATTACGATTAATTGTTAGCTTTCATCGAAAACGCTTTGAAATCCCTTTGAATGATAACAAAATAATGTATGATGAAATTGTTTCCCTTTCATAGATCTACAGAAAATTTCGCAATGGCATATTATGTCTATCTTTTAAGGATAGCTTTAATGTTTAAAAGAAGGTTACATTATGTTATAATTGGAAAACTATAAAAAAGGATATGATCTTAATCCTTATCAAATTAAAAACGTTATTTACGTTAAGATTTTCATGTATATTATAATTGCCCTTTACACCACCCAATTTAAATTAATATCTTAGGAGTTATCGTAATTTTAAAACTATCGCGCACTCAATAAATTCAAGCAGTTCCACACCGATCATACTAACGCGTGATGCAACCGCTTGCGCGCCCCCGCGTCCTCCTGTAGCCCACTGTGGCTAAAAGCTTATACCACGACAGATATTTTCTTGAGGAATATTTACTCTGCTACTCGGGCGAAGCCGGGGCGGATCGCTAGTAATTTATATAATAGAGGATTATTTGTAAACACATTGCATTTTACATATAATAGACTGATATGTAAAAGACGAACGGAATTTAATGTGCTTAATTTGTGATTATAATTTATCTTGTGCTTGACGGTGAAGGAAAACATCGGGAGGAAACCTGAATGTATCTAATTTCACTGAAATTGTGCCACATGTGTCTTCCACAGTGGGACATTCACAGGATTCTCAGGACAGGATATGTTATTAAATTTTTATATATATGTATGTATAACATTGCACCAATAAAAGTTTTTATTTAAATATGTCTATGCGAATCCTTTTTGCAGTTGCAGAAGGAAATAGTTTCGCGTTCACGTACATGTGCGCACAGGGCGTACGAATGTACTCTTCCGGTGGTGGGGGGCAGGGTGTACTGCGCTCGACATATTTTGAACGACTCGACCGCGCCATACAAGCAATGCGCTCATGTTGCACCCTCGGGGTCGAGATGCAATTTGCCTGCACCGATAGAAAGGGAGCCGGGGTAATTATTTTATTAATTAAAGTAATATCAACAAAATAAAATATGTATATATGTCAGAGGGAGGAAAGTGGAATAGTCCACATAAAAAGAGATGGGCGTAGGCATACTTACATTGTCGTCGTCCATTGTTGGACATAGGCCTCTGCAACGGCACACCACAAAGGCAAATATACCACATGAGCAAAGGCGAATATACCACGTGTGAATGACATTTATTAATTGATTATGAAATATAATATAAATAAAAAACAAGTTTTGTTATTTATTAGATATAATAGGTAGGAGGCCGAGCATATGGGCCATCTGATGGTAAGTGGTCACCGACGCCCATAGACATTGGCATCGTAAGAGATGATAAGCTTGCACAAAGCCCTACCACAAAGTAAATATTTATTTTATTACTCGCGCTTTAAGATCTCATGATAATGCAATATGATCGAATGCTAGTGTTAAAACTCATTTATGATAGTGCATACACAATAGCAAAGTGTATAATGCGAAGGTAACGTCGCAGGCTGTGCTTCGAGCACGCGCGCGCCGCGCTGCACGCGCGCCACCGCAGCGCCGCGCCGCCGCCGCCCGTCACCACGCCCGAGGCGCTGCTGCTGCAGCTGCAGCACTACGTAAGGTGAGCGAGAAGACAATTACATTATTAGTCAAATCGCTTCATCTTCTATGCCAATTAAACACGGCCTTTCAGATATAAATTCAAAATACAGTTTTCACCATAAGCTACATGCTAATATGTTTAGTGTGTAATAAATATGTGTAGTACCATTGCCATTATAGAAGTAAAAAAAACCGTTGAGCTTGAATTTACATGAAACTAGTTTCTTGAGAATATTTTTTTTTCAATAATATAATCAATTTCAATAAAATATTTAATAGCTAAATACATGGAAACAAGTAGAATGCAATGGAATTAACTGACTGAATAATTAAATGATCTTTCTCACTCTGAATTGTGTGATTATAAATAAAAGTAACTTTACTTTGAACTTAAAACAGACAGGCATACTACAAGGCTACCCGTAAACATGACCTACCTTAAAGCCAGATATCTAACATGTGTATGTATGTGTTTCCAGACCGGAGCGCACGCGCACCACGTCCTGTGCTTCATCAGTGTCAGTGGTTAGTGATCCAGCCGACCAAGACCAAGTGCCCACGCATGCCGTGGATCCATTCAGTGAGTTTTATTTAAAAATTAATAACCGTCCCTCAAGGGTTAGTCATCTCTAATATAATCTAGGATGAATAATATACTACATCTTTTAATCTTTTTATTTTTTTACGTATTAGTATGCGAAATTTGAAATTAATGGCGTTCCAAATAATTAAGTCCCATTTGAATGACGTTTCAGTATTCAGCCATTAACGAAGTAACTTAAAAAATGATATGTTTCGTTTTCAGAGGAGATCGACGCGACAGCAGTGAATGGGAGCGTGTCAGCGTCGATAATGGAGTACGCGAGCGCCAGCGACAGCGACTGCGACAGCGTGACCCTCGGGCCCGGCGGCGACTGTCGGCACCGCGACCACTCCGACAACGAGGAGGCGCCCTGCGAGTCGCAACCGCTGTGGTCAGTGACTGGACCACTGCTCATATTTAATACAGATACAGTGGTGTGTCGAATATCCGAACTGATTGGGGACATGGGTGTTCGGAAATCCGGTATTTTCGGATAATCGGCAAGGCACAGTAGTTCGGATAAGCGGTCGTTCGGTTGACCGACAACATATTTGGTGAAAGAGCTTTGTCGCACCAGATATTTAACGCCAAACAGTAATATTCAGTATTGTTGTGTTCTGGTTGAAGGCCAGCCAGTGTAACTAGAGGCAAATGTCCCTTGGGACAGAACATCTTAGTTCCTAAGGTGAATGGTTGTTATATATTACAGCATCAATGTCTATGCGCGGTGGTGACAACTTGCCATCTGGTTTTCCATTTGCCAGTCCGCCTAACTAATTCATTATAAAAAAAAATTGGCATTGTTCTCCACAGGAAAGCAGGTGTCTTCACCGCTGAGGAAGCAGTTAGTGAAGCTAAGAATGTGCTTCGATCGCTGCAGTCAGCGTATATAAGACAGATGGGAAGGCTAAGGACGTTGTTGCAAACTGCAAGGTTGCAGTATGTGAAGTCTTTAAGAACTGAAAAGGAGCAATATTGTAAGTGAAGTATGCGAATAATAACAAAATAGAAATTGATTTAGAAAATAAATATAGAATATATAAAAATTAATTCAAAGCAAGTAAGTAGTGGTGTAATTATACAAACCTATGTTGTTAAATTACTATTGCTACAGTGTGTAACAAAACCCCGTCTGACCCGTGAGTTGGTTCTATTTATGTAATCATTTTTAATATATTCATGGTGGTAAGCACATGGACACAACTGAGGTCATGACCTCTTGTCCTAGCGCTGTCGACCGCGCCTGTGCTGCCATGTAATTTTCGTCATATAATTTAATTTAATTTAATTCAGGGTAAATTTTGCACTCCCTGAGCTGGCATAAAGTGTTACTATAAACTAAATACACAGCTATATATATATATATTTGACTTTAATATCTCCTGCGCAGTTTGCTAATCTCTCTTGAGATTGGCCGCCGTGGCCGAAATCGGTCTGGAGGACCTTATTTTTTACACAGCTAAAAATTTTAATTGATTGTTAAAGTTCTGTTGTAGTTAGATTATGAGTTAGGTAAACCAAACAAGTGAATTATACCTATTTATAAGTTTTATAAACACTGTCTATTTATATTATATTATTTATAATAACAATCCATACATTTTGTAAAATATCGTATTCCAGGCTCAATTAACGCCCAGGCCCGGAGCGGTCCACTCACAGTCCGGGAGAGGAGACAGCTCCGCAAGCTCAAGGCGTACGCCGGCTACCACAGGAAGCACGGTGTGGACGCAGTGCTGGCTAGGAAGTTACATCACAAACGAGCTAGGGTAACAATGATTTTTTTATACAATACAAGGCCTATATTCACAAACGATGGCATAATATATATAACATAATATACTCACAGTGTGTGCGAACGCATCACAACTTCAATTTATAAAAAATGTTACAGGCATGCTTCAATTAATTTAGATAAAGTACCTTGACAGTTATCATCCCTTAATGTACCAATCGTTCTTTTCCAAACATGAATTAATAGCCACAGCCACAGTTATCAATAGCCTATTCTAATCGAAGGAGTAAAGATAAACAAATCTTAGATTACAAATTTATTACTTTACATATACCATGCGATTTGCTATATTATGAACTACAAATAGTTCTTCATTAATTATATCTTAATATTATTTATAATAAAACACTATTCCACTAAACTAGTAATCCAGTTTAATTTAACTTCCAGATTGTCGATAGTTTAAAATTTAAAACGCGTTTTAATCCATAAAGAATATAATTGTTCTCTACTAATGATATCGCGTCAATTCATCATATCAAAGTTTATAGTACTCTGTTTCTTTAATGATTGAAATAGACTATAGCTGTGATGGAGTTTGAACGGTGAGTTAGTCAGTGTAAATAAAGGCACAATGCAACGTCTCGATTGCATGAATGCGTTTTAAGTTACATATAGTATATTTTCTTTATAATATTAGTAGTTAAGCCAGCTCAGCAACCTGAGCTAAGAAATCATGTGGTTATTTTTTTCGGTATTGATTGTATAAATAATAAAACAAAATACTATTTCAGGCTAACGATATACTGAACAGGCCCATTCCGTCGCAAGGTCGCTGCACTTTCGTCGAGGGTGGCGTTCGCTGCTCCACGCACGCCCTCCCCGCCGCCAAGCACTGCCTCAAACACGTGCTGCACGACAGGCAACAGGTACAGTACTATGAAAATATTTTATCTCCTAGTCTCACTGACCCGTTGTTCCCTTTACTTTAATTTCTCTGAATACTGGTAAGCATGACTGAACTGAATAAGAGTTTAAGAGTCGTTTTATATATGTAAGTTACGATATGTGTTTGATCACACGCAGTGGTGCCTATTGCTTTCGTAAGAAATGCGCAAAAATTCACTAGAATTGTGCTATTTTTGCACAGCACTGAAACACTAAATAAATAAAAATAAACGGAATTATTAATTTACTTAAAATAGTTTTTATTAGGAATATTAAGTTTTGAAAACAAAATTAGATTGTCTTATAGAAATTAAAGATGTTCCGACTAGTCGGCGACTAGTCGGTAAAGCCGACTATCCGGCCGCATTCATAGTCGGCGACTAGTCGGCCACTATTCGGCAAAGACTGCCGACTAATTGGCTTCTTTCATTTTTAGGAATTACATTAAAATGAAAACTTACAATGTTAATAAAGACATTAATCTTTATTTTAGAATCAGTCTTATGCATTTTGAAGTATGAAGCAAACCTTTCCTTTGGTACTCTTTAAAATTACTTGTAAAGAAAAATATTTATGAAATTAGGACGGATAGCTATTGTCCTAACTTCATACGGGTAAAATAAGAATTGTATCCCGTGCATTTTTTTCGTCGTTTTAGCGTGATTTTATAAAGCCTTCCTCCATAAATAGGCTATCCGACACAAAAAGATTTTTCAATTCGAACTATAATTTGTTAGATTAGCCGCATCAAAAAAACAAACTCTTCAGCTTTATATATTAGGAAAGATATACATTTATGAAACTTTATTATTAGTATGTGTTTCAGGAAAATGTTTTATTTGCAATACTGGGCTATGATTTTTGAAACTATCCCCAGCCAGTGAGTTGTAAAACTTAAAAAAACTTTTTTGTTATATGGTTCCCGGAAGGGCACATGACTCTGCTCCACCTGATGGTAAGTGGTAGTAGAGTCAAAACGCGACGACGGCAGTTAGGAAAATGAACTGCACTAGCCGCCACCGCCTTTCCGACCCGCAAAGTGCAATCATTTCACTCGCATCTCAATATCTCTTGATGAAATGTCTCTTGATTTTGGGTCTTCACGAGACTATTGAACAGAAAAACTATCATCTATATTTGATAGCTTTTCTGAAATAAACTGACTTCTGACGTCACTGAAGTTGACGGAATAGGCACTATTGTAGGTAGTTCTACTTGGATTTGCGACTAGGAGGAGTCGTCTGTGGTCGAAAATTTGATCACAGAACCTAACTGAGGA
This sequence comes from Nymphalis c-album, assembly GCA_963151315.1. Taxonomy (NCBI): domain Eukaryota; kingdom Metazoa; phylum Arthropoda; class Insecta; order Lepidoptera; family Nymphalidae; genus Nymphalis; species Nymphalis c-album. The sequence continues at coordinate 4,316,493 of OY720614.1, forward strand.
ATGTTCCGACACTTGCGCAGGCAGCGGTAGCGTCTTTAGCACGAATCAGGCGTAAACGAAGCGCCACGAGAATTGTCGGAAACCCCCGAAACCATGATCGGCTTGGCCGATTAGTCGGCCGACTAGTCGGTCTCTTTACAACCAATTAATCGGTTAGTCGGCTAGTCGGCCAAAGTTATAATCGGCACATCTCTAATAGAAATAGTTTGTACTATTCTTGTCGTACAGTGTTTCTAGCCGTGGTCTCTAGAACCAGAAGGTAACCATAGAAACGCACCATTGCGCATTTAATAAGTAACAGGACAGGTTTGTCAAACCAAGTGCAAATATTAAGATACACTACTGTTAGAAATTTACTGATTTATCAACTTGATGAATTACAGACTCCTGAAAATGCACTAGTTAGAGCTATAGGCGTTGTAATGGAATCTCGCTAGCGTTAAAACATGTTGAAATGCAGTAGGTGTAGTAGTATGGGACGTGCCGCAGGTGCTGTTCAAGGCGTGCGGCGACGCGCGCGGCGGCGCGGCGTGCGGCGAGGCGCTGGCGGCGCTGCCGCTGCCCAGCGCGCGCTGCCGCTACCACGCCGCGCCGCCCCTCTACACCGCCTTCACGCTCAAGGTGCGCTTACTGTACTAGTGTCCCAGACCCGTCCCCGGAGAGATTAGCCGACGACCAGGACATATGTACACGAGTGTGTGCGCAAACCCCACGACTATTCGATGAGCTCGTAACCCGATGAGACGGCGATCCGACACGACCGGAGAGAGTTGAGGCGTAGCGCCGATGGATTTACGTGTGTAACTTTATCGACTTGCCCTGCGATTTGAACCCAGGTCCTCCGGATCTGAGGCCTTACCTGTACCCTCTAGAGTTCTAGACCGACGAGGCTGTACGATATATGCCAATATTGTTATAATAATACACTGTTGGTACACACTAAGAATTGAGAAAATCTACAATTCTCATATACCCACAGTATTTGTCTAGTGCTTTAAATTCTTGCATAACATATTTCAATAGTTACTATTTTTTTACAGAAAGAAGGATTAGACAGCAGTTCGACTTCACACACGAGCTCGGATCTCTCCCACACGGAGGTACACACGCCTGATGACAAACCGACCGTCAAGGAGATTGAACCGCTGCCTGAGATGCAATATGATTGACATTTGGACTTTAATCATAGCATATTAGACGATTACTTGCCTGACTGGTGTAAAAATGAAACCAGCACAAACAAGACAGTCACCGACAAATGAACATTACTTCAAGTGATGAGGAAACAGTGATATTCATCAATATCCGAGTCCATTATAAGAAGAGGCTTCATAAGTAGTGTGTAATATTTACACCTATAGTAATTATATGTCAGCCAAAGAAATTTGTGATCTGAGTTAACAAACGAAGCAAAAGAAACATCGGAATTGATACAATTACAAATAATAAAGGACATTATAAGAGGTTTCTCCACACAAATATCTTCATTGATGTGTATGTGCGAGCCCTCTTCCTTCTTTCGGAGTTCATTAAATACAATCCAGAAGGTTATAAACATATGACTAATCATTAAACATGTGGTTTAATAAAGAAAATGTAGAACGATAAATCATATTGATTGAATTGTAAAGAAAAGTGTATAAATACAAATAAATGAATATTAATAATATAATAATTAAATAAAGACAATATGCATTTATACGTATTTCATAGTGAGTTAGTGATTAATATGTGAAAGTGAAGTGACTACAACTAAATAATAAGTAAGATGCACAAGTCTCTCGAATTTGGTAAGCAATGACAACACATACATATAGTAAGATAAAATCTTACATTCCCTTAATATTATAGATACATTATTCCTAGTGTCGTAAGAAGTAATAAGAAAGAACAAATCCAGCAATAGACCAACGCTGACTAGAATTAATGCTATGTTTAAAATATAAGAACTATTTACTACACTGAAACAAAATCATAATATTCATTATCCAAATAGCTCAATAAAACATGTTTGAAGTGAAGTAAATAAAATTGTAAATTTCATTAAGATATGATATGAACTGACAAGAAATTTGAGTAGTTACAGGAAAGTGGGCGCATATGAATGCCTAAAAGAAAATTTAAATTATATGGCTGTGCCCCACGGTTTCACCTGTTTATAATGAATAAAAATCAAACAAACCTCCCAACAACAGAAAATTAATTTTTAAATTCGACCAGTAGTTCCTGAGACTAGCCGGATCGAACAAACAAACTCTTCAGCTTTATATATTAGTATAGATTTATGATTTCTTTTATTGCTTTCTTTGCAAGTTCTACATATCAATTAACTATTTTAGTATTGTATCAATACTTGTTTTATACTTTTCTCGGACAATATATTAGAATTATGTCAAATTCTTAGAGTATTTCCAGGATTTGATAAAGTTACCTCTAATATCCTCAAATAAGTCATAGGTTGATTTTTCAAAAGGAAGTGAAATCCATATTTATCTCTTGTATAGGGTCCATAGCTTTATAGCACTCCACTCTATGACTTCAGTCAGTCTTCTGTAGATTTCGCATTTCTGATTTTATCCTCACTCTGACTTTAAGTCAGGGAATAAATTATATTTGTACAGAAGTTCATCCAGCTTTCAGGTAACGCCTTAACTATAGCTGTTTTGTACCCCTGCAAGGTATTTAGGTATTCCGATATTAATTATGGTTTCCGTTTAGGGTTTGCTTTGCCAATTCGTGTCGTGTTCGAATTGTTTCCGCCTTTAATATCCAAACCTGTCCTTCCGTAATAATCTTGTCCAATTCTGCAGTCTAGTTGTTATTTCTATGTTTTCTTCTAGACACAAAGATATTAGGCCTTTTAAGCTAGGCCACAGTTTTACAAAATCTAGAACTACCGCAACCATATGTTTAGAAATTACACTGAGACTTAAGTTTACTTTTATATTTGGGTCGAGGACCACAATGGCGGACTTGACAGGTTTTACCCGTTAACAGTTTTTTGAAATGTCGAGAATGAGGTAGTCACCGTCCTTAGAGCACCGACGTACGGCATTAAAATTGCCGTGAAATCCGGCTATTCGCAGCTTGGAGGATTTCCTTTGTTGCTGCGAGGCCTCGGCTGAGGTTGCACTATGCCACTTTGTTTGAGGGTCTCTCTGTGCGTGAGTTACACTGTCGGGTTTCCTTGTATGGACTGGCTTTACATATAAGATACCCCCTCGCTATCCTGCTATTCCGCAGACTGTCCCATTTTTTCCACTCGGGACAGTCTGCGGAAAATGACCCTCACTACAGTTTGTGCAGCGTGGTGGCTGGTTTCTTGCCTCACACTGTCGTGTATCGTGGTCTTTGCCGCAGTATCCACATTTAGCTTCGTTCAGTGAACATTGCAGGATTGGAGATTGATCGACCGCCAGAACCATTTAGTAGCCCAAACGAATTGCGGTCTCTCAAACATTTCCATATTCCGGGGCCCATTTCCACTATGACATTGGTCATGGACATCTTGCGACCCTTTTGTCTTCTAACAACTTTAACGGTCATGTCATCCGACTTTAGGTTTCCTGTTAAGAGGTGGCCGTTTTGCTTTATAATGGCCTCTTCTATATTGCCGTTATCTAGATCGTGGGACACCAAGCAGCTTTAGAAGTGTCGGGGGTCGGCCGACTCTACAACGACGGCATAGCGGGGCTTCATGAGAGCTGCTGCGTAGTTCATGCCTGCGTGAGGTCTATGTTCCCGGGGCTAAGATAACATTGGATTAATCCTATCTTCTGTGTCATTTAAGCCCACAACACGTTTGTCTTCAGAAATCGAAGCGTCTTTAGCCTTGAGCTTAGAAGTACCCTCGGGCCGCTGTCTTTCGACCGAGAGTGCTGCTCCTTAAGAGTTTTGACTTCATCAAGAAGTGTTCTAATTTCGTCAACCAACAAGAGTACATGTTGTAGTACCAAGAAATTTATATTGTTGGTCCTTGTAGTAAGTGTTGTCAGCCTAAAAAGTTCTATGCTCGCGTTTAGATAGTTGGTAGAGTACAGGAATGGTCAGAGAGATGTCTTGAACATAGCTGTAGAATGCTTATGAGCTAATTAATTAAACATTGATTTTATGGAGGATGTACCAAATTTTTCCATACGGAGTGTGTCAATGTATAAATACAAGAAAATTGCATATAAACAGCAAATTGTTCACCTTACTTCTTGGATTTGACAGATTCTGGGTGTACTTTATTTTGAATGGAAGAATAGTTTGAAATGTAAATTTTTATTGAAGAGTGATATTGGCTTAAGATTTTGTAGTATATTCTGGAATTTGTAAATTCAATGTTTATATAGTTTCTAATCTATCTATATATTTTACTATAATTATGTATTGGTATTTGTGCACCAATTATCTTAAACATTGTTTCTAAAACTTTAGTATGTAAGACGAAACAAATTTTTTTTATTATAAAGCTTTTTCAAGTACCTGAAATATAATTATTAGAATGTAAGCTATGTAATAACAAATTTCTATAATATGTAACCACTGCTTCAATTTTTATTAATAGAAATTTGTAAAAAAAATGTTACCGACAAGTTTATGTAATTGTAAAAATTCTATTTCATGCATCTCAATGTAAAAATTACACTATCAGGTAGTTTTCTTACTCTTTGAATAAAGTTGTCTATTAGAAAATTTGTCGTTTTATTATGGAAAAAAAGCTACTTGCAACATTCAAAGGTGAGGTTAAAAAATATAAGTTTGTTACAATTAATACTGCATCTGTAAGAAATTGTCATAAATGCAGCGCCGGCGTTAGGGAAGAGCGCGATGGGGCGACGTCCCGGGGCGCCATAATTGCGGGGGCGCCGAAGTTAAAACAAAAAAGGCCCGAAAAGTAAATGAAAAAAAAAACAATTTCAGATAATTATTCAAACATGAAGATATGTTCAATCAATATAATAGTAGGGGAGCCCAAGAGGGGATTTCGGGATTTCCTCGAGCGCGGCAGATTAATATACAGGCGTATACCTTGTACGTGGTTAAGTACCTCCACCAAATATGAGCCCCATATATATGGCCGCAAAAAAAGAAAAAAAAAAGAATTTTGAAAATCTATAGCCGCTCCTCCCCCCGATGGAAACGTATACATTATATAATTTTTTTTTCTTTTTATCATATAAGCTTTGCAACCCAATCGGTCTCTATGACGCTCGAGTAAATCCCCATTTAGCATCGTGGGCTCCCCTACTATAAAAAGTTATTAAAAATATGGAATGTACATTAAATTAAAAAAGGAATAACATAAAACAAAAAAGCGGAGTTAAAAACAAAACTTTCTACGTGAGCTCTGGGTTACGCTAAAGGAATATAAAATCCTTGGGATCAGCAAAAAATTAACACTTAATTATGATTTCCTTAACGCCGGCTGCAAAAAAAATTTTTTTTTATTGTGTAGGAAGGCGGACGAGCATATGGGCCACCTGATGGTAAGTGGTCACCAACGCCCATAGACAATGGCATTGTAAGAAATGTTAACCATCGCTTACATCGCCAATGCGCCACCAACCTTGGGAACTAAGATGTTATGTCCCTTGTGCCTGTAATTACACTGGCTCACTCACCCTTCAAACCGGAACACAGCAATACAAAGTACTGCTGTTTTGCGGCAGAATATCTGATGAGTGGGTGGTACCTACCCAGACGAGCTTGCACAAAGCTCTACCACCAAGTAAATTTGTCAATCCTCTGTGAACATATTTAATGTTCTAATATACTGCGCTGCTTTCTCAAATTTATACTGATGGTATATGGTTATAGTTGAACGGTCAACAACGACGTTGAACAGCTATTCAAATTAATTTTTCAAAAGTGTATGTTTAAATTTTTTCCCGCCAAATTTACGGGCTTAAGAGTTCGAGTGTGTCTTTGGATAACATTTTATGATTTTTTCTTATAGGGTTTGGGAGCCCCTGAAGCTAGCGGGCCACGTATCTTTGATACGACTTTTACGGCGGTAGCTATGCTCCTGGCATAATCCCATACTATAATCGCAACCAATATTGATTTTAATACAGTTTCCAGTAATTGTCCCTGTTCATCAACAATTTTGATCAATAGGGCTGAATAGGGCTTTCAGACAATCTGGCAGTCTCAGAGTAGCGCTAGAGTAATATCATAATATGTAGTATAATTTGTATTATAAAACAGCTTTTGGGGTAAATGAAATAAATAAAACCATAGAGTGAAACAGAATCGTCGCTTTATTCAGCAATTTCCGGTTGAAAAAAAATAATCAACAAAACTACACTGAAATTCTGAACATGACTATTTTTACAAACAATTTACAGCGATTTTTTTTTTATAATAAATACGGATTCTTTGAATGCCTCCCTCGGCTTGTACCCGACCGAAGGAAAGTCACACGGACTAACTTCGAAGTAACTAAAAAAAAAACAATAAAAAAGTAATATTTACACATAAAATAAAGTACAACGCACGAACGCGCTCGCGTAGGCAGCCCAAAGAGAAAGCTAAGAAAAAAATACACCGCCCTCTGTCGGGAAGCATTCAAAACACCCGCGCGAGCCTATACTAAGAATCAGAAACTTATGAGGTACACATCTTCCTATCCACTTTACTAAGCGTATGTTAACAGCCCCAAAAATGAGGCCAATTTTTTTTACATTTTTTTTTCCAAATCTGCAGCCTTTTGTACAGTATATGATACTTACTAATTATATATGTATAGACATAGTTAAAACCATTACATTTTTTTTTTGGTTGCGATCTCTTTTCCCCACCAGCCCATCACGGTGAGATGGTGTGAAAAAGATAAGAATCGCAAATTTTTTTGAATGTCGAAACAACAGGACAGAATACGCGTAAACACTGATATAAGTTACGCACAGCTATATTAAAAACCCCAACGTTTTAATTACATCGAGATACGTAACCACGATATTATGATATTATATAATTTGTCGTTATCATCGCAATTTTCTAAGGTGAATTAATATGAATTCAATTTTTAAACATCCGAAAAAGAAACTACACTTTAACATCGGATCGACTTTTTAAATTAGTAGCATTATATATATACCCCTACCAATGAATTCAGACGTAAATAAGAAGAAGAAGCGCAGTTCTTACGGGCACTCTGAAAGCAAACTTAATGGGACCCATAATGTCGCTTGGCGGCGTGGCAGTCGCGCTGCGGCAGCCGTCTCTCTCTTACGCATTGCAAAGCGAATCGCGTTCACCCAGCGTATCTTAACTACGAGAGCAAGAGAGACGGAGAATGACGCCAGCGCCGCCAACTACGAATTAAACTGGGGACAGACCCCACTTGGAATCGGCACACGATATCCTTAAGAATTGCGCCTCTATGTACGTCTGAATTGATTGCCTCTACGTTTGCACGTCAATAATATAGACCTAATCGTCTAAGATATTATGTATTAAGTTAGGTATATTATCAAACCTTCTACATAGCCTAACAACGAGGATATCTAACAGCTACAAATAACACATCGATTATATTTTTATATTTCGAATTATCGGGTCCATACATTTATATTATTATTGTTGAAAAAGTTATTTAGACAGATTTTGAACATTTAAGATCGAAATTAACAATTGAATACTGGTTTATATAATATAAACGTTTCCAAAAATACATAAAAAGTTATATAATTACTCTCACTTTGACGTCATTATCAACAAATTCATTATTGGAACGAAGTTCTTTAACGCGGCTTACAGTAGAGTGAAATGGCGGTGGCCCAAGGTCGCGTGAGTAACGAAATAGCGTTCATACTGTGCCTACCAAATGCAACAAAATGCGATGCGTTCGAATTTAAGAGGTCGATATAAACGAGGTTGAGGTGCTTTTCGGTGTGACAAAAATACAGTAATAATATATTAATCAATTAAATCAATCAGTAGATTTTTTACTACATTTTAAAACAAGGTTTGAGTCGAAAAAATATCGCACAGAACTTCGTTCCTGACGGGGGTTCCCCGACCGCACAATTACTTCCTTTTGCAAGTCCCATACAGATGTTTTGTTAATTGTAGTTTCTTTGACAGTTTTTAAGTATATAAAGACGAATATCAATACACAGCACTTTCTATGAATAGCATTCTAGTAAGAGACATTTTTTAATTATTTTTTATTTGTTGATATCAAAAAACGGGTATCATTCGTATTATATATCTACGATTTAAACAGTTCAAGCTATTTTATGCTGTAATTCTTTACGTTAAGAACTAAAGTGGCTTCGATTGGAAACTAACAAGATAATCACACACGTACACGGAATTGGTATAAGATTATAAACACAACGAGCGAGATATAGACATATTGTTAATGTGACATTAAGATATAACATATACATATATATATTATTAACAATAAAAAGTTTCTACAATATTATAACATACACTTTTAGAAAGAAATCGACTAATTAACTAAGTATTCACTTAATAGAAAACTGATATTGGACTGCATTTGTTATTTATAGATTTTGTATCTAAAATATCCCAAAACAATTAAATAGATTTAGTAATAAAATGAAAACATCAAAGAAATTCGTATGTTAGTTAGTCTTACTTCCCAATACACCAAAAATCAAATATATATATATATATACAAAACAGCGGTTATATATGGGATACATAGGATACTTGCTGTACACATACAATTATGCTAGCATATATTTTGAGAACATATAATTCTAATAGCAAGAGGAAAGACAATCTTAATATGTCGTGAACTATGAGATCTGATTATATGACTATATGCCCTTCGTTCATAAAAAAAAAGCTTAATCCTTAGTATTTCTGGACATCTATTAGTGTAATATATGTCATATATAACAATATGCCTATATCTCAACATTTAGTGTCTTTACATTCCTACTTACAATATTCATTTGGCTATTTATTTAATTGAAAAAATATAATTTGACGTGAAACAGTTTTTAGGACAGCGATATATATATTTTTCGACTATATAAAAACTACAATAAATACGCTCACAATGCATACAGTTTCAGGTATATGGATCAACGGCTGTAACTTACATTTGGTCATACAATAAAAAAATTCTCAATGTACTCCCGTCTGATACAGTTTCTAGTGAACGATTTTGACACAAAAGTCGACAATTGTATGGTTTTAATTTATATATATATATAATTGTTATTTACAATTTAAAGTTAACATTGAACAGAGAAATGCTTTTGAAATATCAATACAAAATATTTTAAGATTATTATATATAAAATGGTAACAAATTATTATTAATTTCTTGTGACAATAATTTTTAAGCCTATATAACCATACAATGTCCGCGTACAGATATTGAAGAAATTAAATCCTATACCTTCGAGGGTTTTACAACGTACATTTGAATTCGTACTGGTCCGGCCAGTCTAATTAAGTAAATATTATACACATAAAAACTATATAATACATCGATGCAGTTATATTACAATTCATACATTTTAAATATACACTGAACGAGGATTTATCGTATATTAATTTTTTTTTTTTAGTTTTTTTTTTCATTCGCGTGAAAAATAATAACTAAAGAATGATTGCTAAAAAAAAATTCTAAGCGCATAATGCCAGCCATGTCTAAATATTTCTTTATAAGTTATTTAATAAACTTTTATCCATGTTATTATAATACACTAGTACAAATATGAAATTATTAAAATTAAACCTATACAAAACATGCACATGGCACGTTGAACATGCACATGCGCATTAGATAAAGAGAATGTGATCGATACAAAAGTTCACTGTCTATTTGTATTGTCATAATTCTAACAAACTAAATTTAAAACGGGCTGGCATTTGCTATGTAAAACATTTTACATGTATTAACTATGTCACAGCCACTTAAATTATTTTTAATGAAGCTTGCTTTACACTAAAATGGACCATATTCCTGAGGGATTAGCGTTTAAAATAGAATTTAACGATTCCACGAACATCAATCGATTACTTGCAATGTTTTGTTGACTACAAATCCAAAGTATTACTGACTAAATCTAGAAACAAACTATTCTTATAAAGTACATATATTATATCACGAGGAAGGTCTGTCCTTCACCGTTTCGTTCGGCTTTTAAGAAAGCCTTGACGGTAGGACCCGAAGCAAATTCTTTATATAAGAGAATTCTGGATATTATAAATGTTTAGATTAACAATTTTAATAATTTTAATGATCTGTTTCTAGCTTTAGTTAAACAAATTAACATCAAGTATCATTATTACACATAGATTGCTTATACTGACTCAGTAGAGTCATCGTCAAATTTGATGATCTTTTTGTATTTTAGTACCGTTGACACTCAAATGTTTTAACGAGTCCTGTAATAAATAAATGCTTCCTAATAAAGTTGAAGCACTTTCGCATAACTTTAATAGTGTGTGTTTTACAACACAAGAACTTTAAAAGTATCGTTTTAGTATTTGACAATATTATTTATTATTTAATCAGAAAAAGAACAGCTTATATTTAATAAGTCTTCATATAATGATTACTACATTCAAAATCCACTTTGTAACATATAAAGACGAAATGACTCCAATCTGTTTATACTTTGTTTATAACAATCAGAAATTTATAATTTAAATATTCCACACCAATATGTCCAATACAGAGCACAATAAAGTTTGTTACGACTCGACGAGATCGGCTCATGCCCGCAACGAATGTTATCGCTAGAACACCAGAACCGGTAACGAAGAGGCATCAACATTAGTCGGTACTAAATATACATCGGGTTGCAAGTCGGTGGGTGAAACATCGCCGGCCGGCCGCTCGGCGCCGTCGGCGTCTCGTGACGTCAGCGCGAGGTCGACGTCGGGACCGCCGGCACTAGCACTCTCGCCGCACTGCACACTCGCACACTTGGGACCGCAGGTGGACGGGCCCGGTTGTCACGTGACCTCCATGGGCAGCGTGTCGGCCGGCCGGCGCCGGACGCCGTTGGTGGGCCCGTCGTCGGCGTCGTCGGCCGACATGCCGGCCGCGGGCGAGGCCGACGCGGGCGCCGTCGACGCCTCCACGATCTCGCTGAAATTACACATTGCAATTTATAATTTGCCCACGTCTATAAATTAAACCCTAAATAATTATAAATTCGCCTAAATTATTCTGAAGTAATCTCTTCTACATATTTTTTGCATTATTCTCAATGTTACAAAAATGTTACAGTTACAGAAATTTGTCGTTAATGTTATTATTTTTTTGATTAGTTAATTATATTTTATCAATAGTAAAAATATAAAAACTTACGCAACAGGCGTTGGTCTCGGCTGGGCTATTAGCCTCCCTTGTCTCGCTTTCAACTGCGCCGTGGTGAAGGCAATAGCTTGCACGTTCGCTGACAGCGCCTGCCCGCCGGGTCCCGATATAGCGATCTTCTGTCCTTTGGGCAACTGAACGTTCTTCTGCAACAGATTCGCCACTACGGAGCTCGGAATAGAGGCGGTTTTCGTCGGTGCTATCGTTATACTCGTCGAAGGCTCCGACGACGTTCTTGCCAGTGGTGCTGTCACTTGTAGCGTCCGATTCTTCAATTGAATCTGATGTCGCACGTGAGGTGCTCTTACTCCAGGTAACGCGGCGCGAACTATCTGCCGCCCGTCGAGGCTGACGCTGACCCGGTGCGGCCTGGTCGCCGTCGCCACGTTCCCCTTCAGCGTGCTATCGAACACGACTTGCCGCTTCTTCGCATCGTTGAAGTCCAGCCTCGCCACCGACGCCTTGACCGGCGGAGGCTGGCGGAGGACGTTCACTAAGTGCGGGCCTTTACCCAGCTGCCCGCTCTTGATTTCGAAGAATTGAGCCACGGAACCCTGCGCGGCCTTCAGGAGAGCCGCCGAGGGAGGCTTCGACGCGTCGCCCAGCGTGGCCAGTGACACCACCGCCGGGAGCTGCGCCAGCGAGCGGTTCTGGGCCAGCAGCTGCGCCCGCTGCGAGTGCGAGAGCGGATGCGCGTGGAGCACCTTGAGCTTGCTGGGGGTGACGTGGTGCATCTGCGGCCCGACCACCATGGAGGAGTGGTGGTGCAGCTGCAGCGGCTTGTGGCCCAGCGCGGCGGGCGCCAGCTGCACGAGCGGCGCCGACACGCGACGCGCGGCGCTGGCCACGCTGGCCACACTGGCCACGCTGGCCACGTTGGCCACGCTGGCCACTTTGCCGGCGCTGCTCGCCGTCACGACGTTGGCCACGCTCGCTACGGTCGCTGAGCCTGAAATTACATTATATAATCCTTTAAAATGTAAACGTTGGTTATGTATGTTGTTTTGCATATTTATTTGTATAATATTTTTGTACTTTATCCAAAAACTTACCGATTTCCCTATGCTGAGCGTTATGCATGGGTAAAGCGACAGCAGTGAACGGTCCGTTCTGTAGCAGACCCACGACCGTCCCCGCGCTGGAACATGCGCCCGTCGCTCCCTGGTTTTGCAGACGAACCTAGACACATATATTTATTAATATTTTCACAATTGTTTTGAACTGTGATAAGGGTTACCCCCACATAACTAAGACTTGAATGCTACCTTCAAGCTATCGGAGACGGCGACGGTGACGATCTGCGGCGGCGGCGCCTCGGACGTGACGAGCGTGACGTCACCGCGCCGGTGCGCCGACGTGATGATGTGCTTCTTCAATGGGGAGTGCTTCGTCTGCACCGTCTTCAGCTGGACCCCGTGCGCGACATGCACCTCCTCCGTCTCCTCCTTCCTCTTCCTCTCGACTTTGACCTGCGGCACCTCGTTGACCTCCTCGACGATGATCTTGGAGGTCGGCACCGGCGACTTCACGACCGGCTTCTTGACTTCCTTGGGCGTTTCGTCCGGCGGGACGACCCTCTCTACGTACACCGGCTCCCTACCCGGCCCGGTGACGTGTACGACGCTCGAACCGAAGTGTTCCGCCCTCCTCCTCCTCTGGCCAGAGCCGGCACGCCCTTCCGAGCTCTGGCCATGTAATAAAAAAGAATCCTTTCCGTCTACGTCCTTCACCAGTTCGTCGAGCAGGTCGTCCGTGATCGCCATCTTTTTATCGTCCTTCGTGAGGTCCACGTCCGCTAGCGCTTTGAGATCAGTTTCTGAGAGGATGCTCTCGACTTGTGCCTCGGTCAGTCCTGTGAAGTTTTCTGAAAGTAAATCGTCTCCGCTGATGTCGAGACTGCCGCTGTTGTCGATTTCCGGATTGATGTCCCCGTAGAGGTCACCGAGGGTGAATTCGGAGGTGGTAAACGTGTCCAGCGACCCCGAGGGTGGCTCCAGCGTGAGCTCCACGGATATCGGTGTGTCGAGCGCGATTGGAAACTGATCGTCCGATGGTTTATCTACGTAGGGTGGTGAGGGCGGCGGTGTTTTTGGTCGGAAGTGTAACCTGAAATTAATATTTTTTTATTATTATTTTTTAATATCTGAAGCTAGAGACTGACGTCATATCAATTTAACATAAAAATTGGGAATCAGTAGTACACTGATACCATAAAGTTTAATATTATAAGTATTCATTTTAAAAAAATGCCGTTATTTTACTTATAAACTTAAATTCTTTAGAGGCTGTGTACAGACGGCAGAATTATTTCTTTCTATCATCATTAATTTGGCATTAGAAAGAAGACAGAATCTATAACTCATCACCATGAAAAACATTTTATACATTCGACTGCTGAACGTTCTAGTTTGATCTAATTACTATTTTTTATTAGTTGAACGCTTTTTGATCTAGTTACTATGAAATTAATATTACTATTCATTAAATGCAGCCTGCCTTACCATTTCTTATTAACTTCATTGATGAACTTCTCAAACTCCTTCTCGACGGGCTGCAAACTTTCATCCGAGTCGTAGCTACTATCGCTGCACCCGCTCCACGATCTCTTCCTGATAACCCTCTCCAGGTTACCTCTCACAAAACTGTCTATAGTTCTCGCTCTATCACTAACACTATCAGTTACACTATCACTCAAGTCCGGTAGCACTTTCGTATCACTGTCCACGTCCATTGGTTCTAGTTTCACGTCATCGATGTCTAGTTTAACGTCGTCGACGTCTAGTTTGACGTCGTCAACGTCTAGTTTGACGTCGTCGACATCTAGTTTGACGTCGTCGATGCCTAGTTTGACGTCGTCGACGTCCGTTTTGACGGGAATGGTCCATAGGTGAGGATTTTCGGCCAAATGTCGTCGGAACGCATGTCGCCAAGGGTACTTTCCTCCCGTGTGGTAGTCTCTCGTCATCTCCTTCGGAGTTCTGTGAGGTTTGGTTTCCAGGTCCACCTGTAAAGAATACCGAACATTTAGCATTTCTATAATAAATTGTATGTTTATATTTTATCGCTATTTAAAAATGTATTGTATCTAATTATTAGTGTTATATCTGATCTTCATCTGTATTTAGAAGTGTGTGTGTGCACGTCTGTGAGTGCGTTAATCTGAGCGTGCAAGGGGTGACGTTGTGCATGTGCGGCGCGACCGCCATGGAGGAGTGGTGGTGCAGCTGCAGCGGCTTGTGCCCCAGCGCGGCGGGCGCCAGCTGCACGAGCGGCGCCGGCCACGTTGGCCACGCTGGCCACTTTGCTACATGTATGTGTGTGTTTGTGCGTACGTGTGAGCGCGTACCACCTCGTGCTTGGCGAGTGTTGTGCATGTGTGCGCGCGTACCACCTCGTGGCTGGCGCGTGTCGTGTGTGTGTGCGCGCGTACCACCTCGTGGCTGGCGCGTGTCGTGTGTGTGTGCGCGCGTACCACCTCGTGGCTGGCGCGTGTCGTGTGTGTGTGCGCGCGTACCACCTCGTGGCTGGCGCGTGTCGTGTGTGTGTGCGCGCGTACCACCTCGTGGCTGGCGCGTGTCGTGTGTGTGTGCGCGCGTACCACCTCGTGGCTGGCGCGTGTCGTGTGTGTGTGCGCGCGTACCACCTCGTGGCTGGCGCGTGTCGTGTGTGTGTGCGCGCGTACCACCTCGTGGCTGGCGCGTGTCGTGTGTGTGTGCGCGCGTACCACCTCGTGGCTGGCGCGTGTCGTGTGTGTGTGCGCGCGTACCACCTCGTGGCTGGCGCGTGTCGTGTGTGTGTGCGCGCGTACCACCTCGTGGCTGGCGCGTGTCGTGTGTGTGTGCGCGCGTACCACCTCGTGGCTGGCGCGTGTCGTGTGTGTGTGCGCGCGTACCACCTCGTGGCTGGCGCGTGTCGTGTGTGCGCGCGTACCTCCTCGTCGCGGCGCTCGCGCTCGTCGCTGGCGCGCGCGTGTCGGAAGGGGAGGCGCGGCCAGAGCGAGTCGAGCGGCGAGGCGCGGCGGTCGAGCAGCACGCGGCCGCCGCGCCCGACGCGCCGCCGCGCGAAGCCCACGCAGCGCGGGAACGGCCGCGTCACCGACGTCAGCGTGAACCTGCACGCACCGAGCGGACGTTTACACTTGCACTACACTGCACGATATTGTTGTCTACTTATGGCACAGCGGTTCGACTCTGTGCAGGCTGTTGCTTTACTTTTTTTTACGTTCTCACCTAGTCCTCTCGTCCAGTTCATGCTCAAACATTCCGTCCTTGGAGGGGTTGTCCGGGTCCAGGGGGTCACCGTACAGTGTCGCCGTAGGCTGGAATAGATAAAAATAACACTAACTTTTTGATTTTTGTAGTAACTATTATAAAAGATGGGGAATGTGAAATGACTACTTGAAGTAAATAACTGTAATATGCTGAAGTAAATAAATGTAATGGCAGGAAAAGTAAAAATACATAAACCTTAAGGTTATATAATATCTAAAAACTTCACTGACATTCAAATCATTCGAATCAAATTTTTTCACGAATCCCTAAATAATAATACTAATTGAACATTTTATAATGAACTCGACCAAACATGTCCAGTAAAAGCTGTCATTTCAATAATTACATTAGTTTATTCATCTGTACTCCTCCTACAAGTGGATTATTATTTTGCATACTTAATATTTGTAATAGAAACCGGTTGCCTAATATAATAAGCTTAAATTTATAGCTAGTACTATGTGATAGTCTCACCATTTCGTAGTAGCAGCCAGGCTTCCGACGGAAGGCGAACGGCCCGTCGTCCGGCGGAGCTGACTCCTCCTCCGATGATGTACAAACGCCTGAATCTGAAAACGTCATCAAAGATTTTGTAATTTCGTACATTCTTTTTTAAATCAATGAAATTAAAAAATATATATAAAAATTACACATGTAGAAGTGGAATCGAATTACAATATGAAATGAAGGAAGAAATGACATTAAATTCTTCATTTGAATAAATTTGACGGATAAATAACGAGAAAATATTTCTAATTGTTTTATGAGGTTTCGGTCTAGTCCGAGGTCCGGACAGGTCCGGTAAGCGACCAGCGTTTATCTCAGTGCCGCCCTACGCCGCCCACAGTGCCGTGCGGGCGCCATACTGACCTCGGTGCGGGTGCGCGGCGGGCGCGTGGTGGCGATGCTTCCGCCGCTTGTACGGTCGCTTCTCGCGCTGAAAGATTACGGTACAGTACAACACTACTTACACACACCAACCGGCTTATTGCTTTCTACGCATTCATACGTAACCACGTCTCGCCTACGTTCACGAAAACTATTAAACAGTTGGACGTTTTCGTTTCTGTATGTTTACGTTTAAATGAGCCAACCGGAGTAACTATTACAGTATCTTCTACTGTAGTTAGTTGATCACTGGTTTGAGTCGTTTAATTTTTATAATCTTTACCAATATATTAAGCCGAAGAGATTGTTTGTTTGATCCGGCTAATCACAGAAACTACTGGTTCGAATTTCAAAATTATTTTTGTGTTGTATAGTCCTTTTATCGAGGATGAATCAAGAATCAAGACTGATTTTTATTCATTATATTTCTATTAATTATACGCGGGTGAAACCGCGGGGCACAGTTAGTAATTATATAATCTTAACTATGCTAAAAAATAACTTAATTTGAAGATTATTATTGCTGCATATAACTCCCTAGTAGAATAACGCTTGTTGAAATAGTGTAATTGTATGTAAACGATCATATTTCTCGGCATAGATAAACTCTCCTCTCAAAGTGAATGTTCTCGAAAGAAATGAGGGACAGTGTAGCTTCGTTAAGAGTATCGCTTACCTGTCTCGGCTCGATCGGCGTGGAGGGCGCTCGTGGCGGGTAGTGCTGGACGGTGTACTCGCGACGGAAGCTCGCCGTCGTTATCGGCACCGCGGTGTACTGCGGCCTGGACGTACGTAGCGTATTGTTTATTCAGTTCGATCGAATGTCATTGTCATTTAGACATTAGAGACTTGTTTAGTTTAAAATATTTTCTATTTTTCTTTGTGTATTAGTCAACAAAACAAATCGCAGATAATTATAGTTTGGTCTTATTTAAAAAAAAAATACTATTTATTGAATGAGCAATCGTGGCGAATCGTCCTTTGAAGTCCAATGGCTGGCGTACCTGGGCG
The DNA here is from genome assembly GCA_963151315.1 of Nymphalis c-album. Lineage (NCBI taxonomy): Eukaryota > Metazoa > Arthropoda > Insecta > Lepidoptera > Nymphalidae > Nymphalis > Nymphalis c-album. The sequence goes on from OY720614.1 coordinate 4,333,971, forward strand.
GCGGGTCGGGCAGCAGCTGGTTGGCGAAGTCCCCGGCCACGTAGCGGCGCTCGGCCAGCAGCGCCGTGAGCCGCACGAGCTCGCGCTTGGCCCGCTCGCGCCGCGCCACGAGCTCCAGCAGCGTCAGCGCGCGCGCCAGGTCGCGCCGCAGCTTCAGCATCTTCTCGTACGAGCTCTCGTCGTTTTTCCTGTTTTTTTTTAAATTTAAATTTAGAAATGAGAATAGATAACTTGTAAATGTATTAGTGGAGGACGTAATAAACTCTTTAGAAATTAATCAAAATTTTCATTTCTGAGGACATGCATTTGAAATTCGGTTAGATGACGGATGGTTTGTCAGACCGACATTCTCTGAGGTGGTGACACTCTACGCCGAATTTCGGCCACGACGGCCAGTATCGATCTCTAATTATCTAATAGGACAGTAATGCGACACCCGAAAAGTGATCACCCCTAGGAACAACTAATTTACAGATATTCAAAAACATGTGTACCTAAGATTTTAGTATTATTAGTTTTGTGTAAAAACTCAACTCAAAACATTATTGACTCCTACGTATGACGTAATGCACTATAACTACTAAAGTGTCGGCTACAATTAGACCGTATATTTCGAATCTAACCTGTTCTTCCTCGTCTGCATCTTCTCGGTGCGACGTCGGAACGCGAGGTACGGATTGTTTGTTGACTGACCGGGCCGACTCTCCGTCTTCACTGACAGGACTAGTGGATGTTGCTGGAAGGTTACCTTTGATAACTATAATTGAATCAATCTCTTACATGCACATAGTAAAAAAATATATATAGTTTGTAAATTTTGCACTAGACTCGGCTTTGTATCAACTGCAATAATATAAGAAATTTAAGTCATAAAAGATTTTATAGTTTCTGTCGACATCAAAGAAATTAAGCACTACAAAGAAGAGAAAAAGAAAATTATTCTATTCAAGTATAGTTTAAATACCAAAACTACAAGATATCGTCGTAGGTGACAATTATATTAAAGAAATTCATTAATGATTTGCGAAAGTAGCTTACGATTCCTCGTGGAGGGGCTTTTGAATTGATGTGTTTAAATACTTGGTGGTAGAGCTTTGTGCAAGCTCGACTGGGTAGGTACCACCCACTCATCAGATATTCTGCCGCAAAACAGCAGTACTTTGTATTGCTGTGTTCCGGTTTGAAGGGTGAGTGAGCCAGAGTAATTACAGGCACAAGGGACATAACATCTTAGTTCCCAAGGTTGGTGGCGCATTGGCGATGTAAGCGATGGTTAACATTTCTTACAATGCCATTGTCTATGGGCGTTGGTGACCACTTACCATCAGGTGACCCATATGCTCGTCCGCCTTCCTATATAATAAAAAAAAAAGTCATTAATGTCTTCTTAAAAATAAAAATGATTCTAAAAAGTAAATAATGTGATAAAAGCCATTAGTCCAGAGCTACGTAAAAGGTGTATAGTTATTGTTTTAACTTACAGTGGTGAGTCGTTTGTTGAGCCAGTAGTCGTAGACCGCTATGACAAGATCGTCGTGTCTCTCGAGTAGTAGCTTCGCCTCGTTCAGCGTCACCACCGTCTGCCCCGAGCTTCTCTCCAGCTTGTCCATCATCTGTTCGAACTTTAACTCTGCGAACGAGAACGACTCCATAAGAACAGCTCCAATAGACTTTTATTTATTCTTTTGTCCACACGTAATAAATTTATATGCGAAGTTATAAGTTGTTATAATTTCTGATAGACTTCTTTCTGATAGACTTTCTGATTTTGCTAAATATAGACAATTAAACATTGTTATCTATACAAGTTATGAAGCATTTCCGTACTATAAAATAAAATATATTTTTTTGGGTTTAGGGTTTGCCAACTTGCAAAAAATCAACGTTACTAATTAATCACACACTCTTCAATTTTAATTATATATATAGATCGACGAATACACTTTATAGATCTTATATACATATTTTTTGGCAAATGGGCTACCTGATGGTAAATTGTAACAATCGCCCATAGTCATTGACGCTGTGAGTAATATTTCTCATTGCTTATATTGTCAATACGCCACCAACCATGGGAATTAAGATGTTACGTCGCTTGGGCCTGAAGTTTCACTGGCTCGCTCACTCTTCCAACCGGAAAGAATATGTACTTGTTATTTGGCGGTAGTAATTAAAGGCATAAGGGACATAACAATTCTTAGTTCCCAAGGTTGGTGGCATATTGGCGACGTAGAAGATGGTTAACATTTTTAACAATGCCGATGTCTTTGGGCTTTGATGACCACTTACAATCAGCGGGCCCATATGCTCGGTTGCACTGCACACCTATAATTTATAACGAAAATAAAATTAATATAAAACATAAAATAACTTACAGAAGAATTTAATAAAAATTAACTTTAGAAAACAATTTCGTTCGACGATTTTTTTTTCATACAGATCATGTAAGTTAAATAAATATACATACATTTCCAGATACGTGAGAAACTGAGCGGCTCACCTGTTAGCTCAGGACGCCTCTGTTGTTTGAGCCACCTCTCATCCTCCGAGTCGATGTCGTACTCCGGCGCCTCTTGTTCCTCCCACAGCGCTGTAACAACAAAAAAAAATCATCATTAAAATTTCATATAAAAAACATTGGTAAGTTATTTTTAAGGATAGTCTTGATAACACAGACAGATTGGCTGCCATTCTTCAGAGAGGCTAGCCACCTGCGCAGGAGATGTAGTGCACAAGTGTGTGCGAAAACACATGTGCACTCTATGTTCTTCTACCCTCATAAACTAACACGAATGAGACGTTCAGGCACAAGATCAACCGCTATACGTGCTATAGAAGGGACGGGAGTGAAAACTTTTTATTGGTTCGACCCGGGTTTGAACCCTGGACATTGGGATCTGCGGCCATATATACTAACCACTGGACCAACGTTAGCTACGTATTTATTACTAGGTAATTTTCGAGACTAAGAACACTACGTATCCTGACAAACGAACTCAATGTCGTTATGGTCTTGACACCTGATTCGAACCCAGTAGGTACCTTCCGATTTGGAGCCACACAAGCCGAAAACTATATCGAAGATACATATATACATACGTATCTACAAAATAACCAAGTGCGAGTCGAGATTATCTATAAAAACGGCAAAAGTCATGTCTGTTGTATCGGAGCCCCGCTTAAATATTTACTTTATTCTGTTTTTAGTATTTGTTATTATATCGGCAACGGCAATACATCATCTGTGAAAATTTGAACTGTCTAACTATCACGGTTCATGAGATATAGCCTGGTGACAGACGGACAGACGGACGGACGGACAGCGGACTCTTAGTATCCCGTTTTACCCTTTGGCTACGGAACCCTAACGAAACGACGCTACCGTGATTATTCCGTCTCTATCCAAATACAGTTCAATTCAATTACATATGTATGTATGTATGATCAAAACGTACGCTCACACACAGGAAACATTCGTGTATTATCCCCATTATAAGCTTCCTCTATAAATGAAAACAATATAAATTCTCATATCCTGCTTCAGTTCGTATATTATTTTATAATAAATGTTCGAACGTGACTTAACTTCACGACTATTATATTATGACTTTATTATTAAATTTTAGGATTACGATGTAAGCTTGTACCTACTATTGTTAACCGACTTATTATAATTATAATAATAATAATACTTTATTGGCCCAAAACATGATATTATACATTTTAATATATATATACATGTCTAGTCACATAAGCGACATGAAAATATTATTTTGATTTGAAGAATTACATAAGCGATTTTTTATTTATTCATTATTTAATAATTAAAAATGTATCATATTCATAACATGTCAGTACCATTTAATCATATGTCAAGTCAGTATTAGAAGTATTATAAGAGAAGGTTCGGAATGCTGTAGTTATCTTATTATAACACGCGATATCGTTAAAGATTGTGAATCGTTTTACTTGAATCATTGGTATAATTAACTTTGTAGCGTTATCACGGTGATTAGTATAATACTATAACATAAAGTGTACACTAAGAGCTTTGAACAATATTCTGGCTTATCTGTATTCTTATATACAGACGATAACACTATTTAATATTACAAATTATAAAAAAAAATATACTTATAAAGGAAAAAATATAAATAGACTTAATTCATAAATAAAAAAAAATTCTATATTGTAGAACGATAAATAAAAGTTTAGCTATTCGACGTTAGATGGCGTCACGTGTCCATTATTGACGTTAAAAGGAAATTTCCAGGAGGGACGAGATGACGTCAGAACGACTTATTTAAATTATAACTTGCAATCTTGAATTGTAATACGAGAAAGTATCTCTGACGTTGACGTTTCGAAATGTTTTTAATTTTGTTTCCTTTAGTAAACATGTCAATGGCTCGACCCTAACTAGTTATAAGTACTTTGTGGTCATTTTCGAGTTTATTCTGTAAAAAACACGCCACATAACCAAATGTTTAGTATATTAAAATTTCATAATATATACTTGAGCTGTCGATAAGCAGGCTTCGGTTAATCTATACTAATATATAAATCTGAAGAGTTTTTTTGTTTGATCCGGCTAAAATCAGAAACTACTGGTTCGAATTGAAAAAATAATTTTGTGTTGGATAGCCCATTTATCGAGGAAGGCTCTAGGCTTATTTTTATTATTTATACGCGGGTGAAACCGCGGGACATAGCTTGTTAAGAATAATCTCATTAATAAGTCCTAAATCCTTCATCAGAATATACTATACCTAATAGAGAGGTATGTATTGTAAAAACTCAAAGATTCTTGACGGTTCTTCGCGGTAGAATCGATATTCTGAACCGGTGGTAAACCTTGACGATTTAATAGTGAGTACTTATAAAATTTTAATTAAAATGTTATATTCATTCATTCATTCATTCATTTTATGTTTGCTTTGACATCGCTTAATATCAAAGAGTATTGCGCAATACAAATAAAAACTGTCATCATTTAAAATGAAAAAGAAGTCGACAGTATATTATGTCGAAATGAAAATACAATTTATCTTTTTAATTTTCAAAAAAAGAACGTCAATATTTAAGCGGCCAGCAAATAAAGCAGCCCATGTATTATATCAATCTGTCGTTTTTTTTTAATATTAAATATAAAATTTTAAAAAAATATTCGTATAACCTTATCCCTATGTACTATTCGCGAGCGATACATATATATACGTATATATAATGACTAGTTACGTTATAAATATAAACGTCAACCACAATAGCTGTGTGAAGGCCGCGTGTAATCCTATTACTGGTGCATAGAATCATACAATGTGTTCGAGACACTATTTTTACATAGTGTTAGATACGTAGGTATATAATAAGAATCCAGACTTGCAAATAAACTATATCACGGAAGGTCACCTCTGAGTATTGACATTTACTATTTGTCTTACATTAAAAAATAATTATATATATAAGTTTTTATTAAGAATAAAAGTTATTTATTTTATATTGTCTATTTCTAATTGGGCAGTAACTTCCCTATGTTCATATATATATAATGTAGACCTAAGAACTGATAGAGGAGATAATATTGTGCATACTTATTTTACGAGGATCACCCACTGAATAGAATAAAAAGTTTTTATTTATTTTTTAGTAAAAACATAGAAATACATGTAAGCATTTCAATAATCAGAAAAAAACAATTCACCGATACTTCTTATATCGGTGGTATTTCTTTCCATCCAATAAGCAATGTATAATGCGTCTAAATTGAATAGACACTTGACTATGTTGCGATTATAAGGGCACAAGATACATTTAATATGTCATATATTATCTTCCCGGTTGTCTGTAGTCGTGGATGGCATTTATATAAACACTAGCTGTGCCCCGCGGTTTCACCTGCGTATAATTAATATAGATATATTGAATAAAAATCCTAGCCTAGAGCATTCCTCGATAGGAGAACTATACAACACAGAAATAATTTTTAAACTCGAACCAGTAGTTCCTGAGATCAGTCGGATCAAACAAACAAACTCTTCAGCTTTATATATTAGTATAGATTACAACATAACATTACGTAAGTAATACTGACGCAGACGTAAAAATGTATAAAGAGCTTATTTCGATTTTCACATAGGAAATGCTAAGATCTTGGCGTGTTCCCAGTTTTTATTGAAAGCGCCGCCGTAACGGAAGGATGTTGGCGCGAGCGGCGGTTAAGGTTCTTCACACTGTATGCGTTTATAACTTACCATATATTTATAATAAGCTACTGTCTAACATACGCATATATTTATACACATTATGTTCTTTAAGTATATTTATTTATTAATTCCTCTAATTAAGTACGCGTTGGGCAAAAATTTGCAACAAAATTTTATACCTTTGTCCATTACCATCCATCCATCCATTATTGAATTACAGTTATAAGCTGACTTCATGCTAGTGAAAATACGATTTAATTATTATTAAATACAAGCGTTTTACCCGCGGTTTCACCCGCGTAGTTCCCTTTCCCGTGGGACATGATGTAGCTTTTCATTGGTAAAAAGAAATTTTAAAATCGGCTTAGTTTTTAATGCGTGAAAGCGTCACAAATAAACGAACTCATTTTCGCATTTATAATATTAGATAGGATATCCTAACTAATATTATAAATAATTACTTAATACAATTAAATTTTATTGTATAAAGCAAAAACATGATACTAATAAAGAGGATATGAATGGAATTAATCATATGTATATGAAAACAAAGCACTAACGAATAACATATTATTACTCGCGTATGTACTTAAAACGAATCCAAAAGTGAAGATTGTAGGCGTTGTTATTATATTGTATGATGATGTACGGAATGGTTAACATTTGTAGCGGCACCAAAGTCTATGGGCGGTCGCGACCACTTACCATCGGACGGCCCGTCTTCCCGTCCGCTTACCTAAATTACAAATATGTATATACCTATAAATGTAATGACAAAGAGGAAAATCCCCAATGGTAAAACCGAAAACATAAATAAAATATTACGTCACGACATTAATATATTTATAAATAAATATTTATGTGTTTCGTATTCGAATTAAGAGAAACGCTACGAACCGAATACAATCACATTATATACTTATTTATTTAAATAGTGTACGTGTATTGTTTAGTAGTTTCTACCTGCAAAACCTGTTTGTTAATAAATTGTTCACTGCTTACTTTAACAAATAAATAGAGCCAGGACGGTCTAGTGGTGAGAACGCGTGAGTGGTCATCATGATTGCGGCTTCAAATCTAGACAAGCTTCACAGAATTTTCATGCACTTAATTCGTGTTTACAAAAATTCACCTCGTGCCGGCGGTGAAATAAAACAACGTTAGGAAATTGATATATATTAGGCCAAAATTATCGAACAAATAAACAAAAAAAAACAAGTGTGCTTTAGACCACACGACTGAAGTAAAACTTCTTCCGTTCGCGTCGCCCGATCACACTTTTCGTAACGCTCTCGTCACGCATTCACCAGCTTACTCCCCAAATCACGTAAGCGCGCGTAAAGAAGTTTTAGGTACTTCAAAAAAAATAAACGTTCGCGTTCAAACCGCCGTCGGTGTGTTAACACATAACTATAAATTAATTACAACATTCCACGCTACGTGTACGTACAAGAAATAAAACCTAACTCTTCGTTACTGTAGCTACGATATCAATTTAATCGAAATTAATCCGTAAACTAACCGGCACTAAGTTCATATTAGTTCGACGGCGACATTCAGTATTGATTTATTTGTGATATTTCAAGGGACAAGAACGCGAAACTAAAACGACAGATACGTAATTAAAACTGTCGCCGATGGATAAAGAAATACCCGTGCAACTGTTAATATTCAACGTAGCATTGTCTCTGCTAACTTTCAACTTTTGTTGTTTCAATTTGGTTTATTTTTATTGATCAACGTCATATCCCTATCCATGTATGTGTGTGTGTGTCTCTCTCTGTGTGTGTGTTCATTTTTTATTAGTATTATCCTTCCCGGTTTCAAATATGTACCTACTTTATTAATAATTATAATGTCAAAACATTTCTCGATAATTGACTATAGTAAAGTCGAAACAGTTTAATAAAATATTATAGTTGATTCAATAACAACATTTAATTAATATTATTAATGTGTTAATCACTAATGATATTTATTTATTTTTTTCGAATAACAAATCAATGTTGAAATAAATAAATCAGCGTTTAAGTAAGCACAAAGTGATTTTTTTATCAGGCATACATTCATAACTAATTTATTAGACAGATAATTATCTATTGTCATAATTACTACAGATCGTGATGCCGTCTGATAAAAACACTAGGGCTCGACAAACGGGGCTCGGCGAGGATCGATCTCGATTCCCGAGTCATCTCAGACCGTAACGCGCACGTTTTCTCATAAAGAAAACCCATTAAAATGTTTTATTGTATCTCAATTATTTATGGTACATTCAAAAGCGATAACCTTGGCCTTAAATTAAAATATATTATATTAATAAAAGTATACTTTTAATAGGTATATTATGCGAATCGAATGCCTCGTTGGTTTAATAATTAGATATAAGGTCGAGGTCCCGGGTTTAAAACCCAGGTCGGGTCGGTAAGTTTTTCTGTCGCTAAGTTCTTAGTAGTAGCTTGTATCCGGGTTTCAATGTCTCTAATAGCACGTAAAACCGTCGATCCCGTGCCTGAGCTCTTCCCGTTCGGGTCGGATTCGCCGTCCCATCGGATTATGAAAATGAGGGAATAGAGAGTGCACCTGTGTTTTACCATACACTCCTGGCCGAAAGCAGCGCTTGTCAGAATATTTTTAATGATGTATTGATATTATGAAATGAAAGATCGAAGTCAATACGTAACAATAACATACATGTGGCTAAATGTCTGATAATGCTTCCGCGCGATAATCTCCTTCACCGCTGGTCACGTGATGAATTATAAACGCAATTTTAAAATCATGAAGATTATTTTTCTCCTTGTCCGGATATTTTTTTTACATGCTGGAAAAACGCATTACGCCTTTCCCCCCATGTAGGGCTCGCCGTATGTCCAGGGCACCGATTGCACCCCGGTCATCGGAATACCAACTAAAAACCAGCGGTACCCTTCCCGTCTTAAGGGGAGCGCCAAGGGATCGCTTGGGCATCGTGACGCTCCGACGTTGTCCAGATAACCATGACTAACTTAAACATAACCTACCAGGTATAAGATTGACGTATTCTATCCATAAAATCATCCCGGCTATGGTAAAAAACTAGATGAGATACTCATAAAAACTTGAACCTATCTCCGAAAGGGCATAAGTCGCTGCATTGTTTTAGAACATTTTAGGTAATCAATGAGCTGTTTTTTTATAATAAAAAAAAACACGTCACAGAGTTATATTTATCGATATGCCGTTTATGTTCGAATGAATCATAATGTTTAAGTATCACCTGAGCTACCTGTATGAGTAATCTTGACTCATTATGGTATTATGAAGATGTATTATTAAATACTATGGGTGGATTCGACATTTCTTGTAACTATACACTATGGGTACAGATACTTGCTTTTCACGCCGCGGGTCGCAGGTTCGATTCCCACCCAGGACAGACATTCGTGTGCATGAACATGTCTGTTTATCCTGAGTCTGGGGTGTAATTATCTATATAAGTATGCATTTACAAAAGAAAAGTAGTATATGTAAGTATATCAGTTGTCTGGTTTCCAAAGTACGAGCTCTGCTTAGTTTGGGAGCAGATGGCCTTGTGTGAATAATGTCCCAGGATATTATTAGTAAATTGGCTTCTTGGTTATTGATATTTCTCTTCGTTTACGATTACTATAAATGTTTTTGTTTTTTTTTTTATAACATAGTTAGGCGGACTAGCAAATGGACCGCCTGGTACGTTATCACTGCCGCTCAGACATTGGCGCCTTAAGAACCATTAACCATTACTTACACTTACCATCGCACCCTCCACCCCCTTGTATCGCAACGTAGTTAAGTAATCCTAATTAATACAATAAATGCGAATAAGAGTTTGTTTGTTTGTTACGCTTTCACGATCCTAACCCGATTTTAAAAACTCTTTCACCAATGTAAAGCTATTTTTGTTCCCATATTTCCACGAGAACGGGAGAAACAGCGCTGAGGACGCTAGTAATTAATGTTTTCATTGGACCAAACGCAGTATAATTAGATTAAATTAAGCATAATTAATATCTATGTCTTTTGCAGATGAAGAGAAGTATTTTACATACAGTACAACTTTACACGACAATCTTAACACAAAGATACGAGAAAGTAGTAGTAGAGTATAGAGATAAAAATACACATAATAAAAGATCAAATTGCAAAAGACACGCACACAACAATAAAGTCGACACAAAAAAAAAGCAACTACGAAAGGCGATCAAAGTTGTAATCCTGAAATAACGAATATGATGCTGGCTGGAAATAAGAACATACAAGCCAATCATACTACTAAACTCGAGCTAAACAAAGGCAAGCGATAATAGTCTGTGGAGAAAAAAAGTTCGAATAAAAAAAAAAACAAAGGAAGTATTGAGCATTTATCGAACGTGAACACTGAACAGATACATTTATCGAGATTTAAAAGTAACAAAAACCCTTAGGCTCGTTTCGTATACGATCCACTGAACTAAATTGGAAAAAGATTGAAGCATCGTACACGCCTGAACGACCGAGCGTAGCGAAAGTTAGCCGCATCACATAATCCACCCATAACGCTTTACGGTCTACTGTGCGATCAAGATTTTATTTAAAACTTAGCTAACACGTCCACGAGATGGACAGATCACATGAAATTGTGTACGAAGTGTTTACTAGATGGTAGAGCTTTGTGCAAGCTCGTCTGGGTAGATACCACCCACTCGTCAGATATTCTACCGCAAAACGGCAGAACTTGCTTTTGTTGTGTTCCGGTTTGAAGGATGAGTGAGCCAGTGTAATTCCAGGCACAAGGGACATAACATCTTAGTTACCAAGGTTGGTGTCGCATAGGTGATGTAAGTGATGGTTAACAACTCTTACAATACCATATAGGCCCATACGCTCGTCCGCCTTGCTATGGAATAAAAAATACCTTATTGAATGTATACGCAGTGCCATCAATAGAGAGAATTGGAGAAGTCTTGCAAAAACCGCAAACAACTCATCAGACTTTCCATGACCACGAACACTCCGTCGGGAGTGTACGACTGAGAAGAAGAAGAATACACCTACACTACAGTATTTTCGTATACATTATAAAGTAATTATCCGATGAATCTACCACATTTCGGAATAAGCTTCTAAAACCTTAACCTCATGAGGTCTTTGTCCATCAGTGAGGCTGTCCATTTACCATCTACGTATATTAAATTTAAAAAAAAAATGTTAATATACAATACATGAACGCAAAGGATACGAACACACACAGGGATATTTTTTTAATATTTATAATAAAAAGGCAATCGAGTAAATAGGACCACCTGTTGGCACAACTGTCATCTACATAATATCGAACTTATATATCCAGGAATCAACCACTTTTTTATCCCATCAATCTCGTATTCTGTATTACTCCTTACTTTATGTTCTTCGAGCAAAAAATTTAAATTTATGAATTGACAAAACTTAAACGCAAAAAACGAATAAATTTTCCCCAGCAAGGATATGTATTGACTGCGGAATCGGAAACTCGGAAAGTCGGTTGTTTTAAAGGTTTATTTTTAACTTTCGTAATGGAATTGTAAAAAATATTCATAATATAGTCATTTAAATATCATATAATAATGGTCGACCGAAATAATCGAGCATAATCACTATCGAGGAAAACATAATATTTGAATTTCGAACATTTTGTTCCTACTTTTATTTCCAAAGTTCATCAACAACTACCAACCATAAAAAAAAGTGAATCAGTTAACGAACAAAAGAGAAAAAACCGGCCAAGTGCCTGTATCTATAAAACATCATGTCTTTTGTACGGGAGCCACACTTAAATATTTATTTTATTCTGTTTTTAGTATTTGTCGTTATAGCGGCAACGGCAATACATCATCTTTGAAAATTTCAACTGTCTAACTATGACGGTTCCTGACAGACGGACAGACAGACATTTTGCTCTCGTATTCCCACGGTAACGGGCCCTACGGAGGTGAAACCGCGGGCAAAACGCTAGTACATCTATAAAGTCTACTATTCCATGAAAACTAATACACTAAGAAGCTGTCACTCAGCTTATTTTTTAAAAAATCAACATGCTACCCGTTTTTAATACTCTATGAAACGCAATATTCTGTAAACTGCACATTTGTTACTCTTTTATGATTAGTTCGTTAGCCGTCTGCACTACGAACATTACGGACCGGATAGATTTTTCAAATAAAAAGTCACTTTGCGGTCCGAGGTTTTAGGTAGGTCTTCATTGAGGGAAGCGATTTTTAAATACCAGAGACAAGTCACTTTTTTCGTCCATCTGTTGTATCGTTTCAATAACATTATATGCGAACCGAACCGATGCGTGGTAGATTTATGACAATAAATAATATTTTTGAAGTGAAAACTTCTTTAGCGTCGTTGTGATTTGAAAGTCGATGAAACGAAAAAGCGACAGTAAAAAGAGACAGACACATAAATTCATAAGATTTAACGTGGGAGAAAATGAGATAGGAAGCATTATACGGTTGAAGCCAAAATTTTTTGAAGGTTTCACTTCTACCACGTGTGAATTGCACACAAGTTTTTTAGTTTAATAACTTGGGACATTATTCACGCAGTATCTGAATTACACCCAGACTCAGAACATAGACATTTTCATGCAAACAAATGTCTATCCTGGGTGGAAATCGAACCCACGACCTTCGGCGCGAACGGCAAATATCTAACCAACCACGCCAACCGGCTCTAATAATATAACAAATTTAATGAGACTGACGCGTTCGGACAGAGTCGTGGGCGTCGATAGTATTAAAACACGGTGTGGGAAAACGACACGAGAGGTCGGCTCACGGGGCTGCGGTCAAGGGTATCATCCTCATACTTGAGACACCTTATACTATCATAATTCGATCTCGTTGGAAACCTTTGTACAAAGCAACCACTTGGGGTACTTTCAACCCTTCTACATATCGTAAATTAATACGCGGGGAAGTATATCAACGGGGATTGTTTTTCTGATTAAGAATTTGTGTATGATTATCTGACTTTGAAAAAAAATATCTACTAGTCACTTCAATAATAGTTCTCCAGATCGATTTTGTCCATGGCAGCCAATCTCAAGGAAGATTAGCCAACTGCGCGTCGAGATATTATAGTGCACAAGTATGCGAAAAACACAGGTGCACTCTCTATTCCTTAACTCTTATAACCCGATGGGACGGCAGTCGAACACGATCGGAAAGAGTTCAGGCGCAGAATTAACGGCTTTACGTGCTTTCCTAGGCACGGGAGTGTTCACACTTCCAACTTCCAGACTCCGGGCTGCTACTGAAAATTTTCGACAAAAAATCTCAATAACATTTTATTGACCCGACCTGGGAATTGAACCCTAATATGTATCCACCAGAACAACGAGGCAGTCTATCAATTCAATATGAGAATAATTAAATAAAGGATTCAACAATGTTATTTATCGTGGAATGTTCGAGATATTTCGGGAAGAGTTTCCATGTCGTATTGTCATAGTTTAATAATAATTAATACAAGTTAAAATTATGTTGATAAAATTTCTAGTAAAAATCATATATATTTATTGAAGATATAGATTATAATTGCCAGCTGAAAGCCTTCTTCTCTTTCTCTCTTAGTACCTTAAGATATGTACATATTTGCAATTAATATACGACAGAGCAGATATATTTTGATTTTAATTCTAATGAGAATATACGTCATCGTATATAAATGTGAAATTTTTTTAGTATTCAATAATATCCATTATGTAACAAGATGTATTAGTGGCAAATATAAGAGATGTTCATTTATGAGTTTCTTAAACAAATTAAAGTATATATATTTGTAAAACTGTAAAATTAAAAACTATCGCACGTTACCTGTAGGTAACAAATAGGTACTACCAATATTGAAATATGAAAGAGTCTAAGCCAACCAATTATTTTCTATTAATTTATAATCAAATCAAATAGATTTAATTACAAAATTACATATATAATACTGAGGAAAACAGTCAGATTGTCAGATTCTGCCAATCATGGAACGACAATTAATTAGATAATTAATGAGAAGTGATTTTTATATAATGCCTTCCTGAAACTACTAAACCAATATACATAAAACTAATACCAGAAAATGTAAAAACCGTTTCGGAGAAGAATTTCCTGTTATTATTATTAAATATATATATATATATATATATATATATATATATATATATATATATATATATATATATTATATATATATATATATAGCTGCACTTCGCAGTTTTATTCGTTTTTAATTTATACTGAAAAGCGTAAACTTCATATTCATAAATAAATAATTATAACTCGGTTACATATAATAATCTGTAAGGAAGTAAAGAACCAATGTAACATGATATTTCCAACCAGAATCCAGACATCAGTTTGGTTATATTAAAATTTTATACAAAAACTGAGTAAAAATAATTTTGTTTTCGAATCGAAAATCCATACAGCGTGAACGGGGCTTGATTAAAAATAAAAGCCAACGCCGTCCCGCCAAAGGGTTCCCGACTAGGGTTGTCGAGTTTAAAATTATTTTAATTAATTTGTTTTTATTTTTTTATAAGGATGGTATCTAGTGTATTTCCATAGGAAATAAAAAAAAACCCTAATGATGAAAACGTTTAACAATTTTATTTAATTCTTAACTTAGTGGATAGATAAACTAAAAAGACTTACAGAGATAGTTACGAACGAAATGCATTTGATAATGTGAATAATAACAAATGTATTCGATACCTTCGCGTTATTCAGATATTTCTACATAAAAGTACATACGTGGTTTGAATTAATTGTCGAATAAAAAATGAATAAAATTTAAATTGAATAAACAAAAATTGAAACGATTTTTATGAAGATTCTCAAAGGGCAGACACTATAAACAAAATGGCTGAAGTACGCCGGATAGTAAACGCCATTTTGCTACATATAATAGCTATGTGTTTTTACGAAATATGTACTTTATCTCTCCGTCTACATTATAGCATTAAGATATGAATCTTATCGCATACTTGAATCGAACCAATTTTATAATAATATATTTTCAAATCACTCTACCATTCTTAGAATTGTAATCACAAAACGATTATTGTTATTATTATTGTTATGAATCGATCGCGTTTAATATATTTGTGGTCCGTCCGGGTTTAATCCTGCAATCATAAGTTATTATTTAAGTGTTCTAACAACTGAGCTATCTCTACCTTTGTCTCATAGCAGACATTAAATAAAGGAATATGACAACAATTTCAAACCAAACCATTTATAACGTTAACATTATAAAAGAAAAATAAAAAACCTTTATATTTATTCGCTAGGTGGCAACCCTGCGCTATGGTTGGCTGAATATCAATTTGTATGGAGGGTTGATAGTTGCTACATTACAATATGAACTTAAATACTTCGTAATAGGGTTTAATACAATTTAAAGTACACTAAGTAGATTACACAAGAGAATTTTATTTAGTGTCGTATGAATTTTGTGTAGTAAAAAAAGCTTCAAAGTATTTTTTAAGCTATATTTTTAAAGTAATCAAAGGCTAGTTTTTTATTTCATACATTTGTATTTTAAATGAGCGTTCAAATACTACTGTAAAGCCTTCGTCGAAAAGTTTTACATTCTGTTTGATAAAATAATGTAAGCGCTGTTTTACTTCTCAAAATATAAGATCGAAATGTTCATCCAGATTTTGTGAAGAATGGTAATAACATATTTGATAAGATAACTGTACTACGTCTGGGTAGGTACCACCCACTTGTCAGACATTCTACCGCCATACAGAAGTTCTTTTTTAGATTTGTATAGGTAGGCGGACGAGCATATGGGCCACCTGATGGTAAGTGGTCAGCAACGCCCATAGACATCATAAGCATAGGCATCGTAAGAAATGTTAACCATCGCTTACATCGCCAATGCGCCACCAACCTTGGGAACTAAGATGTTATGTCCCTTGTGCCTGTAATTACACTGGCTCACTCACTCTTCAAACCGGAACACAACAATACAAAATACGGGTGTTTTGCGGTAGAATATCTAATGAATAGGTTGGTCTACCCAGACGAGCTTGCACAAAGCTCTACCACCAAGTAAACTTAAGACTTGTTGTTTCGGTTTGAGGGTGGATGATTGAGTTAGTATAACTACAACAAGCGCAAGTCCATTACATCTTAGTTTCTAAGTCTTAGTTGTTGGTGTATTTGAGTTGTAAGATGATTGATATTTCTTACAAAGCCAATGTGTATTGGCGTCGGTGACTACCAGATGGCCTTTCCTAATTAGAAAAATATGACAAAATATGTGAATATTTTTATACTATCTTTTTCCTTATATGGCTTTTATAGCTTCATATTTTTTTTTTTATTTACTTTTATAGTATCTATATTTAGCTTTATATAGACACATAAGACCGCTCGCCAAGATAACATAATAGCACTCTGGACAAAGTCTGACGGTAATCTTTATGCTTATTTATAAAAAAAAAAAAACTCAACGCTTGTCCTTCGTGATCTATGCGTTCACGTTCGCGCATCGTTCAATCGTTTCGAGTCGAAACTTTATACGTACAATGATTGTTGGCACTCGACCGAAGGTTTCTGGCATAGTACCATATCGTACGGACACAGATACAGAGACAGAGATACAGAACGCGCCAGACGTATAGTAATAATTATCAAAATCAAAATATTCTTCATTCTAGCGGGCACTTGTAAGCGATGAAGCACATATCAAACTTTTTTAATCGTCTGGGAAGGTCCACTCATCAGATATTCTACGGCTAAACAGCAATACTGAGTATTGTCCCGTTCTGGTTTGAAGGGTGAGTGAGCCAGTGTGAGCCACTACAGACACAAGGGACAGAACATTTTCGTTTCCACGGTGGTGGCGAATGGGCGATGTCTATCGGCGATGTTAACCACTTAACATCGGGTGGCCCATTTGCCAGACCACCTTAATATAAAATAAAACTTAACGCAAATCTCCTGCCCAATATGTAAATCTTACCGAGAAGAAAAGCTGAAAAACATACCCTCTTTTCAACCAATTAATTTAAATTACGGATGACAGATTTGTCCACGAAGCGTAATTGAAAAGCGTCCTTATAAAAAGTTCGCTACGTAAGATTCTTAGTAGCTTGTGATGCGACTTAAGAGCCAACAATAAAAAAAAAACAATTTTTTACCAACATCTTAGTTCCCAAGGTTGGTGGCGCATTGGTGATGTAAGAGATGTTTAAAATCTCTTACAATGCCAATGTCTAGGGGCGTTGGTAGCCACTTACCAGCAGGTGGCCCGTATGCTCGTCTGCCTATCCAGTATGGATAAAAAAATGTATGGAAATCAAAGGATACAACCTCCTTTTTTTATTTATACATTCTAGTACTATGTAATCATATATATTATATTATCTATATAAATAAAATGATAGAGGTCTGCAGTTGTGCGCGCATCACGGAAAAACTACTGGATAGATTTAGACCCTTGGCTCTTATCAAAAAAAAATATTTAGATTTAATAAAAAGTTATTAAAGTTTCAAGAAACACTGATTGTTTCAAGATGCACTGCGTGTTCAGTGATGTATGTTTAAAGAAAACTTTGTTAATATATCAAGCAACGCGGACGAAGTCGCGGGTATCAGCTAGTAACATATAATTTTATTGGTATCGGTATAACAGAAGCACAAACGGCATATAACATAGAATATATTTTACGATATCATTTCATTATATAAAATAATCTAGATCTGGCCGCCTGCCCGTTATAAGAAACCGGTAAATTGACTCGCAACGATAAACTATGAAATCGTTCTGCGAACAGAATTCGTATCGCTTACCCGGCCAAATGTCTACTGAAAAAAGGACGTCTACTATGATGTTGTTTTATAAAAATAAAAAAACCTTCCGATTGTTTTGTATAGATCTATATAATTAATTACAGTTACATTTACTTTTTAATTATTAAACGACGCAATAAATACTTATAATTAATAAAAAAATAAATGTGTACGTTGGGCCCTCAAACTATATTATAAGTACCTACCCAGTATTATTTAACTGTTGGGGTACCGCAATCTCTAATCAATTGAAATTTGATAAAACTTTAGTCAAGTAGGAAATAAGCTGGTGATCTATAGGTACGCCTGAACAGATCTTCCTAATTTACCATCATCACCACGATTTTGATGCGGTTTCTTCTGTTTTAAATCTGATGTGAACGAGATGGTTCATCCATAAATCAGAACAAACCGCATCACAATTAGTCCTTTAGTTAGGGATCTACGATGCCACAGACAGATACACACGTTAAACGTATAACACCCCTCGTTTTACGCTAGGGGTTAAAAACACTAACATCAATAATAAAACCCTACAAAGTTCTATACTTTAAAACATCGTAGACTGGCGCCATATTGCACCCACTCGCCCCAAATTCGTAACGTGGTTTTTTTACGCGTTCAGCACTAGAAATGTTTTAAATAACTAAGTGGTTATGTTGTATGAAAAAAAAACTCGAGTCGAGCACAGTAGAAAAAAATATTTTCGAGTGCCATATTGATAAGCAAGAATATGGGGTCACACTTGAAACATTTATTATGGCACAGATTGCCTTCCAAAAGATTACAGTATGTGAGATCCACATACTCAACAGTAGAAGTTCGGGGATTCTTTCAGATGAACAGCACAGAGTTACATATGCTTAGCTATATTTATAGCTTATTTTATGTGAAATAGGTTAAGCGGATGGACAATTGGGCCAACTGATTGTAAGTGGTCACCAACACCCATAGACATTGGCGCTGTACGTAAAATTAAACATTCCTTACTTTGAGAACTAAGATGTTATGTCCCTTGTGCCAGTAGTTACACTGGCTCACTCACACTTCCAATCGAAACACAACTACACTACGTATTACACAACAGTATTACTTTATAAAGACGCTATTGAAAAATGTGACTGTATATTTATTTATTTTATTGCATAGGATGGCGGACGAGCATATCATTGTAAGAAATGTTAACCATCGCTTACATTGCCAATGCGCCGCCAACCTTGGGAACTTAAACATCTATCTCTTGTGCATGTAATTACACTGGCTCACTCACCCTTCAAACCGGAACACAGCAATAGCAAGTACTGCTGTTTTGCGACAGAATATCTGATGAGTGGGTGGTACCTACTACCTACCCAGACGAGCTTGCACAAATCTCTACCACCTTAATATATTTTCTTCGTAATTTCAATAACGATTAGAATCGAATTTACTATCGCTCATTAGGGGCGGAACAACACCGTATTATCGAGCTTCGAGTCAACATACATACATATAATTATAACTCTACTCATTACAGTCATATTATAATTCAAAGTGCATGTTAGAGGTCACAGGTCACAGCGTTACAAAACATTATTCATAGCTACGGTTTAATTTAAATAACTATACGTTTGATTCATTAATCTACAACGACAACGATACCTATACACCAATCATTTTTTAAATTTGGAACATATTATAATATAACCACATCAATGTCTGTTTCTTTGAGGTGATCTCGGAAACTAAACTGAACCAAGTGTGGATTTTTATTTAGAATTCACCAATAGATAGAATCGACTTACGAAAAAGACTTGCGTTTTGAATATATAAATATTTAGTCCAAATATGAAACGCGAAAGAGCTTTCGTAATATTAGCTATGTTAGTAAAAATATTATACATAAGATTCAATTGGTCGATGACGAAGCCAATCTTATTACATAATTTACTAACTAGTAAATATGTGTTTTAACAAATGACGAACGTTTGAAATATTACCCACACACACTTATATATGTACACACATAGGTATATATGCGTACGTAAAACTACTAACAACAACATTTTATTGATTCTATAAAGCATTATTACAAACAAACATACGATATGCATTCTATTTGTGAAGGGAATACTGAGAAAACAAATACATAGCTGCTCTGTTTCTCGGGTCACGTGGCCCGAATAGAAGGATACTTTACACTGTAAGATATCGTTGCGACGTAAAAATATATATGAATATTAATGTTTTAATATTTTATCGTTAGAATTAATCTCACTTGAGAATGGCCGGCGTGGCCGAAATCGGTCAGGAGGACCATTATTATTATAAATATGTTCATTACAACGAATTTAATTGCCGTATGAGTTATGAGTTCCAAATAATACAATATGTAAATTATTTTTTTAGAATCTTTGTTAATCTCCGCTGAATTTAGAGACTAAAGAGAATCAACTATCACACTGTTCCATAATGAGTTAACCGATATGAGAAGTATAGAAAAGATATTTTAGTCATATATGTTTCGTTACCCACCTTCTTATTTTATGGAAAGTCCTATATAAAATATTATATAAAAAAATGCGTCAGATAATCGTATCGTGTGTTCTAAATGTATTAAATACATAGAAGTATACATGTAAGTCTAGGAGCATGCGGCTTGAGTGTCTAGAGCGTATCCTGTGCGGTTATTTTATTATAGCTATAATATTTTATTTGTAGTTTGTTAAATGTTTACTTTTTATACTACCTTGTATGTCCAGAGGCTCAAATTGTATTTACTCATTAACATAGCTAATACCTGGTATGCTATGCCTCTTTAAATTTAACTAATGACATAAGAAATGCGGGTGAATTTTGTCGAATTTTCATAATCAGGGACATTATTTCCGTAACTGCATACTGTATATAATCTTAGTTAAATTATAAAAATAGCAGCAACTCGATTGATCGATTCTCCGACGGTGACATGTGGCTTGTGCAACTAAAAGTGTCATAAATCCTTTGTTTGCGGAAATAATTATATACCTACGTATTTTAATATATTACTTTATTTATATATACTATATTTTAATTACGGTCCAGTGGCTGGTACACGTGATTCCGAACCAAAGCAGGGTAAAATCCGGCCGAACGAGAATTGAATTGGCATGTGGTCGCCGGCGAAGGGAAATATCATGAGGAAGTTTGCATTTGTCGAATTAAATTCAGACACGTACATGTGTCGAAAATCGTCCTAAAACAACTTTATCTTGATGTGCTATCCGGGATATCAACCCACAACGAAACTCACATATTCTAACAACTAGGCTATACCGGCTCTGCTTCTAATATACTATTATCGTAATACATAATATAAAAAAAAATGTAAATACAATAAAAAACATATGCTCTCAGTACATTAAATACAAGTAACCTGTGAGACCCAAAGGAAATTGTACTCGATCCCTGTACAGGATTCCTTTTAACTTCCTTTCAAGTTAAAATCAATGTTCGCAGGCAATAACAATCTTTATTGCAAACAACTAAAGTACTAAATCACTTGCACGATAAAAACCAGCTGGTACAATCAGCTGTGACTCGGCGAGGGTAATTTGAACTGACTCATACGCATTCCGTATCAATGGAGCCGTATCGCAAATTAAACTTTATTACAAGTAAATAGAGTTAATTTTGAAACAATTTAATTTAACGAAACGAGTTACCATTGCACCCGTCATTGCATTATCGACTTTGCGTCGACGGTTTACGGTGCAATGGATTGTTTTATTAAAGTAACGGTACATTCGCCATTTCTTATCATTAACGGTCGCGGGAAATGCGACGAGAATGTTATTCTTTGCAGAAATCGTTTTCGGTTTTTATATAGTCTTTCTTATTTTTTAAGATCATTTAAAAGACAAATTCTTTTGAATATAGAATAAGACGTCTTATTGAATACAATAATCACGGTATCTACTTAAACTATGGTAGCAATAGCATAATATATACATATTTATATATATGAACAGGCGAGGCGTACAGAATACAGTTCAGTAACTCTTTCTCTTCGTTTGTCACGCGATTTTCACACATTTTGGTTTGGTAGCTATTCACGACAAATGCAAGTAGGTACATTTGTACATACGTTTTCATCAAAATAATGACTACAATCAAATTTCGATCACTGTGCTTATTAATTAATTTTCTAAATGGCTATCACGATCTAAAAAAAATTAAACTGCAATAAATACACTTTCATCGCGAAATTCGACTCTATCTTCAAGTTTTACGACAAATGTTTTTAAAACAGGTCATTATATAGTATATATACATATGTATAGTGATGTCTATATTACTTATCTTTTGAACTAACTAACAGGATATAAGTACATTTTACATCATGACAATAAACAGTTGATTTTACTCGTGGGTAGGGCCTCGGTGATCCAACTGGAAGGCTGTATACAGTTTAATTATAGATATGACAGCGAGATAACATCTATGATCGCACGGATTAAGAGGAATGCGTTGTAATTTCTTACAATACCAATTATGACGTGAAGTCTACAAAAGCATTACATACACACATAATCAAAAGAAATTAAATAAACTATGTTAACAGTTGTTTACTTTTAATTTTATATTGAAAAATAAAAAATAAGTAACCGTTCGTTTTAAGAGTTAATTAATTAGTTTCTTGCTCGTTCTCTGTAAAAATTTACATTCGTAACCGGCGACCGGCGTAACTTAAAACCGATTTTACGCACTAAATGATCGTAAAATATTATTCAACAATTTATACACAATTTCTTATTATTTTTTTTAAAAAGGAAGATTTTTTTAAATTTATTTATTACACGCCTCAATGCCTACATATAGATGGTCATGAGTCGCGTTTGTCACATAGCTATTTCAAGGTGGTCTTGTCATTTGGCAAAGGCATTTAAAGATATTAAGAAACAACTTTTAGCAAAAATATAAATGCTATTTTCATACATGTACAAACTTCTAATTCTATAAAATTCATTACACAATCATATTTTATTGTTACATAAAATATGATTTGATTAACAAAATAATAATTTTGATTCGACTAGGTATATTCGAATATATAAAATTTTAACATTCAGTGCATTTGCGGATTGAGTGTTTGCGAAATTATCTTTTATGGAACGAAATGTTTGCAGAATAACTTTTATTTGTCTCGTTGTTTCTCATACGTTTTATATAAAATTATTACTGTCCCTCTAGACAAGTGGCTTTAACGTTAATAGAATAGAATAGAAAACAATAATCAATGTATGAGATTGACATTCGCGTTCGCCATTTCGAGACGTTTCGAGTCGAACGCGAATGTCAATCTCATACATTGGTTGTTGTTTTCTATTCTATTCTATTGACGTAAAAGCCACTTGTCTAGAGGGGCTGGTCATACGTTTATTCGTCAAACATTAGAGGACACTTGGTGCTAGGACTTTGTGCAAGTCCGTCTGGGTAGGTACCACCCACTCATCATAGATATTCTACCGGTAAAAAGCAATACTTAGTATTGTTGCGTTCCGGTTTAAAGGATGAGTGAGCCAGTGTAACAATAGACACAAGCGACATAACATCTAGTTCCCAGGGTTTGTGACGCATTGGCGATAATAGGAATAGTTATTATTTCCTCCATCTCCAATACCTATGATGGCGGTGATCACTTAACATCAGATGGCCCCATTCGCCTGTCCACCTACTTATAACATAAAAAAAGCTTATTTCGAGGCACGTTAAAGAATATAAAGATTTTTATTATGAACGAAAAACCTCTAATTTCAACGTAAGTATCAAAGCTATGATATCATCATTATTTATTTCGGAAGCCAGTTTAATGTCATGTAGTTTAATTTGCAAACCACGACCGTTTCGATGGTAAAAATTCAATGTCAATAAAAAAGGAACGAGCTCTTACGGCCGAATACTGAAACGTCATTCAAATATTAAGTGCAACTTAATTATTTGAGACGTCGTTAATTTTAAATTTAGTATAATAAATTTAGTTTACGTAAATAATCAATTATAAAAAAAACGTAAATCAGTATTCGACTGTTACAGTCTCAAAAATAGATAGATTTAAATATGACGTCAGCTATCTATCTATGTGACGATATTTATTCCGATAAATCGTTTCGTGCGAATAAAGATCCTCGCATTACGGATCCATACGATTTAATGCCCTTTTCACGAGCTATTTGACTTGCACGAACATCGATGTATTTGAAAGAGGAATAATTCAGCGTCCATATACAATCTTTATACGATATAGAGCTTTCATACTAAAATTTATAATTTTATACTTGCAATGAACATTCATTCGTTTTTTTTTCGTTTGTGAGCCGCCATGTCATATTGTGTCATATTGTGCCAAATCAATAAGAAATTAAAAAAAATAAACAAATACGTATTTAAGAAGAAGATACTTTCAATATTACTAATACAGTTTTAATTGCGACAAACTTATTCGAAAGATACAATTTCAAGGCCTTTCAAACGGCCTCGGATACTGCGCTTTGGATTCCGTAAGTAAAACCATAATAAGTTTGTAATGATAATATTCGTTTTATGATTTACGTATGTATTCTAGTCATCGCGATCATTCATATATTACTTTAAAAAAACTTTATTAACCATAAAAGTTTAGATACTATGTTGACAAAATATGTGAACTTAATATCTGAAAGCATTTTCTACCAGTCAACCTTTATGTTTAAAAATACAATGAAGCGGTAATAGAAATATAAGGTAATTATTATTTAAAAAAATACACAAATAAATGTATTATATAAATATAATTATACAAGGTTGTTTTTAATGACCCAGCAACCTCGCAGGACTAGATAGCTGTCTTACGACTTCGGACATAACTCAATACATTAAATAAAAATGTTTTTACAAGTTTTTGTCTAACAAATTATAATTTGTTAGACAAAAACTTGATAATTATCAAAAGTCGTAGAACAAAAGTTGTTGCTTATGGTGCTAGCTCCTCCGATATAACTATCTAGTCCTCCCAGGTTGCTGGTTCGTTACAAATAACCCTGTATAATGAATACAAAATATCTGTTTTATGAAAAATGATATCTATTCTTTAAAGTAATATTCTCGCAGACAATGTTTAAACCGTCTCTCGATCGATGTACATAGTGAGCCTGTTCAGAGCACATTATGTACAAAACTACTAACCCTCCTGTCTCCCCCAGTCTCACGCCGCTGGCTTGTATCGTATCAATGCGATCATTCAAACTAGAGAATTTAATCAAAATAACGATCGAACGCAGACAGTCCACCACCAACGCGCAATAACGGTACCTAGTCGATAACAAATCAATCTTATACAGTTATATGTATAATATGCCAATATCACTCTTGCTTGGACCCTTACATACATATAATTTACTAACATTTTTATATACATTTATATATATTTTTATGATTAATAAAATGTTAATAATATAAATATTTATGAAAATATACGGAAATAATAAATAACTTATTTTTTTATTGCAATTAATTCTATTTAATTTTATGTTAAAAACTAAGCAGAGCTTGTACTATCCAAACCAGACAACTAATATACTACTATTTTTTTTGTCAATACATACTTATATAGACAGATATAATTACACCCAGACTCAGGACAATCAGACATGTTCATGCACAGAGTTACAGAGTTACACTATGTCCTCCTGGAATCAAAAACCCACAACGTGCAGCGCGAAAGGCAAGTATCTACCAACCAGGCCAACCGATTCGTCAAAAAAAAAATGGATACAAAGGTTAAATCAGATAGACACATTGGATCCTTTCGAGCGTCCTTTCTATTCACGTCACGAGCGGCCACAATTCAATGCCGTGCAATTACTACATCTCCTGAGCTCGCTAAAACGTTACACGCGAGTACGTTGTAAAATGGTTTAGAGAACTTGCAATATTAACGATCAATTCATTGATCGTTCATTGCGAGATTATACCGATTTTAATAATGTGGTAGTTTCCAGTTTGACAGTGAGTGAGAGTTTGTTAAGCCGAGATGGCCTAGTGGTAAGACCGCGTGAATCTTAACCGATGATCGTGGGTTCAAACCCGGGCAAGTACCGCTGAATTTAATGTGCTTAATTTGTGATTATAATTCATCTCGTGCTTAACGGTGAAGGAAAACATCGTGAGGAAACCTGCATTTGTCAAATTTCACTGAAATTCTGTAACGTGTGTATTCCACCAACCCGCATTGGAGCAACGTGGTGGAATAGGCTCCAAACCTTGTCCTCAAAAAGAGCAGAAGAGGCCTTAGCCCAACAGTGGGACATTTACAGGCTGTTATAACTTTTTTTTTTCAGTTTGACAATCAATAAGAAATTGTAATACTTCAAAATTGAATAAAGTAATTTGAATTTGGATATACCTTTATTTATAAAATCCTAACTGTTTGCACAAAACCTATAGAGTCGATGTAGTTAAAATCAACAAAAACATGAGTTAATTTTACTACGACTTTAAAACAAAAAAGGTTATTTACACAAAAAAAAAAACTAGTGTAAACATAGAATAAAAACAACGAATAATATGTTAGCTTTCATGTTGTTTGGGATCGGTGCGTTGTTTTGTTTATTCCTAGAAAAATGACTTGAGCGAAGTAAAACTTATTTTACGGCCAGCCCGACAAGAACGCTTTTGTTGGTTAGTTTTTTTTTTCGTCACCATATTGACGATGGTATTTATATAATATGTGCTTAACACTACCTCTCCCCACTGAAATAAGTTTCTTCTATTCTCTACTGAAATATATATAATGTATGTTATATTAATAATAAATAAATAATGTATTATTGCCGATGATATAATCCGTTGGGGCGGTAAGCCGACACGAGCGGATAATTCAGGCGCAGGACTAAAAGGCTTTAACGGCTTTAAAATTGCTACCAAGAATTCTTTATGAAAAATCTAGTATTTTTTTTTGTTTAAGAATATTCTAATTTTAAAATTATTCATTATATAGATATATAATATTTTATAATGTTACTAATATTATTATAAAGGCAAAAAAAACAACTGTTTCGATGTTACCTAATCAAAGTGAAAAGATTGGACACGCTCCAATAAAAAAAGTCTTCATAAAAATGTAGAAAATATGTCGTGGAATATAACATAATGGACTTAATTAATTATTAAAATGTTATTTACGGCATGCAAAATGGAAGGATAGCAACTGAAGAATAAATAAATAATTGTTATAACAATCTAACCGTCTTGAACTGTCTACTGTTTGAATTTTTTGTTGCATCTTTACGCCCAGCGCACACTTAACAAGAGCGGAGCAGGGCCGAACAGGGCATTATATCATACTACTTCTGCCGCGAACTTGAAACAAATTTTATTCTTATCTTGACCACACACACACGCGCACACACGCACACGATTTTCTCGGATTAACATTAAGCAGGAAAAGATTTTGACTGTAAATATTAATACTTTCACTATGTCTACATTATATATGTTTTCAATCATGTTTCGTATGATTAAATTGTAATCATATGTGTACCCCTTACTTAAGTAATAATTAATAACTGTACAACCTTTTCATTAACGCTGTTGCTTACAAGTAAAAATAAATAAATAAGCAGATACTCGTAAAGATAATAGCGAATCTCAAATCAATTTGTGTTTGTTCAAGGAAGCGCGTGTATGGGTGAATTATTCATTACAGCGTTGATATCGCAATTGTTTACAAACCGCCTAGCGATGCAAACGTCACAGCTTCGTTGCTGGCCCATTGGGCTTATGACGTCCACACTTTAAACACAAGCTGTAAGCTTAATTGGAGAGATAAATAGGATTTTTATTATAGTATAGGTAAGCAGACGAGGATATGGGTCATCTGATGGTAAGCATTGTAAGGGATATTAAGCATCGCTTACATCGCCAATGCGCCACCACTCTTGGAAACTAAGATGTTATATCCCTTGTGCCTGTTATTACACTGATTCACTCACCCTTTGCGGTAGAATATCTCATGAGTGGATGGTACCTACCCAGACGAGCTTGCTCAAAGCTCTACCACCAAGGAATATTAGTAACTCTTTAAAAACAGACAATATATTCAGATTCAGACAATACTATTATGTCTAAGTATGTTGCGCATATTTCTGATTCCTCTGTGCGTATTTTTCATATTTATATGTATATTAATTTTATTATAATGTAACATGCGTTGTTTTTATTTAATCAACAGCGATTACTCTGCGTTTCGAATTATTTTCATTCAAATACAGTCTTACTAGTGATTGATATTGTTTCGGAATATGCAATTATCCGGATAATGAGAATGAAATTTGATGGTCGAAACGGGTAGGATGGGCTATAGTTAAAATAAAAGGGAAATAAATTACGTTTTCACAAAAGAGAATCAATTAACTTCGACGAGAGGCGAGTGTGTACACAAATAACACGATAATTACATATAGAATAAATACCAGATTAATATAAAAAGTCTGTTATCTATAATAATATATAAAGCTGAAGAGTTTGTTTGTTTGATCCGGCTAATCTCAGGAACTACTGGTTCGAATTTAAAAATTATTTCTGTGTTGTATATTACTTTTATCGAGGAAGGTTCTAGGCTGATTTTTATTCAACATATTTTTATTAATTATTCCCGGGTGAAACCGCGGGGCACAGCTAGTGTATTAAGAAGCGGATTATGATATACATATCTTAAAATGAACATTAATGGCCGAATACTGAAACGTCTTTCACATTTGAAGTGGGACTTAATTATTTGGAACGTCATTCATTTCAAAATTTTGTATGCGAAATTTGAAAAAAAAAAAAAAAACATTTTGAATGACGTTTCAGTATTCGGCCGTAAGCTCCGTTGACAATGTGGCTTAGGAAATCATGTCCGTTTCTATTATAATCGATACTTTTTTTTAAATTATTAATCAGAATATAACTGTATGTTTGTTACGCTTTCACAGCTAAGACAATCAACCGAATTTGATTAAATTTGGTATGAAGTAAGCTTGAAGCCCAATGAAGGACATAGACATACATACATACTTTTTTATAACTAGCACCTGAATCATCACGCATGCGAAGCCGCGGGCAAAAACTAGAATTATATAAAGAGTTTTTATTCCTAAAATTGCATCTGATTAAATTTTATTATTTTCCTCCAGCTAACGAGTAAAACAATCAATTAAGAAACATTATATTTTTCCTTATCTATATCTCCGTATTATCGCAAAAGCTGATTTGAATTTAAAAAAATTACCATTTAGCTTTTAAGAGGTGTTATTATTAAGAATATAAACGAACAAACTGTAACGTAAGGAAGGGTAACTTGTTTGTTTGTACGTCATCGCTTACAAAAAATTACTTGACTATGTGATTTTGATAAAAAATATGACCTACACCTGTAACTGCTGTCTTAAAAAAATGCGGACTTTTTTATAGCATAGATAGATAGTGGTCACCAACGCCCACAAACATTGGCATTGTAAGATATATTAACCATCGCTTACATCGCCAATGCGCCACCAACCTAATAACACTGTCACACACCCTTCAAACCGGAACAACAATACCAAGTATTGCTGTTTTGCGGTAGACAATCTGATGAGTGGGTGATACTTACCCAGAGACGAACTTGCACGAGGCTCATAGACAAATATTTCTTACAATACCAATGTCTATAGGCGTCGGTGACCATTTACCATCAGGTGGACCATACGCTCGTCCGCCTACTATTCAATAAAAAAAAGAAATTGTTACAGTTAGATAATATAAACTCGTGCCATAACCCTCGCAGTCGTCGCCAGCAGTTCAAGCATATCTATTGAAGTTGACGTCACCGCTGTACGACATTGATTTTACCAAATGACGTAAGCGTTGCTCAATACGTTTATTATTTATAAACATGACCCCAACCCAACCCTGTATTTCGTAAAATATCAAAATTAATAAGTGATGCAATACTAGTAGATATTCTTCGTATATACAATCTAAATGGGATTCTAGAATTTTATTATCTAATATTGAAATGAATCGAATATATGTAAATATTTGTCCAAATATTATTAGCATTTTTATTCATATTAATTTATGTAAAAATATTTTATTTAGTTTTATATTATTTTTAAGTTTTTATAATATATATATAGTTTTTCGAATAGCTGTTTACGGTAAGAAGTCACTTTTGATTTAATCTCGTTCATTATCATCAAAAAGTTTATAGAATCTATAAATAGTGTGCGTATTCATTAATTATAAATCCTAGTTGGTTTTACATTATCTTAAAAAATACAATACACAATATACAGATTTAAGGCACTTTTATACATGAATAAAAAAAGAGGATCGAAAATTATACCCAGCAGAACACCTAAGAGACTTCTTTAAGTAATAATTATATTCTAAATAAGTCTCGAAAGCTACATTATTAACAAAACAAATGAACACAGAAATAAAATAATCGTAACGATAATGATTATAATTAAAAAAGATCGCACTCACGCTGCATATGTATATGCTGCTTGGGCATCTTGTAGTCGGGCGGGTAGCATCTCTCGTAGAAGTCGACGTCTGAAACCTGGCATACTTCCGGTGTGGGTATGATCAGCCCCGTGCCCGATATTGCCCTCTGGAGGTGATGCTCCTGTTAACAAGATATCCGTTATAGATATATGAAGCAGAAACGGATTTCAGTTATATCACGCCCCTAAGGTAATAAAATACGTGTTTATTTTATTTTTATATAAAAAAAAAAACATTTGCTTGTAAATGTGTAAACTTGTAATTCTTCACTAAACTTCACTTCCGAAAACTAAATTAATTATAATTTGTTGTGCCCGTTAAATATTAATATGTTCTAGATTCGAATGCCTCAGAAGGCTAACCTAAGATAATGTAATAAAAACAGTTGCTACAATGTAACGACCTTTAATCTACTGTTTAATGTACTTATTTCATTATATACTTGTAGTATAACTTAGAACAAGATATGTGTATGTAATTCTGAATGTAATAGTTACCCCCGAAGGGAAACTCTTTGTATTGCTGTATTCCAGAATAAAAAAACGAATCTCAGTGTTAATGATGAATACATGACAATACGATGCTTTATATGTACAAACAAATGAGGCATAAGGTTTAACTCGTGGAAATTTTTAAGTTATATAGAGAAATAGGAACATAATATAAATAAAAGTATTAGGTACATTTAATGCTTATAATGCTAGTTTGTTCTTGTTTTAATTTTCTTTTATCATTATTTAATAGTTCAATAAATTCTCAATACAAGATTTCTTCGCTTATAAATTTATAATATGTAATAATAATTATTATTATTTAACTTCTGTAGAATTATATTGATGGTTTGACAAAAATGCGATAATAAATACATTTAACAATGGACGATATATGAATATATTTAAACATTTACTCTCGTCCGTATTCATACGCGCTTCATTGGAATTCCCAAATATAAATTTTATCTACATTATGTATTCATTTGAAATCATTGAACGAGTTATTTGATTATAAATGTAATATTTCGTCGTAACGACAAACCATTAATGGTGAACGACCATGAAGGTTTTTTTTATTCGTCACAGGAAGACAAGCAAATGGGTCACCCATTGGTAGTGGTTAACGCCGCCCATGGGCATTAGCACTTTCAACAAATAAATATGATATTCAGTTATTTACCCTTCAAAAGACAACACGGTAATAACATATAACAAACAACATACGAGTCAGGTCATCAGGTGTCTCGGGTATTCTGAAATATATGATAAGGTCGCACTGGATATACATGGTTCTAACATGTTAACTATACTTATTGTTTATTTGTATGATTAGTTCAAACATTGCAACAAAAATAAACTCGACTTCATTGATGCGTACCGTTAGATTTATCACTGGGTGGTACCAGACATAACATTCCACTTACCACTTAGTCTTACCACTGATAACATACTACGCAATAATATGATAATCCAGATCCATGTAAATTCCTGCGATAGTGTGTCATGCAAATTTACATCTAGCAGTAATATATATTATAATGTTTTATTCGTATACAGAGAATATAAATTCATTGGAACTGGACACGAATGACAGTGGAAATCTGATGTTATTTCCCTATGTGCCTGTAATTACGCTGCCTCACACACTTTATATAGTAACGTATCATTGGAAAGTATTGAAGTTTCGCGGAAATATAACTGAAATATATATATGTGTAAAGATAATGACAACGAACTAGGAACTATAGAAGTTAATATACAGGGTTATTTGTAATGACTCAGCAACCTCGCAGGACAACATAGCTAACACTATAAGCAACAACTTTTGTTCTACAACTGTTGATAATTTGTTTGATTTTATTTTCATACAAAAATAACTATTAATTTAATTTCCCGCTTGAATCTACTCGCATCGCAAAGATCGACGCGTCACGTCGTCCTTTCGTTTATGACTTAAATATAGATCTACAAATGTCACGACAGTACAACAAAAACTTGTAAAATCATTTTCTTTTCATGTATTGAGTTATGTCTGAAGTCGTAGAACAAAAGTTGTTGCTTATGGTGTTAGCCATCTAGTCCTGCGAGGTCGCTGGGTCATTAAAAATAACCCTGTATAATAATATATTTTTTTTTTATGTCTCGAAGTTTATTTTGTATATACATATAAATTATAAAAAATATATCGGCGGATTTGCGCGTGGTGTTAAGTATACACATTGGCTCTGTAAGAAATATTGAGCATCCCTTACTTCGACAATGTGCTACCAACCCTGGGTCTTTCACATGTTCTTATCGCCAAGTGAACCTAGATATTCACAAATGTGATTATTAAATTAAATAAACAAAATCGTTTAACGGTAGGAGAAAGGTTATTTGACTTAACAGTTTAACTTAATAAACATTACCGTTCAACAATCAAAAAATAAATCCCACGCATTCTTATCAAATACTAACTCAAACAATTTTACCACGAACCTTATAACCATAAAACCGGTTTGGATTATGAGAAAAAAAAATACATCTTCCCACGATAAATAATCCGCATAGTTACGTCACTATCTATATATGTATACAATCGATTCGTACTCGCAGTGACGTCACGGCGACAATACATATTTTATCGATAAGCGATCACGAACGGATCGCGATAAGGTAAATAACTAAACAGATAATGTTTGGATCGGAAATTTAGTCTGTAGTTAAGATGCATATACTTACCTATATATTGCATCAAAATCGATATCAGAAACACTACTTTCAAAACTATACAAATACTTAAAGCGTTATATGAGTTAAGTCATCAATAAAGCATTATTCTTGTTATTCTCGTGATACGTCATCGTTTTTTTTTTTGAACATGTTTGCAATAACAAACTATTGTTACTTAAATAATTTATTGTTTTTTTTTAATCAATACATTTAAAAAAAATGTATCATTTTTTAATCCTAGCGTGGATATCAGTTTGTGAAAAAAATCCTTAAAAAATTGCCATTTAGTACGTAAATTATACATGACGCAATATATTTAAATTATTAGATAGCAGCGGCAAACTTAAATAAAAAAAAGATGTCTTGGTTTCGATAATTCGGAAAAAGCTATTTTAGCTTAAAAAGAGACAGTTAATTTGAAATCACAGACAGACAGTTAAATTGTATTTATTTGTATAGATAATCATGCGTTGATAATAATTATTACTAGCACATACATATCGATTTAAAAGTCTGAAGCGACCGTGGTTTTGTTGCAATATAATTACAACTATAATTTATCGTTTGAAAATAATAAAGTATCATTTTCTATCTTTGATTTTATCAATTGGATTCACTCCTACGCAGTGACCTTTAGTAAAACTGTCTATATTATAGAACGCCCACGCGATGTTACGTTATGTAGTTGCATGAAAAATTGCTAAACCTCACAACTGGTTTGTATGGCGTCTACCTTCCATCAACCTGTTGACGATCTGTGACAGCAACTAATCTACAACATATACATTATACCAATTCTTTTTGGACTATTGTTAAAGCTATTAGATTTAATCGTTGACAGGGCATTTTGCCCATCTTGATAGGTAATAACGAGTCATCAGATATTCTATAACGTCAAACAGCAATACTTTACTAATGTTGTGTTCCAATTTGAAGAGTTAGTGAGCCAGTATAACCAATGGCACGAGGGATATAACATCTTAGTTTCCACAGTTGGTGGCGCATACAGTAAATGTTTTTGGCGGTGGTGATACATATCCCATTCTACCTAAAATACAATTACATATAATTATAAAAGTTTTAGAAACCTAGCATTAGACAAGATATCTCATTAGGCCACAAATCCCGTGGTCCTGGATTCAAACTTCGAATCGAGTTAGTATAAAGTTTTTCGAGTATTTCTCAGTACCAACCCGAAGTTTCACTGGCACTGCTCTCAGTTCCGTGTCGGCAGACAAAGCCACCACTTACTCATCTAAACTCTATCCGATCTTGTGGGATTTGTCGTCCCATCGGACTTTGAGATTGAAGGAATAGGGAATGCAGTTTTATTTACAAACAATACGTATGGCCGTCCTTGCCGAAATCAGGATCAGAGGATCATCATGATCAAGACATCACCGTATGATATTATTGTATAACAAATTAAATATTAAATTCACGTGCGTTTCGAATCAATTTTCCAATAACCAACCGCAAACCCGATGAAAGTTTTAATTAACAAATTTTAATTGAAATATAATAAAACTACTATCTGATTTCGCCTGATTTTAAAAACGTAAAATAAACTATATACATTCATTTATAGATTTAAAATAAACTGTGTTATTTCAATAATAAATAAAATATTCTATTTGATTGTTAACGACGTAGTTTAATGCTAAAAGCTTTCAACCAGCCAGCCTTATCAAAAATTAAACAAAAGTTCGTCTGTACGTTATGATTATATAATGAAGGACTAGCTTCGTGCACGGTTTTGCACGCCTTACGGCCGAATACTGAAACGTCCCTCAAAGTTAACCGCTACTTCACATTGAGAAGCTCCTAAATTGGTTTGCGAAATTTAATTTTAACGGCGTCTCAAATAATAAAGTTGCATTTAATATTTAAGTGACGTTTCAGTAATCGGCCGTAAGATGAGAATAATTCATCTCCATTTCAAACATGATGTGTATCTGCTTTCAACTAAATTAAAGGGTACGAAGGCGGACTTAGGCCGCTAAGGGATCTCTTCCTGTCAAACTTTGTGGTATTGAGGTCAATAAATCAAGAACCATAGAATGAATCCTGTACAATTTATGTATATATACAGGAACGTTGGTAATATATACATGGATATCATATAACTGTACACCATGACAGTTGGGAAATATTATGTTCAGTCCTGGAGAAGGTTTTTAAATAATAATGACATTGTTGTAACTCGATAACGGTCAACCGATCGTCACGACGGTTGTTAAATACATAATTCTATACACAGGCTGAACGTCTGCCGGGATTTTGCTAGACTAATATAAAGCTTAAAAATAAAAAATAAACTAAGCAATACGAAGAAAATCTATATAAATAAAATGATAGAGGTCTGCAGTTGTGCGCGCATCACGGAAAAACTACTGGATAGATTTCAATAAAATTTTCAAAATTTTATTTCTTAGACACTTGGCCCTTATCAAAAAATAAAATGATGATTGCGATATCTTCATTTAATAAAAAGTTATTAAAGTTTCAAGAAACAACGATTTGTATATGCACTGCGTGTTCAGTGATGTATGTTGAAACAAAGTATAGTATTGCTTGCGATCTTTTTGATGTTTTTTCCTTCGTGCATAAGAAAACTTTGTTAATATATCAAGCAACGCAGACGAAGTCGCGGGTATCAGCTAGTTAACAAATAAAAACATTAATATAAGAAAAATAAAATACATTTACATATTATGTAACGATATATTTGCAACAAAATCCCGCTAATTCGAACGAGATAAGTTCACGGATTAACAGGAATTTGTTGTGAAATGGTAAAACATTTTCTCTGAAATAAATTAATTAATTTAGATCAATATACGATAAAATTTAGACCTTCGAATATATATATCCTGTCGAATCCTATTTGCGAGACAAAATTAATACCTGTTTGAAAATGTATAAATTAATCGGTTTGAATTCCATCCGGATTTAATCGGGCACAACCGGTGAAATCCGGTTAAGCGGGTCTATTACTACATAGGTATATAAAAAGATAGCCCTTTGTGTTATATAAACCTTAAACTCGTGGGACTTTGAGCTTGTCTATAAAAGCGAATACCAGTGATCGTCTTTTTTTTATAGCATAGGTAAGCGGACGAGCATATGGGCCACCTGATGTTAAGTGGTCACCAACGCCCATAGACATTGGCATCGTAACAGATGTTAACCATCGCTTAGATCTCCAATACGCTATCACTCACCCTTCGAACCGGAACACAACACGTACAAAGTACTCCTGTTTTACGGTGGAATATCTGAAGAGTGGGTGGTACCTACGCAGACGAGCTTGCACAAGGTTCTACCACCAAGTGAACAGTAACCAACATAATTTTACCATTTAAAGAAGCCACGTGTCAAAATAGCGTATCAACGTAATTTCATAAAGTTTTCGTAAAAATAATAATTTAATTGTGATGGTAACTTTTTCTGTCCGCTTTCATAGCTAAACCATTGAACCGATTTTGATTAAAATTTTGAAACACGAAGCAAGCTTGAACACCACGAACATATGCTACATTTTTATATCTAACAAAACACGCGAACGAAAATTAGTTAGATATAATTTATATTTAATCTGCGTTACATATTATATGATGAAAGTAAGAAGGTATTAATTTGTAGACACAAGCTCTAGGAATCATTCGTATCAAAACATACTTTATTACGGTAGTTTCTTAGAAGCAATTTGCGTCGTCATCTTACATGTCTGTTATTGTAAATAAACTAATTACTACCGGTTTGAAATGTTTATCCTACCGAGTATTTGACAAGAGATTTAATAGTTAAATACACTTAATAATTACACTTAACAATTACATGGTGGTAGAGCTTTGTGCAGGCTCGTCTGGGTAGGTACCACCCACTCATCAGATATTCTACCGCAAAACAGCAGTACTTGGTACTGTTGTGTTCCGGTTTGAAGGGAGAGTGAGTGAGTGAGTAATTACAGGCACAAGGGACATAAAATCTTAGTTCCCAAGGCTCGTGGCGCATTGGCGATGTAAGAGATGGTTAACAACTATTACAATGCCATTGTCTCTGGGCGTTGGTGACCACTTACCATCCGGTGGCCCATAATCCATATGCTCGTCCACCTTCCTATGAAAAAAAAACCAATAAATATATTAATTATTAAAAACAATAATTAGGTATATCATGCGAAGTTTGTATTTTTAGTATCTTTTTTTATTACCACGGTTGGAGCAGAGTCGTGAAAGCTTCAACTCTTCTCAAGATGACACATCTTGGCCCAGCAGTGGGACAAATACAGAAATACAGACATTTCGTACAAAATAATAAACATTATACAATAAATAATTTAAAGATATATTAAGTAACGAAACTAATTTTATAATATTCAAAGTCGAAAAGCATATAACATTAATTCTTACAGTGAAAGTGTTTTATTATGTTGAAAAAAATAAAACAAAGATCGCATAATATTCTATATCCCATAGATAATTCTTGTAAATAAATGGGGGAGAGGCTAGCCGTAAGGATCGCATACATTCAATAAATCTTCCGTAAGCCTCACGAGATATAGCGCTGATAACGTTTACATACATTCGTGAATACAATGTATATTCTATCTAGCGATAAAGTTTGTTTGAACGCGCCAATCTAAGTACCAGTTTTCTTAAAAACTTTTTTTATGCGTTAGTTAGCTCACATTATTGCGATCATACCGACTGCGAAATGCGCCAGTCCGACTTGAGAACTCGAGTTCCTACCAGCACTAACCAAAATGTATAAGTGGAAAAATTTACCAAGATCTCAAAAGTAGAAGAATATATGATGTGACTATTACCGAGATAAAGCCTTCCAAAACTTTAGTGGAAATGAGGAAAATTCCTTTAATTGTTTTCTTTCACTCGCTCTATCCATACAAACGTTCTTGCAGAAAGTCCATGAAGTCAGTACGCATTAGTCGATACGCACGGGGAAACTTTTTATCCAACACAAGGTTTTATCGCCAGTTTTACTTCACGGAAATGTATACAAATTATTCACAGTTTGATCCTTCAGTTAAGATTCATGAGACTTAACCACTGTACTATGATTTTATTAATTAAAATTCATAATATTTGCATGTTTTAAGTTGAGAGGATTAACTTAAGTTATAGCTGTTTCTTGGGTAATACCTACTGATTATTATATATTACCAACCTTAGTAAATATGTAATTTTGTGTATGTAAAATGTTTGTGAAATAATAGATCCGTTCCGAATAAGTTAATCTAAATAGTTAAGCAGTTTCGATTAAGAAATCTTCATATTAATGTTAATCTAAGAACGCTTCGGATCGTAGATTCCATTGAGAGGAATGAGGAAGAAACTTTATTATCACAATATAAGGCAAATCTCATTTTGCTGAAGTTTAAAAACTTTATAAAGTTGGGGAACACTAAACTCTGACAATTCATTGCGCGGAACAGTTAATATGTATCGTGTTTTAATACAGGAATCACGTACTTTCTGAATTTATTGATACATTGAGAAACGGAAAACGTCTATTATAGAAAACAAAAACAAAAATCTTTACTAATATATTAAGCTGAAGAGTTTGTTTGTTTGATCCGGCTAATCTCAGGAACTACTGATTCGAATTGAAAGATCACTTTTGTGTTGTATAGTCCTTTTATGGAGGAAGGTTATAGGCTGATTTTTATCCATTATATTTATACGCGAGTGAGACCGCGGGTCACAGCTAGTCTTATATAAATATAAGTATGATTTAGTTTAATACGGTGGCATTTTGTTTTCTTCTTTGAAGTGTCTTTAAGCTCTCGACTAGTAGTCTGCCTTCAGCTAAATAATACTTTGCACTTAACTTTGCGTGCATTCATTTCGTACAAAGCAGCCTATGCCCGTTCATGCTTCATACAGAATTTTCTCAAAATCGGTTCAGTGTTTTAATCGTAAAAATCAAGAGCAAGTTTCGCATATATAATATTAATATAGATTAAAAATAGATAAAAAAAAACATTGCATGTAGGTATATTTTTTTTATTGTATAGGAAGGCGGACGAGCATATGGGTCACCTGGTGTTAAGTGGTCACGGTGGTGTAAGAAATGTTAACCATCGCTTACATCGCCAATGCGCCACCAACCTTGGGTACTAAGATGTTATGTCCCTCGTGCCTGTAATACACTGGCTCACTCACCCTTCAAACCGGAACACAGCAATACAAAGTACTGTTGTTTAGCGGTAGAATATCTGATTAGTGGGTGGTACCTACCCAGACGAGCTTGCACGAAGCTCTACCACCAAGTAAAGCATGCAAGCAAGCATTTGTCATTCAAATATAGCAACAGAGGGGTATTAGCTTGTCTACGTGTATATAAACAGGGAACGAATCGTGTGTGATAAATCAAGTTTGTCACATGTCCCTGTTTTCACTTTATCCGAATCGGTTTATCCGGATTCAATGGCAGAGGAATTTAAACGAGCTTCGATTGGATACTCCCAGAAGACCATCGTTCGTAAATGGACAGCTTTATTTTTGTCTATTTTTTAACTGAACATTTAAAGTTTAAAAAAGAACACAAATATATATTAATTGGGACAGAAGTGAAAAATAAATCAGTAAGTTATTTTATTCGAAACTCCAAGTAACAACTGCTAACATTAATATGTTCAAAATCTATTGCTCTATTAAAATGAGCATAAAACATATTTTCATTACATCGTAATTACAAGCACAAGGGACATAACATCTTAGTTCCTAAGGTTATATACCTCACACCTATATACCTCATAGTAAATAAAAATTTTATTTTACGTAGGTAAGCATTTAGCGCACTTATAACGAGACGATAAACATAATATTTTACTTTAAAACATTTAATTATAATATTCGTTCCTATAAGACCCTGACGGCCGCAACTCATTTCGCAGAATCGTTGGGACGCTACTTTCCTACTAGATTGCTAAACATCGTACTATGACCACATCAACTCTAATAACGTCTCTAAAGCGACTATTTAAGGTCTAAATTTGTCTAAACCTCTTGTGAATCGGAGTTGTCCTGACCTTTTTCCTGCAAACTAAAATGAATTTAAAGGCTATTAAGATAAAGTTTATTACTCGACTGAAGCTCTGTCTTATTCGTACATAGTTGTTCCTGGATGGGAAATCTGTGTAGACCTTCTAAGGTCATATGATCAATACGATCGATTTACAATGACCTTTAAATGTAAGATATTTAGGTCGAATTTAAATTGGAACAAAATATTTTATACAAATTTGAAATATGTAAGTAATTGTTTATGTAGCATCGTTTGTTGAATTAAATACATGCTTTCGGGATTTGAGCTACAAACAACGTACTGTAGAGTTGACATTCGTTTGTAGACTGTAGCCCTGTTTCAGCTTAGTTAAATATTGGAAACCGATACAGCTGTGGATCGACTGCGAAGGACGATATTCTCGCTAGAGGATTCTGATATAAGTTTAGAATATTTTACGTCAGCTTTGAGAATACGATAATAATAGCGATGGAACGAATATTTCATCTGTTTCAAGAACAAATATTAACATAAAACATTACGTAATATATAACACATCTTTTTTATTTCAATAAGGTACTTTATACTTTCGTTTATATACATGCTTTTCTTCGCGGTTTCAATGGCATAGTTCCCGTTCCCATGGTAATACGGAGATTTAGTGGTTTAGGCGTGAAAGCGTAACAAACAAACAAACTCACATTCACATTTATAATACTAAACATCGGACTTATAATAACTTATTCATAACTTGCAAATTAATAATTCGTTGATGTCTGACTGAGGATAGACAATGTTAATGAAGGCGAAAAAGCTCTAAAGACTGTGGCATTATACTAATCTCATGCGTACACAGGCTCACTTGCCCCTCAAACTGTATGGCAACCTTACTCGTAATAACGTTTAGCCGTAAAGCATAATTGTGTTGAGACCACGCAAATAAATACAATATAATTATACGGTTATATATAAATCTAAATATATAATAAGTATAAACTAACTTGCAATAGGTAAATAAGTATAAATTAAGTTCTTGAAACGATTTTTTACCACTCAAAACCTTCCTAAATATCGTTTTCCATATGTATTTCCTAATTTTAGTTTGTTTTATTCAGTTTTCGTAATCGTTATAATTTGTATTGTATTTTGTTGTATCATAAGTGTTGTTAAAGCGGAATAGCAAATAGACCAGCTGATGGCAATAATATTAACGATCCCTTACATCGTCAATACTTCACCAACTTTGGGAACACGGATGTTATGTCCCTGGTTACATTGGCTTTCACCCTTTCAACCGAAACAAAAGAACAGTACGTATTGTTCTTTGTTTGATGTTGTATTT
Organism: Nymphalis c-album; assembly: GCA_963151315.1. Lineage (NCBI taxonomy): Eukaryota > Metazoa > Arthropoda > Insecta > Lepidoptera > Nymphalidae > Nymphalis > Nymphalis c-album. Next base: position 4,375,633 of record OY720614.1, read on the forward strand.
GATCATGTTTCTATTGCGTGTACGTTTGCTCATTTTTTTTAACTCTAACAAACTAAGTGTCGATGAAAAAAGACATACTGCCTTTGTAAAATATGTATGGCGAATAAATATTTTTTTGTTTAAACAACAATGTACATATAATTTGAACAACGTTGTTTATTAAAATTATTCGAATCACGAACGCACAATAGAGGATACGTTGCGAGTCTAAGGCGGGGGTGGAATTAATTATAATCGAGATAAAGGTAATTTCACGGACTCGAAATTTTTAAGGACAACGTTTCATTAAATATAAAATACAAATTACTTCTGCTAGGTACCCAGAAAGTATATACTATAAATATTAAGGCATTAAATGAAACGGGCAAACCCGATATCAAGTGGTCACTTAAAATACACAAGCAATTATATTAGGATGCTACGATATAATTATGCCTATAATTGGCACTAACTCATTCACCATACAAACTGCAATTACTCAAGTCCTGAGTCAGGAGAGATATTTAACCCAGCGTCGGGACATTTACAGGCTTTATTACGTCAATGATTGTATTTCCTACGTGAAATGATAAATCCGATAAAATTGTAATATACATACACGATTCTATTATAGTTTTAATATATGTGCAGATTAGGTGCTGTATATCCTTGATATGGTCAACCCTGTATAATGCGAAACGGAAGGTAATTGGCTATTTGCATGCGGTGTGATCTGTTTCGCATGCATGAACAACAAATTTGTACAACGTTATCGAGGACACGAAACGAACGTTTTCATAAAACTAATACAAGATTTATATTAATTTAAAGTCACCACCGTGCACCGGTTTAAATTCAGAAGAAATATATTTTCTTTTTGTTTACTGGTTGAAAAACGCTCAACGACTAATCATTAACCGATTATATTCAATGTACGATTCGTTTTACTTACGGATAGTAAACTTGTAGCATTGGATTTTAGGCAGGCAATCATCTCTAAATTCAACTCGCCTACCTCGGTCGTTGTCAAATTCGAAGCATTCTTCTCAATACTCACGCGGTGGTAGAGTACCACCCGGTCATTAGATATTCTTCCGCTAAACAGCAGTACTTCGTATTGTGAGCCAGTGTAATTACAGGGCAAGTGACATATCTTAGTTCCCAAAATGTGATGCCTTTGTAATTTCATTGATTAACTAACTATTCCACCGACGCCTTTAAATACATTAGAACAGCTTGCGCAAAGTCCTATCGTCCTATTCGATACAATGTATATTATATAGTACATATGTAACTATAGTAATATTACATACAATAATAAACTTCAGACTGTTAGCATATTGTGAAGTAAACTTAAGGTCGAAAGTTCAAAGACATGCATCGCTTCTATTACATCTAATAACATATACTTAAAGTTATTAAGTAAGTTTATCTACATAACTAAATCATGTCGCAAGTTTAAGTTGATTCACGTAACTATTTACATTTTCAATCTAAGTTTATTAGTATTGGTATTAGGTACGTGCGAGGCTTATGCATAAACGAGTTTGGTCTAGCTAGTGTCGTTGGTTGTTTAAGTTTAAGGAATATGTATGCAGTAAATACAGTAAGGGGCCCGTTAGGGAAAAGCCTCATCTCCTTTGATCTTCTCATTTTTTTTATTGTATAGGTAGCTGGTAATTGGTCACCAATGTACATAGACAATGGCATTGTAAAAAATGCTAACCATAGCTTACATCGCCAATGCGCCGCCAACCTTGGGATCTAAGATGTTATGTCTCTTGTGCCTGGAATTACACTGGCTCACTCACCCTTTAAACCGGAATTATTATTAATGATATGCGGGTGAAACCGCAGGGCACAGCTAGTTATACATAAAGACGAGTGGGTAGAGAGTTTCTTAATGTATTTCGTAATAAAAATCTATTATTTTATCCTTATTCTTTAGCTTCATCGAATCGAACCAATGAAACTTTGACCGTGTACGTCTTTAGTGATGCAAGAAGTTTTAATTCTCAGCTGGCGCACGGAGTACAGACCAGACCTTGGGTACAGACCTTCTTTTCTTAATGTAGGCAATTCAAAGAAACAGTAAATAATAATAATATAATAATATCCTGGGCATTATTCACACACGGCATCTGATCCCAAACTAAGCAGAGCTTGTACTATGGAAACCAGACTGATATACTTACATATACTACTTTTCTTTTGTAAATAAATACTTATATAGATAAATACATCCAGACTCAGGACAAACAGATATGTTCGTACACGCAATTGTCTGTCTTGGGTGGGAATCGAACCCACGACCTGCCGGCTCGCCGGATAATACAATCTTCTCTCTCCATACATCCATCAGCTTCGTCAAATCGTCACGTTTAAAGTACTATTTAATTTATCCCGTAAATATATAATAATGATTACGTAACTGATTTTAATCTGCTTGATAAAAAAAAACAAATTGGTCGAAAAGGATCAAAAAATTATAGAAAATAGTTGTTCAATAAATTAAAAGTGAAAACTAAAGTGTTTGAGTAGGCAGTTTTTTTTTAATATACCCATCGAAACCGTACAATATTTTTTTTTAATGATATTTAGTCATCTAAATGCGCTGTTCAGATGCGACCATAGTGTAATGCCAATTATAGTTAATTGCTTGCCATGACGAAACATTTAATGCAATTATTCAGTCTGAAACAATCTTAGCCTTAGTTTTAATTAATTTTAATAAGGTTTAATTATTTGCGAGTAAAAACCAAAGTGATATTATCTTTACAACACTAAAAAAAAATACAAAGTAATCTACAACTACATAAATTGTTACATTCAATATCGGAATTAAACATTGGAATAAAAGAAACAAAGTTGCGTTATTTTTTTAATAGTTAATGAAAATGTACTGACAACCTAGATATAGAGCTGATAGCCTGAAAGCCCTTTATTACAAAATTGTGATTTTTCACTCACCAATAATAATATGTATGTTGTGTAATAACACTTTTTACACGGTGAATAACGTGTACCAATAACAAAACGTTTTCAGTAGAAACACATTCATCCATGACAGACATAAAATAAACACACACACACACGCACACACATACACTACATATTATTGTAAAACAAAGTAGCCGCGCCTATCTATCTGATCGCGGTAAATTTAAAAACTACCGAACTGATCCACGTATGGTTTTCACCATCGGACGGAGTGATTTATGAAAAAGGTATATAATTGATTAAGGTTTTATGTAAATTGGCTGAAATGTAACGATAATTATTGAAGATGTCGTCAAAAATTATGCCGACTGAGAGAGTAAACGTTTAATTTGGATCTTTATATTAGCTGTGCGAAGCCGGGACGGATTGCTGGTATATATCAAATAATACACATATCTACATATAGAAGAGCGTATAAGAATAATTATAAAATCAATACCACTCGCATCACGTTTCGCAGTTACGGTAATCCTACACTTGTTACGTTTTCTCCGAAAGACCGACGAATCCCAGAAAAATTGCAATTTCGATGTGCCGTTCACACGGCATTTGTGATTCGGCTCAGGTAGTAATTAATACGAGAACTTTACGAAGTGAAACATAAATTACTTTTATTAAAAAAAATCACGTAAAACTTAAAATTGGTGTTAAAAAAGAAAACACATTCCTGTTTAAAAAAAAATTAATCTCAATGTTTTTGTTATAATTCTTACATGAGACGCTCTATAGTATAGATTTTACGAGTAGAACATATTATACGATAGCTCATAGCGTGTATAAACTAGTATCTGATAGCATACTAACTAATATGTTGTGTCTTTTTCTTTCGAATGTAAAATCAATAATGTCAGAAAGAGAGACATCAGTCTTTAACTTGACAGTCGCTAAGCAACGTTTATAAGTAGGGTCGTATAATTTTAAACAAGAATATAATTATATTATAAAGTTCGTTCGCTGTTTTTTTTAATAAATACCAAAGTTTGCCTTCACGTTTCAACTACTCAGTCGATCATCATACAAATGGCATCAAGGGTACCTAAGACCCCTTACAGGCGGTCATCACCGAGCGAGGGTGGCTCGTTACCAATATACATATTACACGTTGTCACGGTCGCAGGTACCTATAGAAGTATACAAGACTTTGTATTTTCAAATGTCAAATATGCTAATGACGACGACGACGACGACTCTATCATAGACACTCTTGTCCGAAATCCGAATACACACAGCCTAGGACACTATACAATATTCTTAAAATGATAGAGGCCGCGGTGATCAATTTAATCAATTCTTTTTGTCGTGACTATTGTACACGTCATGGGCGAAATAATCCGTGGGCACAACTAGAAGCTATTAAGCTTTAAAGTAAAAAAAAAACGTAGGTGCCACTCACGTTAAAAATACATTTATACATATAATAAAACAGCAGAAACCATGTCTGTACATTAAATCAATTTATTAAAATGACGATTGTGTGTAAAAAATAGAGTAACGTTTTATTTTTGTCAATCTGCCTGACTGACTGTATACACACGCCTATCTCCAAAATGATTGAACAGATGATATTGTTATTTTAACAGGTTGATTAAGCTCAAATAGGAACAATATTTAGACTTTAATTCATTAATATCGGATGGCTGTACAAAGAGTTATCGTCATCGTCGTCTATACATATCATAAAGCAGCAGAAACAGTATGTCTGTACATTGAATAAAAAAAAACGGGTGTTGTAGGCAATGACAGGAGGAAACACGAAAAAAAACGATTTTTTTTAAAATATATCGTAATAAAACCGACTAATTGATTCGATTCAGAATTTACATTTACTTAGGTAATATAAATTATTTACAAAAAAATATACCTTTATAGAGATAACATATCAAAAGCATAATAACAAAAATCCTTAATTACATACATTTTTTACTTAATTCATTCATACGTTAATTCGATAACGAAATTAAAAAAAAATACCAAGGCAATTTAAATTTCTGAACGTAAACGTACATTGCATTCGTTATCTATCTTGCTTGGGAATTTAAAAACGAATTACAATCCTGAAAAAACGGATGAAATGAATATTAATATAAAACACAATCTCATCCCTCGCGTTGCGGGGGTTGCTTTTGAAAAATTGCGGCCAATTAGCGCGATCCTGATATAAATAGTCTGAGAGCTGACAAAATTTTTATTGTCGCTATACATTTTATGAGCAGACGAAGGGAATTTTATTGAGTTTCGTCATTATTTCGTTTTCTTTTCAATTTAAGCAAGTATCTGGCTACAGGCTTACCACTTGCCAAGTTCTTTGAAAATTTATATTTTTATAGTTATTATAATTGCTATTTTTTTAACAATCTTAAGATTTTCCCGACTCAGTAACATGCGCAAGCGATCCCGTGGCGCCCCCCGACCAGACGGAGAGGATACCGCTGGTTTTTTAGTTGGTATTCCGACGCCTTCAGTGCCGGTGACACCATATACCCCCTCACTTCATGTGGGGGAAACGCGTAAAGGGGTTTTTTCAACAAACAAAAAAATGCCAGGCACCTAAAATGCACTCAGATGGTTGGTTATCTTGGTCCAAATACCATGGGAGCTAAACATAAATCATAAATGTACACTCATTACGCCGCTAAACATTGCATCTTACATCTAACACATCATGTACACTCTCCTTAAAACCACAACAGAATCAATCAACGTTTGACGTTTGGAGGTAGAATACCACTACGCTATGAATGTACAAGGGCACTGACCTAGATGATTAGACATGAAGCCTATAATGAAATTGAATAATATGAATGAAAAATCTATATTTAAATTCTAACTCTCATAAATTCATTCTGATCTCCTATACTAACGATGAGTTGCCAATAAATAAAATATAAAGCAAACAATTTGATAAACAATCTCAACTCATTATGATATACAATGTTTGCTATTTGCAAACAAATTTTAATGTGGGCTAAGTTAAAGCGGGACAAGACAATATTTTCATATTTTGTAAAAGTCATTTTTAATAATACTTGGGTTATGACAATAGATTTAATATGTGATTCTCTAAGGTATACACGTATAGGCCTTAATGCCTGAAAATAAAGATTAAATAAAATAAAAAAATACATATGATTCATATTATTACTTTTTAACCTCTTTCTAAATGAACGAGGATATCGTCCAAATTTTATACCTTTTAATGGTTATACGATGTACTCAGCGCGATAAAAAAATATTGACCGCTGAAAAACATAAAAGGTCGTTGCCCTCTCGCGTCAAAGCTGTATACCGAGTTTAGGAACAAAGTCTTATATATTAGTCGTGAATAACGTTTGTTAACGTTTTTGTTCTCTTTTTTTTTAGCAAGTGAACGTACCACTTGAATGTTAGGTCATTTATGAATCTATGGTTACTATACCACAGTACTGCTTAAAGTCATTAGGATAAGAAATTTTCATCCTTTATTTAATAATAATAATAATATCTTGGGACATTATTCACACACGGCCATCTGATCCCAAACTAAGCAGAGCTTGTACTATGGAAACTAGACAACTGATATACTACATATGCTACTTTTTCTTTTGTAAATACATACTTATATAGATAATTACACCCAGACTCAGGACAAACAGACATGTTCATGCACACAAATGTCTGTCCTGGGTGGGAATCGAACCCACGACCTGCGGCGTGAAAAGCAAGTGTCTTACCAACCACGCCAACGGGCTTATTTATACCGGCGCAGCACCTCAAATTAGAATACAGTAAACTTGTAAAACGACCTTCACTGTTATTACACTAACTTTTTAAAGATTGTTGTTATGTTAGTGTAATCTGTTGGGCAAATTGCTCCCCTCCTCATAAGAGGTAGGTTTCTGAAACAACAAAGCTTGCCCGGATTTAAACTTGCAATCTTCAATTAAGTTACATTACATCTAACAACAGGCTCAGTATGGTCTCGTGTTATTTGTGTAAACGAATTCTATGTATTCTAATCACATTTAATATTTATAATACTGCTTGAAACTTAATAACTAAAATGGACAAAATGAATATTAATGCGGACGACTTCACCGCTCTTCATCTTTATTTGAATGCATAACAATAATGAGAAACGATTATTTAAAGTACCTACACATATTGGTTTAAAATAATGTTTAATTTCACACTTCTGGTGACCCAAGAGCCGGCGCTTATTCAGCCCCAAAGGCTGAATTTAGCGGTGCAGAGGCAATAGTACCAGCGTCTTGGTTAAAATGCCACTGGATAATCTTTTAGACGCGGTTCTTCCATAAATTAAAATGTGAAGTTTTTTTATTTTAGTTTTAGAATATATTCAATAAAAAAAGCTTAAATCAAGGATATAAGGGATCTTTAAAATTGTTACTAACATTAATATTATTTAGATTTTAAAAACCAACTAAAATTATATTTATTGCAGGAGAGCAATAATAACATTTGATATCCATACTAATATATAAAGCTGAAGAGTTTGTTTGTTTGATCCGGCAAATCACAGAAACTACGGGTTCGAATTTAAAAATTATTTTTGTGTTGCAAGTCCTTTTATCGAGGAAGGTTCTAGGCTTATTTTTATTGATTGTATTTTTTATTAATTATACGCGGGTGAAACCACATGGTACAGCTAGTGTATAAAAAAAACGTTTAAGTCGACATTTATATGTACCTTTAATAACAAGCAAAGTAAGCAACACGATTATATGAACTCGTTTTTCATATTCAGCAAAACGTTTACAACATTCGCTTAATAAATAATGTTAATTGCAATTACGCATTTAATGTGTTTCTTAGGTTAATAAACGAACTGGGTTTTTTTTTAACAACAGATGTCGTACAAGCCTATTGAGTACATAATTATTCAATTGTATGTGGTTACCTTGCTGTTAGTTTTGTTATATCAAGCAAAAATATATAATACGAGCTAACCGCAAACCTGGATACAACCGGGTATAATAGATTATTTATATATTATTGTAGGACGAAGATATTATATAATAAAATATTTGTTGCTTCTATGCAAACTACTCACAAAGTCAAACAAATACTAAAAGTTGTATCTCAGTTGAATGAAGATTTTCTTTTCAATTATTTTATTAATAATTCACATTAGAAAATTGACAATTTAGTTTTATAAAAATATTTTTCTCATGGCAACCCTAGTGACATGGCAATAGCGATGCGAATTCCTTAATTTTGGCTGTTACGCAATGTGGCCGGTTCAATGACCGGGGCCCGGTCGGCCGGCGTAAGATTACTATAGACTTTACTTATCACACTCAAAACGTGTTTGTTAAGAAACTATTTATTTTTTAATTCACATGTTCAAATAGTGATATTATAGAAAAAAGTATTATTATTAAGTAGTATACTTTTATTATTTATTTTAATAAAACCGTAATGAATATTTCAAACCATAGTTCTAAACACTTCGCGACCTCGAGGCCGAATCTATAAAATACATATTTTTTATATAATTTTCCTTAATATTTAAAAGAAATTCCGAAGTATTTATTTATTACTTCATTATCGTGTTTCATGACGTAGAAAATGAAATGCGTCAAACAGTTTTGTTCGTGCGGTATTAATTTTAATATTCTTTGAAACATGTGTTTAATTAAAACATAATTTATTCACCTAGACAATTACAAAACATATATTAAATTGTAAATACTGATATGATAGATTTGTTTAAAGTCTACCATGTTTAAACGCGAGCTACCCGATAAAAGAACTATTAAAAAAAAATAACGATATATCCAATCCAGTATGATCCGGTTTTAAATCATACGTCATCCATTCCTTTAAGTTTGTACTTCTGATACAATTTAGAAACGAAATCTATTGTGTCTAGATTTAGACGAGATGGCTGCGTTGATAGAACACGTGGTACTTAACTTGAGAACGATCGCGTTTTCCGATCAAGACGAGCAAAGCTTCACGTGCATTTGATATAAAGTATGTAGGTATATATTATATCAAGTTCTGCGGTATTAGAAAAACTAAATATGTATAAATTCTGACACATGTACTGTACACAGATTCATCGATCCACAATGTACCAACAGTGCGATACAATAAGCTATATTCAGAGGCGCCTTAAGGCTTCGTGGGCGACGTGGGCCACAGCCTACGGCTTCGACGTTAGACGGGGCCTCGCGCATTAAAACTTAAGGGCAAAACGAATTGTTTTTAACCGTTTTTCAACGTTTTTTTTTACATTATCATATTAATTAAATAATGAGTGGAATTGTGTCTTAAACCTGTATTTCTGACATATTACGTGATGCATCTTTAAAAAATATATATGTGAACAATAGCACTGGGACGTTATCGAATATAAATAGTCTGTATATAATACTGATAACATAATATGTACGTATTACATATGTATATATTAAAGAAAGGTCTCGTCAAGATATAATTACTTGAAACTCGTTTAGTCATCAAGCGAATTTGCCGAGTCTATTACGTCATCAGATTATAGGTAGTGATACCACAAATGCGCTTTACTTGAATATATACCCGTTACACTACACCGATATACTAGTAGGGTTTAATCAATCGTCTACAATTTCATCCAAAATCGTTTAGAAATTAACTACCTAATTGTATGTAATTTAGAGCCGAGATGGCCCAGTGGTAAGAACGCGTGAATCTTAACCGATGATCGTGGATTCAAACCCGGGCAAGCACCGCTGAATTTCATGTGCTTAATTTGTGATTATAATTCATCTCGTGCTTGACGGTGAAGGAAAACATCGTTTTCCTGAATTCAATGAAACCTGCATGTGTCAAATTTCATTGAAATTCTGTCACATGTGTATTCCACCAACCCGCATTGGAGCAGCGTGGTGGAATATGCTCCAAAAATCTTCTCCTCAGGAGAAGAGGCCTTAGCCCAGCAGTGGGCCATTCACAGGCTGTTAGTTACTTACTATGTAATTTATACAATATTGTAGGTACATTTAACAAAAAAAAAGGTTAGCTTTCTTGTATAATTCATGTTAAAATTGTAATTGTAATGTAAAATAAATTAAATGTAAGTGATATATATTTAATTGAATTATTGAGAATCTACTATCGAGTTTATTGTTAGTTCTTCTCGATAAAATCTACGGTAAGAGCCTACTTGAATTAAATGCGTTGTTGATAGCCATTATCAGTAACTTTGAGCTAGTAAATTGTTTGGAAAAATAATTTCCTAGATGTCGTATGTAAGTGTTCCTGCATTAAGTAAAGCCATTTATAGTTACGCAAACAATAACATCGTTATCAATAAACGCGATAGTATTTCATTCATATAGTAAATATAAGAATATGTAGGTATGTTTATCGCAACGTTATTTTTTTATAGCATAGGTAGGCGTAGCATTTGGGCCGTAGCTGATGGTATGTGGTCACCAACGCCCATAGACACTGGCAATGTAAGAGATGTTAACCAACGCTTACAACGTCAATGCGCCACGCCAGATGTTTTGTCCATTGTGCCTGTAATTACTCTGGCTCACTCACCCTTCAAATGGGAGCACAACAATACAAAGTACTGCCGTTTTGCGGTAGAATATCTCATGAGTGGGTGGTACCTACCCAGACAGGCTTGCACAAAGCTCTACCACCAAGTAAACATAAAGTAGATTACATTAAAGAACAAGATATTTTTTGTAATTATGTGTCTTATTATTCTCAAAGGCTTTTTTCCATCAGCTACTTCGTCCTGTAAAGATTACCAAAGAAAACGTAGCTGTCATATCAATAAACCAACATTGTACAAAAAAATACTAGCCGATGGGAGGGTAAAATATAACAAATATACATTAGCAATTATATTATAATAGTACATAGTAGAGAAGCGGGAATTAATTAACGCTCAACAAAGCGGACGGCGGATAAGAGCTAGTGAATCAGAAACACGTGGAGCGCTGGCGCTTGAGTTATCTAAGAACTCATTTTCCTTTACGTATTATATTTCAAAGCGAAGGATGATTCTTCGCTCGATCCTTATAACTTTTTTTTATTATTATTAATTCATTAAAAAACTAGAAGGGACTTATTGCTAGCGTATTACGTCATAAAGGCAAATACAGGGGGTCATATCTGTAATCAAGGTTATCTACATCTCATCATAGAGCCCACCCTTGGTTCTACGTGTGGTACCGTTGCGTTAGACTAATTTCCTTAAAAATAATATAATTCAAAAAACACATTGTTCATCCTTACTAATAATAATATTATAGACGTAAGCTTGTTATTTTAACAACTAAACCGATAGGCATGATATTTTGCAAACACGTTGACAGGACTACAGCACGCACACACGCACACACACACACGCACGCACGCACGCACGCACGCACTCACACACACACTTATTCACTCTCTCACACTCACACACACACACAACTCGTCTATTCACGCGACTAAAGACGAAAATAACCCTCTTTTTTAAATGAGAAGCCAAGGAGTGACTTTAAAATTGTTTTTTTTTTTTCAATAATATATTTGGTAGTGTTCAAGACGCTGAATTCACAACTAGACGATAATTTAACAAACCAGTGTAGCAAGTGCTGAGCATGAAAAAAATTTACTTGTGCCAAAAAAAAAAACGCAGCTCCCATTGTCTTTAATTAAGCATACCTTCACGTTACGTTCGGAGCATTTACATTTAAATTCTTGCTACATTCAACATTACCATCATATAGAGAGATACTTCTTTTAATAATGTCTTAACAGCCGAACTTAAGATTAAGGATAATGATTTTTAACTCATACAAGGTTAGATGAATAAATTATATAATGGCGTCGAGTGAAATTGTTTCATTTTGAACAATATTACATAGGTTATTGTGACCTGGTTCGAACGGTGAGCCAGTGTAACTACAGACACAAGCGGCATAATATTTTGGTTCTCAAGGTTAGCGGGACATTGGAGATGTAAGAAATGGTTAATATCAGCGAATGCCAATATCTTAGACAGTATGGTGACCATAGTGGTGGAACCATATAAAAATCAAGTGGCCCCATTGCCTGTATACCTACGTCGTAAGAAAAACTTCCGTCATATAAGAAAAAACCTTCCTTTCAATATTAAACATATGTCTCAATAAATATACTAGTATAAGGTCGTCGGCACATAATCTCATATTTAATCTCATCTTAGTTTCATTTCATTCAAATCTCTACAGAGATAAAAAAAATAGACGACTAATTATTTTTATCTTACGTAACGCACTCGTAAATATCTTATCTTATAATATTGAATGATCATCTATCAAACGGCTGTGACCATTTGGCACAAATTTTGTGTCAGAGAGGGTTTTGTTTGATAAGTCTATCTGTATGGGTATGACCCGTCATTTTCACATAAATATATTTACATATTTATGTAAGAGGGACAATATTCTTAGTTTGAAGACGCAATAATATAAAAAGCATTCTAACTCGCTATAAATAACAAAAACTAAGTTCCAACTTCCAACGAACCAGTCCTCACAATAGTCATGTCGTATAGGATGCCGTTCGACGGTAACTGTTGTAGCTAGTTTTTTGGATGATGACGTAATAAGATGAATACTTGCTTGGAGTAAAATATAAATGCTCTTTATTGACACCGAATACACTTACTTTTTCACCTTTTACGATTGTAATCATAAAAAATAAAAATAATAATATATACATATTATTAATAAATATAACTCCAATCATAGTTTATTACAGCAAAATATAAATACAAAATCTACACACAATAGAGCTGGGTTGTTCGCTGTAACGATATCATAATTGTATTTCCGGTTGCCTCGGGTTGCCTGTGGTAGTCTCGGGTCGTGGATAGTGCTACGATTAACAGAGAGTGTTTCCACCTACGGTTAAAAAATGGAGTGACGTTTTATTGTAATTTCTAATAAATCAAATATAAGTAGATATAAAATTTCTATTAGAAATTCTGCAACGTTCCAAGACGCTATTAGTATCAAATATTATTATATATTTTAGCACTCCGCAGTTTCGCCGGCTTTAAATTTAAACCATTAACGCGACAAGTGTGGATTCCAAGTTAAATATAATAATAATTAAAAGATACGACAAAGGCACGGGTAACGCTTTTGTGGATATTTGCATATTTTCAAAGGAAAAATCGAATTACTAATAAAAGCTAACTGAAACAAACTATATATAATTAACTTTAAAATAGGTATTTAAAATATTTTACGAGCGCTAGGACTTTGTTCCGCTAAGTTACTTGGGTGGATACAGATTTCAACCCACACATTGTTAAAACCGCTCCAAATCAATACATTGTATTGTTGTGTGTGTGTGTGTGTGTGTGTGTGTGTGTGTGTGTGTGTGTGTGTGCGTGTGTGTGTATTTCTTCATCAGAAATTCATTTCTTGAATCATCATCATTGCCAATGTTTATGGGCGCACCATTGACCATTAACCAATTATAAATCGGTGGGTCACTTAACAGGCTGTCTACATATTTTATTTAATTTAAAAAAAATATCCAAACGGATTGTAGCCAACTGCGCAGGCAATTTTGAAGTGCAAAAGTTGAGTATTATAATACATCAATGAGACGGAAAACCGACACCGGATGTAGTATACATGCAGGACCAACGGCTCTAACATACGAGAGTCATTACGATTTAGTAGCATATTACTGCGAATTACTTGCCATAAAAACGCAATGGCTTATGCGATACGGGATATGAATTCACCTTGACAACTACAGTCCTTACCAGTTAACAATTAAGAAACAGTTGTAATAATATAACACGCATAAATTAAAAAGCAAATATAATTTTATTAAATCGACCGCAGTGTATATTTGTATAATATATAATTTATAAAAGGTCTTTTATAGTTGCAACCATTTTATTTACTTATAAATACCTACTGATGTGTGAGTGAGTGTTCAATAACGAAAACAATTCAATACGATACGTCTTATCATTTGCACTCGAAGTCGACTCATATGTTTTTTATTAGTCATCGTGAACTCCGAATATTGTTCACGAACAATACGCGTTATCGAATCGACTCACGACCGGTCTGAAGTCAAGCTCTCTCGGGACATTCACGCGTGTCAAAGAAAACACACCGATAATCCACTATTTGCCGCGCAAAGTTTGCACACCTCATATTCATATTTCTATCTATTTATCGCTTGTACCAAACCTCGAGTAAAGATATAGAAACTTTAGTTATACATATACCACACGACTTGCTTATGTTAATTCTGCTATAGTATTAAGCCGAGATGGCCCAGTGGTAAGATCGCGTGAATCTTAACTGATGATCGGGTTCAAACCCGAGCGTGCACTAATGGATTTCATGTGCTTAATTTGTAAGTATAATCTCGTGCTTGACGGTGAAGGAAAACAACGTGAGGACATCTGCATGTGTCTAATTCCACTGAAATTCTGACATACGTGTATTCCACAAACCCGCATTTGAGCAGCGTGGTGGAATAAGCTCCAAACCTTCTCCTCAAAAGAGGAGAAGAGGTCTTAGCCTAGCAGTGGGACATTCAAAGGCTATTTCTCTATAGTATTACTACAAGCAGTTTATGATTAATATACCATTATTCCAATTAACTATTTATATGCACTTTAATTCTAATTCCGATGTTACAATATCGATTAACTTCGCCGACATTCAAAAGGCTATTCTTTCTCGAATCAATAAAGGACACCGTAGATTTCATTTAAGAATTCTATCCAATGATATCAAGTTAATTTAAAAAAAAATGCACTGTGTAGACAATTTAATCGGTAACCATATTGAATAACAAATATCTATGATAACTTGACACTAATTAATTATTTCATTAAAACAAAAAACTCAAAGTATTTACTAAACTCGTATCGTATTATAAATAAAATCAATCATTATCGAAATCGATCGATGTTTATTATCGCTCGTAAATGAATATAGATAATTAATTATTACATTATATTTTATAGGTATACGTAATATGTTTATATTTTCAAGACGTTTTCTTACGTTGCATCGTAAACAGTTATTAAAAACAAATTAACACAATTAATAAAGATCAACCGATTAATATAAGTTAATTTTATTAAATATGTCGTACATGATTATATTATATGAGAAGCTGTGACTTTGACATCTTACGCTGATCTGGTCTTTATGAAAGCCCGTCTGTGTAGGTAACAACCGCTTATCAGATGTTCTACCGCCAAGTAGCAATACCCCTGCATTTGGTGATTGAACCAATGTAACTACAGCAACACGGGATAGGCGGACGAGCATATGGGCCACCTGATGATAAGTTATCACCAACGCCCATAGACATTGGCATTGTAATAAATGTTAACCATCGCTTACATCGCCAATGCGCTACCAACCTTGGGAACTAAGATGTTATTTCCCTTGTGCCTGTAATTACACTGGCCCATTCACCCTTCAAACCGGAAACACCACAATACCAAATACTGCTATTTTGCTGTAGAATATCTGATGAGTAGGTGGTACCAACCCAGACGATCTTGCACAAAGCTCTACCACCAATTAACAATCTCAATGGGCAACGGTGACCAATTACCATCAGCTAATACAAAATAATCTAAAATAAATAAATCGACGAGTTCTACCTTTAACAATAGGCTACCTATTTGAACTTTATGTAATAATAAAACGTTTCTCTATCTACCCTCGTTCGCGTTAAATCGATATAGGCGTAATCCCAATGTTTTCATCTAGGGATTATTGGGTATCCTAAAAAGAGGATTAGACATTGCGAAAGTATTCATCTCATCCATATATAAATCGAGCCCAGGTGGCTCAATGGTTACAACACGATTCAAACCCGGGCAGTCAACACTGATTTTGTAATTACTTATAATTCATAACTGGCTCGGCGATGAATTAAAACACCTTCAGATAAAATTCGTCCGTGACATATTTAACCACCAATTGCAGAAACATGGTGGAGTAACCTCAAAATCATCTTCGCAAGAAGTGAAGTGGTAATCTGTGGCATATACAACATACATATGTAATTATTCTTATGTCTTGCTAATGGTATCTTATATATATATATATATATATATATATAATATGATATATATATATATATATGACAAATATATTTTTCTTATTCTTTTATATAATGTATGTCGATATCCTTCCTGTACTTATCTTATTTACAATAAAAAGTATTAACAATACTTAAGTCATATTCTAAACTATATATACACTAATTTCGACTATTTATCGTTGATATTTGTACTTTTTCAAAACTAATAATATAAAAGCGAAAAGCAAAATTTTACGTATTAACCAAAAACCAACCAGAAAACGATTAAATAGGGTAACTAACAAATGACAGCGTCCCCTTCATATCCATCGTCACGTGGGGATAATAAGTTCTTTTTTTTTAATACTTTTGGTTAATCCATTACAAATCTTTGCAATGAGTTTTTGCAGAAAATAATACTAAAACTTGAAAAATTAAACAGTAATTATAAAACAAAAAAGTTGGTCGTGTAAATCGTGAAACATTTTATTCGTAACAAAATAAACTTTATACTCGTACTAAAAATATTTAAATGATGTTTAAATACGTTATTATATTTATATTAAGCGGCCCCATCGTTAAAGTACCTTAATTTGTACATTTAGTCCTATTAAGAGTCTCAACGTCAACGACTCTAATTATTCAACAGGGTCGCCTCATAATTTCGAAATTGCCCAGGTAATTATGATACACATTATTTTACAGATCAAACTTTAATTATTTAAATAGTCGACCATCAGTGAGGTTCTGTGAAAGAAATAAGCCTACGCATTGAGAAATATTACACTCGAAAAATATTATTGTCGTCATCATTGTGTCATCCGTTCTTTTACTTTCATATTTTTTAATCAAAATAATAATAAAAATTATATTAACATAACATAAAAGGAAATGTCTGTAAATATCCCACTGCTAAGTTTACTCCACCGCGCTACCCCAATAATGTGAATACACGTGGCCGATATTCATTCGCCATAATGCAGGTTTCCTCACGCGGAGCACGAGATGAATTATAAACGCAAATTCAGTATTCGAAATCATCAGTTAAGATTTTCGTTTTCTAACCACTGAGTCATGATGGCTAATATAATTTACGTTTAAATATATAATATAACTGACGTCATCGACTTGCTAACCTTTTTAAAAACAATTTTGTTTTACTTTTAATTTGATTTTTTTAAATTTAGAATTTCAGAGCTTCGACGCTGTCTGTTTATTTTTTGCTCTTCATCAATAAAGCTTTTAACTTTGTACCGGTATTATAAAAAAAGTCAATATGACGTCCCACTTTCCACCCACCCTACCCTACCAATTATATTATTCTATGCTCTCCCCTGACACCCACCCCTGACTTTTATAACGTTCCTAATTTTGTACTTATATAAAACTCAATAAATCTATACAGTAATACGATACAGAATATAAATTGTTAGGTTACTATGCTCTTCAAGTATATACATAATAATAACGAATATTGGTGTGTCTGTTTGAGATTTATAGACTTAGCGATACCGCTTGAAGAATAACCATGAAGATAATTAATTAGTGGTACAATAATAATTATCGATTGGGTGGTTCCTATCCATTAACAAAGATCTATAACATCGAGTTCTTAAATGTTATCAAATAATTCCTTTTAATTTTATCATTGAGTAAAGCGTAGACATTTTGATTCATGATAAGGAGTTTATTATTAGTTTAACTGATACTTTTGCATAGCCAAGTGACCATATATAGAATCATAGTATAGATGGTATTTGGGGTGAAAGGAACAGGGCGTAAAGTTCCTCATCCACCATTGAAAAGGAAGGATCCACCGACCAGACGGGCATTGTGTCTGGTGGGCTACTGCCCCACGGTTGTTGTGGGGTTCTTGTATATATCTTCAATCGCTCGGATAACTTTAATTTTGCGATGTAGGATACGTCAGTTTTTAGTTTCGTATGTGGCGAGATAGATGTCGCTACAGTATAAATGTAATCTAAAGTAAAAACAATTTACCTATGTATATATACTTAAATTTTCTAATAACGATGCTTGAAAATAAAAACATGCAGGTACACAAGCAATAAACCCGAGCAAAATAACAGAAAGATAGACAAAAAGAAAGGAACGACACGTCCACGGAGATTTGTTTAGAAGAAGTAAAAAAAAGACCGTCCCAAGTAAACGAGACGTGTAGTCTGATTAAGGAAAACGAGACATCGCTTAATCCGATCATGCATCACGAATCTAAAACGCGGATTAGACGGCACACGTGTTTCAATATATCTCCCCGATATACATAGTATGTACATACACAGCAGATCCGTTCGCACGCAATGTTTGCCTTCACCGCCGAGATGCGATTAATAAATCTATGTATAATAAATGAAGAGACTTTTTTTTTCGTAATGGCTTACCGAGAAAAGCAATTAAACAAATATAGGAAAACTAGTTTCGTAGTATTGGGGAGGTGATTTGGGGGGGGGGCTAAGCTATTCGTTATAAAAAAGTAGCTAAGTCCTTTCTTGAAGTTCAAACTTACTTCATAGAAAATTTCATCAAAATCGATTCAATTGTTTAGCCGTGAAAGCGTAACATACAGACAGCCTTACTTTAATTTATAATATTAGTATAGATAGAACTTCTAAAAGAAGATGCGGGGAAGATTTCAGTATATATTATAGTTATATAAGAAGCTGCACTTTGCAATATAACCCGCTTTAAAACTTGACTAAGTCTGACTTTAATGCCTGAATTTCGTATTCAAAAAATGTATAAAAACTTATATCCATTACATCTCGAAGCTTTTAATTAATTTATTAATGTCACTATTTTAATGGTATTAGTTTTTTAGAATATTGAATTATATTCCAAGTAATTTTAGTAACACCTGTAAAAAAGTTGGTACTTAATTACCTAAATTATATTGTTTTTTGGTTTATTGTGTATGTATATTTGTTGTACTACTTGTTGTTTTTTTGACAAATAAATAAATGTATATATAAATAGTATTAAAAGTAACAACTTGAATTACTCGTTACCTACTAAGTATGTGACAGAAGTTATCATATCTCGTCAGACACACTAGTTTCTTTCCTTCTAAAAGTTCAATACAAATCTTTATATACTAATCATAACTAAAATCATAAATTCGTGAGTGTATTTGTTTGTAACGCTACGTCTTAAATGTTCAACCGATTATCATTAAAATTTTACATGCAGTTTGTCAAGGTACAGTAAAGGACAAATGGTACCTTAATACGAGCATTCCCTGAATGCTACGAGCGGAAAAACTAGTAATACCATAAAGGACATCAACCGAAACGTTACAAAAACAACCAAAAAATATCCGAACCAATTAATATGTACTATTCATTAAGTTACTTATATCAAAAATCACTTTATTTTAAAATTTTAGTTAAAGAATTGTTGTTTGTTAAATTAGTCTGTAATCTATACTAACATATAAATGTGAAGAGTTTGTTTGATCCGGCTAATCTCAGGAACTACGGGTTCGAATTTAAAAATTATTTCTGTATTGTATAGTCCATTTACCGATGAAGGTTCTAGACTGATTTTTATTCATTGATTTTTAATTAATTATACGCGGGTGAAACCGCGCGGCACAGCTAGTTAATCATATGATTTGTTACAATATTGTTATACATGCAAATAGACATGTTTTTCTGAATATATAACGTTGGCTACCCAATTAATAAAATAAACCTCATCAGACTATTACACATTCAACCAATCTGCCTATATCGGTTAAGTATAATAATATTATTGAAGATATTTTAATAATAATTTATTATTATTTATATAATGTTAGAGATATAAAATAATTATTGCGCAGATAATCTCTCATGCGTCTTAATATACATACGTAACATTAGTTTCAAAGCTAGAAATGTTGCTAAGTTGCGACAATGTAATTGATTAATTGGACAGTTTTTTAAAACATATAGGTATCTATAAAAATAAGCGTTATTGGTATAGTCGAGAGCGCGGGCAAGTACCTTAGTATTTAGCTATTAATTATTTTATTTATATAGTTCTCGACGGTAGAGGAAAATATCTTGAGGTAATTCTGCATGTGTCCGCTTAAAGTCTATCGCATAATGTAATGTTATTAAAGTGATAAGTTGATAACATAAATTACTTGATTTTTTCGTTCTGAATATTGTGCTATTCGCACGCTTTAATAGTGCTGAAACCGCAAACAATATTATACTTATTATAAATATTTACCTGTATCTTCTGTTATAGGTTTTATACATATACATAAATAAGGTCCTCCAGACCGATTTCGGCCACGGCGGCCAATCTCAAGAGAGATTAGCCAACTGCGCAGGGAGATTATAGTGCGCGAGTGTGTGCGCAAACACAGGTGCACTCTCTTTTCCTTAGCTCTCATAATCCAATGGGACGGCAATCCGACACGACCGGAAAGAGTTCAGGCGCAGGACCAACGGCTTAACGTGCTTTCCGTGGCACGGGAGTGTACACACTTCCAACTTCCAGACTTCGAACTGCTACTGAGGATTTTCTGACAGAAAATCCCAATAACTAATTATTGGCCCGACCTGGGAATTGAACCCAGGACCACCGAGTCTGCGGCCTTATATCAAGCCACTAGACCAACGAGGCAGTCTACATATATAATAGGTTTTTTTTTTTTATTGCATAGGAAGGCGGACGAGCATATGGGCCGCCTGATAGTAAGTGGTCACCAACGCCCATAGACATTGGCGTTGTAAGAGCTGTAAACCATCTCTTACATCGCCAATGCGCCACCAACCTTGGGAACTAAGATGTTATGTCCCTTGTGCCTGTAATTACACTGGCTCACTCACCCTTCAAACCGGAACACAGCAATAACAAGTACTGCTGTTTTGCGGTAGAATATCTGATGAGTGGGTGTTACGTACCCAGACGAGCTTGCACAAAGCTCTACCACCGAGGTAATATAAAATGCATAATTAATAAGATCTGTCCGTTTTCACGGCTAACCTATTTTGAATAAAATTATTGCATGAAGGAAACTTGAACTAGAAGAAAGGACAGTCTACTTTTTTATACCTAACTACAAGACAACATGGCGAAGCCGCGGTCGATGATTAGTTGTTTAAATACTATAATATAATATAAGTGACAAAACAGACTAGATGATTAGAATTGCAACATACAATATAAGGCTACCATCCCACAAAATATCGACGGCAACACAGCTTTCAAATCGCAACAAACATGCAACAAAATTAAAAATTATTCCAATTGTGACGAAATCCTTATATAATTTACTTATTGGATGCTATTTCCTAACAGTTCTGTTATATTATGCACTATAAACAGTGTTTGATTAATATTTGTAATATATACGAATAAGTCTAAAATTTCAATAACAAATTCGCCAGCTTTTAAAACTATTTCAATTGAATCAAAACACTGATGCCATCGATTTTATTAAAGATCACAACGAAATATCAAATCAAAAAGTTTATTTGTTAATTTAAATATGTTTGATGTACAACTTAGACAGAAGGGGGCTGTAGATATAATGTCACTATTATATAAAGATATATCTTACGTTGTCACATCAAAGACATTACAACAATTATTACAACCACTCATACACTGGCTAGCAACAATTACTTTTACATTGTCTAGTTAAATTAGCCAAGATAATTGCATAGGCTTGGTTATAACAGTGTAGACAGATCGAGCGAGCGTACGGTTTGGGGGGGGGAGGATCTTCATAAACATGTAATATATTTTCATTTGTATATAATAATAATAATAATATCCCGGGACATTATTCACACACGGCCATCTGATCCCAAACTAAGCAGAGCTTGTAATATGGAAACCAGACAACTGATATACCTACTACATATTATACTACTTTTATTTTTGTAAATACATACTTATATAGATAATTACACCCAGACTCAGGACAAACATACATGTTCATGCACACAAATGTTTGACCTGGGTGGGAATAGAACCCACGACCATCGGCGCGAAAGGCAGATGTCTACCAAACACGCCAACCGGCTCGTATATGTATCAGTTATATGTTTTTTTATAACCTACAAACGTTCTGCGGCAATTCCTAACGTTGGTAAAAGAAAGCTTGGACTGCCCCCCCCGTCCTCACCTTTTGTAAAATATATATTTTATAATAAAAAATTCAAATAAACAAAGAGACATGAAGCGAAACTCTTTTAACAATTCTTCCTTTTCATGTGAATCACACGTCACTCGTATGGTCATTGTTTAACTATCGCAAACTGCTGTCTGAACAGGGAACCTGTTAATGCACAAAAACAATGCACAAAAGGTTAGCTTAACGCTAATGCACACTCCGACACACAGCCAACCTCGGGTCCTACCAACGCGAAATGTTTACAAGTGTAGAAAAATAAATACAGAAAGAAATACCTACATACATATGTATACATTGATACAAAATCGGAATATCTTCGTGTAGTTTGTTAGAGCTATTTTTAAATCGTCATGTTAAATGATTAGATTGCATGCAAATCACATGTTCGGAATGTAGTACTTTTCCTCATATTAAATACATAGTCAACAGTAATGTAATTAAATATATATGTACCTATATACCCTGCATATAAATCAACGAAAACAAACTCCACGCTTTTTTATCAACTATATATTCTCGTATTGTGCAATAAGCTTTATATATGTAGGTATATATTATTGTTTTGTTTAACATTATATTTAAATCCATTTCAGGCATACATACATATTATATACCTGTATACATATTTACTTTTAAAAAGTCTTAACTACAGTTTTTTTTTATTTTATTAATGATTGTTATTTTTAATGAACACAACAAAGATACGACAAATTAAGTTTTATTTAAACATTTTATTATAACATCGCTTTGAAAAGCGTAACACATCCGTCAGTGCTATGGAATAAAAACTTTAAAGCTAGCAGACTTTATCTACGCAGTGTTGTAACGATAGCGCCTATTTTAGAACGGAATTTGGATAATCTGTTCGCCAACCCCGCATTTAGATTTATTTTGTCGTTGTAACATTTCAATTAAATATATGAATATACATTTTAAAACATAAATCATTTAGACTCGATATTATCAAAATAATTGCAATCGTAAAAGTTACTTAGCTCGCTGATAAGAAAGACTATTTTTTATCAATACACTTTAAATATCAATTAAGTACCTACATTATTTTTTCAATAGTAGGTTTATTTAATTTGGTAGGATAATAAAAATCTTATTTACTATATATATAGAAACTACAGTTGAGGGATATAAAAGTAACGTTGATTAATTTAAATCTTTTACACACAAATATGTTTACTATCTATATAAATAAAATGATAGAGGTCTGCAGTTGTGCGCGCATCACGGAAAAAACACTAATGGATAGATTTCAATGAAATTGTCTTAATTTTATTTCTTAGACACTTGGCCCTTATCAAAAAATTATTGCGATATCTTAATTAAATAAAAAGTTATTAAAGTTCCAAGAAACAACGATATTGCACTGCGTGTTCAGTGATGTATGTTTAAACAAAGTGTATTTTTGCTAGCGATCCTTTTGATGTTTTTTCCTTCGTACATAAGAAAACTTTGTTAATATATCAAGCAACGCGGACGAAGTCGCAGGTATCACTTAGTCATAAATAAAAGGAGATGGATCCTCCTCAATATACTGTACGTTTGCACTAAATCTTTAAATAAAATATCGTGCATCTGAGAGCTTTTACGTCGTGCGCTTTGTGTATAAATAAGAATTTCATATCGAATCTGCTTTGTTCCTACTTATTGATCAGAAGGCAAAGAAGAACTGTTAATATAGTAAATGTAATATAATATGGTAAGATGACATAAAATACGGGCTTTATAGTTTAAATTTTGTTTTTTTTTATCATCAACATAGACAATTGCATTGTAAGAAATGTTAACCATCGCTAACAACGCCAATGCGCCACCAACCCCCCCGGGGTACAAAATTCAATTATTATTATTATAACAACGAACAATAATTAGTTAATGTATAATGCGAGCGAACACCATTCATTCATTCTGCCCTCAGCTATTAGTCTAATTAATCCGGTAATTGAATGAGCAACGCTTTGACTTAACAAACAATCGCTTGTTGAATTAAATTAAGACAAGGTATATCGAAATCCAAAACTATTTTATACTGTTTGATTATGTGTGCATTATTCACGATACATATGTAATAAGTGACGACGATTATGTATATATAAGTATATACAGTATAAAATACGAAACAATAAAATGAATAACGAACAGAGATTTTTCTAGAACAAAAAAAAAGTAGATAAAAAAAAAGTTGTAGTAGGGACTAATGATGTTATACATATCGTTTTTTACGATTATTATCAGTGCAAGTAAAAACTCACTTCATTCTCACCCGTGAAATGTTTTTCAACCGAATCGAGATATGGACCGGATACTAAGTAAAAATAAAATATATGTCAATTTATATCTGACTAGCTGTGCCCCGCGGTTTGACCCGCGTATAATTAATAAAAAATATAATGAATAAAAATAAGCCTAGAGCCGTCCTCGATAAAAGGATTATACAACACAATTATTTTTTTTTAATTTCGAACCAGAATTTCCTGAGATTAGCCGGATCAAACGAACAAACTCTTCAGGTTTATATATAAGAATAGATTATAATTATTTTATATACAAATTTAAAATATCATTATTCAATGTGTGAAGTGTTACACTAGCTTATTGATTGTCATAAATCAACCTACCAATTTATTACAGAAGTTTTCAATTTCGTTTTTCGAATTACAAATCTATTTATTATTACATAATAGTTCCGTACGTTCGGCCACGCGTTTAGTCCCTTTGGTATGTTTTTTGTTTTTTTTTTTATCGGAAAATCCAGACGACGGTTTCGGTCACATTGGAATTCCCGGTCCAGTGACGCATTTGTTTTCCTAAGTCTGGGACCGTTTTAAATAAAACGAATGCGGGAGATTTTATTTTTAAGAATAAAAAAACCACTTTAATTAGAAAAGTAAGTACATTATCGAAAAAATGTCGACCTTCGAAGTCGTATTTGTACAGACACATCTGGATAGGTACAAACAACCCATATTATTCTCATTCACTCGCAGATTTTCGACAAATCAATGCTTATTTTACAAGTTGTAGTATTTAAAATTGACTGCTAATTATATTAAATAACATGGTGAGAAAGGGATAGCAAAGCAATGATACCAAAACATTTATTAAATATGTACCAATACTAAAATTTTGAAAAAACGTATACCACGTTTATTGACTCAGTCTGCCTCGTTGGTCTAGTGGCTTGATATAAGGCCGCAGACGCGGTGGTCCTGGGTTCAATTCCCAGGTCGGGCAAATAAATAGTTATTGGGGTTTTCTGTCAGAAAATTCTCAGTAGCAGCCCGGAGTCTGGAAGTTGGAAGTGTGGTACACTCCCGTGCCTCGAAAAGCACGTTAAGCCGTTGGTCCAGCGCCTGAACTCTTTCCAGTCGTGTCGGATTGCCGTCCCATTGGTTTATGAGAGCTAAGGAAAAAAGTGTAAGGAGAGAGTAAGTGTTTGCGCATACGCTTGTGCACTATAATATCTCCTGCGCAGTTGGCTAATCTCTCTTGAGATTGGCCGCCGTGGCCGAAATCGGTCTGGAGGACCTTAATACATATTATAATCATAGATCAGAGCATTCATTTTCTAAGTATAAAAATCTAACTATAAAAAAATCTACATTTAAGTATATGGACCAATGAAGAAGTACTGAGTTTCTTCTCAGTTATTCTCTCGCGGAAGTTTTCGTTTTAATTCATCTTATATAATGACGATACAAGAGTGCTCATAGAGCTTTCTTATACAAAAATATATATTTCTGATAAGTGGGCACCATCGCCATTGCCAATGTTATAAATATAAACCACTCGTACATTCAACGCGCCCCCAACCATCGGATCTACGATCCCTTATACCTGGTAATTACACTCACCCTTCTACTATTGGTATATATTTGAAGGGTGAGTGAGCTTTCAACTATATTGTTATAGTGCTTTACATTACTATTACACTGTTGTATTACAAATAAAGAAATAAAATAATACTATATCTCAAAATAACAAAACAACAATACGTATCTATTGTACAGTTTTTTTCCTTTTTCTGTCCCTCGTCTGCGATATATCAATGTAATCGTGGAACAATGACGTAACATCCATTCCGTTATTAGACGGAACAGTGTCTTACGGCCTTACTTTTAAACGGTTGTTTAGAGTGCAATTAGTTGAACAATGCCGTGTCTTTTTCTTTCTGTCGTTATCGGTTTAACATAAGAAAGAAAAAGACAAACATACACAAGCATTGTTTAACTAATCACCCGATGAAAAACATTTATTAACGAAGTCGATGTTTAAACATTTTTTTTTGTAGTATGTATTTTGAGTGAAGTGAACGTCTTTAAATGTCACTGCTGTTGCTAAGAGGGTTATCCTTCGAAAGAGAGTTGGTGAATAGATATATAGCAGATTTTTATCAAAGTATCCTAACGATTATTTCATTCACCGCTGAGCAAGACAAAATATAAACATAAATAATGGACACCAAAACTCAGCGGTGTCGGCCCGGGTAGAAACCAGTAATCTTCTATAACGTGTTCTTCTAGCCATTGGAACATCTAGACTGAATTCTAAAATGTTTTTCTTTTTTAATTATATACCACGGGATTTTGGTCAAAGGCGTGTTCATATAATGTCATATATAATTTCACAAGTCAAATGACAATTACAAGGAATTTAGTTAATCGTCTAAAATTCATACAAAATCAAATTGTAATCACTACAAATAACACAAATATATATATTTTTTACAAGTAAAAGAACAACGATTTATAAAACCTATATAGAAAACGAAATATACGAACTCATTTCTCTTAAAAATGGTTCTACGCCCTACGGACTACGACAGCAGCATAAACGTGGAACAAAAAAAATTGGTTGCCTGTAAAGTCGGTATACGGGCGAAAGTTTTACGTGACAACGACTTTGAATGGTAAAATAATTTTAATGTGAATATTCATTCGTATAGTAGGAAGAAGGATGAAATAATAGTAACAATTTAAAACATTTATTTATACAAAGAATTATATTTAAAACATTAATTTATACAAAGAATCTCGCACTGAATTTCATATTAACAAAATTTTATTTTTACCTTTACACATACATACGTATTTATATACAAATATACATACAATAACTTGCAATACATTTGCGTACAATGAAACAGCGTTCTGTCTCTCTCGCTCTTAGGCGGGCTAACCATGCCCGAGTGGAAGGGACGCGTGCCTCTCACTCGCTCTCATTGTGAGCGCATAACGTGAGCGGAGCGTAACGCAGTTTCTTGAAGTGTCACCCGGCAAACCAATTTATAAGACGTTGTCACGTCAAAAATATCTTATTTTTAACTCGTCCAACGAACATTTTTTTATTCGAAGTTTGAAAAACAAATCTTTTTCATTTAACCGTTGCCTACTAATAATGAATGAATACAAGTCGCTTATTTTTAGAATAGACAGAAACATTTTTTTCTTTTTAGTTTCTTAAGACAGCTTAGGACAGATAAAATTAAAACTGTTTTAAATTCGAAATGTACATCGAGAGCCCATTAACATTTTATACACAATATAAAGACATTGTTCCCAAAATATAACTGTCAATCAGAGGTACTAAAGTTATTGATATTTTGTGCTCTAACGCGTTGCACTAAAGACCATTTTGTTATATAAATATCGCTTCGTTATTGGGTAATGCGAAAACGTCACAGCGGAACCAAGTGGTGTTGATTTATCATGCAATTAGCGACCTTTTAATATATTTGTTTTTCCAAAACATACTCTATTCCTTTATATTAGAATTGAATTTTGAAATTATTAATTTAGATTGAAATACTATCTGTAAAAGCGAATAACAAAGCTTTGGTACGAGCGATTGTAAGAGTTAGTACGATTGGAGGCCAGCTTTTATTATGACCGATAAAAAAATACGGTACAAACTTTACTACCTATATTTATTGTATTATATTAATAATCGATCCGTACAAATGACCTCAGCAAGAGGCTTAACTGAAAGAGAAAATTAAGTTAAGAATTCTCCGAATCGGAAATTGTTGTGAGTTTATTTTCGTTCCTAAAGTTATAATATACATGAATTACTATTTTTGTTTTATATATTCTTTTAAAATTCTTATTTTAAATAGATTTTCTTGACATACCATAAAGCGTTCGGTAGCCTATTATCTGGCAGATTAGCAAAAAGCCATCTGATGGTATGTTCACACCACCGCAATCGCACTGTGGGAAATATTAACCATGCCTTAAGGCGCGATTAAACGACGCGGGCTAGCCCGATCCTACGCGAGCCGAGCCGTCCGTGGAGATGCGGCTCGGCTAAATACGGACGCAAGCCTGCTCGTTTAAACGACGCGGGGTTGCACGATCTTATGCGAGCCGAGCCGTCCGTCTTCGCTAAAAAAACAAAATAGGTCTTCCTTCGTCGCGCGCTCTGTGTCTGTGACATCTGTTTAGACGGCGCGTATTAACACAAGCCGAGCCGCAGATGGCGCGCGTAAGCGCGCAAACACGCGAGCCGAGCCTGGCTCCGCTCGTGGTTCGCCGCGCCACGCGCTGTGTAAACAACTGCGCTCGGCGCGGCTCGGCAAAGTTCGCACGATCCATCACTTGTCGGTTTTTTCGACACAGATCAAAGGCGCGCGCGCCATCTGCGGCTCGGCTTGTGTTAATACGCGCCGTCTAAACAGATGTCACAGACACAGAGCGCGCGACGAAGGAAGACCTATTTTGTTTTTTTAGCGAAGACGGACGGCTCGGCTCGCATAAGATCGTGCAACCCCGCGTCGTTTAAACGAGCAGGCTTGCGTCCGTATTTAGCCGAGCCGCATCTCCACGGACGGCTCGGCTCGCGTAGGATCGGGCTAGCCCGCGTCGTTTAATCGCGCCTTTACATCGCGAATGCGCCGATCAAACTTGGATATTGAGATGTTAAATGTCCCTGTAGTGTATCTAGCTCACTCATCTAAAATTCCCTCTCCATAAAACAATACTAAATATTGCTGTATGACGGTGGAATAAATATATATATATGTATTAGGATTATTGGATGACCTTCACAGGCGGACTTATAGTGCTCTACCAGTAAGAAACTATGGACTGAAACCCGATTTTTTTTATTAATAGTAATAAAACATATTAAATTTAAATATAAATTGTATATTCCAAGAGATTTCGATATTTCAAAGACACCGACCCAATACAAATAATATATATACCTATATATGTATATGTAATTATGTACACAATTTCGTTACGATAATCTACACAACGCCACGCTGCAAAACACGTGACCCGGTGACTCAGTGATAACTGCGAAGGCATACGACGATTGTGCGCATTTTAAACTGTTATCACATGTAATGGTACATTAAATTGAATTACATTCTCTTTTTAATAAAAAAGTTCGTAAATTTGCACATTACACAGTCAACGGCATATACGAGAGTACATAAAAGATTGTGTTTTAATATATTTTGTTATTATTAATTTATTATTTATATCGTAATTATTTTATAACTTAAGTTAACTCTGCTGACTTCATTTCAGTCTATTGAAGAGCCGCTAAGCAATTTTTCAAGGCTTTAAAAATACGTTTACAACTATCCTTCATGAAAATCAAAGAAAACTAACTCCACGCTTTTTTATCTTCCCCATCATCTCTTATCGGGTAAAATATAACAAAAATATATGAATTTAATATGTATATAACCGAGCGAGGCAATATTAAATAATGAACATCAGTTAATTTTGAGTTATAACTAATTTTGTTAATTTTTATCGTTGGTGGTAGTTTACTACAAGTTTACTACTTGGTGGTAGGGCTTTGTGCGAGCTCGACTGGGTAGGTACCACCCACTTATCAGATATTCTACCGCAAAACAGCAGTACTTGCTTTTGTTGTGTTCCGGTATGAAGGATGAGTGAGCCAGTGTAATTACAACCACATGGGACATAACATTTTAGTTCCCAAGGTTGGTGGCGCATTGGCGATGTAAGCGATGGTAACATCTCTCACAACGCCAATGTTTATGGGCGTTGGTTACCACTTACCATCAGGTAGTCATGCTCGTCCGCCTTACTATGTAATAAAAAAAAATAAAAATAAAAGGTAAATTATTCTGTTTAGTTTATTAGAGCGGATCACATCGAATGGAGTTGTGTTTGACACGGCGAACGCCATGTCAATGATGGACTTGTTGACAGTGGTTGTACGCGGTGATCATTCGCAATCGCAAACCCATTGGTTCAAAATCGCAAATTATTTGTGTAATCCCTAATTGTACAACTATTAGATTCAAGTCCGGCCGTCCCGTTATATGTATGTTGATATTATCATAGTAAATTATATGGCAACGATATATCGATATACTGAAAAGAGTATAGCTACTAACTATCCGGTTTCAAACCGGATTCTTCCAGAATTTTCATGAATATAGATATATACATTTGTATAGTAACGATTCTCAAGTGCCTCTAAAAGTCTACTTGAACACAGACGGATAGACTATGAAGACAGACAGCCTTCACGTTCAGAAACCTAATTAGAGTTGCGATACTCAACGACGCGACTTCGTACAAAATATAAGGTAAAATAGGAAAAAAAAATTAAAACACTTTAGTGTGTATTCATTAATTTTACAAGTATTCTGTTTATTTAAGAACTATGTCCGTTTAGTAATGGAACGATTTACGAAATTCCATGGTATGCTTTGTAAACAAATTCGTGATAACAACAAGGTCGCGATAAGTCATTCGGGCGATAATAGATCTTATACATTTGATAATAAAGTCGATAATTGTTTGTACGTATTGAAGACTTGCTTACAACTTCGTCGACTGTTAAAATATTTATATTTATGAGCGAATAAAAAACGCTAGATAGTTCGAGAAAGGGTACGGGTAATGAGTTTGAAGCTGTTTTTTTTTATAAATGTATAATATACAGGTTTTATACTTCTATATTGGTAGTTTCGCTACTTTAACATTATTTTATAAAAGTTTTACTCCGCTACGTTATATGGAATAAATATTTACGTAAAATTTTAACATGTTATAATTTGATATGCTTAATTAATTTTGATGAAATTACCATCTAATGTTACGTGTAAATAATGCCTATAATAATTACATTTATATTTCACATTCCTCAACGAAAATAAACTGTTATATTATTAACAAACTACAAATACAATATTGTCTTTTTTTCGGTTTCAAGCAAAAATTACTAATCGGATTGGTTTTTTTTTTCATTGTATAGTTAGGCGGACGAGCATATTATAGTCAATGGTATTGTAAGAAATGTTAACCATCGCTTACATCGCCAATACGCCACCAACCTTGTTATGTAATTTACACAATATTTTAATTATTTCATTTATTTAATTATTTTATAGATATCCGTAACTTAACATGCTGGTAAGTCGGCTGTAATCGGAGATAAATTTTTCAGCTCGGGCGCTAACGAAACGAACGCTGCCATAACATATTACAGATACCTAAACGAAAACTTTATAATGAGATATTTATGTCTAGGAAATTTCTACTCTACAAAAAATTCAACGATATTACTCATCTACCTCTCAAGATTTACACAATTTAAAAATCATTAAATAAGTATATACATTTTTAAGTACCTTTATACAATATAACTATACAATAAATTTAGTACAAATATGAGCAAAGCGGACCCTGGCGTTACTAGGCCGGGAACACGCTAGGCAGGAGAAGAATAATAAATAATAGTACAATTTGATGCAGTATTTTGTATTTTATCTATTGTCACCTTGATGCAATTGAATAAACGGCGCTTTATAGAATCATTCGGAGCGTGTTAGCGGCGAAGTTTATTGGTATAATGACGTAGCGATTTGTTCGATTAAGTGCCATTGCACGTGGAACATCTTGTAAGCAATATCAATTCTCCTGGTGTTTCATAACACAGCTACCAAATACAACATATAACTCATGGATTTTATTATAGTAAACTGTAGAAAAGACTCTGAGCATAGTAAATAGTATTGAAAACGATCTCCAACGATTTGGCACAATTTATTTAGGCTATGAATGAATTATTAAGAAAAAAATAACAAATTAATATTATCTATATAAATAAAATGATAGATGTCTGCAGTTGTGCGCGCATCGCGGAAAAACTACTGGATAGATTTCAATGAAATTTTCTAAATTTTATTTCTCAGACACTTGGCCCTTATAAAAAAAATATTATTGCGGTATCTTCATTTAATAAAAAGTTATTAAAGTTAGTATTAATATATCAAGCAAGCAGTAGTATTAGTGTTAATATATCAAGCAACGAGGACGAAGTCGCGGGTATCAGCTAGTAATTGATAAACCAGTGTAAAACCGGTGTAAAGGTACTACCGAGGACGTAACAAAACGTATATTTTATCGTTTCATGGGTGTCAAAAATGGTCTAATAGTATTTATGTCTACCAATATATGTACATATATAATTGTATAGGAAGACATTGCTTACATAATTATTATTAAATAAATATTTACATTGATTGTTATTTGATATAAAGAAGATTTGTGCAAACCCGTCTGGGTGAGACATACCCACTCCCAAACTATTCTACGCTACAAACACAAATTGAATTGCTGCGTTCCGGTTTGCAGCGTGAATCAATGTAATTACAGTCACAATAGAGAGCAAAATAATCAATATTATATTTCTTACAGTGACGTATAATAATCATAAAATTATATGCCATATTTGAAAATCAACAAATACCTACTTATTACACTTAATTTTTTTCTTATTGAATGCATCCGTTTACCTATGTCTATTGGCAAAGCCGTTTTTTTGTTTGTGACATAATGATATATAATATATATATGATAGAAGTATGAAATAGTCAAAGTTGGATTGGAATCGAATCAAGAATGCATCGTAACCGTTATTAAATAGTAGAATTGGTACTAGTACATAAATACCTATGAATGTTTTTTAGGAAGTGATGATTTAAACAACGCTGTCTTCTTCTTTCTAACGATCAAATCAATGATGCCAGAAAGAGAGCAATCAATGTTCAACAAAACGCTAAAAATGTATATAAACTTCGAATAGAGTAAGTAAAGCTAAGTTTTTTTTATACATTAAAAGGCAGGTGACAAATCGACAGGACGGTGAATGATCACATCTGCCATCGATATTCACCATGGCTTACAATAACAACGTGCTTTCATCCGTGGAAGTTTAATTGTTATGTCCCTCGCGTCTATATATAAATGTACGACATGAATTATGTATGCGTTGTGATGAGTCAACGCAATTCATTCACATTATTACATCGACAAAACCTTATCCCTTGACGGAATATTTAGTGAGCATATCACAGAATTGTTACCAGTAAATAACTAATGAGTAATTGTTTTTTTATTATATAGTTAGGCGGACGAGCACATGGGCCACCTGATGGTAAGTGGTCACCGACGCCCATAGACAATGACATTGTAAGAAATGTTACCCATGCGGTGAGTTTCGAGTTCGTTCTTAGGAGAATAGCACTACAGGCCGGAAAGTAACATTTAAACGATATTAATAAAATATTTTTAAATGATATACTTGGTGGTAGGGCTTTGTGCAAGCTCGTCTGGGTAGATACCACCCACTCATCAGATACTCTACCGCAAAACAGCAGTACTTTGTATTGTTGTGTTCCGGTTTGAAGGGTGATTGAGCCAGTGTAGTTACAGGTACAAAGGACATAATATCTCAGTTCCCAAGGTTAGTGGCGCATCGGCGCTGTAAGCGATGGTTTACATTTCTTACAGTGCCAATGTCTATGGGCGTTGGTGACAAAAAAATTGGTGATAAAAAAGTATCATATTCTGATACTTATCTATTAATGTTATAAAACTAATTCAAGATAAGTGACAGTCGATTTATGTGCACCTATTAAGATAAAATATGACCGACAGAGACAATACACTCAACATTCTAAAGACAATTGGGTATTATGTAGCGAGCGATGTCTATTATTCATAAAATACATTATTCTTAAAAGTACGTATATTTCGCAATGCGATTGGGAATTAGAGAATAATAATTTAACTTCGTCGTTATTAACAATTAAGTTTATACAAATCAAATTGAAATTGGAACATATAGTTTTTTTTGTTAAATTTGAGACATTCTGAAAGCATCATTTAAATATTACCATTACCACCGGTTGGTTAGTTGGTTGGTAGAGCTTAGTGCAGATCCGTCTGGTTAGGAATCAGACGCAATTAATAATTAAATAATTGCTTACCAACTTAGTAAAGTAATGCAATAAATGATCGAGTATTAATTCTGCTGCTAAACAGCGATATTACGTATTGTTCTATTGCGTTTTGAATTGTGAGTGATCCATTGTAATTACAGGCATTTCTTTCAGTGTCAATTATTATGGGCGGAAGACCTTACCTTATATAAGTGGTCGATTTGTTCATCTGCCTTACAAAAAATAAATGAAACAAAACCATTGTATTTAAATACCCTCATTTGAAGTTAAACGTTTAAAGTGACCATTTAAAAATAACAACCTTCAAATCATTCATACGAAAGTACAACAACAATATTGACAACAATTTATATTTTAAGTATTATAATATACATTGCAACAATTACTATCATAACTGTAGAAATGTTATTTATTTATAAACAACAACTCGTATTTAATTATATATTACTATAATTAATAATAATTTAATTGACAAGTTATCTAGATCGATATATCTAAACTTGCTCTACAAAGCAAGGCTTGACCGAAAAAGGCGAGCCTTCGTTATTGTCGGTCACCGGTCCACATATAACCATTTGGGTCAAACTGCACTTCAAATATCAGTAGGTATAAAATAGCACACACTTTACGTTACGATGATAAATACTATTAGTGTTAAAACTTAAACTGGCTTTTTAAAAAAAACAATAACAGCTTGTGAATGTTCCACTGCTGAGCTAAGGCCTCTTCTCCTCTTTGTGAGGAAGAATATTTGGAGCTTATTCCACCACGCTGCTCCAATGAAGGTTGGTGGAATACACATGTGACAGAATTTCAATGAAATTTGACACGTGCAGGTTTCCTCACGATGTTTTCCTTCACCGTCAAGCACGCGATGAATTATAATCGCAAATGAAGCACATGACATTCAGTGGTGCTAGCTCGGGTTTGAACCCACGATCATCGGTTAAGATTAACGCGTTCTTACCACAGTTCTTCCGTAAAAATATGTTCTTACACCACCTTCTGCTCTATGCATGATTGATATGATTCGTAAGAAAGTCGTAGAGCGCATCATTGTCAATTAAACTATTTAAATTTAATAATAATCTCCATAAGTCATTCTCATTATAAAATGAATATTTTAATCGCAACAATTAACAGTGAGGGTTTTTTAAAACATATCTTTGTAGGTACAATGTATATAGATATATCTTGTAAGTATATAACACGACTACGTTTATTTATTTTGTGATATATCGATAAGATTTCAACTGATAACAAATATATGTCGGTTATAAATTACAAAATCGAGGGGTGTGGTGATTATTGTTGATGAGCAAATTACTTTTTTTTTAAATACATATACATATATATACGTATTAGGTATATATACTTGACGGTCTCACTTACAAATGTTACTTAGCGAGTGATAAGTTAAAAAATGTTGTCTTCTTTTATCAAGTATCAAATCAATATTGTCTGAAACGGTCGCTAAGCGACGTTTACAAGTAAGGTTGTTTACTCTGTAGCTAATATAACTAGATTTTATAATATATCTATTGTCTCGATTGTTTATTAATGTTTCCTTTATTTTTTATTGTATAGATAGGCGGACGGCCCACCTGATGGTAAGTGGTCACCAACACCCATAGACATTGGCTTTGTAAAAGATGTTAACCATCGCTTACATCGCCAATGCGCCACCAACCTTGGGAACTAAGATGTTATGTCCCTTGTGTCTGTAATTACACTGGCTGACTCACCCTTCACACCGGAACAACAATACAAAGTACTGCTGTTTTGCGGTAGAATAACTGATGAGTGGGTGGTACCTACCCAGACGAGCTTGCACAAAGCTCACCAAGTAGAAATAGTTACTTTTTATAGCACTAATTGACGATTCTGTCTTTCTTTAACATAATATCTTATTTTGTACATATGAAATTAATATCTGTTATATGTTTCACTTATTTCTAGTTAAATTAATTAAAATAGGTACTTTACAAACAAACAAAAAATACTATATAACAGCGCCTTTTATGTCCCGTTGCTAGCTAGCAAGGGCGGAGGTATCCGTCTACCTTTAAAAAAGTTTTTAGTCTACTCCGCTCTAGTACAGGCAGTTGGATAAAAATGTGGCTTTTTATCCTCTACATCAGAACCAGCGTAAATATTGTACAAATCAGTGAAGGGTAATATATATCTATATAAATAAAATGATAGAGGTCTGCAGTTGTGCGCGCATCACGGAAAAACCACTGGATAGATTTCAATGAAATTATTATTTTCTTAGACACTTTGGCCCTTATCAAAAATTATTGTGATATCTTCATTTAATAAAAAGTTATTAAAGTTTCAAGAAACAACGATTTATATATGCACTGCGTGTTCGGTTACGTATATTTAAACAAAGTTTAATTTTGCTTGCGATCTTTTTGATGAATTTTCCTTCGTACATAAGAAAACTTTGTTAATATATCTAGCAACGCGGACGAAGTCGCGGGGTATCAGCTAGTTAAGAATAGATGTAATTAAGCGATGTACAGTTTAATTTTTTTGTGATTACAATGAGCGTGGCATTTTCTTGACGAAAAAAAAAACCACTTAAAAAAAGCCTTCTAGGATCGGAACCGCGATCTTTGGTCAAGTTCTGTCCACCGAACTGTTTCGACTCTTATGTAGATCCTTTTACATATCTATTTTTTTATATTTTATTATTAATTTTTTTTTTTTATTTACATTAAAACCTTTACTAAATTATATAATCCATATTAAAATAATTATGATTGCAAGGGACGGAACTGTCCACATGCTAGGCACTGCAAATAATATACGTACAAACCATTTTACTGTGCCAATATTTTTTATACCACCATAATATAGAAATATTTCAAACTCGATAGTAATCAATATCCAATTAAGGGAATCTACGGACACCTGCTCGGCCGAACGACGAGTAACATCCGTGAAGCGAAAACATCGCTAGGGCAACATACCGAGGCACACGTGTAACCCTTTAATTCTGCTCGCTCGAGCGCTATTCTATTGAAATGCAAATTATATAACGAAATAATAAAAACATATGATTTGATATATATAATTATTATTGTTTAATTTTCAGCCTGTATTATCAATAATTGCTATATGTATATAACTTTATTTTAGAACTAATTATTATTAAGCGTACAGTTTTTGTTCGATTCATAAGCTAAAAAAATATATCTTATAACGCGAGCGTTAAGACCTTTGTATGGAATGAATAATAATAGATATATTAAAATAAAAATAACAACAAACTATTACATGATCTATTTACTACAACAAATGATATATTACAATACGTTCTAGATTGTACTGTCAATTAGCAGCAGCACCAAGTGTAGAATATATAAAATTTTCGATCGATAGTATGGAACTGGTTTAAAATTCAATTATAAGATCTGACCCACACACACACACACACGAACAGGTGTAGTCAAAATAAAATCATGTAAAACATTCGTATCTATATAATACGCTTACGCTGACTGGCTTTAGGGGGGTGAACTCGCTCGCTACATAATTCAGCTCCCCACATATTGTACCCTAACCTAACCCTTTCGCTTTAACGCCATCACATACATTAATATTGTATGTCCCATAGCTTACTGTTTCAAAGGTTTTTTAAATAATTAATTGAAACAATTGTTTTATAATTGAATTGATTGTATTTTGATAATCAATTAAAATATAGTTTATTCAGTTTTTACGAGCACTTTTGAATCAATCAATTGTCATTTTAACCAATTATAACCTACAGCTATGAATATATTATGTTGTAGTAGGTTCGGAATGTATGTTTGAATCGCACTGAGAAGTTGAGAACGTATATTAAAAAAAAAACTTTATTGTACCTACAACAAGTAAAACAAGAAGAATGTTACAAAGTAATCTTTAAAGAGCTAGATATATAGACACGTAGATGTTATCAGAAGATTACGGGTCCAAGCCCGGGGCAAGCAGTACAGATTTATTATTTGATTATTTTATAATTCATCTCATGCTCGTTGGTAGACTAAAAACAGTATGGCGGATAAAAATCTGCAACATTCCCAGCCCGTACTGGACCAGCGCGGTGGATTAAACTCTCAAACGTTTTCGTTTAACGTTCAAACAGAGACAGCCTTAGCTCAGCAGTGGAACATTTACATACACACCACGCATCCATACCTATTGTATGTGGAGTCGTCGATATCGTCATTTCATTTCTAAGATATGTAAAACAAAACATACTATAGCTTGATATAGCTTATATATTTATATAAGTGCGAAGATTGTATGCTTATTACATAATCGCGATCAAAGTCTATAATGTTATTAATTAAATGTAAGTTTAGTGTGAAATGAAACACAAAATCGAATACTAATAATTTCAAAATTATTTTAATTTCCCTATTTCAATAATTTACAAACAGAAATCAACGCGAGGGAGTTACACACACAAAACGATACGTCACTCATCTTGTTGATGGATGACGTTGGGAGTACAAACGTACTGGTCGCAGTAAACGCAAATAGATCCAATTGAAAACAATATCGAATGTATTACATATATACCAACACTTTTATATATATGTTCACGGTGTGCCTTGCTGTTACACGCGCTTCGAATGATTCATACATGCCAATTTCCTACAATTTGTCATATTGGTTGAGCTTTATAGTTTTTTTTAGGTTATTTAGGTATTATATATTTTATTTGGTTCTTCAACAATGTGTACACTGATTAAAATAATGCAATATAACAAAAGTAAAATTGCATTCTAAGCGTTAAATTTACAAGTAAACTTTGGTCATCTCGTCGTGAGACCATTATAACACTTGGTGGCTGGGCATCGTGCAATTCCGTCTGGGTACGTTCCCAATCACCATGTTCCATCGTCGAAAACCAATACTGTTAGCAATTTATTGTGGTTCGAAAGATCAGCCAATGTTCCAAGTTGGTGGCACATTGATGACGTAAGAGATTGTTAATATTTCTGACGGCCACTCTAATCTCAATTTCGAAAATATAAAAATACATTTCCTAAGGTTTTAGTCGTGAGAAGGACAATGTAGTGAGTTCGTGTTTTGCCGGCCATGGCGAACGATTAACAGGGGGGGCACCGAAGCGTATAGTCTGCTGGTGCGAAAGCGTGCGGTAAAAGGAAACGAAAGCGTACAGTGCTCTCTCGTGATGGAAGTCGGATAAAGCGTCCAGCGTTCAAAAATAATAGCGCAGTTATAAATAAAGCCTTTCTGAATAAATGGACTATTTTACGTTGGTTCCTGAGATTAGAGCTTACTATCGAAAAAAAAATCTCCAACTTCATACACCATAATATATATATAGGTATATAGTGTGTGGACTGAAAAAGCAAATGTAATATTTCTACAATATTATGTATTTCATTAAAAAGCTTCGAATTATAAGCCGTGTACGTGTATTTTCACGCTGAATATATGAATTAAATTTTCACTAATTAATTAATTTATTTATTTATGTAAATTAAATTCATAAACATATTCATAAAATATATATATGTTTATAGTCGGTTCTAACCGGTATAATTCGCATTTATATCTATCCTAAGTAGACTTAATATAAAAGAGAAAAAAGTGTATTTACAATTTTAAAATTATAAAAGCGTGCTTTTCTACTACTTTTCTCAAAGCAAACCTGAACGATTGTAACAAATGTTCCATTTCCGTTTTTCTTTTATTCATAGAATAAAATCCCTTCAATAGTTACCAAACAAAAAAAAGAAAATCGGTTGACAGAGTGGAAAAGTTACTCAACTGTTTTTTTCTTTATAAACATTTAACAATATTTAAATATCAATTCAATCTTTGCTCCATAAATCCAATCAGGTCAATATAGGATTTTAAAAGTCAATACAAAAAATCAATAACGATATTGAATAACATTCTATTAGTTTATGAACCTTATTACTATATATATATAAGAATTAAAATTGATCGTCAATTAATTAGGCCGTGCGTGAAAACCGAAGCCTTAATAATACTCAACGTAATATAAGCTTTAATTACGTAACATAGAACCTATTTTATAATAAACAATTTATTATACTACTAATTGAAGTGCAACAAGTCGTCAAGACTTTCGAGTAAATTATAGACGAAGGGAAAATAATAATCTTGTTTCGTCTGAAGGATGTCTCGTTTATGAAAGCCGTAATTGTATATATTTTACTAGCTGTGCCC
This sequence comes from Nymphalis c-album, assembly GCA_963151315.1. Classification (NCBI taxonomy): domain Eukaryota; kingdom Metazoa; phylum Arthropoda; class Insecta; order Lepidoptera; family Nymphalidae; genus Nymphalis; species Nymphalis c-album. The sequence continues at coordinate 4,416,300 of OY720614.1, forward strand.
AGCGGTTTCACTCGAGTATAATTAATTAATAAAAATATAATGAATAAAAAGAAGCCTGGAGCCTTCCTCGATAAAAGGACTATAAAACACAAAAATATTTTTTATATTCGAACCAGTGGTTCCTAAGATTAGCCGGATCAAACGAACAAACTCAATATATATTAGAATCAATATATATAAGAACTCAATATATTATAGAAACTCGCTTTATATATTAGTAAGTATAGACTATAGACATAAATATCTTACGTACATATTATGTTCGGATACCTTTTTGTTTTTGAAACGATTTAGTTGTTTCGTTCAGCGTTGAGTTCTGTGTAGCTCCAAGGTGGTCTCATTACAATTGCAATAGTATTGGACAAGTTTTTATTTCAATCGTAACGTATTTGTTAGAGTTGTAATTTTATCATTACTTAACTTAGATCGCGTAGAACAATGTAAAAGTTAAAAATATTTTCTATTGTTATAATCTGTTCTTGCGTGACGTAAAAGACTTTCAGTATTTACATTGTATCACATTCTCATTAAATAAAACCTTTTTCGTCTTTCTTAATGCCAGCAATACTGTCTTTGACGTGACAACGTCTAATAAATCGATGAACGCTGGCTGCATGCACGAAAAATTGTCCCGTTACGCTGATGGTACGCTTGCGCCGCATCTATCTCTCTTTCACTCGATTGCAGTCATTTCATCTATGTTTTGTTATGACGTTGTCACTATCGTCCGCAAACCGACTTTACAGACAACCATTTTCTTTTTACTAAATTAATGATATTCGAAATATTATTAATTTCTTCTTAAACTAAATTATCAAACTTGTTCTAGAACGGGTACGAATATAGTTTTATGTGTGTCTAGATATCCGTCTTCGATATCGCCAGACATGTAAACCGTTGAGATATTTAAATATCGAGAATAATTTCGAATATTTACACATCCCAGCGAACGCGAACACGTCTGACGGATAGAGATAGAACATTTATTAAATATAATATTTAGGTAGTTACGATATTTTCACTTCTATAAACTTTATGGGATTTCCCCTTGATTGATTAATTATAAATTTAATTTAAAAAAGAAAACAAAGAATGTTTATTTTAAGACATATTAGCAAAACATTGTTAAGTATTTGTTTTGTTAATTACCTATCTATTGACTACAATTGTATGTAATATAAATCTGTTTTTTATTTCGCTTCGATCTTAGTTCAATCTCGCCTGCCAGTGCTAATAAGTTAATACGACGATTACTCATCAAGTTAGTTCTTCCAATTATGGAAGACTTACAAAGAAACGTGAATATTTTTGAAGTACATTTCATTTCTTCTAATATCAAGAGAGACTAGACAAATGCGCAATATAGGACGGCAAATCCAATAAGGCTTTACGTGACTTCTGATTTCAATGATTTAAACAATAAATTCACACACACCCACACATTTTTGTCGGTAGCTGTACCTACACGAATTTCTAAGCATTTGACGTATATGTGTTCACGATGATATTAATGCTCTGTGTGTGGTCAAATATGAAACACGAGTTAAAATACCGCAGAATGAACTAACGATATATATATACTAAGATTAAAAGTGATTAAGTAAAATTATAGATAAGGCATAATAATCTATATAATACATACAAGATTATATTATTGGTGATAAAAAAAAACATAAAATTACTATATGTTGACTTTATATATCATTGTAATAATCTAGAATAGTTGTATCTCCTACAAAAGTCGTGGAATTTATAAAACATTTTAAAGCTTTTTTATACTTAATTTTACTTAAATATTATAATGTAGATTTTTTTATCAATACAAATGAAATTAAATTCGTAAAAACTACTTTACCTAATTAAGTACATTCATAAACGTTTACGTACACAAGGACGGTGTACATTTTCGATAATCCTATAATACCACCTGCATGCGACAGAGCAGAAATAATACAACACGGGCGAAGCCGCAAGAAGCACAAAAAACGAACAGCTTTTTTTTTAAATTTCTTTATATTGCTTTTTTTCAAGTAAATAACTCCAAAATTGAATCTAAAAATTAAAAAAATAATACACTATAATAATACATTTAAATAATTTAGAAACAAAGTCCTGTTGACATAATTCGAACTGGAATATAGTATCTCGCAAATACTAGTCAACCCCACTACCACAAACGACGCGACGCTGAATTTAGATTAGGTACGATTAGTTCACGTCACACATCCGAGGTACTTCCCCGAAAAAAGGCACGTACGAATTTTATTCATTTAGAAGGAATATTCTAATATTAATTTGGCGATGGTTGGAATTACTTATATTCCTAATTCATTTTTCAGTCAAAGAGCTAGAATGGAACGTGCAACTTTTGCATCCCTTGCCAGCCCCCATACTACTGAGCTCTGAAGCTTGTACATATGATTCAAATAATCTTCTTTTGTATTTAGAAATTATAAGGTCCTCCAGACCGATTTTGGCCACGACGGCCTATCCCAAGAGAGATTAGCCAACTGCGCAGGACATATTATAGTGCACAAGTGTGTGCGCAAACACAAGTGCACTCTCTTTTCCTTAGCTCTCATAATCCGATGGGACGGCAGTCCGACACGACCGGAAAGAGTTCAGGCGCAGGACCAACGGCTTAACGTGCTTTTCGAGACACGGGAGTGAACACACTTCCAACGTGCAGACTCCGGTTTGCTACTGAGAATTTTTCTGACAGAAAAACCCAATAACTATTTATTGACCTTGTTTATTTTACCTATTTAAAAGTAAATGTTGATCACAGTTTTGTGCGAATGTATCTCAAAGTTATGTATTTCGCTTATAAATGACAACCTCTTAAAAACGAACGATATTAAACTCGTTAGTGTTAAACACATACGTTATTTTTCATGAGTAAATAGGTATTTTTACCTACCAACGAGATATTTTCTTAAATAGTAGTAATACTTTCCTTTTAAGGTATAATATCATTGAAATCGATTAAAAGGTTTAAGTTTAAAATGGCAGGTCAATACATATTTATATATTTTTACTACATACAGTTTAAATTACTCTAAAAATACAAGTTAACGCTCGCGTATGACAACAGATAAAAAACATTTTTTGATCGTTTGAGTAGTTAAAACGTAACAAATAACACTTTCGCGTTTATAATATTGATAAAATAAAATATAAATCGTAATATATATTTCCACGAACAAATGAAAATCACAAATCATAATTCGTTGAAACGTCGACAATCATATACGATACGACAAGCAAATATTAAATGTCCAGAATATTGTATGTTGAATAATCAAAGAGGAATTCTACGAAATGATAATAATATTGTAATAACGAAATAAAGCTCATACTGTATCATATTCTATGCTATACAATTCGAGAGTTTGTGTTTGGTTCATACTGTTGATAATGTGGATTTATTGATTTTAATAACCACCCTCTATCCATGTATTACGTACATATTTAATTATATAAAACATCTATAATTATGTTCAAACCAGCCTTGATATCCACAAGCAAAATGAAATAAAACTAAAAACGACCGTTATGTTATTGGAAATAAAACATACATGACAAATCAAACTCACACACACACACAAAATCACTATAAGCTGGTAAAAATTTACAAAAAACGCACAGACAACACATCTGTGACTATGTGATAAAATAAAAAAACAAAATTAAAATCTGTTCGATTAGCAGTTAAGTTTTATTTCAAACGAGCGGATAAACTTAACCTAAATATGTTTGATAGAATCCAGACAAGTACCAGTCTGTTTGTTTACTAAGTTTAAAAAAAAATTTAGTCTGATGTAAGAAAACAAAAAAAAAATTATTATTATATATTAAATGAAAACAGGAGATGGAGTCTTTGTTCATAAGTGGAACATTTACTTATTTGATTCATATACATATATCTTAGTTCATTGAATATTATAAACAATAAGGTATATGCCTGAGTAGAGTTTCACCTTTGTTAGTTGTTATTTTTTAATTTAGACCAAAATAAATCAAAATTACTTTTGTCCCTGAATCCCTTGAATATATTCGCTAGTAACAACAACTCTACAAAAACTTTTGATATTATTATTGAGTAGTTTAAAAAAATGATGTGACGTTACCATCATATCCATTAAGTTAAAACCATTTAGAACAAGTTATATGATTGATTTGAATAAAACTCATGAAAAAAATCTGGCAATAATTGATTTGATAAAAAATTATAAAATAAAAGAGACCAGCTAGTGCTGCAAGTACCGGTAGTTCCTGTTATATGTGATACAGAGAAACATAACAACATTATGCTATATACTTCCTTGCAAAATTAAAAATAGTAGCAATGATATGCAAACTTGGTGTAGTCCTATATTACTGGGATCATCCACAAAGGCAATCAAAATTTACTTTATTTCGGTAGGTATCATCCTCGTAGGCAATAAATGTATAATAAATGATCAAAATATACATTATTCTATGCTCGTTCTTTTATATCATTTAAGATGATTATACAAAATTTTATACTAGCACTCGTTCAGAATGTAGATTCTACCAAGACGTACCAGCAAGAAACTCGACAATATAGATACAAAATACAATTAAATTGATATATCCTGCCTGAAAGTCAGGTAAATACCAATTTCACATTCATTATCATCTACGTAACCTTGTAATGAGCAATGTAATATTAATGAATTGCCAAAGTCAGTCAATAATATGTAAATGAAGACAACTAAAATCGATTTTATACATCATAAATTAGATTGAAAAGAATGAGGTAATTTTAAAAAATATCTAGACAATATTACAATGCAAAAGAACATTGGAGAAATAAAAGGTCAATTCAAAAAACAAATGACATTGTGAAGTATTTTTTAACTCAATAGCAATAAAAATAAAATAATAATAACAAACATTCAAAACAGAACAAGGTACATAAAAAAGGCATGCTTATTCCCTTGAAAAGATTTATATTTCATAAACATAAGTATTAAACTAATTAATATTCATTTGAAAGAGATGTAATGTAAGCAGTTGTATTGTTTCAATATGAAGAATATTCACAGAGTTTCACATTTAAGTTATGAGTAATTTATTTTAATTATGCTATAATATTATGTAAGTCATTTATATATGTATTATTAATATTATATAATGTAATACAGTAATAAAGAGTATATATCCTGTAATAATTACTCATAATAATAATCGCTTGTATTTTATTTTCGATGAAAAATTACTTAATATAATATGAACAGTATATGTTATTTACTATAATTTTTTTGTTATTTAAGTTGAAATTGTATTTAAATAAATGTGTGCTTAAGAATTTGTAATTCATAAAAATATTATTACCTGTAAGCAAATAGTTATATATTCCGACTAAAATAATTTATATTTAATTATTCGTACAAATAATTAAATAAAAATTAATAAAATAAGGCAATCCCAATATTAAAGAATGATGATCGATTATAAAATATAAATATTATCATTAATTTAATTAAAAAGTCGAAGTGCGGTTTGTCAAACACCGCGTACCGGCGTACGAGTTTGTTTGTAAACAAATAACATATGATCCATTTACCGGCACCGTTTTTTTTATTTTTCTTATATTCTAAAAATATTTAAACGACAGATTCCAAAATATCAGAATCGTATGGCGCAAATTCGCTGAGAAAAACGCAATTGAATGAACTATGGGATCAGAAGGGACCTACGAAAACACCATGCGGTGTTATCGCGCCAAATTTTGACAACTATATAATAATGTAAATAGTGCATATACAAATAATCTATTCTCTTTATTAGCGCCATAAAAGCCATATTAGTCAAATTTCTACGAACGCAATAAACTCAGAGTAATAAATTCGCTAAAAATCCTCTATTACGAATAAATATACCGCCCCTAGCGGTAGGAATACGAAACTGAAACATGATGGCCGACACACAGTAGTTTGATGACTTAACACCTAAATGCGCAAAATACTCACACTTTCCTCCTCTTTTTCCATACCAGAGGGCATTTGAGGTACAGCACGATTAATCGCCGAGTAGTCCGGTAAATCCGGAAGCTCCTCGGCGAGATATATGGGCATTGGTTTCGACGCATCCAGGGCCCTCGCCCTAAACGAGAGCTTCGACATTTTGTTGACAGAACAAAACACGCTAGCGTCGACACAAAAATGCACTTATAAATCACTTTATAGCTCCTCCAGGAAGTCCCAAAGGACCGTAAACTGCACTTTGCACACTCTAGTTCGTTCCCATGGTTAATTTTTGCACGCACTCAGTCACAATTAATGAAAAACAATAACGAAACTTTACATATTGAGCGTACTTTACAGAAAGCCATCATGGCGGCTTTCCGTTTGGCGGACGACCATGACCAACTTCCACCTAGTGCGACGTGCGCGGGAAGGAAACACGCGGGAACAAATCCGTCATTTTTATATCTTATTTAATGCAAAACTATTTAAAATATACTAAATTTTGTATTAAAAAATATTTATAAATATAAAATAATTATTTAGCTATATTCACTTATATTTAAATTACTATTTTAAAATAATCGTAAATAAAAATATGATTATGACGTCGGAGATAGGCTGTCAACCCATAGACAAAGGATTTTTGTTTCCAAATGCATTCCATTTTACGAAAATTATGTGTATTATACACTTTTTAAGTATAAATGAATACCACAAGTTATTGCTTACTTGAAGTCTTTATAAAAGTAATTTAATCGTGATTAATATAAAAAATATCGATTTATTCATAACCTTTTTTAATAAAACTTAACCACAGACTACGAAAAAATTAAGTATGATTAAAATATGGTAGAAAAGTAAATTACGTGCTGAGTCTTATAACTTATAATTGCTTCGAAACCAAGTTTTCTTTTACATATTGATATATATATAATCCTTTTTTTGTAAGCTCACATAATGTCAATTTTTTTATTAAATTCGTTCACAAAAAATAAGATATTATCTATGGATTAAGTTGCGAATACGTTGAATGAAATTTTATCATTTTAGCAATTTAAAATTATTTAATATTCATTACTAGTTTATGGTTAAATATTCAATGCTTAGTTTGAGTTAAATAAAAAATATACTTATTTACATAAAACTAAAGAATTTTAATATAGTATTGAGCAATCAATTTTAAATCATTTTTTAATGATAAATACAATATATTTCGATTTATATACTTGATTGGACGTTAAAATAAATCGTAATTAGTCTTTAATTTCATTCTTACCTTTCTTTTATATTTAAAAAATATATTGTTAAAGGCTGTAAGCATGAAATGGCAACTCTAATATTTGGTAATATTTGGCATAAGCGTTATAAATTCTATTGGGTCATCTTCAATAAAATTTGTCTTGCAACAAACACATTCGTAAATATATTTTAATTTAGATATTAGTTTAGATTTTAAGAAGCTCATATGTTAATTCCGAGACACTGGAGCCAAATTTCGAGCCGTGATTATAGCAGTCAGTACTTGCTTTGAAATGTCTAAAACGTTTAATTTTTTTTATTACAGGCGAGTCGACAATTCTTAATCTATGTAAATGACAAGTACAACTATTTAAAAGAATAACTCAACAAATCCAATCAAAATTTAAAATATCTACAGTAGAAATGACCGCGTGTAAATGGTGGCAAGGATGCTAGCAACATTTTCCCTTTGGATCGGAATTTACCGGTTCTCTGAGAAAAAATTAACCTACCTTCTTACGAATGGAGAAAATAAAATGGAATTTCGATTTTGTTTAAGTTTTTTAACTTTGTCACTGAATTGACGCGACTTCTTTGATCTTCAATAATCCAGCAGAACAATTAGCAAATCGCATGTAATATGGAAATCTAAGATCTATTTACCTTTACTCTTTCTTTCCTATACGATACTCAATCAAGATAGGTCACAAATTGCAAGTGCTCATCAGGGCCATTTGAGATTTTGATATTTTACTGATTGCCTGATAGGAGTGAACCAGATTTCTGTTAATAAACAGCGAAAAAAATATCAAAGGAAAATTTGTTTACTAGTGCTTACTAGTCGGATTTTTTCCGAAGTCTATTGTGAGCCACTTTAGTGGAGGCGCCGGGGCTGTTGCACTGGTTGCCGTCCCTTAAATCCGGCCCTGTGGGGCATACTTAGTCTAATTTTGAAAGGATACACTGGAAGTAATTGTGCACACCAAAAGAACAAATTATTTTGTTCCAGTTAATGATAGGGAATAAAAATATAGTTTAGTAACTGGAACTGGGCAATCTCTTTTTTATTAAATTAAAAGAAAAACAAAGATACAATTTAACAATAATTTATTCAAATTCATTATCAATTTTAAACAAAGGTATTAGTGTAAAATAAGACTTAATATTTCATAATTGAGTATGTTGAAAATATGAACGTAGTCCGAACTCATTACAGCTAAACCTCTGTAGTGTCACTCTTACTAATAAAAGAATATGTCTGTCACTGTAATCACGCTCCGTCTTTTTATTTAATCTTTTCTTAATCCATCTATTCTAAAACTATAATCTAACTATAATACTAGTTTTCATTAGGTTATGGGCCCAGACGCCCGAATAGTTTCGATTAGGAAAAGTATTTTTTGCGAAAAAGTAATTTGAGGTTCACTAATCTCAATCCGGCTCGGTCGCAAATTTTCCAGATAAATTTTTCAGCAAAAGAATTATTGTCGATCATTAACAATGTCGTCAAATGGTAACTATATCAATATAGAAAAATTAAAAGGCCGTGAAAATTATACAACATGGCGGTTTGCTATGAAAACCTATCTGGAACACGAAAATTTGTGGAAATGCGTGGAACAAGATGAAGAGACCACCTTCACAAAAAGCGACGACACAAAAGCGAGGACGAAAATCATACTAATGGTTGATCCTATCAACTATGTACACATTCAGGAAGCGAAAACTTCTTATGAGGTATGGAATAATCTGCGCAAGGCTTTTGATGACTCCGGCTTGACAAGGAAGGTAGGTTTACTACGTGAATTAATATCGACAGACCTAGAGAGCTGCGGAAACGTAGAAAATTATGTAAATAAGGTAATTACTTGTGCACACAAGCTCAGAAACATTGGTTTTCATGTTGATGATCAGTGGCTGGGTACGCTCCTCCTAGCAGGGCTACCAGAATCATACAAACCAATGATTATGGCTATGGAAAGCTCAGGTGTGACCATAAGTACAGACTTAGTAAAAACAAAGATTCTTCAGGATGTCAAAAATGATAATGACTCAGCGGCTTTTTATTCAAATTTTCACAACAATAATGCAAAGGCTAACAAACCTTCAGGCAAAGGCCCCCGATGTTTTAAGTGCAATAGATATGGTCATATTGGTAAGTTTTGTCGCTCAAACAAAGGCTCAAGTCAAAATACAAAATATAACAAACCGGATGATAAGTCTGATGGTTCTTCTGGTTTTGTGGCTGCTTTTCCTGCATCTCCTGCACTGGAAAAATGCTGTTGGTACCTTGACTCTGGAGCTGCGATGCACATGACTAATAATAAAAACTTACTTTATGATTTTGAACATGCGCCAATAAACAACATAACAGTGGCTGATAATAAAAGGTTACCTGTGAAGGGCAGTGGTAAAGTAAATATACAAAGCTATGATTGTGAGAACAACAGGTTGATTGGCACTGTACAGGTGAAAAATGTTTTGTATGTCCCAGAATTGGCTGTTAACTTGCTATCAATACATCAAATAACCAAAAATAATTGTAAAGTAAAATTTGATGAGAATTATTGCAGAATTTATAACAACTCAAAACTAATTATGACCGGATATACACAAAACAGCTTATATGTGATTAACGATGAGACGTATGCATTACTATCTTCAGCTCACCTGTGGCATCAAAGAATGGGTCATCTAAACTACAACAGTCTACAGAAACTTAATGAGACTGCAGAAGGAATAGATGTGAAAATTAATCAAGAGAAGAATGTGACATGTAATACTTGTCTACAGGGAAAACAGACTAGGCAACCGTTCAAACATGTTGGCACAAGGGCTTCCGGTCTTCTAGAGATAATACATTCCGATGTATGCGGTCCGATGGAAGAAAAGTCTCTTGGTGGTGCCAGATATTATGTCACATTTATTGACGATTACTCAAGAAAGGTATTTGTTTACTTTATGCATTCTAAGTCTCAAGTTCTTAACTGTTTTAGAGAATTTAAGAAACTTGTTGAAAATCAGTTGCAAGCCAAAATAAAAATATTAAGAAGTGATAATGGTAAAGAGTATGTCAATGAAGCATTTAATAAATTTTGTAAAGAATCTGGTATCAAACGTCAATTTACTATACCTTATTCTCCAGAGCAAAATGGTTTGAGCGAGAGAATGAATCGAACTCTCGTAGAACGTGCCAAATGTATGCTTATTGATGCCAAATTACCAAAGAAATTTTGGGCAGAGGCAGTTTCTACTGCTGCTTATGTAATAAATTTTTCACCAACCAAATCTATAAATTATAAGACTCCTGAGGAAATGTGGACAGGTGTGAAGCCTAATTTGCAACATATGAGAATCTTTGGCTGTTCAGCCATGATGCATATACCCAAAGAGAAGCGTTTAAAGTGGGATTGTAAATCAAAAGAGCTTATATTTGCTGGATATTGCCCAGAATCGAAAGGATATAGATTATTTGATAAAAAAGAAGGAAAAATAGTTAGAAGTAGAGATGTTGTATTTTTAGAAGAAGATATTAAAAATAATTTCGCACTGATGCCTCTAAATAGATCTCATAATGAAGAAGAAAACAATGAAAATATAAATGAAGCTGTAGACAGTGAAGCAAGCTCTTATGAAAGTATTAGCATAGTAAAGGAAAATGATAGCCTACAAATCAGCGACGATGATATTGATGATGAAGATTATGTTCCTAAAGGTAATGTCAACCTGAGTCCACCACTCACTACCACTCGAAAGCTGAGGCCCAGAAAGGGGAAAATGCCTACCTACTTGTGTCAAAATGTGTCAGGAAATAGTGGTTTGATACTTGACCCGCCGACTGTGAAAGAAGCCTTAGACGGTGAAAATGCACAAGAGTGGAGAAATGCAATGGACTGTGAATATAATTCATTAATAGAAAATAATACTTGGACTCTCTCTGAGCTACCACCAGGTACAAAGGGTATTCCGTGTAAATGGGTCTTTAAAACCAAACTAGATGCTAATGGAAACATAGCTAAATATAAAGCAAGATTAGTTATTAAGGGATATGAACAGGTCTATGGCATTGATTATACTGATGTCTACGCCCCTGTGGTACGCCTAACTTCTATCAGATATTTACTTGGAATGGCAGCTAAACATCAGTTACAGATTGAGCAACTGGATGCCATAACAGCTTTCTTACAAGGCGATATAGATGTGGAGTTGTACATGTCACAACCACCACACTATGAAAATGGAGTAGACAGAGTCTGTAAGCTTAATAAAAGTATATACGGTTTGAAGCAGGCAAGCAGAACATGGAATCAAAAACTAGATAGTTATTTATTTGAAATTGGGTTTAAGAAGTCACAATTGGACCCATGTGTGTATTATATTCATAGTAAAGAAAGTATGTTGTATATATGTCTCTATGTTGATGATTTGTTATTGTTTTATAATAATATAGAACATGCAAAGGATATGAAAAGTAAAATAGTACAAAAATTTAAAATGAAGGAATTGGGAAAAGCTAATTATTACATAGGTCTACGGATTACATATAATACAAAGGGAATTTATATAGATCAAACAAAATACATAGAGAGTACATTAAAACGATTCGGATTGCAGGACTGCAAAGCTGTGGGAACACCAATGGAAACAGATATGAAGTTTTCTAAACCCTCTGATAATAACATATTGACTGGAATACCCTACCAAGAAGCAATAGGTTGTTTGTTATATATCTCACAGGGTACACGTCCAGATATTTGTTATGCAGTAAATACACTTAGTCGTTATAATAAAACTCCAACATCAGAACATTGGATAGCTATAAAGAGGATCTTACGATATTTGCAGGGGACTAAAGATTTTCAAATTTTATATAAAGGCAATGTGAGCCATGAAATTACAGGATATTGTGATTCTGATTGGGCATCATGTACTGAAGAAAGAAGGTCTTGCACGGGATATGTTTTCATGTTTCAAGATGGTGCCATATCATGGAACTCTAGAAGGCAACAAACTATTGCATTGTCAACTACTGAAGCAGAATATATGGGGATCTCAGCTGCTACTCAAGAAGCTCTATGGCTGAGACAATTACATTTTGAATTGTGGCCTGCAACTAAGGCTCCCATTATAACTTTGTTTTGTGATAATCAAAGTGCTATCAAACTTACAGGTAATTCTGCTTATCATGCTAGAAGCAAACACATCGACGTTCGTCACCATTACATCCGGGACAAGGTAAAATCTGGTGACATTCGCATCGAGTACATTTCTACCTCTTCGATGCTTGCTGACTGCCTGACCAAAGCCCTGGCGAAGCCGAAGCATCACCAGTTCCTGATTGGCATGGGCCTACGTTCAAGGGAGGATGTTGAAAATATGAACGTAGTCCGAACTCATTACAGCTAAACCTCTGTAGTGTCACTCTTACTAATAAAAGAATATGTCTGTCACTGTAATCACGCTCCGTCTTTTTATTTAATCTTTTCTTAATCCATCTATTCTAAAACTATAATCTAACTATAATACTAGTTTTCATTAGAGTAGGTATTCAAAATAATATTAATTCGTTTGATTTTTTAATGATCACAACACTGTGAGCAAAATTTACTTTTATCATATTTTAATTATTGAAAAACATATACATTGTACATCAAAAAAAATCTTTAAAAATGTTCAAAATGTCACAAGAAAATTAATTCGGACCAGCCTTTCTATTTCATTGTCATCATCAAACAACCAAAGTCCATCAGTTCCCCGTCAGATATATACATTTTGTTGAAACTCCCACCTCGACCTCGACCTTTTATCTGTTAGTATTTATATTTCATTGAAGTGTCTTGTGTAGAAAGAGAAATAACTGTCAATAAGAAATTACATTAACAAATAATACTGCTATTAAATTTTCAATTTCTTGATCTGGCAACTTTAGTATAATTTACTATTATGTGCTAGCAACATTAGAAGATTCGTGTTCAATTTTTGAATCAAGCATAAACATTGATAGTTAAGAGATCATAGTCCGTTGTCATATCTTTTTTTTATACATAGAATATAGGAAACATATGCAAGATTTTTCTTCTATTACGAATTTAGTTACAATTTCTAAGTATATTATAATATGCAAGTAAGTACTGGGATCAGCGAGCTTAGACAAAATAACATATTTATTTGAAGAATTAATTTATCTCCTTTGTAATACATGTTGTACTGATGTTGTGTTGTTAACCAATATTTTATTTTCTTCTTTTTAATGTATACTTCCTAATGACAGAAAGAGAGAGATTTGTATGTAGATTTCAATCGTTATACATTTATTAGTAATGCAGTTATTGTTTTGAAATGACATGTACTCCTTATGTCACATATTTATTAAGTATAAGTGGTCAATCTCTTCTTGTGTCTTAGTATATTTGAGTCTTTGTCACATTCACAAGCAACAATAGTATGCAAAAATCGTTTATAGCAGAATGTAATGGCAAAATTGTACTTGAGCCATATTTGTTGGTCAACATTTGAAATTCAATCGAAAGTTGAAACAGAGTATTTGCTGAATCGATTTTCATTAAATCATTTTGTTTGAGAGAACATTTGGGCATATAAACTCATAATCAATTAACAAATGCAACTTGTCTAAGCCCGCTAACTTCTACAACAACAAAACTGGTCTACACTTTGCCATAATATAATCTAAAATAGAAAGGACTAATAACTTTTATTAAATACTTTTGAATTCAATATACCTTATACATACAAAGATCAATACGTATTATTAAAAGAAGAAAAATTACACATACATTTCCATTTAAAAGCGCTTACAATATAAAATGGTTAACTTCTATACAAAAAGAACTTATATTGCGTTGACAATGGGTGCGTTATATTATATTTAAGCTATATCTATAATAAACCTTATTTCATCAGCGTAAGGTGCATTTTAACTATAAGAATAAATTCAGGCAGACGCTACGATTATTAATTTTTATATAGATTATAATTATGCCAATATTGGGATTGTCATTTTTTTTTAAATAGGAATGATTTTTAGTTTCAATCTTGTCCATTCTGTTATTAATCTGTGGCAGTGACGTAAATGGCAGTAAAGCTTTATTTTTCTATTTGATTATTAAGCAATGATCCTAAATATTAAGCCACTTAATATCAAAATGGACAAAACTGAATGTTAGCAAAATAAATATAGATTGAGACAGTATTAGACAGATTGATATTGCAGTTTTAATATGCATGAAATATATTTTTTTAAATAAATTTAATATTTTATGAAAGATACATTTAATATGATGTATTTTTAAATTTTTTTTATTAATATTTAATTCGAGATAGTTTTATTAAATATGCAAATTAAAACTCACAATTATGAATGTATTATGACCCTGATTATGTATAAGACGGTTAATATATTCTATGAGGTCGCAAAGCAAATCAGCTCTGTCCGATGGATTCTTCGGAGACATGACTGGCACAATCTCCTTGGGCGACCATTGATTTTGCACTTTTGCCTACAAAGATTTCTACCTCCTGTAAAGAAAAATTCAAATTGGTTATAATTCTCAGGGACACTATGAAACTCACAGCTACTGTTTTATAGTATAGTTAGGCAGACGAGCATCTGGGTCACTTGATGGTAAATGGTCACCAATGCCCATAGACAATGGCATTGTAAGAAATATGAACCATCGCTTACATCGCCAATGCGCGTCACACTTATATGTTATATCCCTCGTGCCTGTAATTAAACTGGCTTACTCACTCTTCAAATCAGAACACAATAATACCAAGTACTCCTGTTTTGCGGTAGAATATCTGATAAGTGGGTGGTACTGCAAAGACAAGCGTGCACAAAGCTTTACCACCGAGTAATCTTTCTATTGGTACAAGTGGTAGAAATACCAAACAGTTTACTTACTAGGATGGTACCATGGTTTTTTTATAACTTGTCACATGTAGTAATTTGTCCGTTTGTATATAAATTCAATTGATGTTGTCTGTCTCACCTGACTGCCTTCAACAGCAGTGTCGTTGTCTCGCTCGCTCGTAGACGGTGTCGAGCGCGTCGCAAGCTGTCTCTCACGCGCTACACGTCTGAAAACACCATTATTTATTTATATTCACAAATTATTACATACAAAAAAAGTTCGTATAAAGTGGACACTGGGATAATAGGGATAAGACATATTTTTCCATGGCCTGTATTTAAACAAAATTTTAAAAAATCTTTCTGGATTTAAAAAAATAAAACATTGTTTGGGTTATTAATATTTGTAAATAGAATAGAATAAAAAAAACTTTTTGGGTAATTGTTTATCAAATTTGACATCACCAATTAGGTATCCCCATGCTCAGTTACAATGTTATTGATATATAATTTAAAAAAAGAAAACGACATGCAACGGGGCAACACTGAAACATTATTAAAATCCTTACGAGTTTCAAAATCCAAACCGTGACAGCTAAATAAAGATTTGTTTTAATTTATTAATTACAAGTGATTATAATATCTGAACATTCATAGTTTCTTGCCTTACAACAAATATGTTATTAAATTTAAAAAAAAAAACAAACAATATTGATATGTCAGTATATTAAATAATTTGCAAAAGCAAAAAGTAAAAGCCCATGAATGTCTCACAGCTGGGCTTAGGCTTCTTGTTTGAGGACAAGGTTTTAGAGCTCATTCCACTGCTCATTCCACTGCTACACTGCTCCAATTCGGGTTATGTATTCCACACACAAGTTACAGAATTTCAGTGAAATTGGACAAATGCAGGTTTTCTCACTATGTTTTCCTTCACTATTAAGAACAATCGTTCTAATCAGTCGATTATGAACATAAATTAAACCCATAAAAATTCAGTGGTATTTGCCCGAGTTTGAACCCACGATCATAGGCCGTCTCGGCTATTAGTTGTCCGCCACCGACCTGCGGTGCTCCAGCATTGCCCGGCGGTCAGCCTCCCGCTTCTGCGCGGCGAGGCGCGCCTTCTCGTTGGGCAGCGCGGGCGCGGCGGGGGGGCGGGCGCGGCGCGCGGGGGACGACGCGGGACGCGACACCGGCGCCGCTATCTGGAAATACATTATACAGATTAAACATAATTTTTGTTTTTTTTTTTAATTTTAATTTTACGGATAAGACAATGCCTTGTGCAATGAATTATTGAGAATAAAATAAGGTTAGAACGAAATATAAACCCAATAAATGAATGAATTGAAAGCAAATATTTATTGATTTAATTGAATTGAAAATTCATCAATTAAAAGTAACGGTAACAACCAACTTTCAATAGTGAGGAGACCCTTACAGAAGAATTAGGAGTATATCAATGATATGTTTAATTAATTCTTAACATAACATTTAGATATTTCAATGTTAAACTATGTTCTTCTTATATATATATATTTTAGTATTATTATATTATGTAATTTTTTAGTTAACCAAAATAAATTACACTAGACTTTAAAACTATATCGATTTTTTCCACTTACTTCCTGCCAGTTGTTAGCGCGGAGCAAATTCAAATGCTCGTAGAGCGCTTCCACATTCCTGACCTGCAGACAGACCATGTCCCAGAAACCCTGGAGATCTTCGAGCGTGGTGGGGAACTGTTCATCGCCACGTTCGTTTATATTGTTGTAGCAGAGGCCTGTAAGTACAAATCAATATTTATGATCATAAGCTTCAAACTCATACATGATCTTAATTATTAATTTACTAGATTTCTTTTTAATTAGTTCTGACATTATATTAAACGTTTTAGTGGAGAAAAATAGTAAAAAAAAAACAACTTCTTTGATATTTATTCATCAAATTGACTTAAAGAATGATATGCGAAATGAAATGGAACTGCAAGACAAACATTGTGTAAAATATCTATGTATAGGAAAGCAAGTAAGTATCCCACAGCTGGGAAAAACCTTCTCCCCTTTCGAGGAGGTCGTGGAGTTTTTTGTAATGGTTGTTCATTATGCTGCTGCAATGCACTTTGGTGGAACCACTTGTGTAGGATAACACCATAGCTCCAAAAAGCTGGTGGTCCAAATGGGGATGAAATGGATATTTAATATTACAGTTTCATCTTTATCAAATAAATTAAACCTACCTTCGAATTGTTGCATCTTCTGCGTCGCCAATAATCGTGCTTTGCCTGAAGCAGCGCGCAGTAGTCCGAACACTTCTTCGCTTATATTCTCATTATTCTGAAATGCATTAAAAAAACCCCAATAAATTATCATAATGAGTATGTCTATATTGTAATGTATGATTCATTTAAGCACAAGCCTATTCGTAATGGCGTGTACATATATAGCCAGTGACGGCTTCGCGCGAGTAGAATAAAGATTTATATAGAATGTTTATATTGAAAGACAAACATTTATCAAGAAAATCTTTTTAATTTTTATGGGAACAAGTCACCAAAGAATATGTACTATGGCTCTTTATTTAAATAATGATTTCTCTCTTTTTGTCATTACTCATTCGACATACGAAAGACGAAGACATAACATTGTAAATCAAATTTATTATGCGAAATTTAAAATTTACAGCGCCTCAAATAATTAAGTTGCACTTAATATTTGAATGACGTTTCAGTATTCGGCCGCAAATAACCGACTAATATATAGTTGAAGCTCACCTGTAGACTCTCCAGCTCTTTCTCCGCCCCAACAGCCAACGCGATCAAGCGTTCAGTCTCTTTCTTTTCCAAATCTATGAAATAATACGCGTCCTTAATCACTTCACCGTTAGCTTTATCGACACCATTCACACCGTTCACCGGTTCTTTAATCGAATCGTCTAAATTTATCACAGAAACACCGTTTGTCACATCACTAATTTTCTCTTCGACTTCAGTCTTCAATGGTATCGGAATGTCTTGTTCTATTTTCTGGGGGGATAAGTCAGATTTCAAGCTCTTCCTCGGAGATAGGATTGGTAGTTGCGCACGGAACTCTGGCCTCAAATGCCTCAAGACCGGCAGAACTGTCGGGTCCTCGTTCGTCGGACTCGTGTAAATGTTCTCGCTGTCGAAGCTTTCGTTCGATTTGCGGGGCGAGACGAATCTTTCACTTGGACAATTCAGAGATTTCTCCGTCAACACTTTCGGGTCATCGTCCTCGCTGGAACTCTTCAATTTGTGCCTTTTCTGGTTGAAGAATCCTTGCGCGAGCGCGCCCGGTCCGTATAAGCGTTCGACGCGTTGCTGTATAAAACTTTTCATAGGACTGGTCAACTTTTCGCCATTCTCCTTTGTAATTTCGACCCGTTTCGACACGCCGTTCGAGGATATCGTGTACGACTCAGAGGTTAACCTCGTTTCTTTACCATTCGTCGTGACGGACTGTCTGAAGTTCGTCTCCGAATAACTCGACTTAAACGTCAATTCTTTTGCATTATCCACCTCGTCTTTCTGATGTAACATCGACGTAGCGAACGTCTTGCTTTCGTTCGATATATATGGACGACTCGTAGTCGTCATACTGGGGCCTAAAAAATCGTTTTTAAGCTGTTTATTTTCAGCAGCCATGAAGGCATGCACAGGTGAAGCTATGTGAGGGTCGGTGTGCGCCTTGGAAGGCGCTTTTGGTGTCAAATTCGTGCGAGTATCATGAGGTCCGAAGGTCGGTACGAGCAGTTTGTTGGCACTGACAGGGACTGGAACGAGTAGGGAGTTATTTTCACTTCTGTACTGGTAATTATGTGTGATCGGTCTAATGGGTGATGCTTCGCGGCTCTTGTTTATATCCTGACGCAATTTCGAATCATACGTTGTTAGATTTGTGTAGCCGTTTACTGAACACGCCAAGTTAAGGTAGCTGGGTTTCTTCTGGGGTAAATCGTCACGTTTCCTTTGGTGACTCCTTGATCGATGGCTCGATGTGTCTACGAGAATTTTCGGAGGCGGTCTGAGGAGGTTATCTGATCTTCTCGGTGTTGGTGTTTGATCGTCTGGTGTCCTGGCTGGTGAGATGGGTGCTAATGGTGTTGCACTGTTCGGCTGTAATGTGGACGCCGCACGTTCTTGTATACGAGACGTGAAATCTCTAATACGACTTGTCGTTGACGACGGAGTCAGGAGATTCAAGCTGCCGGATGTTGTATCTGAAACAATAAACAACAATTGTTAGTTTATTCTTTAATTTAACATTCCACGAAGTATTTCATGATCACGCAATCATTACATGAACGAATTGTTTTGTTTAAAAACAAATGATTTTACTCAGTGTTATAGTTGGGGGGGGGGGGGGGTCTATAAGTGTCAAAATCAGTTTAGCGCGTAACAGACAGAGTTACATTCGAATTCATAATATTAGCATATATATATAAAGCAATCAATGCAATGAAGTAAATCTAAGAGAACAATTGTTTGGCAAGCGCATTTGAATGAAGTAACTTACAAGCAAACATTAGGAAGTAGTCACACATGCTAAAGTTACACTATTAATACTGATGCAATGCAAATAAAAATAATTCTGTATTTTTTTTTATGTCAGATGGGGCAAACGAATATTATGATTATTATTATTAATAAGCTTCTATATGCACTTTGGAATCGTCATTTTACAAGATTTAACCGAAAATATGAATTACTTAATAATAACACTAACTAAACAACATATAATTATTACATATACAATTATTTTGCATGAATATCAATGAATACTAAACTCTATAAATTACAATTACTTAAAAAGTCAATAATATACATTATCTTAATGATTATTTGATAATTCTTATCACACCAAGGTCATTGTGATTGTGTTGTCAAAATATATTATAATAAATAATAGAAAAAAAATATATACTGTTAAATGAAGTAGCAGCTGGTCAACGAACCCGAGCTGGGCTAAGGACGCCTCTCTTTTTTGAATAGGATATGTGTGACTAATTTTTACCCCATACATGGAGGTCTCCTCACAATATTTCCTTCATAATTGAGCACATAAATATTAAGTTGCTTGCCTCAAAGCTTGCCTTTAGGTTTGCACTTGAAATCATGATGATTCAAGGTTTCTAACCACCTGGTCATCACCGCTTAAAGAACATAGAATACCCGATAATTCCTCAGGGTACTAAAAATGTTACAAATAATTATATAATGTTACAAATAATTAAATAATTATAATAATTAAATATGTAAGGAAATATAAGGCTCGGTATAATTATCTACATAAGTATGTATTTAGAAAAGTAGTTATGTAGTATAACAGTTGTCTAGTTTCCATAGTATGAGTTCTGCTTCGTTTGGGATCTGGCCACATGGTCAATGTGTGAATAATGTCCTAGCATATTTATTTATATATATATAATACAATATTTATGTATTTAAAAAAAAACAAACACTAAAATTGAATATTAAGTTACATACAATATTTTAAACACTAAATGTTTTAAATATATTAATAAAAGCGGATATAACCATCATTTTTAATGAATAACAAAGATATTAACTCAACTAGTATGTTGGCTGTTTGAAACAGGTCCTGTACCCATTTATATAATTATATATAAGGTAATTATTGTATACAATCTTGACCTTCTTGGTACAATGCCAAGTTTGACACAATATTATGTGACACAACATGTGACAGTAGTTAAAATTATATAAATTATTTGTATATTAAGTTCGAATCCTGGCACCAGCCCAGCAGTGGGCCATTAATTCATTTTAATTGTAATTATATTCAAAATTAATAACTTTATGCAATGAATATTGTGTATATGACATATAATAATAAAAGGGCTTTATATATTTTTGGGCTTCATGATTTATTAGGAGGATTATTTATGTAGTACCAATTTATGTATGAAGTACTTCAGTAACAAAATAGCTTAGCTAGCACCAGCAAATAAATCTCAGCACCGTATACCACCATCTAAATTACTCCATGAATCGATATGTGCCAAATATCATGATTATACATTATCATAACATAATGTGATCTCTGAAATTATCCGAAGTTGCTCTTCACAACCTTAGTAGAGTAACAGTAAACTTGTAACACTTTTCAATCACACATAATCAAAAACTTTCCTCTTAAACATGGTGTTCGTTTCGAAAAATATTTTTCTATGAACCCAATGTTATTTTTTAAATTATAATCTCACAACAAAAACATTAATTAACAAGCTCTGGTACTACGTACAGGACTATGCAGCTGAAAAAAAATTAACAAAACTATGCAAATAAGTAAAAAGGATAACTAATTAAATTCTTGCCAGTTCTAAATAGATCTATATTCCGATCCAGAGACTAACTCAATTCAATATTGTAATACTATGATGAGCCTACTTGATCAAAGAATATTTATTTGCCTTTAAAATTTAATTATAACTAACTTACATAAAAAGATATAATGTATTTAAATAAAAATAACAATATGTTTTCTTAGTAACAAAAGAATTACCAAATTTACAAAGACTCAAGTATGTATTGCTTAAGACTTTTAGCAAATATTTCATGCAGCAATTCGGCCTTAGATTTAAAAGACAAGTTTACCCACACAGTTTCAATATATGCAATTTTGCAATGCCCACTTGGTGTTGACCGTAAAAATGGTTAACATTTTTAAATTTTAAGTAAAATATTAACTTGTTATTTGTTTTTGTTATTGCTCTTATGTTTCATTATACATTATTTTAATTAGATTCATGTATAATTTTTTGTTTCTATAAAATCTAATGACATAACAAGTCTAATGATCTATTAAAATATCTTTATTCATTCAAAATCAATTATATATATATTATATAGATTATAATTTAATCATTTGTCCAGTTTTAAGTAGGTTTATCTGGTTGGGATCTATCCAGAAACTATTCTACGGCCAAACAGCAGACATTAGTAATTGCTGTTTCTCTTTCGAATGTGAGTCGGACAATGTTACTGCTAAGAATAAGTATGTAATAAATGATATATTTTTTCTTATTACAGAAACCTACCTATTACCTATGGTACCTATCAGTGTACCCGTTATATGGGTTATAGAGAACACAGACGAAGGGTTTTTATCTTCTTAAACACAATAACTATACACAAATCCATGCTTGTCATGTATTGTCTCTAATATTTTTAATTATAATATACATACACTTAATAATTTAATAATATCTACAAATTAAATCAACAAATTATTTTCTTGTAATTATGACTTTTTAAATATTTTATTTTTAATAAATATAATTTTAATTCGAATATGATATGTAAATAAGTGTTGTATAATGTGTGGCGTAATCATAGTTATTATTAATATAATGGATAAGTTTCCTATTTTCAACTTTAATTTTGAAACATTGCTAATCATTAATTATAATTAATGATAAATACACTAAGTACACGTTTTCGATTTCTTAGTTTATTTATTTTAAAATAAACTTTGACCGTAATAAAAGAAATACTTTTACTTTTTTTAAATCGTAGTTAGTAGTTAACGAGTTACGAGTTAAACAATGAATAACTGTCAATGAATCATTACTCACGTTAAAAGTCAGAAAAAGAAATATAATAACATTGTAAAATAACTTTTCACATCGCTATCTGAATCCGAATGATTTGTCAAGGAAAATAGTAGGTAGAATTTATCGCTCACTTTAAAATGTTGATATGAAACAATAGAAAAAAACTTACCGGTGTTGAACAACAAAAGACGCAAATTACACAACAATTACAGACGACAAAGTGTTTTACGCATTTATTTTTCACATTTCATATCATTTTACATAGAATTTACGAAGGCACTATTCCACAAAACTCGCCTAAGCCTATGAAATCGGAGATGTCAAACTTTTTATTTTTTTCGAGACGTCACCCGGGTACTGGACAAGTTACGGCCGGTCTGGACCGTTCCGTTTCACGGTCGGCGCACGTGAATCTTCATAATTATTTCATTCACAGAACCGTTTATACATAGATTTCATAGTATTAATGAGTGTATCCTCGCAAAATAGCTTATTATGATGTGTACGCGCGTATCCGTCAAGTGTTTCGACGCCAATGACCGAACTAGTGAGAAGTGCGTAGGCACAATCGAGGCCGATGTGTTAATGTGACCGAGTATCTTTTGTTAGCAATATGCAATTTTCAATTTGCATTGTATGCGATTTCTATATATGACCCAAATATTGCAATCATAATCTAAGCTTTTACATATTGACACTTATATTTGAAATTAAGTAGTGACTACCACGAGACTCACTAAAAAATTAATAAAAAAAAACAAACGGCCTTCGTTATGTAAATTTGAAAAAGTAACGCAACATCTTACTAACTTTTAAATAAATATTCTAAATGTCAGCGCACACATTATATAATCTCATACCAAATCTAATACCTTTTTAATATGGAAAAGATAATTATTATGGTTTTCTCAATTGATATACATTAGGTATATTGTTATAGGTGGTATATTATATGTTTGTATGATATAAACTTGTCTATAAATGTAAAACACGTTTGTTTTAGAATAATTTTAGCAAACGTGTTCTAGATTCTCTCTTGCATCATCGTGCCTGGGTTATGTGACATGTTACATGGCGATTGCGACTTTGATTTAAAAATATATGAGCGATACATTTAAATAAATAATATACAATTAATCATAGATGATATACTTAGTATAAAAGATGATTGGAACGAGTTTCAATAAATATAATCAGAAAAATTATGGGCTTCTTCTTTCAATAAATATAATCAGAAAAATTATGGGCTTCATATAGTTTTTTATAGCTAAAAAACTATATGAACTTTTTTATTTATTAATTCCCATATTTATGTTGTTACGTATTTTATGACATAAGAGTCGCTGGGCTACTTAAAGTACTTAAAATATGTTTAAGTATTAATTGATTTAACTAATACAATTAGATACTTAGCTTCATGATAAAATATGAATAGAAAATATTATTTGTAAAAAGTATACAATTTTTTTTTTAAATATTTGAATACTTAACTTTTTAATTTACAATTTATGTGACAATGTAGCGTGACGTCATACGACCTTATTGTTATTTTTAGTCATAAAGGTAATACTGAGGTATATAATTAATTACAATATAAATATTCCTTATTTATTTTTAATCCTCAACCGTTTTAAATAATTATATTGAATTTTTATTGCAATACGACGTATTGACGTGAATCAGACGTAAATAATTAACAAGTATTAAATAGTATTTAGAGAAAAATAATTGGTAAGATTTAAGTTAACTATATATCAAAAAACTAACTGCTAGTAATAGTTAGCTAAATAAACAATCTAGATTTATATTTGGTTGTTTGAGGTAATTCGCTTGAATATTAAGTTATAATATTTAAAACATTATTCAAATATTATGCATACGTACTTATAAGGCGATATGCATAATATAATGTGAGTTATGCTGATGTTATGCAAAAATATTGACTAATTTATAAGCAATTGAATTACTAGACCATGACTGATAAAGTTATTCAACTGACGGGTATTCAAATTTCGTTTTAGAACGTAAGATTTTTGTTTATCGTTTTCCCGCCTTCGTATAG
Organism: Nymphalis c-album; assembly: GCA_963151315.1. NCBI lineage: Eukaryota > Metazoa > Arthropoda > Insecta > Lepidoptera > Nymphalidae > Nymphalis > Nymphalis c-album. The sequence continues at coordinate 4,441,069 of OY720614.1, forward strand.
AATAACTGTCATGTAATAAAAAAAATAATATGATATTAATTGCTCATAGATATAAAAGTAAAATTTATTGTTTAGGAAATTTAACTTTTATGATCTTATCTATTAAATTATGATCTTTTTTAATAGCGAAAAATAATTTTCGGTATTACGAAACGATTCAAAAGATAACAAAAATAAATACACATATTAAAAAAAATGCTATTAAATATTTAAAAAAGACAATAAATATACGTTCATTATTTGAAAAGTAATAGCTAACAACGACCAAAGACAATCACAATTAAGCATCACATTAAAAATAAGAGGAGAAAGTAAAACGCATTAAAATAATAAAACATAATTATTTTATTGATATGAAAGTAAATAAAAAGAGAATATGTCATTACTTTTTTTTTATTAAATTAGACATTTATCGCCATGCAAGGCATAAAGTAATGATAAACGAAATAAACGCCACAATTAAACTACAGAACATGCTGAAGAAACACACTGTGATATATTTATTCCAAGCCAATATATACAACTTTTAAACATGGAAATTCACTTGTTTTTTAAATAAAAAAAATAGAACTAAATATTTCATAAAAAATAAAGTGATAATGGTGTTAACACATAAAGCCAAAAAATAAATAAATATATAGATTTTTTAAGAAATATATTCGTATTTTAGTTTATATAACTGTATATATTGGATTGGTAATGATATCGAGTACCTGAATAATCCGTGCTCGCGTCCACGTCCAAGGAACAACTACCAATCGAATCCACTGACTTATCCATCACTTTAACCACCAACTTCTTGGAGCAATCCTTTAACAAATCCGACTCCTTGACTTCTATCTCATAAGCACCTATACTATCAAAATCATTCTCCAAGTTTCTGAGGTCATTCGACTTCGGAGATACCGTGGAACTAGGTAGTTTTATATCCGTTTCGTCTGTATTTATAGTCAAAATTGAATCAGGTTTGAGGGTACCTTCACCGGATATATTCTTATCAAGTATCAATGTACTTTGACTTGTGAAGTTACTCCGTATGGGTTCTATATATTCTACATCGTCATCGTATACGAATAAGTGATTGGAATGCCCGCTAGGTCCTTGTACGTCCGTCGCGTCAGCTGGTATGGCGTCTATAACGGCCCGTGTCTTACTTAAGCTTTTATAATAATGATTTTCTAACTTTTCCAATTGTCTTTTCGTGTCTGATTGCTTTTTACGCACTGAATCAATGATTACGGGTAAGTTCAGGAGATCTGGTGTCTTTACGCCGTTTGATAGATCTCGTCTGAATAACGGCGAGTCATCGCTTTCCAATTCAAAACGTTTGTATTTAGACGAGCAATAATCGTCTATGGACGAGGTATCCGATTTCTTTGAATCGAAGAATGTATCCAAAGAGAAAAACGATTTCCTTTTCTTTTTAGGCTGACTGGTTTTATCAAAATTTGGTGTTATAAATGGATCACCGGATTTATATTGCTGCACGCAAATATTGCTCGTATTCACGAGCGATTTGGGACGAGGTTCCTGTGGCAGACTTAGGACACGGTTCGTTTCAATTTTACGAGAATCCAAGCTGAGCGTCTTCCGGAATCTCTCGTTGAGGTTAGCGAGCAGAAAGTGCCGACGTTCCGTTGACTTTGGGGTCACGTTGTACGAATTTTGCTTGCTGCTAGACGGCTGATTGTCTGGAATGTGCTCGGTGTATTTAAACTCTATTTCATTCTCTGAATTGTCTCTCTTTTCAACCTTACCGTATGGTTCTGACGGACATAACGATGACTGTCGATTTTCTGGTCGGTGGAAGGAAAAAGAACCTCTATTTGATGAGGACTTGTTCCGGTCACAGATGCAATTTCCCCCGCAGCTTAATTTGATACAATGACGTTTTGTATCTGATTCGGAGGAGGGTTCATGTTTTGTGGTTGGAATGTATCTATCCGGCTTGTGTTTGTGGACGAGGAGGTCTTGTCTGATCTTCTCCAATCTCTCGTCTCCATTTAAACCTCTTGTGTATTTTGATTTTGGTGGCCGGAAGAATCTAATCGACCCGGAAGCATGGGGGTCAGTGACTCGTCTCCTGACGAAAAATGGGGAATCTGATATTTTATTTACTCCTAAGAGGAGTACGGGCGATTTCTTGTCCTCTTCATCAGGCAAATCGCTGTAAAAAAATAATATTTTAAATTTAGTTATATTTTATTATAATTTTCCATTACAATATAATTTTTTACAACTTTTAATTATTTTTTAATATAAGTTAAAATTCACAAAAATAGTAAACAAAAATAAATAATTAATTAAACAAATTAGTAAAAACAAAACGGGTATTGAAATAAAAACTGTTAACAAAACGTTAAAATATGTTAGGAAATAAAAAAAAATACTTACACAACAACAACAAAAAGCATTCAAACAAAAATCCCACACATTATATACACATTAAAAATATTTTATATATATTATGTTAACCTCGGAAATAACTTATTTAGACCGTGAGAATTATCTTACTTAATACTAAGTTAAGTTAAGTTATAACTTGGTTAAGTTAGAAAATTATCTCAAATCCCAATAAGATAAAATCTTATGACCAACTTTTATGACTTTTAAGAATTGCTGATTTTCTGATTAAGACCCACGTAATGTTATTGTTAAGCTGAATGTACAAAAAGAAAATTGCCAACACGTTTTGCTAACAAAAGTTTATAAAACTAAAATTGACAACAATAAATAATTGGATCAATTTTGTATGGTTGTTGGCGACTCTATATCGAATTGTAAACAGTTGTAAACATCGTAAGTTAACTACTGTTTCAGTTGAAACGTATAATTTATTGTATTTTGTCGTCATCATCTATGTCTCCTTTTTTAGGTTTTTTTTTTCGACTGTGCTTGTTGCTGTTGGGCCAAATAGCCAATGTTGGCCTGACATTGACTTTGGCAACTCCTCAGGTATACCCTCTCCATCTTTGGAGAGCCAATGGGGTAGCGATATCATATCCATCTTTGGGGAACCCTAGAATATTGTTACTATTGACATCGACATCGTTGTCATTGTTGGCATCGACAAGAGTCCAATTTAAAAAAAAAACGATACTTCGCTAGTAAATCAAAGAAATAATGAGTGCGTCTAGTATAATAATAATATTAATATCCTGGGACATTATTCACAAAAGGCCATCTGATCGTCATGGGAATCGAACCCACGACCTGTGGCGTGAAAGGCAAGTACCTCATCAATCACGCCAACCGGCTCGTCACAGTGCGAATTTTTTGGTTTGTATGGGTTGAAAACAGCACCATCTAGTGACAATAATCGGAATTCCTTACATATCACAGTTAAGACCAACGCTAACGAATATTTCAAAAAAGCTCATACATACTAATTTACCTGAGGTAAGTTGTTACGTAGTGTAATATTACAACGTAGACGAGTGTCCCAACCTTTTTTAGGCCATGCCCCACCTAAACATTTCTAAAATTTTTATGCAGCCCATACATAATTTTTAATCTTTAAAAATTGTTTTGTTCCCTTGAGAAATATAAATTATAACTTTTAGGAAGAAATCAATATGAAATTGTTATCAAAACATTTTGTCACTGATATCTAGCATTTAAACAATCCAAAGCGAAAGGGATAAAGTCGTGTCAAGTCCATTTTTAAATTGCCGCCTTTAACTATCAAATTGCCCCCCTGTGGGGCGTGGGCCCCACGTTGGGAAACACTGACGTTGACAAAATCAATTTTACAGTAAACAAAATCGCGTGCTACTCACGATTAGAGTACAAACCGGAACAATATTGTGTGCCAGGCACTGGACGACACTGGGCGCTTTTATTTTTAATAATTCGATCGATAGCACAATATGAGTGATTGAATGGTTTTATTCATTCGGTCAATTTCTTTAAGTTCATTCAATTACAATTTTGACTGCTCAACTTAAATGAACTGTAATGTTATTTAACTGTTTCTGAATGCGGTTGTAATTTATTAATATTCGTTACCTCAGAAATCAAAAGCCTAGATGGCCCAGTGGTAAAAACGCGTGAATCTTAACCGATGCTCGTGCGTTCAAACCCGGGCAAGCACCACTGAATTTCACGTACTTAATTTGTTATTATAATTCGTCTCATGTGACGGTTAAGGAAAACATCGTGAGGAAACCTGCATGTGTCAAATTTCACTGAATTTCTGTCACATGTGTATTCTGTCAACCCCATTGGAGCAGCGTGGTAGAATAAGCTCCAAAACCTTCTCCTCAAAACGAAGATAAGAGGCCCTAGCCCAGCAGAGGGACATTCACAGGCTGTTACTTTACCTCATAAATCCTTCATTTATGAACCAATTTGGAAAATACTTTTTTTCTGTTGGAGGTTTAACTTATTGGTCGAAATAATAAGGATAAATTTTTTAATGGCCTCGAATCTTATATGTCATTTGTCAAATGTAAAAGTTATACCAAAATAAATTTTCCTATTAGCATGATCATCGTATTTAATAAATTATTTTAATACATTTACTATCACTTTGAAAATATTAAGAATAGTAAAGTAGGTACCACCCACTCATTAGATATTCTACCGCAAAACAGCAGTACTTGCTATTGTTGTGATCCGGTTTGAAGGGTGAGTGAGCCAGTGTAATTCCAGGCACAAGGGACATAACATCTTAGTTTCAAGGTTGGTAGCGCATTGGTGATGTAAGTGATGGTTAACATTTCTTACAGTGCCAATGTCTATGGGCGTTGGTGACCACTTACCATCAGGTGGCCCATACGTTCGTCCGCCTTCCTATACAATAAAAAAAAAAACATAAGAACTCATTATCACACTGGTTCACCACCAGGCTATGTGCTGCAATTGAAATTATGTATGAATTTATTGACAAAAAAAAACGAAAAACTATTCAATGACCCCAATAACCCGGGGATTTCCATTATAAGCCACTAGAGACTAGTCACTAGACTAACGATAGAACGATGTCACAAAAAAAAGCCCAAGAAATATACCTGTTATATTTTGGAAAATTAATATATATGAAAGTATGTATGATAGAATGTACGAGGGAGCAAATGAGCAGGAGGACTTGCAGATGCGTTGCCGGCGAAAGCTGGTTCCACAGAGTGATCGTGCGAGGCAGGAAATTCCTTAAGAAGCGCTCTGTTGTGGATTTCCAGACATCGAAGTGGTGGGGATGGAATTTTGAGTTCTCGCGCGATGTCCGGTGGTGAAATTCAGCTGCCTTAACCAAACAACTCCTTAGAACACTCCCCGTGATATATCCTGACCTATCATCTCTACGCAAATCCAAAAGATCAAGTCAATATAATGAAAAAAAAAGAAATAAACATTCAGGTGCTTTGGTAAAGAGCTTTGTTATGTTCCTATGTATTAAAATGAAAACAAACGGTACTAGAAAAAATAATCTTTAATAACAAATAAAACAAGCTAATATATATCTTTCGTTTATAAAAACAAGACCGAAAATAGCTTGAAACAATGTTAAAAATGTATCACCATTAGTCTTAGTACAGCACCAGAAAATTTAAAAAAAAGTCACATATACTAATATGAGCTATAATATAATATATAAAATATAAAGATAAGAGCATAAGGCACATATTACATTGTACGTAAATATCACGGTAATGCGTTACGGTCGAGGGTACTGAAACTGTTCTTAGAAGACCGTTGAACCATTTGCTTGTAATCCACTATTGCGTGCAATTTATTCTTTGTCAGATCAACGGGTTGTAGTGATTGGATGTATTTAATCGATATTGGTAATTTAAATTTATATTTCACAAATAGTTAGGATGTTGATCCATACAACAGCGTTGTTAAAAAAAAATCACGCGCTAATTTAAAACCGCCATTTTGTTGGTTGACAGAAAGGTAAAGGTATTTGTTCTTTTGTTATGTGTTCTATTGTTTTATTTGGATTTTTAAGAATAATTGAATGAGATATTTACATCAATTTGAATGATTATTTAAAAAAATAACATGTATGTTCTATTTTTAAAATAGACCAATTCGAGGTCTTTATAAAATCAGTTTCACTTCTGGATGCTAAATATATGATTTTTTTAATTTTTTTTTTAAACAACACGGGCTCACTTTTTTACGTATACATTTTATTTTACTTCCAGAGCCACAATCACAACTTCTCCGACATTCTTAGTGATATTCTTAACGAATCCATAGATTATGTTAAATATCGACCAATGATGTCATATCAATTCAAAGTTGTTTATCTTTTATCCTTCTGCACATTTTTTATATCCATAGACAATGGCTTTATATAAAAACAAACGATTCATTATCAATGCTCCACCAACCATAGGATATATACAATATCCTTTGTGCCTGTAACATGATTCAATTACAATTAACACCGGATCATAGTAATTATTCCCACATGTCAACTCTGACGTCAGATATATCTAAGCTTACCCATTGTCTTTGAGACACATTATAAACAGAGCCAATTAAAACAATAGAAAAGATATGAGACCACATTTTCTATAGCCTTATGTTTTTTAATCTATTTTAATTTACATTGAATTTCCTTCTGTCATATCTATCATAGAGGTTGACGCTTGTAAAATTAAATGACGTCACAACTGTCACTTTCAGTCACCTACTCGAACACTATATTTTTATACATTTTAATTTCTTTGTAATATTTAGAATTGTATACTATAGACCTGTGCAACTCGCACAGGTCGCTGAGGTCAAATGGAAATTGCATCGTCTCGTTGCATAATGGGTACAAACAACGACACCTGTTTGCGCAATGAGAGTATCGAATAAATTCATATATAAATTATATTTATTTAAATATATATATAAATATATATATATATATAACAAATGATAGCGGGAAACGCTTTATGATTCGAAAATCAGTACAAAAGTTAGTGTCGATTCACTGAAACCTTAAATATAAAACGTATTGGTCTAGTGGTTAGATATAAGTTCGTAGATATTGAGGTCTTGGGTTCAAATATCAGCTCGGAGCAATAAAAAGTTATGTTTTTAGAATCTGCTAGTTGGATGTGTGTATCACTCCTTTGGGCCTTGTATCGGAAAGCACATAAAGCCGTTATTGCTGCGCCTGAACTCTCATTTATGAGAGTGAGGGAATAGAGAGTGCATATCTGTTTGCACACACATTTGTGCACTATAATATGTCCTGCGCAGTTGGATAATCTCTCTTGAGATTAGAGATAGAAGATATCAACAACACGTGACACGTAAATGCAAGTTTTAAATTTATTTCCAATCCACTTTAAGTGTATGTATATTTTTTATTATAAAAATATATTTGTATCGACATAATTATATCGTTACAGATCACATCACTAGTGCTGTCGTGAATAAAGCTGAAACGGATCGCTTCGTAATGTTTTTCATGTTAAGCGTTGCTTATTCAACGATGATTGAACGACGGGTAAAGCATTCGTTCGTGATTGAAACAATGAGTATGAAGTTTTTAAATACACACAAGTACCTATACGAAACGGTGAACGTTTTGAATTTTTAAATATAGAATGAATAGTTCCATTTTACGAATTTTATTTTTTATTTAACTGTTAGTATCTGTGGTTTAAATTTTTAATATTTTGTCACCTAACTCTAAATGGCGGATTCATAGATAACTCTGAACTCGAATGTACTAACGGTCGAATACAGAAACGTCATTCAAAATGAAGTGGGACTTAATTATTTGATTTTTATTTCAAATTATTTTATATCAAAATTTGAAATTAATGGCGTTCCAAATAATTAAGTCCCACTTCATATTTGAAAGACGTTTCAGTATTCGGCCATAAGTTGCATGTCTATTATATCAAATGTCATGCATGCATTTAAAAATAGAACATGGTTTATTTTTCTATTTTTACTTCATCGAAAGTTTTACACTCGGCCACTAACTTAAGCCGTGATTTGCACGTAAAATATTTTCTTCAATATTAGCAACGTTTCCCTTTGACGAGGACCGAAAAACCGACACGGAACGCGTACTGCGTAGCTTAATCCTAAAGATTCAATATCTTTGTAAAATCACTATAAAAATCTACTTGCAAAAAGTCACTACTAGCTTACTACTTTTTTTTTTATATACATATTGACATTAACCCTACATGACTGCGCAGTCGGTAAAATCAAAACTGACATTTATTTAAATTCCGAACAGCTTCAACCGATACAGAAAACACAGCCAAGGCCTGTTTCCTGTCTAGACATTTTCGTCGAGTCGGAAGCTGTGACGTATGCAATAAAGTGCATGGAAATTGACAATTATAGATTTCGTTATGAAACACTATTAGGAATGTCGATGAACACATTAGTCTGGTGTTACCGTTTCCAATGCTATTAACAGCGTAAGGTTTTATATGTTTTACATTAAAAATAGGTAGGAATATTGCCAAAGGGACCGAAACTCGGGTATTTATAAGTATAAGGAACACTACCGCAATAAGTTGCCATTCATTTATTACGTAAGACGATTTTTACTACTTTAACCCCCTCCCCCGCCTTAATAAGAAAAAATAAGACACGATCGACCCCCCCCCTCCCCCCTAAATCGTTTTACGTAATAAATGAATTACGGACATTCAGCCCGATATAAGGATTATCCAATGACGATGTACATATATATAAATTAAATAAATTATCAATTGCGGATGGTACCTAGTACCTACCCAGAGAGCTTCTACAGACCACAAAGATACATTTGATAAGATAGACAGTAAACAACGGTAACTATTGATTATTTACCGTTATAAGATAACGGTTGAGTATTTACATTTTTTTCTGTATTGATTATTCTTGTGGAAAGCAAAGGCATAGCTCATACAGCCATAACATTTTTGACATAATTAAAATTTTAACATTAATAATTTCAATGTGATAATACAGTCCTTCATACCGATTTCGGCAATGACAGTCATTCAACTAAAAACAGCTAAGATATATCAGAAATCTCAAATATACACGCAGGTGCACTATATACTCTGTACCAGCATTCATTATAATCAAAAATCTTAAGAGCTCAGGAGCAGTTTTAACAGCTTCAACTGGCTGGTATTAAAAAAATCTTGACAGACAAGTTAATTATCTTTTTATTGAACCTGATAAGTCACAAGACCAACGATACACGATGATAGCCCTAAAGGCTTTACTTTACATGGTGGTAGGGTTTTGTGCAAGCTCCTCTGGGTAGGTACTACCCTCGTTGGTCTAGTGGCTAGATACAAGGCCGCAAACCCTTTGGTCCTGGGTTCAATTCCCAGGTCGGGACAATAAAATGTTATTGATATTTTCTATCGAAATTTCTTAGTAGCAGCCCGGAGTCTGGAAGTTGGGAGTGTGTAGTGTACACTCCTGGGCCTCGGAAAGCACGTAAAGCCGTTGGTCCTGCGCCTGAACTCTTTCCGGTCGTGTCGGATTGCCGTCCCATCGGATTATGAGAGCTAGGGAATAGTAAGTTCACCAGAGTTTGCGCACACACTTGTGCACTATAATAACTCCTGCACAGTTGGCTAATTTCTCTTGAGATTGGCCGCGATTGCCGAAATCGGTCTGGTGGACATTATTATTATATTAGGTACACACTCATCAGATATTCTTTGATATTATATCAAAAACACAGCAGAACTTTGTATAATTGTGTTCCGGTTTGAAGGGTGTTCCGGTTTGGGACATCATAACTCAAGGTAGGCGATGTAAGCGATGGTTAACATTTCTTACAATACCAATGTATGGGCATTGGAAACCACTTACCCTGAACTGGTCCAAATGCTACTCCGCCAACTTAGGCTATAAAAAGGCTATTCGTGATATGAATCAATACAACCAAACATTACATGAAGCGTAAATAATTCAAATGCTTTCTTTTTGTAATTAATCAATAATTTGCGGCAATTTGCTAGACGTTATTGCGTAAAACTCTTCCTATAGATTTGTAATCGAATTGCAATTTACTTTTTTATAGCACACGTAATGATTTAAAAAACAGTAATGGCCGACTTTCTTTTAAAAAAAGTCTTGATAACAAAATAGCTTTTATAAATAAACTTTTCTGGTTTTAAGTAGGTACAATATTAGTACTATAGTACTTTTTCTAGACAAGCGCGTTCCACCTTAGGCTGTATCATCACTTCCCATCAGGGGCCCTAGACAAGTGGCTTTTACGTTAATAGAATAGAATAGAAAACAACAACCAATGTATGAGGCTGACATTCGCGTTCGCTTCGAAACGTCAAACGCGAATGTCAATTTCATACATTGGTTATTATTTTCTATTCTATTCCATCAGCGTAAAGCCACTTGTCTAGGGCCCCAGGTGTGACAACAGTTAAGCGCTTGCTTATATACCTATTAAAAAAAAACTATATTCAGAAGCATTGGAAGTTTTACGTTTTTACGTTATAATAATTTTAAATAACCTTTGGTATAAAAATAAAATAGAACAATTAAAAATGTAGCTCAAGAAACATGAGATTTGCTACCCATTCTTAAAGAATACATACACACACATACAAAAGCGCGCGCACGTGCACGCTAGCACGCACACACGTTTATAAGGCTGATCTTGATTTCATTTAATGGCCATGTTATTTATTAGACAAAGTTTTATTATTGTTATTCGAAATTTGAAAAAAAAAATTAAAATATTTTTTTAAGATTTTAGATGACAATTAAAATTAATATAAATTATAATCTATATCTGTATGGTATGGTACCTTTGCCTCATCATAATGTAGTTCTTTTTTTAAATTAATGGTTCTTTTTACATTATCTTTCTGTTTAATCATTGCGGAAGGAAACGAAGACATAAAATATAAATCCTTCTATAAACTTCATCCTGAATAATACGTTTGACGTTTATCTGTTTGTACTTTGTAAAGTTTTTATGAAAACGGCTTATGGTTAGTTTGGTGAGGTTATTGAACTCGTAATTGACTTCGTGACTTGCAGGTGATTTTTATTGTCAGTTGTTTAGATAATTACTATCAATTTTGAACCGTAAAACTTTCGACATAAGGTCGTAACGATACGAAATTTGATGATCGACATTGGATGACGAATGGTTGTGATTTGATTAACGAGTTTCGCGCTATTATGAATTAGAGAGAATTTTTTTCTTAAAGTTGTGGATATGAAAACTATGAAGGGGTAGTTAATATTTCTTACAAAGCCAGCGCCAGATTTTTTCATTTTTATAATAAAAAAAAAAAAAATATTGCCATCATGCCAGTTATATTATCTTTCATTGGTATGTATCATTTTCACTTCAACGTCAGGTAAAAGTTATATAATTTTCAACTTAGCACATCCTTAAGCGTCAGCTGGTAATAACACAATTTTATTGAAGGCAATTGGACAATTTGCTACCATTTCGTCAATAGCCGTAATTGAATTAGATTCGCTGTTCGTGGTCAAAGTCACATCGTAAATAAGCTATAAAGAACCAAGATTTCAATTCCTATATAATAAATTCAAAAGTAGGAAGGTAGGTAGTAGTAAAATAACAATTATAGAATTGTTCAACAAACAAACCAGCTAAATTAAAAAGTATAGATTAATATCATAATTAAAAAGTATAGTATATATAAAATATATACTTTTTAATTTAGCTGGTTTAGTTGATCTGTTTTCGATTTCCATGAACTTTGTGTTCATAATTCATCTCGAAATTAGCAGTGAAAGTAAAGATCGTGAGAAAACATACGGATCGGATGAAATGGCATTAGAGATGGAATCATCCATCAACTACCTCTTTTTTTTATTTTAAAAAATAAATAGATAAATGCAATTTAATTATTTGAGACGCCATTAATTTAAAATTTCGCTTACTAATTTACGAGCTATCCAATGTTAAGTAGCGTTTAACTTTGAGGGACGTTTCAGTAATCGGCCGTTACAGTGTAACAGGAATAATCCAAAGATTATTTATTATAAAGAGGAAATTTGAACGTAGCACAGCATAGAAGCTTCTCCACGTTTGGGGGGGGGGGGGGGGAATGTTTAAAGTACCCTATGTTCTTTTCTGTACCCCTGACAATGTATGTAATGTATGTAAAGTTTCACGATGACAGCTTGAGTAGTTACGAGTTACGACGTTTAAGTGTAACAAACAAACAAACTCTCTTATGCATTATACGAGTATATGCGTTACAATACTAGCTTTTTGCCCGCAGTTTCGGACATAGTTCTCGTTCCCGTGAGAATACAGGGATAAAATATAGCCTATGTTACTTTCTGATACTGTAGTTATCCATTGGCGAAAGTATTTTTAAAATCGGTTCAGTGGTTTAGGCTTGAAAGTGTAACAAACAAACATCTATAATATTTGATAGCATTGATAAATACTTACATAGTAATTTCAAATGTTGTTGCGCGAGCTTTGTTTAGTGAGATAGTCTATCATGACAAATTCCCATGAACACAAGACTTTGATTAAGATAGAAAATTTAACAAAAACGACAAAACACGCCGATAAGTGTAACATAATAACTTAGAAAGTGTTACCACGGTGAACAATCTAATGTTACATTACGACCGTGTCTCGGTAACTTTCGTTATTGAAACTATCATGTTTCCCACACTTTGTTCTATTATCTATAGTTTCTTTTTACACGATTTTAACGTCAACCAAGTCACCATGCTTCCTTCCTTGAGAAAGTTGTTTGCTATCCTATTTTACTTTGAGATAGCTTTGTGCAAGCTCGTCTGGGTAGGTACCACCCAATCATCATTCACTCAATCTACCGCATAACAGTAGTAGTTGGTATCGCTGTTTTGAATGGTTTAAATGGTGAGTGAGCCAGTGTAATTACAGGCACAAGGGACACAACATCTTAGTTCCCAAGGTTGGTATTTAAATATATCTCAGTAACAGCCTTTGAATGTCCCACTGCTGGGCTAAGGTCTCTTTTTGAGGAGAAGATTTGGAGCTTATTCCACCACGCTGCTCCAATGCAGGTAGGTAGAATACACATGTGACATAATTTCATTGAAAGACACATAGATATGCAGGTTTCAGGTCAAGCTCAAGATGAATTATAAACACAAATCAATCACATGAAATTCAGCGGTGCTTGCCCGGGTTTTAACAATTATGGTTAAGATTCACGCGTTCTTACCACTGGGTCATCTCGACTTAATAGATTGGTAATATCTTACCATAAATAAGCTTTAACAGTAGGCTGATTTTGATCGAATATATAGTTTAAAAAACAATCTATCAATGCTATTCTATAAAACAATTATTATTTATGTTCTAATTTTGAAATTAATAACCAAACGGATTCGTAAATGATTAATGATGAGGATAGATCATCTTTTAATCGATAATGTCTTCTCTTTCTCGCATCTAATTAAGGATCAATTCATTCATTTCATAAAAACATAAAAAAAAACATTGATAAGAATAAATCTCTCTTATCAACATCACGTCATCACCAGCTTAACAGTTTTCATTGCATATTACCTAATAGTAAATAATATGTGCCTTAGTATTATATAATTAAAATCTATTTTCGTATATTTATCAATTCGAGTAAACCTTTTGCATTAAAAAAAAAAACAATCAACAAAACACAAAACGAAACAAAAAAATTTTAGAAAATCAATCGCTTAGTAGATTCATCTATGCATAAATGATTCAAGAATAAAAAGCAGTTAAATTTGAACCGTATTTGTGTTGTAATTAAAATTCACTTTGCAATAAAATAATTAACCGACCCACTTATTTTTTACCGCTTAGTCATTAGTTTGATGAAAATAATTAAAATACATTCAAAAACAGCCTTAGTTTAAAAAAAGCAATAAAATACTCACACATGTCATTCATTTTGATTTTCAAATAAAAAAAAAACAACTTCAAATCATTTTGACAACTTAAGAGTCAATGAAACAAGATTTTCATTAAGAAAACACAATTATTAATAGTAATACTATCACTGAGATATTGACACAGTACAAACACAAAACATAAATCTCATGTATTAAAAAGCACTGTGAACCTAGAATAACTCCCAGCGACACTCCAAACAATTTCACTTGTTAATAAATATTCTTTTAAACTCGCGCGCACGTCCTGTTACATGTAGGCGGCACAACAGTATGACGTGGTCTCCGTACGATTGGAATTAACCAAATATCGCTCTTACAAATTGAATCCATCGAACGAATGATGCTACACGAAGTCCAACGCTTGTCTAAAATCGACATTCAACGATCGTTGTTCTTTAAAACGGCAATGAATGTTAAATTTTTTAAATTGTCGTCGTTTGATGGGCTAACTTATAAGTTAGAGGGAGGTGAAAGAAGGGGGGACAGCCCAGACGCACTGGCTGTTTCTTTTATTACTGTTGGCACGTGCTTCAGTTTTCTATGTGATGATTTTACTTTGCCAGATGCTTTCGTTTTGTTTGTGTTCACACAATTACTATATTTCTTTTAACGATGCTTTTATTGTTTTTTTTTAACGTACGATTCATTTAAAGGTTTACACGTCTTTACAATGTTATAAACATTGTAAAGACCGATAGCCAGGATGCATTAAAATTGATCAGGCGTTAAATTGACATTTAATTCGTCTATGTTTAATTTCCACCTCGCGAAGACCAAGAAGGAGTGTGCGAAGCTGACTGCCAACCTTCGCTAGTCGGAGAGGCACTTGAAGAAGAAGAAGAATGTTTAATCATGTGGTTATTTATGAATCATTTATGTGTTATGTAATATATAGTTTATAATCTCGGACGTTAAACCTTACAAAATCTAAAAGTAAATTGGTGAGATGTTATGGCAGAACCTATTTGGATAACATTTCATTTGGAAAAAGCTTTTACCGCGGGTAAGGATATAGGTAATTTACTCCTTGTAAAGTCAACCCTGGTAATAGTAAAAAACAGCGTAATAATTATGTTTTAATTAAAGATACTATGTTCTTAAATTGGTCGGTTTTTAGAAGAGGCAAAATGATAGAGACAGAAGAAGTGGATGATCAATCTAACTTTGCCTGCAAGAGATTAATATAGATCACTGAGTTTGAGAGCTCTCAGCATCTTCAAGCAACTGTTTTGATACACGGTTCGAGATATATTGAAGTGTAAGACATACTAGAAATAGAATATCAGTTCGCGGTTTCTAAGATGGTGAAACGTATAGGCGACATAAAGGAAACACATTTGTTTTGCTTTTAATCAACTTCAAAAAAAATTACGTAAATACCCAATTTAGTTGTTTTTAATATCTGTTAACTCAGAACTCAGTTATTTAAGAACCGCTATAAGCTTTATTCATACCAAATTTCATCAAAATCGGTTTAATCGTTTAGCCGTGAAAGCGTAACAGACAGACAGAGTTACATACGCATTTGTAATATTAGTATGATATAACATTTTAATTCAATGCCAGTAGTCGATATAAGAACGTTTATATCAAAGATAAAAAAAAAAAAAAAAAACAAGATTACCTATATTGTAATCGGCTTATGTTAACACTTGAATGACATCGATAACATTATGTCATAAATAGACAATCTATTTATATATAAGCTTTATATAATATATGAATAAAATGAGCACAATTATTATTGATCCTTTTTAATACCTAGTATCCTACTAGTAGAAATGCTGTGATGGCCCAGTGCCCAGAGCACGCGTGATGATCATGGGTTCAAACCCGGACAAGCACCACTGAATTGTCACGTGTTTAATTAATTAATTTATTTATTTATTAAGTTACACAAATTAAATAATTAAGAACCAAAAACAATTGCAAATTACATTCCAACACATGTGTACACGGCATTTGTATTTGAAATTCATCTCATGCTTGACTTGGATTGTATGAGATGAAAAAATTGCTTAATTAATTTTGTATTATTTTGCTCTGTTACTATTAATATCTATATGGATCACTGTGGTTCGAAATAAAACCTATATATACACATTCAACAAATATCTTTAATATTCAATTGTTTAGTTCCTGACATAATTGCGCACATAGCACGGAGGAAGCTCTACTACTATCATAACTCTACACTCACTTTAAGTAAAAAAACAAAAAAAAACAAAATTCCAAACGATTAATTCAAAACCCCTGCAGAGTAAATTAAAGTATCAATTTATAGCACCGAGCCCTTGGCTACGTTGCAGGAGATAATCGCGTTTTGAATGACCGGATGCATTACAATAGTCAATTACACGCTTATGTCATAGTCATTGTTTCATTTCTAATCTAATACATTATACGAATGCTGCCGGGAAACCGGGGCCCGGGGTTATAAGGCTACAGACCTATTGTCTATTAGAACTGGCAGTTATGGAAATTAAACAAACTTACAAACAAATCAAGTTAAGATCACCTCTGTTGTTTTAGAAGTCTTGAATTTAATTCAACCACGTGGACGACATTCATCCGATAGATGTATCCTCACTTGAACTTTTTTTTTTTTAAATAATAGATAGATACTAAATGGTAGGGCTTTGCGGAAACCGTCTGGGTAAGTGCCACAAAAAATCAAGGTGTAGGTTGGCCTTTTAACTATATTATAAAAACCTATTAATATTTTAATACAAGCGTCGTCTTGTCAGTGACGGTAATTTTATATCAGACAAAAGTCGGTAAGACCCTTTTGTCAAGCAGGAAATGAGCTGATGAGCTTTAAACTCCTTAATAGATCTTCATAATTTATACTTAAGAACTACCTGAACTCAAACGCGACCTAAATAAACCTTATAATATAAGGGTTACTTATAAAACAACACATAATACACCCTTTAAGTTTCGGTGGTTAAATTAAATAACAAACATACATGTTATGAAAAGAAAAACTTTTTACTTGGTGGTAGGGCTTTGTGCAAGCTCGTCTGGGTACGTACCACCTACTCATCAGATTTTCTACTGTCATTAAAGGCACAAGGGATATAACATCTTAGTTCCCAAGGTTAGAGGCGCATTGCCGATGTAAACGATGATTAACATCTTTTACAATGCCATTGTCTATGGGTGTTGGTGACCACTTACCATCAGGTGGCCCATACACTCGTCCGCCTACCTATGCTATGAAAACAATCTAAAGAAAAACTAGCTCATATATCATGTATACTATATCTGTATACGTATGTATGTATGTTTGTGTGCATGTGTACGTTAAGACTAAAATCCGACTAATATTTTTATATCGGCACGGCTAATGAAATAAACAGTTAAGCCAATTAAAGAATTAGGCTGGATTTGTTTGAGCGTCTAAGAATAAGAGCGGCCATTTTGTATTACAACCGAAGTGTTAATCTTTGAAGAAAATATGGCAACGTGATCTTGAAGCATTATAAAAGACTAACTGTGCCCCGCGGTTTCACACGCGTATAAATTATTATTATATTTTTGTGTTGTATAGTCCTTTTATCGAGGAAGGTTCTAGGCTGGTATTTTTTTATTATGTTTTTATTAATTATACACGGGTGAAACCGTGGGGCACAGCTAGATGTATATATAATAAATAAATATATAATTAATTAATCGTATAAGTTATCTGCAATATGAAAAGAATGAAAACAACGCCATCTAGAGACAATGGTCGCAATTACCTCGCTCTTCGCACACTGGACTATACTACAGTATATTCATTATAGGCGTAGAAGACATATCATGGCTTCTTTCAAACTAACCAACTCTATTTATTTTTATATTATTCGTTTAGACACAAATATGTATATGTACAGTACAGTAACATCGTGTGAATGTCCCACAGCTGGGCTAAGGCCTCCTCTCCCCTTTTTGAGGAGAAGGGATAGAGCTTTTACCACCACGCTGCTCCGATGCGGGTTGGTGGAAACATATGTTTATTCTACTTATTGAATTAATTCAAAAACATGTCTGATACAACTCAATCAAAATAATATCAAAGTAATATATTATATTTTTCCAAATTCAATTAAGAAATAAATTATGATGATGAAGGTCCTTCGAACGATTTCGGCCACAGCGCGGCGGCCATTCTCAAGAAATATTAGTCAACTGTGTAGAACATATTATTATTTAGTGCACAAGTGTGAGCACAAAAACAGGCACACTCTATTCCCTCGCTCTCATAATCTGATGGGACGGCAATCTGACAACACAGGAGAGATCAGGCGCAGGATCAAAGACTTAAATTGCTTTTCAAGGCACGGGAGTGTAAGCACTTCCAACTTCCAGATTCCGGGCTGCTACTGTGAATTTGCGAGAGAAAATACTATATATTTTTTTTTAGTAGCCTGACAAAGCCCAGATTTGAACCTCGGGATCAACGGTCTTAAGCCACAAGACCAACGAGGCAGTCAGTTGGACGAAACAGTATATGGACAGAATTCTACTAATCTATAAGGAATACGATAATACTCGATACAATTCCAATCTAGCTTTGACAATTTTATATTTATTCGGATCGGAACAGATATGACAAAACCAAACTTAATTGTTAACTTTTATGCTAATAGTCGATAATTTAACTTCGACTCGATTGAAATAAAGAGACAAATTGTTAGTGGAATTGGTCCCCAGTATGGATGAATAGATCGTTTCGCGGATGTTTTTATCTCATAGGTTAAAAATAGCACGGAATGAAATCTTTTTACCCATGCGATGTCGGGCAGCTAGTATAATATTAAATACAAGTAATATACAGAATATTGTCTATGGACTATTCAAACTACAGGAGCAAAGACAAATAAACAACTCTGTCCTTGAATTGACGCGATATCATTGGTCGAGATAATGAATAGTCTATGATTTATAAATTACGGATTCTCTTTGTTTTTAATGTCGGCGATATTGTTATGGGAACTTTAGAAGCAAAATTATAGTAGACATATGTATGCAGATAGTAATTATAGGCAATTCGTCTATCAAAATTGAAGTGCCTGCTTCTAATATCAAAATAACGGTTCTTTTTTTAAAATTAATATGGCTGCTTGCTGAGTTATCGACCATTTTAATAATTTTAATATTTTATGTGTATAATTAGAATTCTATATTTAAAAGGGTAGATCTCGCGGATTTATCGCGCTGGCGAGATCGCGGCTTTTGCTTGATATGATCAAAGATATATTAATCAAGATCTGTTTGTATTTCCAACTCGATTGAATGTAATATGTATATATCCGGAACGGTAATTACAGGTACAAGGGACATAACACCTCAGTTCCCAAGGTTGGTGGCGCATTGGCGATGTAAGCGATGGTTAACATCTCTTACAATGCCAATGTCTATGGGCGTTGGTGACCATTAACCATCAGAAGGCCATAATATGTTCGCCAACCTTCTATATAAATGAAACGAATTCACTTATGTACTAATATAAAATATTGTCTGTTCTATTTCTAATTGACTTGGTTGTCTAGTGTCAATTTTAAAAGGCTGTAGATTCCAAGGTCCTGGTTTCAAACTCCGACTCTGGCCTTTGTTTGAATACGCAATATCCTGTTAATAGGTACTCAATTGTCCCAACCACTGCTTCACCTCGGTTTTATTGAACCAAATATATGTATGATACCTACAAAAATGTATATAGACAACTTCATATAGGTATATAGAACTGGTCACACCATATCATGTATTCCAAAGGAAATTGTGCGAGTAATGGTATTTAGAAAGTCAGACAGAAAGTTCTAGAATTAATAAGATGTTAATATGAGTATTTTATTATCTGTACAAAAGATATGCAAAGAGGATTTTTTGTTTTAGGAAGACAGACAAATGGACTCCTGGTATAGAGCTTCGTCTAGATATGACAAGCCGGTTAGCGTGGTTGGTAGATACTCGCCTTTCGCGCCGCGGTCGTGGGTTCCATTCCCACCCAGGACAGACAATTTTTCCTTTTACGGAATTTTCTAAGAAAATTTATAATAAATTTTCTCAGAAATATTTTTTTACACCGTCACAAAGAAGAGATTTCTACGAACAAAAAGCCTACCGACATTTTTTTTAAAAACATATTTTGACGTAAGAATTTTCCATGGAAAATGCACCCTAATTTTTCAATATCAAGTCAAAATAACGTGAAAAAATCAATATTTTAAATCAAAAACATTACAGTATATTGGACATAAAAAGGTAAATTTTCACCAATTTTGTGAAAAAAATAATTTATTTGTAACGGATACAAATATTTTTTTTTCATAAATATTGAGGTTATGTGAAAAAAGTTTAAATACAAAAGTTGTAGATCCATTTATTATGTACAACTTTGCCATGTACCTTTTTTCCATAGTAGTTTTGCCGGAAATCGATATTAACCGATTTTTACTCTTAAAACCCCTCCCCACCCCACTTCCCGATCTCAGATCGCCCGTAATTAATTTTTCCTTATATTTTTGTTACATTCTTTTCCTTTTCCAATGGGTTTCATCCTACTATAATTATTTTCTGTTTCAAAAATTATCGACACTGGTGTAATTATATTTAATACTGTTTATTATTAAACATAAGCAGACACAAATTACCATTTTATTATTGAATTACCTTTTGTTTATTATCGTTTAATTTTTTTTTTGTCAGTAAGACTCTATCATATTATGACTTCCTTCTTTAATTTCTCATTGAGACTAACTGCAGTGCGCAGGACTACATGTGTGCGCCAAAACAGTACATTATATATTGTCTCGTTCTAATAATCCGAGAGTCGATACGACCGGAAATATTTCACATGAAGAAAAACTTCGCGTGCTTCCGAGGCACCGAGCTTTCTACTTCTAAACTCCTGGCTGTAAATCAGAATATCTTACAAGAAACAGCCTTGGATTGAACCTAGGGAATTGTAGGTGTCCGCAAAAGGTCTCGGGAAACCTTCAAAAATTTTGGTTCTATGCCTTGGTAAACACGAGTGGAGGGTACGAAGCAGATCACAAAGTGAACCACGATCATAAGAAACACTGCTCCCTATCTCATTTTCTTCCACGTTTATAAATCTTATGAACTTATTTGTCTGTCTCCTTTTACTGTCGCTTTTTCGTTTCATCGACTTTCAAATCACAACGATGCTAAAGAAGTTTTCACTTAATAAAAAAAAAATTATACTTCTTGATACTTGATTTCTTACTTAAATATAAACGTATTTAAAGAGTAAACGTTTAAACGTATATAAACTCTATTAAAGAGTCAAATATACATATGTATGTTTAATTGTAGCCGAGATTACCGAGTGGTAAGAACGCGTAAATCTTAACCGATGATCAAACTCGAGCAACCAACACTGAATTTCATGTGCTTAATTTGTGATTATAATTCATCTCCTGCTTTACGGTAAAGAAAAACATCGTGAGCAAGCGTCTAATTTCACTGAAATTTTGTCACATGTGTATTCCACCAACCCACTCACAGGCTTTTACTATTATCTTTAATTATAAATTAGTCACACTTATTTATTATTTTTATTACAACAGCATACACAAAAAAATCATGCATCATCTGTTATTTTTTTAATGTAAAAATTAACCCATTTTTGTTTCACACTTTCATAAATACCTTCTTATCCAGCGAAAGAATCGATTCGCGCCCTTCTTTCCGCTTGGTTTTTTCTTCTTTCCCATTTTTTTTAACCATAAAAACTTTTAACACTTAAAATCTATATAATTGTCTATGTCCACAGTTCGAACATGGAACACGAAACGTTTGCCACTCAACTCATCACTTAGTTCTTTATTTATACATGGAACAGCACTAGTTTAAATTTGGAACGCTCTGGCCGACACAGGACTCTATGCTTGGGCTCTATAAAACATTTTTAATGTAAACGTTTAAAAATACGATCAATCAGAACAAAAAATAAAATTACATAAAATTAAATACTGTAATCTAATTTAATATGTTAATCACAAAACAAAACACGCTAAAACAGGATAAAATCTATTATATCTTCGAAAAAAGGTATCTAAATATTTACCGAAAATAATGTTGCCATCAAAAAAAAAAACAATATTTAAATTGGTTATTTTGTAACAGTAATGCGCGTTGGGGAGCGCACGCGCCGATACTGGCGCGTGGCCACGTTCAAATTTAGAAGCTGAAAAAAAAACACTGCATCGCGAGAATGCAGCGGGCGTTCGTTTTATTTTCGTTGTCCGTCTGCGAGTGTGTGATTATTTATGGTGTGACATTTATTTTGTTTTTAGGTTATATTTGTACTAACAAAAAAAAATAAGCTCATTGTTAGTACATATCGCAATTTGATGAAAATGATAAATTTAACACTAATCTAATATTATAAATGCGCCAGTGAGTTTGTTGACTTGTTTCTTTGTTACGTTTTCACGCCTTAACTTGTGTAGTTATTATGACATTACGTGTATAAAAAAGGGACATAGGGTACATAAGACCTGCCCTTCTACTTCACGTCCGGACGAAGACTAGTTATTATTTTGTCTATGGTCTTCTTCATATTCTTCAACTCCTTGAATATTTACGACTCGTAACTGTTACTCGGATCTATATCCGAACAGCCAATTAATGCCCCACTGCTGG
This sequence comes from Nymphalis c-album, assembly GCA_963151315.1. Taxonomy (NCBI): domain Eukaryota; kingdom Metazoa; phylum Arthropoda; class Insecta; order Lepidoptera; family Nymphalidae; genus Nymphalis; species Nymphalis c-album. Next base: position 4,463,593 of record OY720614.1, read on the forward strand.
GCTAAGGCCTCCTTCTTTTTTTGAGGAGCAGTTGTTGGAGTTTATTCCACCACGCTGCGAGTTGGTGGAATAGACATTTGACAGAATTTCAGCGAAATTAGACACATGCATGTTCCCTCACGGTGTTTTTCTTCACCGTCAAACACAAGATGAATTGTTAACACAAATTAAAAACAAGAATATTTAATGGTACTTTCCAGGGTTTGAACCTATGATCATCGGTTAAGATTCACGCGTTCCTACCACTGGGCCATCTCGGCTTCTTCGGATATAGTTATTAGTAAAAAAAAACTTCTACCATTAAAAAATATACATTATATAAATATGTACCTAAATAAGTATATTATTTAGGTACATATTTATATAATGTATATTTTTAATGGTAAAGGTTTTTTTTATTATACATATGAGTCTGTACATAACCTTTATAATATAAAGTAATAAATAATAAATTAACTCAGTAATGCAATCAGGGAGTAATAATTAATAATAATTAGTTGACTCTCATTGAATTTCAAACCTCAATCAAATTACGGTACTAATATAGAATTAAGTGGCTTTCTATATACATACACTAGCTGTGACCCGCGGTTTGACTCGCATATATATAATTAATAAAAATATAATGAATAAAAATAAGCCATATTAAATTTAAATTCAAACCATTAGTTCCTGAGATTAGCCGGATCAAACATATAAACTCTTCAGCTTTATATATAACTATATATTACATAACCATTTACTTAACAAAGTTAAACATGTTACTTTTAGTTAATCAATTATCGCTGACTTCAACAATGTATCAAAAGTTATTAAATTAAAACAATTGATAAAAGATATATAGCAATATTAGATTTAAAAAAATTACTAGTAATTCCTATTTACTCCTCCAATTATAGTTTGTAGGAGAGGGGATGGCAAAAGCTTAACGGTACAGTTCAGAATCGAACCTGCGACTTTTAAATGTCTTTATTGTAATACATTATTGTGGCTTATTTAATTTATATATGTATTAAGTAAACTGTTTTGAAAACAAAACCGTAGTAAATAAATTTCATTGGCAGAATATTATTTACCAGTGACAACTTGCAAGACAATTAAAAAAAATATCACAACCATACTAATAAAATGTTCACAGATAAATAAATAGAAAAATTATATACATTGAAAAAAAAAGCGATTAAATATAAATCTTTACACTCACAGATGTATAAGAAAACCAAAAGCGCTCTTGCCTTACCCATAACAGAAATAAACGAAGAGATTTGTGTCTGAGTCAACCGAGCTATATTCGTCACGGAGCTATGGTTACTATCGAAGTGTTGAATGTGATAAAGTGATGGCTGTAATGAAAACTTTTTCGTGAAAAACTCGTTGGAGTTTTATCGAGTGATACAACTATGACTATTTTCGGTTTAACTTTGATTGGCTCCTTACTGAGGCACGGGAAACAGACATTTATAGTAATTATATATTTCTTTGCGGTGGCGAGTATTTACAAATGAATGATTTTGTTAATTTTTTTTTTTGATGCTTCACATTCTACATTATTATATTTGTATTTAATTGTATTTCTTTTATGAAAAAAAAAATATTAAAATGTATTTCAAAATAAAGAAATGACTAATGACCAATCATCCACCATCAACGGCGTTTTTTCCGGAAGGTCGTCAGGACACAATAAATACTCTTAAATATACATTAGCTTTCATAAGAACAAATAGTGCCGAAATATATTAAACAATTCAAATATATTTTTATTCAAGTTAACTTAAGAATAGTTCACAAATGGTCAATATTTCACCACCTTTTTTGGAAAGCATTTTCTTGAAGATCGATAAACAACTTATTAATCACAAACAGATATGACAATATCCATTTTTATATATAAAGGTGATATTACGGACGGACGACGATCAGCCCACACCGACTAATAGAAAAGTATCGTCTGTGGAAACGCAGACGAGTCCGTAGCGGTGCGTCGGTAACTTCAAACGTGCCGTGCGAAAACTAATTGCAGCCATACGTTTTTTTTAATATAGGTAGGCGGTAGAGCTTATGGTCTACCTGATAGTAAGTGGTCACCAACGCCCATAGACAGTGGCATTGACATTTCTTAAAAAAAAACATCGCCAATGCGCCACCAACCTTTGGAACTAAGATGTTATGTCCCATGTGTCTGTAATTACACTGTCTCACTCTTCAAACCGGAACACAACAATACCAAGTTTTTTTTTTTTTATTGCATAGGAAGGCGGACGTGCATTTGGGCCACCTGATGGTAAGTGGTCACCAACGCCCATAGACATTGGCGTTGTAAGAGCTGTTAGCCATCTCTTACATCGCCAATGCGCCACCAACCTTGGGAACTAAGATGTTATGTCCCTTGTGCCTGTAATTACACTGGCACCTTCAAACCGGAACACAGCAATAACAAGTACTGCTGTTTTGCGGTAGAATATCTGATGAGTGGGTGGTACCTACCCAGACGAGCTTGCACAAAGCTCTACCACCAAGTGTAGTACTGCTGTTTTGCGGTAGAATATCGGATGAGTGGGTGGTAAGTTCTCTTTCACTTTGCATTTAAGGTATATATATATAGCTTTGAATTCCAATACACGGACTTATACGCACTGTGAGAAAAGCCTTGGTGCGCGGCTGTCCGTTCGTAAATTGTGCGCAGAATCACGCACCGTTGAACGATATTTATTAAGATTTATATATCTGTATAAATAAAATGATAGAGGTATACAGTTTCACGCTCATCACGGAAAAACTACTGAATAGATTTCAATGAAATTCCCAATTTTATTTCTTAGACACTTGGCTCTTATCAAAAAAAAAAAATTATTGCGATATCTTCATTTTATAAAAAAGTTATTAAAGTTTCAAGAAACAACGATTTTTATATGCACTGCGTGTTCAGTGATGTATGTTTAAACAAAGTATATTGTTGCTTGTTATATTTTGATGCTTTTTTTTTCCTTCGTACATAAGAAAACTTTGTTAATATACAGCTAGTATACAATAATATGTTATATTAGTTTAGTTTTCGATTCAAAAAGGAAATGCTACTAGCGTTCTTGCCACCATTCCACGCAGTCACGATTAGTTGGATAATTATATATAAAAAAAAGTTAATATTAAAAAGTTTTTTTTTTATTATAAAATATAAAAGATACAATTTACGGAAATGCTCGTCATCTCAAAAATGTTACGTCATTAAAGTTTTGACGTCACGAGCGTTCGTTTGGCAAGTCACCAATAACAGAACGATCGTTTGTTAGAACCATAGATATATTATAAGACGGTCTGCGCGGTGCGTAGCCAACGTTTCATTTGTGAAAAATAACGTTATTTATTTATTTCAACGAGGATCAGATGAGAGTATTTATTTATTTATTTAAAAGGTACATCAACATCAAACATATTAAACACTTATAAAATAACAATTTCAATCTATTATTACATCTGATATGAGTGACAATTATAGATGTACACAACATTTCAAAACTAAAACAAAAACTTATTATCTAACTATTCGATATAAATAAGAATTATGAAAATACTGAAATATTATCTAAACTAAGTTAAAAAAATTTAATTCAAGAAATTTGTATGAAAAGCCAAAAATATAAATAGTATAATTAAAATTTCATTTAAATGAAATATGACCTAATGTGATAAATGCTGTTGAATTTTCTTTTTAAATGATGGTAAGGTATCAAAAAATATGTCGAGATTTGGAATTTTATAACACATGTTGTTATATTCTGCACAGATTCTGTTAAACCTTCGTCGGCAGATTTTTACTGCATAAACAACTCAACGCCACATCAAAAATGGGAACTAGTCCATGGGGATATTTCGTCCACAATGTTTAAAAAAATACACTCAGAACTTTATACTACAACCGACTATAGCGGTTTTTATTCAAGGTCTTAAACAAACAGTAATTTAGTGGTAGGTCTTTGTGCAAGGTTGTTTGTCACTACCACCAACCACGCATCACTTATTCCACTGTTAAACTGTGAGTGGAATGAATGGTGAGTGATATAGTACAAGAACGATATAACTCCTTTGGGGTCAAGGTGATGGACCACTTAATATCTGGTGGTCCATTTGCCAGTCCGCCTATTGTAAATTAATTAGTATACGTAATATTTAAAAAAAAAACAATCGCTGCTAAATAGCTTCTAGGCATAGATGACTTATATTACCTCGTGTATACTTTAATGAAGAATACACACACAGATTAATGGTTTTTGGTGATAAAACTGATTAGTAAGACCACAACACTGTTGGTGCTAAATAAAAAACAAAAAAACCACGATAAAAAATGTAATATATATATCATCTCTCCGACCTATGTAAAAAATTCCAATTTTATGTAATAGATTAGATATGAACCCTCCTTTTTTACAGATCGTACAAACCGTGAATCTATGATGTAACAATCAAAATGGCTTGGCGAACCGCCAGTGCGACATTTAATAGGAATGAGGAAGCAAAATATAGGATCTTCATAATTAGGCTGAATTATAATCTGTGACACATCTCAGTAAATTATTGCCGCCATTATAGTTCAAAAAGGGCGCGTAAATTTGACATTTAGTTTTTATAATCTGTATAAATATCTTACAGTGTATCAGGATAGCGTTCGCTATTATACTACATAATCTATAAAGCTCCCAACCTACCTAATTCCTTATTATTAAAATAAATAAGATTTTGTTATACTTTTAAATTGATTAATGTTCATTTTACTTGGTGGTAGAGCTTTGTGCAAGCTCATCTGGGCAGGTACCACCCACTCATCAGATATTCTACCGCAAAACAGCAGTACTTTGTATTATTGTGTTCCGGTTTGATGGGTGAGTGAGCCAGTATAATTACAGGCACAAGGGACATAACATCTTAGTTCCCAAGGTTGGTGGCGCATTGGCGATGTAAGCTATGGTTAAATTTCTTACAGTGCCATTGTCTATGGACGTTGGTGACCGCTTGTCGTCAGCCCATAGGCTCGTCCGCCTTCCTATACAATCATAAAAAAAACAACATAAATCACTTAAAATGAAGATACACATTTTAAAACCATCTTGTCTTTCGATCAATTATTTATAAATGACGAAACAATAAAAGGATAGGCTGTTATCTCTTTGATCTTGCACATCCTAACGAAAAACGAAACAAAGCATTCTATATTCAAATGCTGTTCAAAACAAACACTGGCCAGCATTGCCCAATGTTTATACAACAGTTTTTTTAATCTTACATTGATTCATCCATAGGCAAGAGACGATAACGATAAGGAAGCGTCTAAGAAATTTAAAAAAGTGACAACTCATTTTTTTTTTTTTATTTTATTTCTATAATAATAAAATTATTTTATTTATTTTATAACTAAAACGTTTTAGTTTTAGATCATTATTAGATTGTAATAATACTCGTTTACAAATTTTTGAAAACTAATTAATATTTTTCCTATCTACTACAGTTTCTTTTTTTTAATGTTCGCAATACGGTTTTTATTTTCATTAAAATACATCATAACTGTGTCATAGATTATAATTATACTGCATTCATTTAAATGAAATTCGGTACAGCTAAAGATTTAAATGGTTCTATTCATGGATGGTCAGACTGATTCCATATTATGATCGACATGTTTTCCAATATTATGATTTAGAAGCAAATGACTGGTATAGTTTATGCCAGCTTTGTAATTTGTGATTAGTGCTAATCGGTAATAAACTGCTTAGTGACAAATGAGAAATACCCAATCCTTTAGACGTTCGTATTAGTGTCCAGGCTTGCACTTGACGTTTAGTCACTAAGCACATCCTAAGTGCTTAGTAAATACTGATAAACGTAGTGAATTTACGGCTGAGTGAATAGGATCGCTTTCTGTTCAATTTCTCTAGCACATATTCAGTACTAGCGTTTCGCCCGCGGTTTCACCCGCGTAGTTGCCGTTCCCGTAGGAATATGGGGACATAATGAAGCCTAACATAGCTTATAGGCTTATGGTGGTTTAGACGTGAAAACCTAACAAACTCACATTAGGTAGTTACTCATATTTATTAGTTAGGATGTTTACAATATATTAATGTAACAACTGACAAGTACTTAACATTAGTAACTAACATCGTATAAATAACATAGTTCGTTTTGCTTAGTGACAAGTTCACTACCCCTACCATAATTCACTAACTAACACTTTTACGCGTTATACCGACAAGTGCTGTCGGTATAACGCGTAAACAACTACAAGCACTTAGTGGTGACAAATGAAACGCAAAATGGTGGCTGCGCTCCATTTCAATCGGCTCTCCGATCAATAATAACTTTCTGTTAATACCAACGTTTTAACGATTACTTCTCACCTATCACTAAGCAGGTTAGCTAAGCGATAAGCACTAATGATAATTACTAAGCTCATATAAATATGGCATACTTCATGTAAGCGAGCTTACACAAAGCCCTATCACAGATGATAACAGTACAACTACTTAACGTCGAACTACTAATGGTTTTATCATATATCGGAATGTACTGTTTGACAATTCACTGACAGGACATGCCCCGGTATTTTTTTATCTCGTCATAAACTCGTTTAACTCACAGTAAATGGGGGGTGGGGGGGGGGGGGGGGGGGTGGAAACGGCAAGGGATCGCTTGCGCATGCTACCATACGACACCACCTGGACCGACACACAATCAAACATTGGGACATGACCCTGACGTTTTAGGTTTAAAATAACGACCGTAACAAATAAGTTTGCCGGTGGGGAAATACCCGATTTATGGGTTTTCCCCGATACCCGGACTGGCTATTAGCCAATCAGTATCAACCACGGTCACTCTGAATGCACTATATACCGTTTTGTTATCGGCCACTATCTCGAGTCCCGCGAGCACGAGCTGTTATCACGTTAACGCGCCAACTGACGTTTTCTTGAGAATACTTACACCGGGAACGGTATGTTAATTATAGTATGCCGAGAAATATGTAGTACATTGAAAGTTTGGAGATGAAGCGATCAGGTGCTTTACATTAAATTATCTATACTTCTATACTAATATATAAAGCTGAAGAGTTTGTTTGTTTGATCCGGCTAATCTCAGGAACTACTGGTTCGAATTTATTTATTTTTTTATCGAGGAAGGGTCTAAGCTGATTTTTATTCATTGTATTTTTATTAATTATACGCGGGTGAAACCGCGGAGCACAGCTATTTTTAAATACGTTCAATGAGCTCACACGTCTAAAAGTAGACGGCAATTTATTTTATATTTATTATACTATTAGAATATTATATGATGTTTGGCTGGCTAAGTTTGTATAGATATTATGAACTGGTACAGGCTGCCCGATTTGTTGTAAGAATGACTGTGTCATATCAAATACTTAAAAACAAATATTACAAACGTTACGTCGTGCTTTTAAAAAGTTCGTCTGTTCTGAAATGATTATACCTATAATTGAAATGAAAAGGAATAGATAGTAGTAGATAAAATAAAATATAAAGTTCACTCAACACATTTTTCTATAAATGATTTCGTTCCAATCCATTGCATAATATTGTAAATTTTGTAAGGAACACAAAATAGGCGGTTAGTACATCCCCAAATGCGTCTCGGTGAGAATGTATTGCAGTAAGTAGATTAATCTAAACTTCTAAAGTATTTACATATACTGCGCGATGATTCAGTTTCGGCAGTTTCGGTCTTCGCTTCTTTCCTGTAACATTTGGCATGGTGCTTATGATTCGCTTTTATATTGAAGGGCGAATGACACACATCCGAAATTGTATGTAAACGTATATCACGTGACTTTAAATATACTACTCGTCGCCCTTGGTTCGAAATTCGAATGTTATTAATTCCTATTCAGAAAGTCAAACGTCAAGCTGTCAGATTGGTTTAAAAAATTGGCGGGAGCACGAAATACAGGCAGGCGTAGCACTGATAATAATTATAATATTTTATAAAAACATTCATTAACAAGATTTTTTATAAGTATTTAGTTATTTGTTCTTATATGTTTCTAATAAATATTATACGAATTTTAAAAATATCGTTTTTTTTATAAATACTAATGTATAGATTCGAAGGATAGCATAAATGAGGCTCATCTGAACGATAACTTTAAAAAAAACGTTCGTTTTTTTTAAATATAATAATGACAAGTTTTGTCAGTTGGACATGACAACTCAAGAACGCAACGCAAACGAGCAGGAGGCTCACCTGATGGAAAGTGACTACCACCGCCCATGGACATCTGCGACATCCGAGGACTTGCAGGTGCGTTGCCGGCCTTTAAAATTTCTTTGTTACTGCTTTCTATGAGCGGTAGTGATCACCATCAGGTGACCACCTATCACTATTAAAAATATATCACTATTAAAAATATATGCCATCATTGCGTATTATATATGTAACCGATCTTGCATGAGTTTTTTTTATATTTAATATGAAGGCGAGCGAGCATAAGGGCCACTTGATGGTAAGTGGTCAATTTATTATTTATAATTTACACTGGTGTAATGTTTAAAATTGAAGCTTATATTATTATACGTAGATATATATTTTACTTGATGGTAGAGCTTTGTGCAAGCTCGTCTGGGTAGGTACCACCCACTCATCAGATATTCTGCCGCAAAACAGCAGCACTTTGTATTGCTGTGTTCCGGTTTGAAGGGTGAGTGAGCCAGTGTAATTACAGGCACAAGGGACATAACATCTTAGTTCCCAAGGTTGGTGGCGCATTGGCGATGTAAGCAATGGTTAACATTTCTTACAATGCCATTGTCTATGGGTGTTGGTGACCACTTACCATCAGGTGGCATATATGCTCCGCCTTCCTATACAATAAAAAAAAATGACATACATCACAATAAGGATGGACATAAATACAAATAACTTTAACGGCTTTGATAAATAACACGTGTCAAATATAACATCGTTTTATTTTTACATTTACGACTTTCTTAAACTGGAAATACTCCGTTAGATCGTTGCTGTATCACTTCATTGAATATTCAATGAAGTGGCAACACTTTAAAAAAAAAGTTTCATTTACAGTGATTAGTACAGTAAAATAACAGCGTGATAAATCATCGTTGGGCTGAGGTCTTCTCTCGCTTTGAAAAAGTTTTTTTTCTTTTTTTTATTAAAGAGGGGGCAAATGAGCAGGAGGCTAACCTTTTTTTTTTATTGCATAGGAAGGCGGACGAGCATATGGGGCACCTGATGGTAAGTGGTCACCAACGCCCATAGACATTGGCATTGTAAGAGCTGTTAACCATCTCTTACATCGCCAATGCGCCACCAACCTTGGGAACTAAGATGTTATGTCCCTTGTGCCTGTAATTACACTGGCTCACTCACCCTTCAAACCGGAACACAACAATAACAAGTACAGCTGTTTTGCGGTAGAATATCTGATGAGTGGGTGGTACCTACCCAGACGAGCTTGCACAAAGCTCTACCACCAAGTAAAACCTGATGGAAAGTGACTACCACCGCCCATGTACACCTGCAACATCCGAGGACTTGCATGTGCGTTGCCGGCCTTGGAAAATAATTAAGTAAAAGTTTTGAAGCTATTTCATATAATGCGTATTGGTGGATATATATGGTATAAATTCTGGGGTTCCTTCATCGCTGAGCGCGAGAGCTATAAACACATTATATGTGACATAAGCATGGAGTTGGTTGGTTAACTTTCAGGCAGACCTTTATATATAAAAGGCATGGTCAATTTCTGTATGGCGGTTTGCATAGTTATTGAATTTAATTCACACCAATATGTATCGGGTTTTTATATGGGAATATTGGGAAATTAAATTCCTATAAAAAACAAACAAAAAACTCGACAATACAACGGAAGAGATGTAAACATTTTAATAAAACCCTTTAATAAGATGCTGTCGATAAGAATATGATTTAGCTATAAAAAATTACAAATGGCTTGATGAGTATTTATCTTTCTCTGTGGTCCATCCAGTGGAAATTGACAAACAGTACTTAATTAATCTTGCATTACATAATATTTTGAAATATTTATGAATATTTTGAAAACTCCCAAGTTCAGAGAGCTAATATTATCTATGTGTGCGTGGAATGTATTTTTCGGCCACCTTATTTAATTGAATTTGATTGATATAACTAAATAAGAAATGTTGAAAATAACTACAGAGTTGCTTAACGGTTCATCTCGGTAGAATCTACATTTCCAATCGGTATTACCAGGTGAGTCAGTGTAATAACAGGCACAAGGGACATCTTAATTCCCAGGGTTGGTGGCGAATTGTCGATGTAAGCGACGGTTAACATTACAATGCCAATGTCTATGGGCGTTAGTAACTAATTTAGCAGTCCACCTACCGGTACTATAAAAAAAAAAACAAAAAGCGAAATTTTAGATTTGGAATCCGTCACAATTTATAACATGGAAATAAATCGCGGAATTTTGATAACTTTTTTTTTAATCTACAAAGCCTAACAGAACATTATGTACTTCGCCAATCCGCCTTGCATCTAAGATTGTGATGCAAAAAAATAAATAAACACGATAGTTCATCGAACTGACGTCTGGCCGATGTCCAACTCCAAATGCAGTCTAGGCAATCTAGACGATGACTTCGTGTTTTGGAATTGAAAATAAAAGAGTCGATCTAACTATATATAAAGTCTGAAATTGAATTCTAAAACTAATTTTATAAAGAGACGACAAACAAGTTGTATTTTTATGTTATAGGTTGGCAAAAGGCCTGATGGTAAATGGTCACCACTGACGGTACATTAATACGATGTAAAAATAAATATTAACCATTACTTGCTCAATGCTCTACGAATCTAAGGCACTAAGATGTTATGACACTTTGGCTGTGGTTACACTGGCTCACTCACCCTTCAAACGGAAATGCAACAATAATAATTATTGCTGTTTACATTGAAAGTGATTAAAAAGTTACTTGCATTTCTGATAATGTTTTAATAATTAATTTACCAATTGGCAACCCTACTTATTGTTATATATTATAGCAACACAATAAAATAATTGGCGCTCATATTTATGTATACCTACATTTATATTAACATTACACTTAAACTATGTGAAATATATGAAATTAATTTATGTACTATGTTTTTGGTTTTAATTTGAATATAAAACATACACTTTTCCATAAACTTGACTGAGACACTTGTACATTAAAACGAATAATTTATAAAAAAAAGCATAAAGGTCCTTGTATAAACAAAACACTGGCCAGAAACAAAAATATTTCAAATATCGAACGCGTTCACGGGCACTGTTTCGCATTTCGCGCCATGCACTGTCAAAAACGCTTGGCGGGAAACGATGACAGGCGGACATAAAAGGTTTGCAATGAATTTATTTATATAATTAATAATATAGAAATTATTCAGACCGTCTGTGTATTTAAACATTACGTAGACGAAGAATATATGTATTATACAATATATTTACACAATTACAAACATCTTGGATGAGACTTCTTAAATATAGAAAGCAGATTTTATTTACAAATACTAGGTAATTAATGTATTTAAAATAATCAAAACTTAAAAAAGCCGCAGGTGGAATCCACTAAGATGGAGCGCGCTTGCCTAGAATTTCTATATAATTATTCGATCTTGTCTGGAATTTACCCGGATTATAATGCACACAGACGACGAAACGAAATTCTTCGGTGAAGGCATGAGAAATAAAACGGCTGTTATTTAATGTAGGTAGGTAGGTTAACCTCGGGAACTAAGCTGTTATGTCCCTTATGCATGTAGCTAACTTGTAGAGTCATATTTGGTCACCAGAATCATTCAACAGTGTTTTTTTTTTATTGCATAGGAAGGCGGACGAGCGTGTGGGCCACGTGATGGTAAGTGGTCACCAACGCAAATAGACATTGGCATCGTAAGAGATGTTAACCATCGCTTACAATGCCAATGAGCCACCAACCTTGGGAATTAAGATATTATGTCCCGTGCCTGTCTCACTCACTACACAGGTTCACTCACCCTTCAAATCGGAACAAAACAGTACCAAGTACTGCTGTTTTGAAGAATATCTGATGAGTGGGTGGTACCTACCCAGACGAGCTTGCACTAAGCTCTACCACCAAGTGTCTTAGAAGAAAATACTTATTTCGTTTTTTATAACTGCTGACCACAGAACAGTCAAATAAATGTTATAATTAAATTATAAGCACTGTAATTCATACCAAAGTGATTTGATTTCGCTGTCAGTTACAATTCTCGGTAAGACAGTCCCGAGGCCCGTGATAGCTTCATGTTTAATTGGCTTGACTAGACATCTCAAATTTATTATTAGTAACTAGCAGATTTGTCAGAACAAGCAGAGTTCTGTCAAAATTACACATTTTCAAAATGGAACGAAATTATAATAATTTCCGAACATAATATCAGTCGCTTTGACTCACGGCACGACTTTTGAAATTGGAACAAACATATACCTATAATCAACTAAAAGTTCATTTTCAAAAATGGAACGAAATTACAATAATTTCCGAACAGACAAAAATTCAGAAATTTTGACTCACGGCACGACTTTTAAAATTGGAACAAACATATAATAATCGACTAAGAATTAAAAAAAAAACACGAGACAAAGCCGCGTCTTCAACATAAGTCCGTTGATAGTTTGATACCTATTAAGATTCACGTCGTACACTTGACCAATTCAGTCTAAGTAATGCTTTATGAATTAATAACGCTTTCATATGGCACACTGGATAAATAATTGAGCTGTCACCACTCATCAGGCGAGCAATAAATTACGAAACTATCTCTTACCTCCTGTTTCGTTTGTGTCGAATTACAAAATAGAATTTTCTACACCGCTTTTCTATTGTTTGTTGACTTTATACTTAAGTGATACTTTTTCAAAAATCGAATGCGTTCTTAATCCTTCTTTTACTTAACTCAGATTTTGCACATTACCTATAATAATATATGCGGTTTAATCGTTTTGCAAAATATTCTCAATTCATATTATGTAGGTATATACATATATTTTTTTATTTCATAGGAAGGCGGACGAGCATATGGGCCACCTGATGGTAAGTGGTCACCAACGCCCATAGACAATGGTATTGTAAGAGATGTTAACCATCGCTTACATCGCCAATGCGCCGCCAACCTTGGGAACTAAGATATTAGGTCCCTTGTGCCTGTAATTACACTGGCTCACTCACCCTTCAAACCGGAACACAACAGTACCAAGTACTGCCGTTTTGCGGTAGAATATCTGATGAGTGGGTGGTACCTACCCAGACGAGCTTGCACAAAGCTCTACCACCAAGTAAAATACATATAAAATATGCTAGCTATGGCTTTTTTGTTTTTGATCTGATTTTGTTAATTATTTTTGCGTTACCAATGCACTTGTGGACCGTGGAACTAAACTGAACCTAGTACGTAACCCAGGTTGAATCCACGAGTTGATCCATACATTTACGCAAATTAGTTAATCCAAAAAACATCCTAACTTAGTATCTATTATAAATGCAAAAGTGAGCTTGTTTGCTACGCTTTTACGCTAACTAATTCACCGATTATCATGAAATTCTCCATACACAGAAAAGGCCACCAAGCTCAAAGCCCTCCAACTCCTCACTCATCAGATATTCTGCCGTAAAACAACAGTACTTGCTAATGTTGTGTTCCGGTTTGAAGGGTGAGTGAGCCAGTGTAATTACAGGCACAAGGGACATAACTTCTTAGTTCCCAAGGTTAGTGTCGCATTGGCGATGTAAGCAGTTAGTTGTAATTTTTATAAAAACGAAAATATACCACTGACGACCCCAAAAAACCCCAATATTTTTAATATTTAACGCAATATCTATTACGATTTAATTAAATTGTCCCTGAAAGTATGTAGCCTTTAGAGCCTTCATGACTAAAATAATATATATTTAAATTCGACGCACATAGTCTAAATTTAAAGTGACATTCTTAAGAAATGCGTTCTACAGATAAAACTGGAATGACCATTACACAACAGATAACATATTTCCGCTATCGACTCGTTAAACAGATAGGGGCTTAAGAAAATAGACACTTTATTTATACATCATTTCTTAGACAACTCATTTGAAATCATTTCTCCATTGTTTTTAAATCAAGATAGTTGTAATTTATCAGTCACTAAATAAGATGGCCAAAAATTGTATGGACATGTGACTTGTGATAAAACTTATGTGGCCGTGAAGTTGTGATTGTGCGGAGCTATAAGGCAAGAAAGAGCAAGGCCGGTTTCTTTTTATGTTTGTAACTGACCACCGCCGATTGCCATAGATGGCACAGTGGTAGGTACGCGTGAATCCTAACCGATGATCGTGGGTTCAAATCATGTGCTTAATTTGTGTTTATAATTAATCTGATGCTTGACGGTGAATGAAAACATAGTCAAAAAACCTGCATGTGTCAAATTTTACTGAAATCAGATGTATTCCACCAACCCGCATTGGAGCAGCGTGGTGGATTAAGCTCCAAAAACCTTCTCCTCAAAAACAGGAGAAGAGGCCTTCACCCAGCATTGGGACATCCTCAGGCTGTGACAGTTATAACTGACACATTAATGAGGGTTGATATTGACCACTGAGGCTATGTACTGCATTGACGACAAATAAATAGAATAACATGCGTCGATTTCGGCCACTATGACCATTCTCATGGATGATATACAACCCCCAAAAAGACGAGAAATATTTCATGTGCAGGACTAACTTTACATGCTTTCCAAGGCATCGGAGCATACACACTTCCAACTTTAAGACTCGAGCTGCTACTAAACTATTTACCACCATACCAGACCATGGGTATTGCGGCCTTATTTAACCAACAAAGCAGTCAGAATAAATAAATAGAAAATAGTCCTGTGAATGATGATGATGTACTTAGTTTCTATCACTTCTAGTAATGTAAACACATTGAAATATAACAGTATTAGTATAATTCAATGAACAACAAGCACTGCTTATGTTGTTCAAGTCAATTACTAATAAAAAAAGACAATAATAATATGTCAATATAATAATATTTATTCATTTTGTTTTGTTTTTCTTTTAATCCTTTATTTCCCACTCATATGAGTAACATTTTCTATATGTGTTTATATAGAAAATGTTGGTTAAATTACATTCAAGATTTACATAGATTTAAAAGATTAATATTTATTATTTTATTAATTAATAGATAGGTAGCAAATTACATACTATTTATGATATAGTATTTATATTGTGGTTTCAAAATAAAAAAAATGTTGTCTTTTGAGCAATGTCTTAAAGAGTTATTATAATTATTATCATTATTATTTTAAATATATAAGCTAGCGCTTGGTTGTTATCACACCTGATGGAAAGTGATGATAAAGCCTTAGGAGAAGCACACATGCCTAGAAGATGCCTATTCACTCTTGACTTGAAAGTACCCATATTGTAGGTGGTGGGGGAAACGGAGGTTGGGATGGTATTCCACACCTTAGCGGTGCATATCAGAAGCGAGGATGCAAATTTTTACTGATTAATTTCCATATAATCAAAGAATTAAATAAAAAATAGGCTTTAAGAAAATAAGAAGATAATAAAGTATACAATATACTTTACATAAATATGTATGATTAAGACCAGCAATTTGCATTATAAGTATGTAACAGCCTGTAAATGTTCCACTGCTTGGGCTTTTTTGAGGTTCGAAAGTTCCTTTTTTCGTAACTTTAGACAACTAATTTAAAAAAATTGTTCTTAAAAATTTATCACATAGAACCAACATCATATTAATATATAAAACAATATTATCGTATACTATTTTAATTTGCTTATCTGTGGTATTACTTATACATGAATAAGCATATTGTATGTGGGATAAAACTGTTTTATGCTTTAGCTAGCATGATGTGGCAGAAACCATAATGAGAATCTTTTAAGTGACATACTTGTTTGTATACATTTACTTTCCTCTAAAAAAATGTGTATTTATATTTTTTTTACAGCACTATAATCTTGATTGTGCAATTTTTTTTTATTTTAATGTTGACAGACCACTTTTTTTTTTAATTATGACTTGTGAAATATATCAATAGACAAATTGCTTTTTTTTTGTATTTGTATAATGAAAATGTATTCAACTAATTTTTTAGGAGAAAGTTGAGTGAAAACTGTTATAGGTGATTTAGTTGTAACTTATTATTAAAGGAAATCAATTTGAATTTATTAAGCCAATTTTAAATAACAATTAGCAGTTTTTTTTTTTAAATATACAATGCACAACTTTCGCGTACAACATTACTATTAAAATGTATAGTTTTTTTTTACTTTTTAAGTAATTTGAGGGTATTTTGATTCACGATAAAAATGTAGCTTGTATAAAACACTAAATAAACTATTCCTATAAAACGGCGAATCGTTGAACTTATATTAATAAAATATAAACAATAAAGAACGCCTTACGCTCAAAAACTTTAAAATTGGCAAAGATAAAGATATGCAAAATAAAATAAACCAGTCTTGGCACAATATTTTTCAAGTTTTTAAACATTAATACATGTCTAAAGTAATAAACAAAGGATTTACGTTCTTGAACTAATAAAACAAGGTGTTTTAACTTGAAAAAAAAATAAAAACATCACACCTACCTCTCGCCCTCCGCCGGTACAAATGTTTAATTGACACAATTCACAGCTCATATAATATTTCGTAGTTTAATAATATGATTATTTTTATATATCACAATTTTATAACAAACTTATTTACTTTAAGCATTAACAAATAAACAATTAGTTACGCGCTTATTATCTTCATGACTCGATTGATTGATTCAGCAACTGTGTTGCCATCCTCGGTATTAAGATAAAAAGCTCGCAAATGTTACGTAAAATATTTCAATTGAATAAAATTTATGAATAAAACATTTGTAATAATAATGATTCGAAAGTTTAATTTTAATTAATTAATTACCATACAAATAGTAGCGACGAAAAAGAACATATAAATAATTTTAAAGTGTCTAATTTTGTAAAATGTTTTAAAATATACGTATCATCATCTAATTAATTACAATTTACACTAATACACGATTTTAATAATATTAATTTTGTTCACGCACAACATCTTCCATTGATTTAATATCAATTCGGGAGCTGTGTTGTTTTGTTAAGTCCTTTCCTTGAATTGGAAGTTTGGTTGGCGCTGGTATAATAAGAGTCTATCCCGTGGCGCTCTCCTTAAGACGGGAAGGGTACCGCTGGGTTCTTAGTGGGTATTCCGATGACCGGGGGTGCACTCGGTGCCCTAGACATACGGCGAGTCCCACATACCCCCCCACTGTTACCGTGGGTGAAACGCGTCATGCGTTTTTTCAGCGAAAAAAAAAGGTATAATAAGAGCCTACATAAAACGTTTATATCGTAATACATAATTAAGCTTTATTAGTTTACACATACATTATATATTACATTATACATATATATAACAGGGCACTCTGTTGACATGATATTCTCTGATATCTTCATATTTCAGCTAATTTACCAAAAGTATAGTGAATATCTACGCCGAACACCGAATGAAAAATACTTTAGGTAGGTATAGTTTTTATATTTATCACTGTTCAAACAGACAGAACAGACACAGACTTCTTCTTATGTTTATATATATAGCTTTTAATCAGTCTGGCTAGTTTCTTACCCTAGTCAGTCATAGAAATAAATAAATAACTATGACATTGAGTTGACGTGATATAATTGGTCGAAATCTTTAATAATTTATGGTATTCATTGTGGATGCGTGAAAAAGTGGCGTTTTGAATGTCGATGAAGTTATTATCGGAACTTTTGAAGTAAAATTAAAGTATATCGGATATAAGTAGTAGTGGAACAGTATTGTATTATACGTAAAGATATGTTTATAAAAAAAAGTTTTAGTTTAGTCTAAAGTTTATTTTTACTTTTCCTCCAATTAAGTATAGTTTAATAAAAAAATAGTATATAATTGACATTGACATGCATTGGAGGACGTCTTCAAGACGCTCGATTGGAACGGACGCGGCATTAATATAAATGGCCAACACATAACACATCTGCGATTTGCCGACGACATTGTCATCATGGCGGAGACTTTGCAGGATTTGGAAGATATGCTAAACAGCCTGAGCGATTCTTCTAGACGAGTAAGTCTCGGGATGAACATTGACAAGACTAAAATTATGGTCAATCATCATGTGTCCCCGAGACCCGTGGTCGTAAATGGCTCTCCACTCGAAGTTGTGCAGGAATACATCTACCTGGGCCAAACTATACAACTGGGCCGGCACAACTTTGAGAAGGAAGCCAAAAGAAGAATACGTTTGGGCTGGGCGGCATTCGGGAGGTTGCGTCATATATTTGAATCGTCAATCCCACAGTCGCTAAAGACCAGGGTCTTTAACCAGTGCGTCCTACCTGTAATGACTTACGGTGCCGAAACGTGGACACTCACCGTAGGACTGGTCCACAAGTTTAAGGTCGCTCAGCGAGCTATGGAACGCGCGATGCTTGGGGTTTCTCTGGCAGATAGAATCCGCAATGAGGACATTCGCCAGAGAACTAAAGTCACCGACATCGCGCGTAGAATTAGCTCGCTGAAGTGGAAGTGGGCTGGTCATGTCTCCAGGCGCCTTGATGGCCGATGGAGCCGACACGTGTTAGAGTGGAGACCACGCTTAGGTAAACGTAGTGTAGGACGCCCTGTGACGAGGTGGACTGACGATTTAAAAAAGGTGGCAGGTACGGGATGGATGCGGGCTGCCCAGGATCGGGATGGTTGGCGTTCTATGGGGGAGGCTTTCGTCCAGCAGTGGGTGGCAAAAGGCTGAAAAAAAATATATATATATATATATATAATTGACATTGTAATAAACCACGAAAGTTGACAAAATAATTTATGACTTATTTGTTTTCCACTTGTACAATATTTAGTTTGTACGTTATTTGCTACCGATTTATATTCGATGGTATGGGTTTGTGATTGTCTATGTATCGTACTTAGTAACCACAGACGAAACACACCTTGTCTATGTGAGTATGGTCAATGCTATATAATTATATTCATTGGTATGGCAGACATCGGTTAATCCCAAAATAAACAACAATACCTGAACAGTGGACAGCTTTGTTCTGGCTGTCCACCACGGATTATAAGTTATTATGGAACGTCTATGATAGTGGGTAAGTTCCCCACCATCATCGTGCTGTATGGTTAAGTGCTAATTCATTATCTGCCAAGTTTTAAATTAGACAACTTATACTGATTCTGAGGTCTGGATTAACCAACTTATTTTGAGTGTATTATACAATAAAACAAAGATTATACTTTATAAAATTTACTTGAAATACTTACAGTAATATATTAGAATATTATTTATTATTATATAAATAAAATTTAATCATTAATGTATCGAATTTATTACTTGTTGGTACAAATAATTGCTTCATATGTTGCATGTCATATATTAGTGATTATATAGTTCCTCCCCTCTTTGTAGTACTTCGCTGCGCCCCCCATAGCTTGTGGATATACAGGGTGTAACAAAATAAGTAACCGACCCGTGAAGTAGTTATTAGGTATCGTGAGTCGGTTCTATTTATGAAAATATTTTAAAAATATTATGCAAAAAAATATTAATTGTAAAAATGACGAAATTTTCATGAACAACTGAGGTCATGACCTCGTGTCCGAGCTACCCGATAGGTAAGAGCTATCGAGAGCTGACGCCCGCGCCTGTATTGCAATGAAATTGTCGTTATTTAGTTAAATTCAATTTTATTCGGGGTAAAATTATGGCTTAGAATTTTAAAAATGTTTACATAAATAGAATCGATTCACGATACCTAATCACCACTTCACGGGTCGGACACGTGTTTTGTTACAACCTGTATATGTATACTTTATACTACTAAAAAATAAATATACACTTAATAAAATACTTTAACATGCCGTGTATAGTGCATTTAAATTTGCTTAAATTAAAACAAAGGAAATATATCAAACATTTTTAGATATATATATATTTTTAAATTACATAGTATTAAAGATGTTTTAATTAACTTCAATAGTAGCACTAGTTCTATTGAAGTAGACTGTAGTTGTTAAATAAAAGGCATTTTCGAAAAACAATATTCTAAATATTAATTTTTCTCAACTAATTTAAATTTAGAACAAAAAACTAAACTTGGTATTTTTTTTTTGAAACATCACTACATCATCCTCACAGGAAACAACAATTACCCAAATTGGAGTATTAAGCTCAACACGTTCAGGAATTCCAAAATTTTCCTGCTTCAACTAAATTGTTAACATAAGTATGACTATTTGTGACTTACATGAAATAGCTTAGTATCTGTTTTTTTTTATTATCAATGTGTGCATAAACAGTGAGGCTCCAGAGTAGGCAGGCAGCAAGGGATGCGAAAAATATCAAAAACAATTTCCAAACGCACATAAGCATTGCTTGATTATTATATATGTGTTAATTATTATTTACTTGGTGGTAGAGCTTTGTGCAAGCTCGCCTGGGTAGGTACCACCCACTCATCAGATATTCTATCGCAAAACCGCAGTACTTGTTATTGCTGTGTTCCGGTTTGAAGGGTGAGTGAGCCAGTGTAATTACAGGCACAAGGGACATAACATCTTAGTTCCCAAGGTTGGTGGCGCATTGGCGATGTAAGAGATGGTTAACAGCTCATACAACGCCAATGTCTATGGGCGTTGGTGACCACTTACCATCAGGTGGCCCATATGCTCGTCCGCCTTCCTATGAAATAAAAAAAAAACACAACATTAACTGAAAGGCAATGTCGAGGTCAACGGCCGGCTGTGTAAAAATAATTTTTTTGTCTATTAAATACTTTATTATCTATTGATAGTTTCTTTGTACCACGGTCTTGTATACAGGTCTAGCAACGAGTCCAATTTAAGTGGTGAGAGATAGGCGCGATTGTGTAACAACTTTTATTTCGCAGCGGCGCCCGCTGTACGTCGCTGCTATCGAACTTGAAACGCGGCATATATTTTTCTCTCCCAAGTATTGTGTTATTTAATCATTGTTTTGTTGTAATTTTATGTAATATTGTTTTATTGTAATGCCTCTGGCGGCCGTAAATTGAACTGAATAGCGTCATTAAGTCGACGTATCCCCACTACTGTAGTTGCAAGACCTGTATACAAGACCGTGTTTTGTACCATCACAGAAATATTGTCGATGGTTTAGAACTATCAAAATAGATAAGAACCACCTCTAACTATATGTGTTACAATCCTTAACCGAATTTATTAATTTATAAAATAATTTTAAGATATATTTCATATTAATAAGATTAGACAGAACAAGTCGTTTTTCTACATAACTTCTATGCCATTAAAAAAAAGGTTGTTCCTAACACTGAATATAATGAATAAGGTTCAATAAATAAATAAAATATATTTTCTTCATTTTTAATTGATATTTATATGTTTTCTTTTGGGAGAGACGTTTGTGTCTGTTTATATAGTACATCATATCCCATGACATTGCTTACACCATTAATAATAATAATTAAAAAACTAACTTTGTCTATGTCATAATCTAATGGAGATTTAATACGGTTTAAAACAAACCAAAAAGGACACTGGAGGTATCGGATTTATGATATTATATTGATCCATTCAATACGAACTAGGATAAACGTATGAGGGAGCTACAGCGGAAGGGTTGGGAGGTTGGTCCTCTGCAGCCGGACGGGCCGGGCGGGCCGGGCGGGCCGGCATCACGCGAGCAGGTCGGCGCGCTCGCTGGCCCAGTACACGCCGCCGCACGCCGCCACCAGCGCCCACACGTACGGCGTGAAGAACTCCTCGGGCCGGTCCTCCTCCACGTAGCGGAACTTCAGATCGGGGAATTTCTGAAATGGATGTTACACAAATATGCCAACTAATGTATTCACTAGGCATTATGATTTCACCGACGATGATTTTTTTTAATTCATAGGATCAGATGCATATTGGCAACTTGATTGTTTTTTTTTTAATTGGATTAGGTAAGCAGACTGGCAAGTGGGCCAACTGCTATAGTCATTGGCATTTGTAAGAAATATATACTCATTTTGATATTAATATTAAACCATCACGCCACAGTATTGAATTAAACTACTATTTGGTAGAACTTTGTGCAAGACCACCCTCTCATCAGATATTATACCGCCAAACAGCAGTACTTTGTATTGTTTTGTTCCGATTTGAAGGGTAAGTGAGCCAGTGTAACTACAGGAACAAGGAACATAACATCTTAGTTCCCAAGGTTGGTGGCGCATTGGCGATGTAAGCGATGGTTAACATCTCTTACAATGCCAATGTCTTTGGGCATTAGTGACCACTTACCATTAGGTGGCCCACAATACCTATGGAATAAAAAAATAATTAAAAAAAGCTACCATTGATTTGTAATGTAGATTCGAACGCAAGGAACTCGGTAGTTACTCAATTGAATTTAAAAAAATAACAATAACAAAAAAGCCGAGATGACCTTGTGGTTGGAAAGAGTGAATCTTAACCGATGTTCGTGAGTTCAAACCCGGGCAAGCACCACTGAATTTTCATGGGGTTAATTTATGTATGTATTTCATCTCGTGCTTGACGGTGAAGGAAAACGTGCATGCATGTGTCTAATTTCAATGAAATTCTGTCACATGTGTATTCCACCAAGTCGCATTGAAGCAGCGTGGTGGAATAGAAATCTCCTCAGAAAAGGAGAGGAGGCCTTGAACCAGCAGTGGGACATTCGTAGGCTGTTACTAACAATAACATAATTATTATTCACACCTTAAGTCTATCACTGGACCACTGCTCAGCTCCCTTCTTAATGCATTGCAGGACTTCCGTCACTCCGAGGTCACTGCCCGCGCCCTCCTGCACCCGCTGCAGTCGAGTCGAGAAATAACCGATCACCTGAGAAACAAAATAAATAAACGTGGGTTACGGTTCACTGCTAACCTTTAAAATATTAGTTCTATAGTCCAGGAGACAGTGTTGGAAAATGTCAATCATTTCACTGACGCTCATTTCGAAAACATTTAAAGTTAAAGTTAGAAAAAGAACTCGAGCCATATCTTTTGATTGCGTTAACTTAAAGTATTGATTTTCACACCAAGACTGCAGAACTCAGTATTTGGTATTAATTTCAACTTTATACCTCAACGCGTTTCTGAGAAAAAAGGTCTTCACGGATAGACAGACAGACAGAAGGACAAGGAATTGGTCTTAAAAGGGTGCCTTATATCCTTTAGAGGTACGGTACGCTAAAACCGAAATAAGTTTGCCAAGAAAAAATACAAATTAGAGACTGAGCAATTTTAAAGTGAGACTTTAAGCTCTAAGGTAGGATAACGCCCGCGGATTCGCCCGCTTTTGAGAATCGTTATAGGTGGGGGTTCAGGGGTTACTTTAGTAGTTATACGTTATTGTGTGCAGAATTTCACCATAATTAATTGAGTAGTTAAGATGTTACAAACAAAACGAACAAACTCACTCTCGCATTCATAATATTAAATAGTATATTCACCATTTCGATATTCTGCGCGATGTGATGGTGAGCGTGCTGCTGGAACAGCTGCCGTTTGTGAAGCAGCGCGTACACCAAGTTCAGGTTATTCGAGAGCTGATGCGTTAGACACGAGTTGATGATCTCGAGGAGCATCCTCAGGACTTCGTCGAGGACTGCTATGTGTTCCATCTGGAATGGAATATGTCGTTTATAACACTAAGGTTACGTGTATGGCGTTTTAGTGTAGCTACCGTGATATTAAACTAAAAAGGACATCGTTATAATAAGAATACAGGGTGTAACAAAAAGTGGTTATTAGGAATCGTGAGTATAATAATGAAGAAATGTCTGTGAAATTAATTTTGTTGTAAATAAAGTAATAATTCCAATATTAATAACCCGAATAGCAGACCCAGAAGACTTGACACCCTCTTATAGAAACATGTTAATATCAAGAGCTTGCAAAGGAAATGCAAAGGTCAAAATCATTTGGTGGTAGAGCTTTTTGGAAGCCAAAGCTAAAGCTAAGGTCTTGGTAGGTACCACCACCCATTCATCAGATATTCTACTGCAAAACACCACTGCCTGGTATTGTTTTGTTCCGGTATGAAAGATAAATGAGCCAGTGTTATTACAGGCACAAGGGTCATAACATCTTATAATAGTTCCCAAGGTCGGTGGTGCATTGGCTATGTAAGCGACGGTTAACATTTCTTACACTGCTAATATCTAAGAGCATTGGTGACCACTAACCATCAAGTCGACCATACGCTCGTTCGCCTACCTATTCTATAAAGAAACCATTTAAAAATAGAACAACTACATTTAATGTTCAATCAATCATTTAACTTTTATATACATTTAAGATAAAACATCCATAAACAACTCACAATTTCCTCAGTCTTCTCTTCTGCGTGATGCGGTAACTCTATGCTATTTATATCACCACCTTAAACATAAAAACATACATTTTACATGAACATTTTATAAAGAAAATAAAATTAACGGGGGAACCCCGTCAAGAACGAAGTTCTGTGCGATATTTTTTCGACTCAAACCGTGTTCTATAATGTAGATTTTAATCGATTATATTTTTGTCACTCCGAAAAGCACAACCTCGTTTATATCGACCTCTTAAATTCGAACGCATCGCATTTTGTAGCATTTGGTAGGCACAGTATGAACGCTATTTCGTTACTCACGTGACCTTGGGCCACCGCCATTTCACTCTACTGTAAGCTGCGTAAAAGGACTTCGTAACAAAAAAGAAAAAAAGATTAAAGATACAAACTTAAAGCCTTGCGTCAGTAGAGCGTCAATCTTTTTTATATAGAATAGTAAGGCGGTCTAACAAAAAAGTTATTAACAATATTTACTTTTCATCGACAGTTGACCACGAAAAAATATTTTTCTGCAGATATAAGTAATGTGACAGGTGGTTCTATACGAATTACGTAAATCTTGCAACTATTTTTTATCTATGTTTATACTTTAAACATAAACAACAGACGACTCACCTTCGATTTCGCTACAAAGTCTCGCTCTTCGTTTCGTTAGCGTTTCAAATAACGACACGAGACGCTGGGCGACATACGGGTGTAGATTCCTAAATTCACCTACGAAATTAATTTGGAGTTAAATAAACTGTAAACAGTCAAATAAACAGTACAGTACAGTAAAGTAAATAGTACTGTACTGTACAGCTAGTAGAAATCTGTAATCGATGCAGTTCATATGGAAACGATTTATCTCGTATATTGATGGTAAATAATTTAACATTGTGTATTAATATTATGTTTTTGTCATTTCTATATACATATATTGGTGTAATATGTATATCCCGCTGATTTGTAGTCGATATGGTTGGCCCCCTGTACGTACGAGCCCCCCCCACTACTCACAGCTCATGTTGGCGATGGCGGCGAGGCAGTTGGTGTGCAGGTACTTGTCGCGCACGCGCGCCATGTTGTACTGCAGCGCGCGCACCACCACCAGCACGGCCAGCCCCCCCCCCACTACTCACAGCTCATGTTGGCGATGGCGGCGAGGCAGTTGGTGTGCAGGTACTTGTCGCGCACGCGCGCCATGTTGTACTGCAGCGCGCGCACCACCACCAGCACGGCCAGCCCCCCCCCCACTACTCACAGCTCATGTTGGCGATGGCGGCGAGGCAGTTGGTGTGCAGGTACTTGTCGCGCACGCGCGCCATGTTGTACTGCAGCGCGCGCACCACCACCAGCACGGCCAGCCCCCCCCCACTACTCACAGCTCATGTTGGCGATGGCGGCGAGGCAGTTGGTGTGCAGGTACTTGTCGCGCACGCGCGCCATGTTGTACTGCAGCGCGCGCACCACCACCAGCACGGCCAGCCCCCCCCCCACTACTCACAGCTCATGTTGGCGATGGCGGCGAGGCAGTTGGTGTGCAGGTACTTGTCGCGCACGCGCGCCATGTTGTACTGCAGCGCGCGCACCACCACCAGCACGGCCAGCCCCCCCCCCACTACTCACAGCTCATGTTGGCGATGGCGGCGAGGCAGTTGGTGTGCAGGTACTTGTCGCGCACGCGCGCCATGTTGTACTGCAGCGCGCGCACCACCACCAGCACGGCCAGCCCCCCCCCCACTACTCACAGCTCATGTTGGCGATGGCGGCGAGGCAGTTGGTGTGCAGGTACTTGTCGCGCACGCGCGCCATGTTGTACTGCAGCGCGCGCACCACCACCAGCACGGCCAGCCCCCCCCCCACTACTCACAGCTCATGTTGGCGATGGCGGCGAGGCAGTTGGTGTGCAGGTACTTGTCGCGCACGCGCGCCATGTTGTACTGCAGCGCGCGCACCACCACCAGCACGGCCAGCCCCCCCCCCACTACTCACAGCTCATGTTGGCGATGGCGGCGAGGCAGTTGGTGTGCAGGTACTTGTCGCGCACGCGCGCCATGTTGTACTGCAGCGCGCGCACCACCACCAGCACGGCCAGCCCCCCCCCCACTACTCACAGCTCATGTTGGCGATGGCGGCGAGGCAGTTGGTGTGCAGGTACTTGTCGCGCACGCGCGCCATGTTGTACTGCAGCGCGCGCACCACCACCAGCACGGCCAGCCCCCCCCCACTACTCACAGCTCATGTTGGCGATGGCGGCGAGGCAGTTGGTGTGCAGGTACTTGTCGCGCACGCGCGCCATGTTGTACTGCAGCGCGCGCACCACCACCAGCACGGCCAGCCCCCCCCCCACTACTCACAGCTCATGTTGGCGATGGCGGCGAGGCAGTTGGTGTGCAGGTACTTGTCGCGCACGCGCGCCATGTTGTACTGCAGCGCGCGCACCACCACCAGCACGGCCAGCCCGCCCAGCGAGATCTCCGAGATGGAGCGCTCCGTGTACCACGGGATGTTCTTCAGCATCTACGTGTGACGGACACCCACCCACCAGACATACATTTCACTGAATACTTTAAAACAACCATTTGATTGCAATCTTCGATCGACAATACTACTAGATAACGCGTCACGAACAAAAACAATACTCAAATGTGTCACCGACCATAAAATGAAGAGAATGATGTAAAGGTTTAATAATTTCAACCTAAACTATGCCTTGTTCCCGAGCAATAAAGTACGGTATAGATTGTATTGACATTCACTTACGATCTTACGTCATGAATGACAGAAAGACATAGGAAATGTACAATAACGGTTGTTCCATATTCAACCTTATTTCCTTAGCAATAAATTATGTTTGGACCATACTAATTTGAAATAACCTCACAAACGTCATTGTTTTCTTACTTTTCTGGCCGTTCTTGAAGGGCTTACCGCTTATCTAGTGTAGCGACATCTATCTCGCTACATACGAACTATGAACAGACGTATCCTACATCGCGATATTAATGTTATCGGAGCAATTGTACAAGAACCCGACAACAACAGTTGGGGGGAGTAGCCCACCAGACACAACACCTGTCTGGTCGGAGGATCCTCCGGTTTCAATGGTGATCACCACCAAATCTAGTACATTATTATTGATCGATGATTGCAATTTATATTATATACTCACGATCAAATGCACGTTTTTAATCAATGCGTCGTCCTCGGTCAGTATCAGGAGCACTATCAGCGACATGTAGATGTGGTGCGACGTGCTGTCCGGAGCGTTGTACAGCACTTGCAGGATCGGAACTAACTGAGACGATGTCAACAACGCATATAGCATACAAGTGTTTAAATTAGAAGCTGGTGTTTGGTATAAAAAAGTAGCCTATATCCTTCGTCAGTGTTCAAGCTTGCTTTATACTGAATTTCAATTTACTTGGTGGGAAAGCTTTGTGCAAGCTCGTCTGGGTAGGTACCACCCACTCATCAGATATTCTACCGCTAAACAGCAGTACTTGGTACGGTTCCGGTTTGAAGGGTGAGTGAGCCAGTGTAATTACAGGCACAAGGGACATAACATCTTAGTTCCCAAGGTTGGTGGCGCATTGGCGATGTAAGCGATGGTTAACATCTCTTACAATGCCAATGTCTATGGGCGTTGGTGACCACTCGCCATCAGGTGGCCCCTACGCTCGTCCGCCTACCTATACAATGAAAACAAAGAATAACTTACCAAATTCTCAATATTAGGTCCATTGCTGACGTGTCGCTTGTAAGCCTTACACGAGTGCAGCATCAAATAGAGCAGCAGAGTGGAGTGCTCGCAGCCGGCCGTCGCGCACAGAGCCTTATGGACCTGGAATATTAATATAATATATTACATTATGTACTTATACACTTCATATTTATTTTTATTTATATGACTGCCTCGTTGGTCTAGTGGTTTGATATAAGGTCACAGACCAGGTGGTCCTGGGTTCAATTCCCAGGTCGGGCCAATAAAATGTTATTGAGATTTTCTGTCGAAATTTCTTAGTAGCAGCCCGGAGTCTGGAAGTTGGAAGAGTGTACACTCCAATGCTTCGGAAAGCACGTTAAGCCGTTGGTCCGGCGCCTGAACTCTTTTCGGTCGGATTGCCGTCCCATCGGAGTATGAGAGCTAAGGAACTGTGTTTGCGCACACACTTGTGCACTATAATATCTCCTGCGTAGCTGGCTAATCTCTCTTGAGATTGGCCGCCGTGGCCGAAATCGGTCAGGAGGACCATTATTTCATTATTATAAATTAATAATTGATCTCATCGCTTTATAAACACAACGGACTCAGGAGTTTATATATTTATATATGATATGGTAAATAAAACTAAAGAGAAGCTAGCTTACCCACTGTTCACACAAATAAAATTAAGCACCTTGTGATAATCCTTCCACCATTTATATACATTAATTGAATTAATTGAAATATTTATAAGTTAAGAGAAAATTATTGTCATCCTTAATTATTATTAATTTAATTTTAATGATCAATTTTATTGTTCCCAAAAATTGGATGAAGGTACGCTGGTTTCATAGTCGATATTCAGCACTGGAGAGCCCCGCATACCCCCCAACTTCATGTAGGGGAAACGCGTAAATGGGCTTTTCAAGCGAAATAAAAAAAAAAGAGACAGTACTATCCAGGAATTTGGTAAATAAAATCAACGCCATCTATCGCTACCGAGTTATAACAGACATTATACAGGCTGTAACAAAATCCCTGTCCGACCCGTGAAGTGGTTAAAAAGTTGGTGGGCAAAATTTTTGCTTAGAATTTTAAAAATGATTACATAAATAGAACGGACTCACGATATCTAATAACCTCTTCACGGGTCGGACAGGGTTTTTGTTACAGCCTGTACATTTTTATTTATTATACAACGTATAAAACAAACTACTAAATGTTCATGAATAAATATTACAACTCACAGCAGCCAAATCTATCCGGGGATGAGTGACGTCAGCGATGCTTCCGTTTGTGTTCCGGTGCGGTGTGGTCGATGATGTATCTGAAAATTATTATCATTAGAAACTTTTGTAAGTAACACCCTCTAAGTGGTCCACTGCTGGGCTAAGACTTTATCTCCTTTTGTGGGTGAAATTGAAAGTTTAGTTCACAATCCTGCTCCGATACAAGATAAACTTGGTGATAGGGCTTTATGCAAGCTTCACTGCGTAGGTACCACCCACTCATCAGATATTCTACTGTTATGCAAACAGCAGTACTTTCTATTGTTGTGTTCCGGTTTGAAGGGCGAGTGAGCCAGTGTAATTACAGACGCAAGGTACATAACATCTTAGTTTCCAAGGTTGGTGGCCCATGAAGTTCTTATACGCGGCTTAAAATAGAGTGAAATGGCAGTGGCCCAAGGTCACGTCATAAAACGAAATAGCGTTCATACATCGTGCCTACCAAATGATACAAAATGCGAAGCGTTTGGTGTTCGAATTTAGAAGTATCCACCTTCTAAAAGAGGTTGAGGTGCTTTTTGGTGTGACAAAAACATATGTATTCCACTGGGCCGTATCAACTATATTAAATATTATGTATATATATATATATTATTGTGTTACCGGTTGTATCTTCACACTGCAACAGGGCGACTCTGTACAGGTTGTCCTCGTGGATGCAGTGGTTGGCGAGCGCCAGCAGCAGCAGACACGACTGGTTCGCCACCGGGTGCTCCTTCTTCAGCCGGTCCAGCAGCTCGTGCCTGTCCGCGGGGGGGTTCGTGTATATCGTCTGGCGAGCGGTCGGGCTGAACGTCAGCATACTCCATAAGCTGGCTGGAAATAATTAGTTGGCTGCTATAAGCTAACTAACGCACAAGTACTGGCTGGCAATACTTAACACAGGTTATTTTCATAATCTTGCTAAAATAACTAGATTGTATTTTAAAATGATTGTATAAACTTTAATTCTTAGATGAGTTATTTCTTGTCTAGACTGAGTAAATGTATATAAGCCCTTATGTGAATTGTGAAATAAAACTAAATTATTATTACTAAAACAATAACAGTTTCTATGCAATTGACCGTTGAGAAGTTCCTCTTCGTCTGAACCAATCCTACCCAGGATCACGATTACTATAAAAATGCGTTGTCATCAGAATTGAACCATGATATACCATTTGAAATCTTGTAGCATAAGATGGTCCAGAACGCGTGAATCTTAACCAATCGTGGGTTCGAAATGGGGCAAGCACTGGATTTCATGTGCTTAATTTGTGCTCATAATTCATTGCGTGCTTGACGGTGAAGAAAAACATCATGAGAAACCTGCATGTGTCAAATTTCACTGAAATTCTGTCACATGTGTATTCCACCAACCCGCATTGGAGCAGCGTGGTGGAACAAGCTCTTAGCCTTTTCCCAAAAAAAGGAGAAGAGGCCTTAGCCCAGCAGTGGGACATTCACAGGCTATTACTGTACTGTAGTATAAGAGAAAGTGGTTTCAATTGGGCTTGTCCTTTGTTGGCGGCTTCGATTTTGTACTAATTAATATTTATTCAAATCTTAGACTAATTTAACATCAATATTCAATACATATATAGCCAAAAAAAAATTTTGGTCACATATGGTTTGAAAAAATGGGTCAGGTCCATTTTATCATATTTATTTATTTACATTTAAATTATTAAATAAGTAAAAAATAAATAAATCTTACATGCAATATTGATGAACAAACTGCCGGGCCCCTGGGCCCCAAACTGCGGGGGGGCTGGCAACATCACAGATAGATTAGTAAGCAGGGTTTTCACTAGTAGAGGTGCATGCATACTGTATCTGCCTTGGAAGAGTGTTCTGGAACAAAAAACAATGGTTGCAATGTTAATACAAATAATTATGGGTGTTGGTGACCACTTACCATCAGGTGGCCCATATGCTTCGGTTCAATGTCAAAATTGTTTATTAATCTTTATATTCCTTGTTGTGGTTAGGATGGGCTATATTTATGTATATATATATATATAATATACAACAAGGCCCCTGCATATGTGTATGATGTAGTAATATGTCCTTCCAGACATATTAATGTGATAATTTCAGAAATTATTTAGTTGTTTTTTGACTTCACCAATACAATACTAAACTATAATATATAACAAAGGGCTCACCTGAATATCAAGGAAGTTTCGACGAGCTGAGCCTGTCCGTGCACGCCGGCGAACATGTACACCGACATCAGAACCAGCAGCGTGTTCAGGCACTCCAGGTGCAGGTAGTACGTGCTGTCGCTGGAAGTTAGCAGCTGTTTTTAGCGTCTTGTGTTTAAAATATCTTATAAATAATATACAGAGTATTTTATACAGTACAAGCTGTACCCCGCGTATAATGAATAAAAATATAATGAATAAAAATCAGTCTAGAGCATTCCTCGATAAAAGGAATATGCAACTCAAAAATATAGTTCCTGAGATTAGCCAGATCAAACTAACAAACTTTTCAGCTTTATATATTAGTATAAATATGAGTCAAAACACATACAATCAATACGTGAAACTCCCATACCTCAGGCATTAAAATATAAAATTTTGGCAACTAATATATCTCTTGTGCCCGGAAATTACACTGGCTCACTGTTTCAACCGGAACAAAACAATACTCATCAATCCTATGTGGTGGTAGAATATCTGATAATCCTGTTTGGTGGTAGATACTGACTCAGACCGGCTTGTCGAAGAGTCTGCCACTATGTTACGTAAGGAACCTATCAAATGTATTTATAAATATAAATTAAAGCGCTTATACATACGTGATGGGTACGTCAATGATTAATCCAATCAAAGCATCAATGAGCATCTCAACTCGACTCTCCGCGTTCACCGATTTGATTGTCTGCAGGTCCGGCGAGCTGGTTTCTTTTGTGGGGGACGATGATGGCGAATGTTCTTGTGGAGTTGGGGACTGAAAGAAATATGTACATAATTAACTCTTTTAAATTATGTAGGCCTGATGACCATTAGTTTACAAAATACCAAAAATAACCTTAGCTTTGATTAGCAATAAACATGAATAATTAATTTTTATATATACTATTCAAGCACATAAAGGCACTTTTAATTCGTCACGTTACATTACTGTATTTAATTAAGCCGAGATGGTCTAGTGGTAAGAACGCATGAATCTTAACCGATGATCGTGGGTTTAGGCCCGGGCAAGCTCTAAGTGCTAGACGGTGAAGGAAAACATCACGAGGAATCATGTGTATTGCACCAAACCGCATTGGAGCAGCGTTGTGAAATAAGCTCCAAACCTTCTCCTCAAAAAAATGACAAGAGGCCTTAGCCCAGCGATGGGACACTAACAGGCTGGTACTGTATTAAAAGTAAAGCGACAATTTGGAACATAGATTCCACTGAGAACCGACAAGAAACCTAGTAGTAACTCTTTTAATTACAGAGGATGTAATGTTAATGTAAGTTTAACATTACATAACTTACATTCAATGTCCTCCCTTGAACGTCCAAATGTTTGCATAGTTCATATTCAGGAACCAACTCCACCAAATACTTGGTAACCGCCCGTATCACGAACAGAGCGTTGTAACTTTGCCATGCTAACATTACACTGTAAAAAATATATATATTAGATTATAAGACACAGATAGTATAATTGTCTACGAAGTGTTATTGAAAAGCATCCCAATAAAAAAAAAACGTACATGACTATCATAAGCATCCTTAAATATTATAAAACAAAGTCCCCCGCGTTTCATGTCTGTCTGTATGTACGCGCTAAACTAAAAAACTACTGAAGGGATTTTCATACGGTTTTCACTAATAGATAAAATGATTCAAGTGGATGGTTTACGTGTATAATTCATTAATATTTTCTGTAAATTTGTTGAAATATAGCGAAATTTGTTGAAGAAGTCGGAAAAAAACGAGCATATTGGGAGCTTTCATCGAAAACGCTGCACAATCCCTTTGAGTTATAACAAAACAATGTATGGTGAAATTGTTCCCCTTTCATAGATCTACAAAAAAGTCCGCGATGGCATATGTCTATCTTTTAAGGATAGCTAACTATACCCATTTTAATGTTTAAAAAATTTTTACATAAAAATGGTCAAATTGGAAAGCTATAAAAACGGATATGATATTAATCCTTATTAAAATAAATACGTTATTTACTTTGAGCATTTAATGTATATTATAATTGCCCTTTACACCACCCAATTTAAATCAATATCTTAGGAGTAATCGGAATTTTAAAATTATCGCGCACTAAATAAATTCAGGCGGTCCAACACCCATCATGCAAACGCGTGATGCAACCGCTTCCTTAAATATTATAAAACAAAGTCCCCCGCGTTTCATGTCTGTCTGTATGTACGCGCTAAACTAAAAAACTACTGAAGGGATTTTCATACTTTTTTCACTAATAGATAAAATGATTCAAGTGGATGGTTTACGTGTATAATTCATTAATATTTTCTGTAAATTTGTTGAAATATAGCGAAATTTGTTGAAGAAGTCGGAAAAAAACGAGCATATTGGGAGCTTTCATCGAAAACGCTGCACAATCCCTTTGAGTTATAACAAAACAATGTATGGTGAAATTGTTCCCCTTTCATAGATCTACAAAAAAGTCCGCGATGGCATATGTCTATCTTTTAAGGATAGCTAACTATACCCATTTTAATGTTTAAAATTTTTTTACATAAAAATGGTCAAATTGGAAAGCTATAAAAACGGATATGATATTAATCCTTATTAAAATAAATACGTTATTTACTTTGAGCATTTAATGTATATTATAATTGCCCTTTACACCACCCAATTTAAATCAATATCTTAGGAGTAATCGTAATTTTAAAATTATCGCGCACTAAATAAATTCAGGCGGTCCAACACCCATCATGCAAACGCGTGATGCAACCGCTTCCTTAAATATTATAAAACAAAGTCCCCCGCGTTTCATGTCTTTCTGTATAAACGCGCTAAACTAAAAAAGTACTAAACGGATTTTCATACGGTTATCACCAATGGATAAAGTGATTCAAGAGGAAGGTTTACGTGTATAATGCATTAATGTTTTCTGTAAATTTGTTGAAATATAGCGATAATTGTTGAAGAAGTCGAAAAAAAATCGAGTCGATTGGGAGCTTTCATCGAAAACGCTGTACAATCCCTTTGAGTTATAACAAAATAATGTATGGTGAAATTGTTCCCCTTTCATAGATCTACAAAAAAGTCCGCGATGGCATATGTCTATCTTTTAAGGATAGCTAACTATACCCATTTTAATGTTTAAAAAATGTTTACATACAAATGGTAAAATTGGAAAGCTATAAAAACGGATATGATATTAATCCTTATTAAAATAAATACGTTATTTACTTTAAGCATTTAATATATATTATAATTGCCCTTTACACCACCCAATTTAAATCAATATCTTAGGAGTAATCGTAATTTTAAAATTATCGCGCACTAAATAAATTCAGGCGGTCCAACACCCATCATACAAACGCGTGATGCAACCGCTTGCGCGCCCCGCGTCCCGCTGTCGCCCGTACGCTAGCTGTTGCCCGCATAAATATAAGTAAAGGATAAATGTTCGCTTGAAATTTGAAAATCTGTGATTTGAAATTAATATGTATGAAATGCATTTCTGTTAAGAAAAACTTTAGTAACGGTTTTTTTTTTATTTTGAAGTTGATGATTATTCTTTAAATAATCATCAGTGGACTTATTATGAATTCCTGTAGTTTGACTTAATATATTTATAGTTAATATTAAATAGCCCGCCGCCTATCTACGCCGTTGAGTATAGTTAAAACCATAAAAGAGCAAGCGTACAATTTTTTTTATTCTATCAAACTACAGGCACATAGGGCATAACATCTTCGTTCCTACGGTTGATGGCGCATTAGCGATGCAGGGAATGGACATTGTTTGAGCATGCACTATAATAAGTGTACATGTGATAAGAGTTCTCACTAAAATCAACCAAGGCGGTCATTGAAAACGACAGGTCTTAGAACTTTTGGTTGTCATAGGGTAGCAGTAAGACGTTGTGTGTTTAGCATTTTGTTATTTGCACTCAAAATTATGGTAGCGTAGCTATTACTTTACGCCGATTTTAAGTGAGAGAGTGGTAATTCCGGCTGGGCGTGCCTTCCCATTCCGCTACAACCCGAAGGTATGCAGCCTGGCACTATAAAAACCTACCTATTAATAAATTACATACAGGTAAAGTGCGTCTTTAAGCAATCGCTAGGGACTTGAAAAACCGCAAAACGGACAACCATCGATGACGTATTCCTGCATGCGAGTCGCACACCCAGCGATGAGCCGATGACCGAATTCTTCTCCCACAGTGTACTGCTGCATAGTGTCGCGCACTCACTTTGTCATCGTCGTAACTTTTAAAACATTTGTCCAAATGATATAGTGTAAGAGACAAAAGTTATCTTCTTTAAAATTCTTATTGTTATATTTTGGTCAATTTATAAATTAATAATTATTAATAGCTTTATAAATTATAGCCTATTTGTTATTTTGATGTATTAGCTATATTATTGTAAAGTTTCATTAAAATCCATTCAGTACTTTTACGTGAAGGGGTAACAAATGTCCATACATCCATACAAAATTTCGTGTTTATTATATTAGTAGGAAATAGAATTATTATATGCCCTGTACTGAACATATATAAACTGTACTGTATGGGCGAATAAATCGATTGGTGAATGCTTATATCTTATTGATTAAAAAATGCACGGGATAATTTTTTTAATTTACCCGTACGAAGTCGGGACGGGCAGCTAGTGTGATATAAAAACATAAGGACTAGTTACTCGCACTGAATTTACAATAATAATTCGTTAGGTAGGCGAACGGACAAATGGACCACCTGATGGCAAGTGGTCACCACGTCCGGTATACATTGGCAACGTAAGAAATATTAACTTACAGCTTCAATACACAGGCAACTTTAAAACTAATATTCAGTGCCCGTAGTTACACTGGCACACTCAACCTTCGAACCAGATCACAACAATAGGTTATGTATGGCCATAAAATAAGTTACGAGATGGCCCAGGGGTAAGAACGCGTGAATCTTAACTAATGATGGTGGGTTCAAACCCGGGCAGGCACCACTGAATTTCATGTGCTTAATTTGTGATTACAATTCATCACGTGATTGACGGTGAAGGAAAACATTGTGAGGAAATATGAATGTGTCAAATTTAATTGAAATTCTTTCACATGCGTATTCCACCAACCCGCATTGGAGCAGCGTGGTGGAATAAGCTCCAAACCTTCTCCTCACAAAGAGGAGATGAGGCCGTAGCCCAGCAGTGGGACATTCACAGGCTGTTACTTACTTACTTATAAAATATTTGATGAGTCAATATTATCTAACTAGCGCAAAAGCTACTGTATTATTCTAACATAGTATTCTAACCACATATTGGCTCTAAAATAAAATATATAAGCTCTTTCTGAAATATTTAATTATTCAGTCACTTACTTATCCGAATTCGGTTCAGCCAGAAGTTCTGTCGCTCGTGTTATAAAAACCTGAACTAGAGAACCCAAATTGCCCGTCTGTGGATTGTTTTGTAAGAATTTTTGTAGTAAAGATTCTGCACTAGAATCTAGCATTAGTTGCTCCTCACTAGAAATAAAAAAATGGTTATCTGTAAAGTCGGTTTACAGACGATAGTTTAACGTGACTACGTCATAACAGATAGATGCAGCGCAAGCGTACAATGAGTCATCCTTTTTCGTGCATGCAGCCAGCGTTTATCGATTTATTACACATTGTCACGTCAAAAAAAACAAACGTAAATAATTTAATTGACTTGAAATTAAACAATATCTTATATATTACAAAAAAAAAATTCTAGCTGGCTTAAGCCCCTTGACTTGACGCTCACATACAAAGATTTAAGTTAATTAAAGCTTGTAAAACAACACTCACACATTAGTCGGTATCTGTATATTGAAAGCAAGAAGTTGATTCCAAAATGGGTCATTTGGGCATATTATTTCATTTGAACAAAATCTTGCAACTAACTCATTGGTCGATATATCTGAATATTTCGTTACTGCAATACCCATCTTTCCTGTAGATTTAAAAGTTATATATATATATATATATATTGTTATAGTTAAAGTCATTTTTATATTATATATATATAGAGATGTGAAAAATTGCACATTAAATTTCAAAATAAACATTAAGATGAATATAATTAAGAAATAATCATATTACTTGTTACCATTACTGTATTATAAAAACAAAGCAATCATATCAAATAAGTTTCTAGTTTTAAAATACTTGTATACTTAAATACCGATGAATAATACGCAAAATTATCTTCTATTTCAGCCGGTGATAGATAATTGATTCATCACAGCCCTATTAATTATTTTATTAAGCTATTCACATACTTCTGTTCATTTTTTTATACGTAATCAACACGTACCTTATACTTTAAGTATTAATAGTTATATTAATATCATTAATTAAAATTTTATTGAAATTTTCGCGATGTTATTTCCCTTAGCCACGAATTCATTGTAGACTTGACAAATGTCAATTTATATTTTTAAATTTCCCTTTATGTCAGAATGAAATGCAAATATTAATTACTTTGTTTTAAAGATTTGTAATATTTTATCTTTACAAATTTATTTTAGATATTTTTATAACAATAAGCAACTTTTGCTATTATACTGTATATAATTGTTTTATACAAATAGACAGATGTATTTACCATTTTACTAACTTAATTTAAATAATGGAGTTAAAATAACAGATAACAGCAATAATCAATATTATTATTTAATTGATATAATAATAAATAGTTCATCATACTGTTTTACTGAATTAGTATTAATATTACATTTTGGTGTCCGAAAAATGAATTTCCTGTGGATTTGGTTTTTTGATTTGAATGTCTATGGTTATTGGTTTTCGTATTGTAGTCAGTACTCAGTATTGACAAGTATTGATTAATATCATTATGTATCTATGGTGTATATATGTTTAAAGTATTTATTAACCGGCGAGTCAGTTGTTTTAATAAAACTTAATAATTAAACATATTAAAATGCCGCCAGATTGTTATAAAGTGAAAGTGATCTATTATCTTAATCCTCATTTAATATGGATTGAAGTGTGTGATCCTAATATTACAAAGGAAGATTATATTTTCGAGCAAATTGGTTTATATGGTATTTTACCGCTAGAAACAACCTTAGATGTTGAGAATGAAGTGATTAAGGTTCAAAAATGTGATGATTGGATAATAGCAGCCACAACGTTAATGACTAATGTATTAAAAGATAGTACTGAAGTCTATTTTACCCCAACATACATAGATAGAAGGTAAGTAAGTTTGATTGTTATTGCGTATATAATTAATCTCATAAATAATAATATTCTGCGACATTATCCACACACCGCCCTCTGATCCTAAACTAAGCAGAGCTTGTACTATGGAAACCAGACAACTGATATATTAAATATACTACTTTTCTTTTGTAAAAACATACTTAGATAGATGGTTGCACCCAGACTTAGGACAAACAGACATGTTCATGCACACAAATGTCTGTCCTAGGTAGGTATTTGAACCCACGACCTGCGGTGCGAAAGGCAAGTATCTACCAACCATGACAACGGGCTCGTCATAATGCAGTTGTACCATAATTTTGTATCCGTCAGTTACTATTCATTCATTTGTCTTTTCCAGAACATCCATATTCGATGACAACATTCATAAATATGGTGAATTGATAATTAAATCTAAAAATGGTGAAATAAAGCAATTATCAAAATTGTTAATAAATTCAAATGTTGCCTATTTTGATGACTGTGAATTCCATCAAAAACTCAGTTCAGGGGAGATCAAAACAAAACTTTGTTTAATTAAAACGCAGGACATTGTAAAAGAAATTGAGAAATATTACACAAAGACAGCTAATTCGAAGAATACATGCAAGAAATCCATTGCAAAGCAAGCATCGGTGTTTCAAATTGGTCAAGACTTAGAGTCTGCACTGACTGTATCTAATGTTGAAAGGCATAACAACAAAACGTTGAACACCATGCTTGAAAACAAAATGAAAGACTTGGAACTTTGTAAGGATGTTGACGATGAACCTGTAGGCTGTGGTTTTAGAAAATCGAACGACAGGTCCTTTGAATCAGGGTCATCGTCAGTTACAAATAATTCTAAATGCAACGACACTCAACAACTCGATCAGTCTTTTCAAGATATTAAAGTATTTTTAGAAGCAAATGTGAAATCAAATAATCAACCCTCAGAAAGTGTACCTGATGCAGCCAAAATAAATGTTGACCTTAAAAAACCTCAAGGATCTATGTTGATTAAGAAATTAAAAATAATGAATCAAGCTGAAAGAGATAAAATCAACCGAGTCCAAATTAAACATAAGATAAATATTAAACAACAGATTGATAAAACATCATCCAATATTGCGAAGCCTATACAACAAAATACACAAAACAATGACGGAGCTATTGAAAGTAACGGTAAGCTTTTATATTTAAATTACTTAATTAAAAAGCATAGAATTAGTGTTCATTAATTTATATTCAGGATGGATTGTTATCCAACTTACAAAAACATTAGTACAGTAAGTAAATTTGTTTGACAGTGGAATTAAAAACTTCTATACAAGTTATCTTTACTAAGATTAATAATGCAAAGAAAAAACTAAATTCATCAAGTGATAAACTGGAATATTTTAATTCAAACTTATTGTGTTTTTTTTCCATAATTGCATCATCAACCTCTGAAGATCAAATAATGCAAGTTGTTGATGATAAGGACAATGTCAAACACATTGCCTATGGACCTCCAGGAATGGACCCTAAACTGCTGAAAATTGAGGAAGTTAAGAAAGACAGTCAAGGTGATGTGACAGAAGTAATAAATGTTGGTGATGTTAGTGCAGATACGGGAAATGAAAGCCGCAATCTCGAAGGTGAAGTTGTTTCTGAATTTAGTATTGAAATAACAAATATGAAAAAGTTGTCCGACTATTGTAATACTATACTAAAACACAAGGTAACATCAGGATTAAAAAGTGAACAGCTGAATGTACAAGCTAATAATAATGAAGCTGCACTAAGTTATGATAATGATGATTCAAGCGACAAGCACAAGTCATCGACGAGTTCTTTACTTTTAAATAAAAAGTTAAGAGCATACAGCAACATGTCCAAACGTAACCGTAGTTTTTCTAGCTCCGACACATCTAGTAAGGACTCTTCAAGTGTTTCTGATAATAATAATTTATTGGACAATGACGTTAATTATGACATCCGTGACGTCATTAAAAGAATTTCTGAACAATACAAAGTTATAAAATCTGTAAAAAATAAAAATAAACAAAATGATGTAACACCGACCAAATTGAAAAATAATGTTAATCCATTTAAAAATATTGATCCGAACATATCCGTTTTTGTTGATAAACTTGTTGCGCCAATACTTTTAGTACATACTAAAAAGAATAAACGTATACAACCTATTTTTGAGATGAGAGATGTTCTCTTCAACTCACATATCCATCTCGTACTCAGAAATATGTTGATTGAACACCCAATGATCTTGCAGAGTGTATCGTGGAATACAATATTAAGAGGTCACAGCTTTTTCATGATAAGTCCTCCCAATAGT
Organism: Nymphalis c-album; assembly: GCA_963151315.1. NCBI lineage: Eukaryota > Metazoa > Arthropoda > Insecta > Lepidoptera > Nymphalidae > Nymphalis > Nymphalis c-album. The sequence goes on from OY720614.1 coordinate 4,504,777, forward strand.
GGGAAAACTTTGGGTTATTTACCAGCTGTCTGTCGTCTTATAGGCGATGCGTGCTCTGATAATGTTGATGGGGTAGGTCCACTCTGTATTATCGTTTGTGCGACCGCTAAGTCCGTTTCGATTGTCGAAGACATGGCGAAAATGTTTCTGGGATTAGACGATAAAATATTGGCGTGTTATGCCGGTGTCGATGATTTTTATATTACGACAAAGTTGTTGAATGGCTGTGATTTATTAATATCTACACCAGCGTCTCTTATTCGTTTGATGCAACTCTGCGAATTCGGTGTCGACCTCCGTCGTCTATCAGTTTTTGTATTCGACGACTGTGAACGTCTCGCGGTCGCATATCCGGATGAAATCAAATACTTCCTGTTTAAAATTAAAGAAACAGTCGCGTCTCGAGCTAATAACGAGCTGAAAATTCAATACATTCTCGCATCACGAGTTTGGTGTGATTTTTTCGAGCCGCTAGCAAAAAAGACACCGGATACGGTGATTTCTATTAGCGCGTTCCAAGAGTGTGTTCCATATTCGAAAGCGGACACATCTGTTAGCTTCGTCGAAAATGATAATAAGATAGATATGGTATTCGAGTTTTTAGAGGGTATCGATGAATCTAAGAAAACTGTAATAGTTTGCAAATCGGACGGTGAAGTTGATTTATTAGAAAAGGCTTTGAAACGATCTAAACGTGTAGTGTTCTCGTGTAATAATAATATGACAGTTCATGATTTATACAATCTTAGCATTTCTTGGGCGGAATTCGAAGAACCTTTAGTGGGTCCGATACTCATTTGTTGTGATGGGAATTTGACCCATATGAATATAACAGACGCTCATCATTTGATTCATTATTCTTTGCCGGAGTTGTTTTCAATGTTCTGCAAACGTTTCTGTGTTCTAAACGACAATTACCCGTCTATATTTAAAAACGAGAAGAAAGATATTAAAATCAAAATTCTCTTGGACGGATCGAATGTTGAGCAGCTACCGAAAATAATGAACTTTATAAAACGCTGTACAAACAATAGTCCCCAATTCTTGGATGAAGTTTGTTTTAAAATTCTAAAAGAGAAAGACTTGATCAAAGCTAAAAACTATGTTCCTATTTGCGATCAATTGCTCATGTTCGGTACTTGTGCAGATATTTTCAATTGCAAAGAGAGACATATGATTTTGAAGGAATACGATTCACCGCAAGAGTGGATGCCTAAAGATGGAATCATTACTTTTAAAATCCTCCATTATCATTCAGCAATTTTATATGCCGCGAGGCTTTTGACTAATGTCGTTAATGGCGTCGTCACTAAGTATCCACAATCGTATAGTTCTCTTTTCATAAAGATGGGTATGTATTACAGCAAAGAGTCGAATAGGAGACTTCACGGTATTCCGAAAATTGGAGATATTTGTGCAGTATCATTGAAACTTAATTTCTTCGCGCGATGTCAAGTTGTCAAAATTTTAAGCCATTATCAAAATGGTAATCCCGATAGTGTACTAGTAAATTTGATAGATGAAGAGAAATATGAATTGACAAGAGATATATATCTTTATTATCTACCTGAAGAGCTAAAAGGCATCCAAACACATGTTGTGCAAGTCAGGTTAGCCAACGTTGAACCAAAAGACAAAGACGTTACATTTTCGAATCTAGCAGTTGAACAATTTAAGAAAATAACTGATAACGATGATTTGTTCATCAAAGGACACGTATCTCTGACGCTTGGTAACTGTGTTTTCGTCGACACCTTGGAAGTGTGCCAAGAATTAACATCTCTAAATGAAACTATTGTTAAGCACAATTTAAAACAAGAACTTTTAGAGAAACATGCTCAGGTAAACCTAGAGCGTTTGCAACAACTTAAAAAACTTTGTACTGAAAGTGGTATATGCTGTCAAGAAAGTGGAAAAGGGACGGAGATTCAAAATCCAGTCAAAAATCTACCAAAAGGATCATGGGCATATTTGGAGTCTGGTATATTGAGTACAGTATTTTTATCTTCCGCTAAAAGTCCCGATAAGTTCTTTGTGCGTCTCGATAAATTTGAACCTTGTATGAGCGTTCTACTGCAAGAAATTAAAGAATACACTGAAGCTTACACCCTTAAAAACGAGATTGGTAAAGTAAAAGAGGGTGATTTGGTATTAGCTGAATTTCCTGATGATATGACATACGAACGAGCAAGAATCGATGGTATAAGTGACGGCAAAGCAAAGTGTTTCTTTTTAGATCAAGGAGACTGGAAAGAAATTTCTATCAAGCATATTATTCCTATAACAGAGAAATTCATAAACAAACTACCATTCCAAGCAATTGAATGCAGATTGATAGGAATCGAACCGCCTGGTGACGATTGGTCGGATTTCAGTAAAAATTGGTTCTTCGATAATTGTTTCGAAGACAAACACGGCAATTTGAAGCATCTGTATGTTAAATATTTTACAAAGGAACCCGCTGAATTTACTAGCGGACATAAATATGGAGTGGCTTTAATAGACACATATACGGGTAACGATGTGGTTATAAATCAACTGATGATCGACCTTAATCTTGCCAAAGAAAATGTTAAAGAAAGAGAGTACCTTAACAAATTGCTTCCAGATGCAAAAGAGTCTGGTAACCTACAGAAATTTGAAGAAGAAAATTCGTACCTTAATTTGCACCCAGAAACAAATGTGTCAGAAAACGTAAAAACATTTGAAGATGTCGAAAGCGAAGATGATGATGAAAAGACGACTAAAATGAATCGAGACATAGTTAGCGCTGCGAATAGTATAATTCCAATATCGCAGCCAATCAGATCTGTTCCATTGGTTGATTCTGATTCAAGTGATTTTGAAAGATGGGATGTTAATATGGACCAAAGTGTCTTTAGCACTCTATTTCCAAAATTTAATTCCAATGTCGAAGCTAATGTAACTCAAGATACAGATGACGACACAAGCACAGATGAAAAACAAGTTATTCCCTTTCGTTCAATAGATACGAATTCAGGAGTACAAAATACACGAAATGAGCCACAAGAATTAGACTCTGATGATTTTACTTCGTCAGAGACATCTCAAACATTTAACGTATCAAACGATAAACAAAATTGGACATCCGCAGATAAAAAATTGGAAGTACAGATTAGGCGACCAAAACTGCTATGGGGACAGACTAAAAATACTATCTTTGTAAAAATTGAATTGATTGACGTTAAAGAATACAAAATCGAATTTGACGTTCGAAATTTGAAATTTAGTTGTGATCTAAATGAGGTTAAATATGAATTCGATATTGAATTATACGGCGTGATTGATAGAGATAAGTGTTCTCATGTTAAAACCGGTCTCAGTATAAACGTGAAACTAGTAAAAGTTTTGAAAACGAAATGGGTATCGTTAACTAAATCACGTGACACTAAAAATAGGATTGCATCGAACGCAGATGCTATTGACACATCGTCTGATGAAGAAGAAGTTGATAGGAGCACTATGGAAAATATAATAAAGGCGATGCATGACAGTGATGATGAATCTGAAGATGATGAGTTTTTAGACGACGTTAACTATTCATATGGCAAACATAACTGATTGCATTATGACAGTGTTGCTACCTACTAAAATACTGTCTAAATGATGTGATGAAAAATGTTCTAGTCAGATATTAATAAAACTGTATAAGTTACAGCAATTAGTTCAGACGCTTAAGTATTAAGATTTTTATAACTTTTGTCTCACAAACATACAGAATCTTTGCTATGACTTGTATCGTTTGGGCATTATTTAAAAGCAAAGATAGCAAGTACGTCACCGTTGATAGAAATGTTGTAATTAAAGGTTTATTATGTAGGACAAAATTAGCAACAGATGCGCCAATATGTCGGAAGAGAATCGTATTGCCCATTTAAAGACTTCACAAGTTTTAGTGTTTCTCTAGATTTTTTATTATTAATTTTAATGTTATTTATAGAGATAGATCGCTGATTATATTCCAATATTGTGATAAATTAATTAGTGAATCTCGAGAGTGACTGAAATTTAACATCTGGATAATTTTTTTTTTTTTTTTATTGCATAGGAAGGCGGACGAGCATATGGGCCACCTGATGGTAAGTGGTCACCAACGCCCATAGACATTGGCGTTGTAAGAGATGTTAACCATCTCTTACATCGCCAATGCGCCACCAACCTTGGGAACTAAGATGTTATGTCCCTTGTGCCTGTAATTACACTGGCTCACTCACCTTCAAACCGGAACACAGCAATAACAAGTACTGCTGTTTTGCGATAGAATATCTGATAAGTGGGTGGTACCTACCCAGACGAGCTTGCACAAAGCTCTACCACCAAGTAATTTAGTAATACAACTTTGTTCGTCAAGAATATAAGCTAAGCATATAGTCTGCAATATATATGACCTCGTTTAAGAACATTTTAAGGTATCGTAGAATTATCCGATGAAAATACAGAACTTATTTATTTGTACGTATGTTTTAAAGAATACGCCCCTCTTATTTAATTATATGAAAACTCCACCGATGTCGGATATCAGTATGCAAATAATTATGTAATAAATATCGCCAGTAAGTCAGTTTTGTGCGCTGTAAAATGCCGATATTCGACTATTGGGTATAAATTATTTGTTTTTTTTTTTAAGTTAGTATTAAAAACAATTATTGTTTTGTATTCCTACTCTTTATAACATGAATAAGCGTAAAACATTCCTACTTAATTAATATATCCCGAGGGGAGTATGATTATAAATAGTAATGAAAACTGTTTTAATATATGTAGCGTTACCCAAAAGTATGCGAAATTTTAAATTAACGGTGTCTCAAATAATTGAGTTGCACTTAATATTTGAATGACGTTGCAGTATTCGGTCCTTAGAATAACAATAGTTACCGCTGTAAGTATCTCATTTAGATGTTGCTATGTATTTTTAGAAATATATATATATATATTTTTTAATGAAGCCGAGATGGCCCATTGGCTAAAACGCGTGAATTTTAACCGATGAACGTGGGTTCAAACCCGGACAGGCACCATTGAATTTTCAAGTGCTTAATTTGAGTTTATAATTCATCTCGTGCTTGACTATGAAGGAAAACATCGTGAGGAAACCTGCATGTGTCAAATTCACTAAAATTCTGCCACATGTGTATTCTGCTAACCCGCATTGGAGCAGCGTGGTGGAATAAGCTCTAAACCTTCTCCTTAAAAAAAGGAGAAGAGGCCTTAGCTCAGCAGTGGGACATTCACAGGCTGTTACTTTATGTATTTTTTATAAAGTTATACCTTTCTGTAAACAAAACATAAAACAACTTTTATAAAACTTTGTATTTTATTAAAATAAATATTAAACAGTAAAAAAGGATCGGATCACTTTAATTTTACTTTCAGTCCCTTTAAATTTTTGACATACAGAGAGCCATTTTTAATCGTCCACAATGAGTAGGTACCATAGATTATTTTTGTCGACCAATGAGGTCTCGTCGATTTGTTTGTTCGTTTGTCTTTGGACTAAGAACACAAACAAACTAACATTTGCATTTATTATATCAGTTAGGATTTATATATTTCAAGACTATATCGTCTGTCGTTACCATATTAGTATCTATAGCCTATTCCAACCACAACAGGAATAAACATAAATAAACTGACACCGAATTAATGCGATATCATTGGTCATCGATATCAATTGACGCGATGTCATTGGTCGACATCTTGAATAATCTATGACATTCACTATGGATACGCGAAAAGATGGCGTTTTCAATGTCCGCGAAGTTGTATTCGGAAATTTGAATGTTAAATTAATGTGGTTATAACTAGTTAATTGGAATAGTGTTGTATTATGAATAAGGGTAAATTAATCAAGAACTGTTTACCGTGCATAATAATGCAGAACGATTTGACAATCGCATGTAATTTGTAAATCTAGGGTGTGTTTACATTTATTTCTATTCCCATTGGAATAGGGTATATACTAATATTATAAAGAAGAAAGATTTGTTTTTTTTTGTTTGTTACGATAACACAGGCTATATTACGCGTAGGCATATTTAATAAAAATAGAGATCCTTACCTAAAATAGAACAATGTAACCCGAGGTATCAAAAGTGTTGCCTCTAAAAGTCATTATATTGCGTGCGCTGCGAAAACTATTGATATATAGATATATAAAATAGTGTCCTAAATGTTAATAGAACTCATGATTCTCGCAGAAAAATCCGCGATGGTATATGCCTAACTATTATAGTTGAGCTACAATAACAGTTTTTGTTTCAATTATTAAGTTAAAATACGGGCGGAATATAATAGTAGTAATATTGGTATCATGTTATTAATCCTAAACCATTTAAATGGTTTGATAAATAATTAAGGTTGATTATGTACGTGTGAATTCCACTTTAAATTATTCGGATCGGGCTTTTGGTTTAAAAGTTATGACGGGTATAAAAATTTATAAGTAAGAAAAATGTCACAGTTTTTATTTTTATTTTTTTATTTTATTGTATAGGAAGGCGGACGAGCATATGGGCCACCTGATGGCAAGTGGTCACCAACGCCCATAGACAATGGCATTGTAAGAAATGTTAACCATCGCTCACATCACCAATGCGCCACCAACCTTGGGAACTAAGATGTTATGTCCCTTGTGCCTGTAATTACACTGACTCACTCACCCTTCAAACCGGAACACAGCAATACAAAGTACTGCTGTTTTGCGGCAGAATATCTGATGAGTGGGCGGTACCTACCCAGACGAGCTTGCATAAAGCTCTACCACCAAGTAACCACGGTGACCAAACTGTAACTGAACTACGTTTAGTATATTTAACAAATACTAATTTACGTTAAATAATCGGTTTAAATTCGCGGACGAAGTCGCGGGCGAAGTGCTAGTGTTTCATAATTAGAGTTACTATTATTTGATTACGTTGGTTAAACCATGATTATCACCAGTTATAATATTAAAATAAATATTTATTGTCATATATATATAAGGAATCTAAATAATTAAAACTATAATTTGATTAATGAGCAAAAGTTGGCACAGCTACGGGGACACGGTCCCATGCAGATGTTATTCAGCCATAATTATAATTAATTTATGAATTAATAAATGGCCCAGTGGTAAGTACGCGTGAATCTTAATCGATGATCGTGGGTTCAAACCCGGGCAAGCACCACTGAATTTCATGTGCTTAATTTGTGATTATAATTCATCTCGTGCTTGACGGTAAAGGAATACCTCCTTAAAAAAGGCGAGGAATCCTTAGCCCAGCAGTGGGGCATTAACAGGCTGTTAGTGTTATAAAGATAATTAATTTGCGTGTTTCTTAGATAATAACCGGACTATGATGGTATTGGATTTAATTAAATTATTATACCTTATACCTTATCTACCCCTGCAAAGGGTGGGTAGCTAGTCATATATATTGATAGCGTTTATATCATAAGGACCTGAAGCAGGGCTGGATTAACCACGTAGCAAGAGTAGCAATTGCTACGGGCCCCGCGCAAAAGGGGGCCCCGCAGGGGCAAATTATGAGTAGAAAAACATTTTTTTTATTTAAGGGAGTTTTACTTGTATCAGAGGATACCGCTGGTTTTTGAGCCCCACATACTCCACCAGTTATTTACTCACGAAAAAAAAAGAAAAAAAATGAGATTAGGGGCCCTTCGAATGAAATTGCTACGGGCCCCGCGGGTGATTGATCTGACACTGACCTGAAGTATACTGGTTGTGAAATGCCTGATTTATGTTTATTTTTTTATTGAAAGAATATCTGCCTAGTGCCTATTTATATATGTGTATGTACGTATGTATGTATTATATATGTATATGTGTCATATAGGTACACAGTATATAGTAGGTATACAACCACTTCATTTATTTTTTGAAATTAATATTCTTAGCCGAGTTGGTTGGTGTGGTTGGTACTTGCCTTTCGCGCCGCAGGTCTTGGATTCGATCCATATTTGTGTGCATGAACATTGTGTCTGTTTGTCCTGAGTCTGGGTGTAGTTATCTATATAAGTATGTATTTACAAAAGAAAAGTATTATATGTCGTATATCAGTTGTCTGCTCTCAGCTCTGCTTGAGCTGTACTACGAGAACCAGTTTTGAATCAGAACCAGTGAACCAGTTTGGGATCAGATGGCTTTGTGTGAATAATGTCCCAGGATAGCGCTCGGTTCACGGGATAACTGAGATTTCAAAAGTCCGACAAGCGTAAGATTTCGAGCGTCAGATGATGTCAGTATAACATTTGTTATTTACGCATCAATATTCTCGTATCTTATAGTAGTGGTACTCACACAATTTCTATTGTTTTTTTTCCTTTATCTTGAGGTTGCCTGGAAGAGATCTGTCTTAGCGTTAAGTCATCTTGTAAACTTTTGTTTGTTTATTGGTATACAATAAAGAGTTTTGTTATTGTATTGTATTGTACTGTATTTTATTTGTATCTGTTATTTTCAAACACTACTATTCGTTATATGTAGTCTTTTTAACCTTCGACGCAAGTGTTATTAGTTCGACTTGTGTGTCTATAAGCTGTATATCTGCTTGTCCGATGTTACATGATATCGTAGCTCTCGAACGGATCAACCGATTTTCATTTAGTTGCTTTTGTTTGAAAGATATCTTAATCGAGAGTGTTTTAGACAATGATTGAAGAACATTGATTCAGCCGTTTAATAGTTATAGGGGGTGAAAGAGGGGATGAATAAACGATTGTAAGCTAATATATCCGAGTGGGGTATCAAATGAAAGGGTTTGATTTGCATTTTACAAAACTGTCTGTTTGAAGAGGGGGGGAGGGAACAGGGGGCTACTTATCGGGGTTTTTTTAATTTAAGTTTTATGGTCTGTTAGTAATAATACAATGGTAGCTTCTGAATGTCTCGTAAACAATAACTATCTGTACTATCCGTAAGCAAATGAATCGTTTATCGGAAAAAACGGAGCCTTTGTAGGATCACTTTGTTGTCCGTCTGTCTGTCTGTCTGTCAAGACTCTTTATTTCGGGAACGCGTGAAGGTATCGAGTTGAAATTAAAACGATATACTCAGATCTACAGTCTCTTGAAGCTGTGAAAAAATCAAACTTCTAAGTTAACGTATAAAAAAGATACGGTCGTTTATGCCTCAAAAAACGTATACTTCGACTCTCTCAAAGGAATCAAAATATCATAGGTATTTTCCGTTGGCCTACAACTATGAAATTTGGCAAATAATACCGTCATATACTACAGTATAGGGAACAATCTGAAAACGATACATTTGTAATTAAATAAAAAAAAAACAGGGTCTTTATGCAAGAAACGGCGTCCAAATTTTGAATTGACTTAACCGTTTCACGTGGGGTGTCGTATGAAAGGGCTTCTTTGGCACAAACGTGAACAGATTTTTAATTATTTTTATAATCTATAGCTTTCGATTTACGACAAAGAATAAAAAAAAAACTTTTTTCCTTTTTTATAAGTTTTGGTAGGTACCTAATAGTTTTGGTGTATGTAGTACCTAACTGTTTGCTCTGTTAGGCATACATGCTTATTTAATTAAAAATTTTGAAAATTAAACATAACCCTAAATATGTACCTACAAATTTGTACGGAACCTCGGTGGGCGAGTCCGACTCGCAGTTATCCAGATTTTTTAAATACCTTATTAGACTACGTGAGTTACATAATGTCAACAGTAGGTATATTATGTATATTTAAATATCTGTATATTTAGTATTTCGGCCCTAATTGAGACTTAAAACACTATTTTATATACTCTTAATTGTTTAAAAAACATTGTTACTGAATAAATTATAATACATAAATTTAGGTAATAAGTATTTATTATCGTAATACCCGTAGACTTATTGCAGAAATATTATATAAACAATTATAAGCTCATATAAAAGTTATAATACATATAAGATACCTAATTGTAACATTTACTTTATGTACTTCAAGTATTTTGTAAAAATAAGATGTTTTTGTTTTTAAGTAATTTTTCCTATGTGCCAATTGTTAAAAAAAATATTACTTGTTACTTATTTTATTCAATTGTTTTAAGTTGCGTCTCTACCAAAGGTAAATTGGAAACTTTTGTGTTTGTTAAATCTTGTTGGTGACAAGTATTGTTTGATTAACTTAAATTGCAAAATTATTCTCACAGAGAAATTGCCAGTGAAAAATCGTTATGTTTGGTTTTTGTTAATATTAATTCAATGTCTAGATTTAGAGACGATGGTCGTAAATTTGGTGTATTAAAAAGATTAAAAATAATTATTTGTTTATTTTTTAAAGCAACGTCCATGCCCCCTTCACATTCGCCGCCCAACACGAAATGCATATGATTTACATTTTACTGGTGGTAGAGCTTTGTGCAGGCTCGTCTGGGTAGGTATCGCCCACTCATCAGATATTCTACCGCAAAACAGCAGTACTTGGTACTGTTGTGTTCCGGTTTGAAGGGTGAGTGAGCCAGTGTAATTACAGGCACAAGAGACATAACATCTTAGTTCCCAAGGTTGGTGGCGCATTGGTGATGTAAAAGAGATGGTTAACATTTCTTACAATGCCATTGTCTATGGGCGTTGGTGACCACTTACCATCAGGTGGCCCATACGCACGTCCGCCTTACTATGTAATTAAAAAAATAATTTGAATAAAATGTAGAACCACTAGCCTATGTACGAGGCGTGAAGAACCATCTTGCGGGCATTCATAGAGCGCTTCTATAAGATATAACAACTTAAAGATCGAATAAACCCCAAAAATGGTCGAAAAGGCGAAACAGTCTGTTTTTGGTCAATAATTACTTACTATTTAATTTATCACATAAAACTTACTGAATAAGAAACCCTATATCTTCAACTATAAAAATTCACTTTAATATTCAAATAAAAAAATCAATCAACAGCCAATCGTTATCCACTGCTGAACATAGGCCTCTCCCAAGGTGCGCCACAACTCCCGTATATTAAATATATAATAAATATTCTTTAATATTCGTCAATCGAAATTTTATTTTTTGAGTATTGTGATGGGCGAAAAATGCTTCTTATGAACCCTCCTACTTACTTATACCAATGTTTCCACCCCATTTCTCCTGTTCCCCATTTCCAAGGCGTGCAATCATGCTTATTCTACCCTCTATATTTTCAAGAACGCTAAAATATATATTTATTTGTTTTGTGTTTGGATTGTGCGAGGCAGGAAATGCCAAAAAATCGCGCTGTTGTGGATTTCCAGACATCGAGTGGAACATCGATAACGAGCATCTCTCGCTAGCACGCAAGGCATTTATCACGCTCGGTAGCGAGAGCTCTCCGCCGACTAAGGCCGCCAGGGAATGGCGGTAGAGCCCCTAAGCGGCACACTCCATCAGAGAAGGCATACCACACCACAAGAGGGTGTACCGTAGCCCCAGATCTTATTAAGTTATATTATATTCAAAATATTAATAAAATGTGTAATAGAAATATAGCAATAAAACCTTAAAGGAAATTTTGGTCAAAATAAAACAAAATCATTTCAATAATACATTTATTTGATAACATTAGCAACATTGATTACACAAGATAAACAATATGAATTGGACTAAATAATACTTTCGGTACATCACATTAGTCCATTGGCGTAGCCAGGAATTTGTTATAGGGGCCTGGGAGGAGCTTGAAGGAGGCTTATACAAATTTAGATTTGGATAAATTTATACATTTATTTTCATATACATTCTTAATCAATATCAATGGTATTTTTGTCATAAAATGTATATTATGACGTTTTTATGTATTACAAATCAAATAGTCCATTGACCAATGACCATTGATTAATTAAGGGTATCCTTCAATACCCCTATACCTGGCTACGCCAATACATTAGTCACGAGAATAATTTAGAAATAAAATACAATAATTTAAACTTTTTAACGATTTGATAAACATTTAATTTTAACCTTCGACTTTTAAAGGTTAATTTAACAGAAGTGAATAATGTGATTTTTAATACAATAATGTGTACACAACTAACTTATGTCAATAATGTTTTAGACATTTAAATTTATAGAAAAGTTAAGTTTTTTTTGACGTGATACGTCTTATAAGTCGATGAACGCCGGCTGCACGCACGAAAAAGCATGACTCACTGTCACGTTCCGCCCAAGCCGAGAGTGCGAGCGAGAGCGCGGAACAAGCGATCCGTCCGTCAAGCGAGCGTCCGAGTATTCATCAATGTTTTCTTATGATTATTTCTAGTATTTTGTTAGTTTAGTTATTTTATATACTATATTCCAACAGCAGGAGTCAAAGGTAAACAAACCTAATAAGATTTAGATATTTTTATCATTTGCTGATAAATCCGCTATATTATAAACAAATAATGCTTGAATAATATATCTTTATTTATAAGAAAAACTATTTAAATTACCAACTTATTTCCACTTTAACTCCCAAACTTTCAAAGAGTTCGCCATTTTTTCACGAAACCATAATGAATACCATAGATAATTTTCTCGACCAATCGTGTCAATTCAAGATCAATGTTGTTTACTTATATCTACTCCTGCCATTGAAATCGACTATAGAATATTATTAATTCTTGAAAATGCATATTTTTTAATTTATTTCACACTTTGGAATGTGATGCTATGTTAAATAAGCGAACAAAAGCGTTATGTATGTATGAATTTTATATAACATTTATATGTAATTGTTAATATATAATACTAGCGTTTTGCCCGCGGTTTCACCCGCGTAGTTCCCGGTCCCGTGTGAATTCGGGGACAAAATGTAGCCTATGTGACTCGCTGATAATGTAGCTTTCCATTGGTGAAAGAATTATTGAAATCGATGTAGTGGTTGGGGCGTGAAAGCGAAACAAACAAACCCACTTTCGCTTTACCAATATTACTTAGAATTTATATAATGTACGTTTGTGTTTGTATTTAGCTAATTTATTAAAATATGAATTTGAATTATTATTAGATAGTATAATATATTTAATATAAAATAGTTTTTTTTACCAAAGGAAATCTTTTGTTATTATGATGAAGCAAAGATATCAACTTAAGATTCAATCATGTTAATGTTTAGAGTTTAAGCACTTTTTACATGCAGTTTAAGTTTGTATTAAATAATATAATGTAAATATCGAAGGTAAGTTATACTTTATTAATTAGTGTTAGTTTGAGATATACAACTTATTATTAACAATAAGGTTAGCTAGTGACATAGTGTTAGGTAAGCTTTGATTGAATGGTAAGTTACAACTTACAATTATAAGGTAATTATTACATTTTTCATACATTTTTTCATATATTTTTCTGAATGTTAATATTTGTTAGTGTTAATTAAGGATGTGTTTGAAAACAGCTTAAGGTTATAATATCTCATAATAAATAACGTTTATACATTGAATCTGGTCTCGGAGCCGTCGGCCAGCATCAACGTGACGGTTCTGGAGTTGGTCCACACGAGCCTCGCGAGCCTGGCCGGGTTGAGCCGCGCCACGTCCGCCATGGGCGCCGTGCTGTAGCACTTCACACAGCGCGTCTGTGCGGCGCCCAGGCCGAACATACCTGCACATGTAGTTATGTTTGTTAACCAAAGTCATAAACCAACATGAATGCCTCTTATTATGTGTTACATTTGATCACCTTTTTGTATATATTCAAATAATATATTTTAGGAATAATTTACAATAATAAATCATGTCATAGAACCATATCAATAAAAGTTTTTTCGAATGAAACGATCGCCTCCAGGCCATTGCAAATAAAAAAATACAACTCTATAATTGTATATTACCCATTATTGTAAAAAATAAGATATAAGAATCCAGAGTATCGGTTCTTCTCAGGTCTGGAGGTGTTTATTTCCGAACGGGCGATAGATTTATGACAATCAAGTAACGCTTCTATATGGAATAATGACTTTTGAGTAATCTATGCAATTTTTCATACATTGGATAAATATAATTCATCATTGATGGATGCTTTTCATAAAAACGAGAATGTAACAAAGAGTATAGCGAAGACTAGCCATGACGTAGGAGAGCTCACTCACCCGCCGTGCTCTGCCAGAAGGAGAGGCGGTTGTCGGCCGTGGCGTACGACACGAGGTAGCGCCCGTCGGGGCTGAAGGCGCACGCGGTGACCGGCCCCGAGTGCGCCGCCAGCGACTGGCAGCGCCCCGCGCGCAGCTCGTAGATCGCCAGCTGCCCCGTGTGGCTGCCCACTGCGAGGTGACGGCAAGCAATTCACATATATGTGTATACAGGTGCAACTTTCGTTTTTGTGCGGGTTACATTTATTATTTTAAACCACTATTTGCCAAAATAATTTCTATTTTAAATTGTACTAGGATTTTTGGCTTTTGAAATCTGGATAATAGATAAGGTAAGTTTCAATCGTATAAGGTAACAGGTAAGTTACTAATGATTTATGTTAAATTTTATTTGGTGATGTAATCGATGATGTGATCGTTAAAATTAACATATTTAAATGACTTTAAATAAAAAAAACCATGCATTTACCTGCGATTCTTCTGGTCGCGGGACAGTGCGACACCTGGTTGTAGCGACAGATCGCCGGGAACACTTCGTTCAGACCCTTACTCTTGAGATGCGACTGGTCCACGCAGTGCAGGATTATGTCCATGACCTGTTTAGAATTTAGAGACACTATTGATCCAATCGAGATGTACGAAGAGAGACGTCAAACTGAAGCGAACTGTTATAGCGCACCTCGACGAGCAGCTCGGCGACCTCGGCGTGCATGCGCTCGATGAGCAGCTCGATGCCGCGCAGCACCTCCGCGCGGCCGCGGTGCAGCGCCAGCGCCGCGGGGGGCGGGGGGGCGCCCGCCGCCGCGCCCGCGCAGCGCGCCACCTCGCGCGCCATCGTCGTGATGAACGCGCCCGGCCTGGGCACACGACGAGGGCTACAGTCGGCCTGCGTGTGTGTGTGTGCGTGCGTGTGCGCGTGTGACGTCACTCACCGCGCGGTCGCGATGAGCATGAGCGCGTGGCGCGCCGTGCGGCACGAGTCGGCCTGTGTGTGTGTGTGTGTGTGGGTGTGTGTGGGTGTGTGTGTGTGTGCGCGTGTGACGTCACTCACCGCGCGGTCGCGATGAGCGTGAGCGCGTGGCGCGCCGTGCGGCACGAGTCGGCCTGTTTGTGTGTGCGTGTGCGTGTGACGTCACTCACCGCGCGGTTGCGATGAGCGTGAGCGCGTGGCGCGCCGTGCGGCACGAGTCGACCTGCGTGTGTGTGTGTGTGTGTGTGTGACGTCACTCACCGCGCGGTCGCGATGAGCGTGAGCGCGTGGCGCGCCGTGCGGCACGAGTCGGCCTGTGTGTGTGTGTGTGTGTGTGTGTGTGTGTGCGCGTGTGACGTCACTCACCGCGCGGTCGCGATGAGCGTGAGCGCGTGGCGCGCCGTGCGGCACGAGTCGGCCTGTGTGTGTGTGTGTGTGTGTGTGCGTGTGTGTGACGTCACTCACCGCGCGGTCGCGATGAGCGTGAGCGCGTGGCGCGCCGTGCGGCACGAGTCGACCTGCGTGTGTGTGTGTGTGCGTGTGTGTGAGGTCACTCACCGCGCGGTCGCGATGAGCGTGAGCGCGTGGCGCGCCGTGCGGCACGAGTCGGCCTGTGTGTGTGTGTGTGTGTGTGTGCGTGCGCGTGTGACGTCACTCACCGCGCGGTCGCGATGAGCGTGAGCGCGTGGCGCGCCGTGCGGCACGAGTCGGCCTGCGTGTGTGTATGTGTGTGTGTGTGCGTGTGTGACGTCACTCACCGCGCGGTCGCGATGAGCGTGAGCGCGTGGCGCGCCGTGCGGCACGAGTCGACCTGCGTGTGTGTGTGTGTGCGTGTGTGTGAGGTCACTCACCGCGCGGTCGCGATGAGCGTGAGCGCGTGGCGCGCCGTGCGGCACGAGTCGACCTGCGTGTGTGTGTGTGTGTGCGTGTGTGTGAGGTCACTCACCGCGCGGTCGCGATGAGCGTGAGCGCGTGGCGCGCCGTACGGCACGAGTCGCCCTGCGTGTGTGTATGTGTGTGTGTGTGCGTGTGTGACGTCACTCACCGCGCGGTCGCGATGAGCGTGAGCGCGTGGCGCGCCGTGCGGCACGAGTCGGCCTGTGTGTGTGTGTGTGTGTGCGCGTGTGACGTCACTCACCGCGCGGTCGCGATGAGCGTGAGCGCGTGGCGCGCCGTGCGGCACGAGTCGGCCTGTGTGTGTGTGTGTGTGTGCGCGTGTGACGTCACTCACCGCGCGGTCGCGATGAGCGTGAGCGCGTGGCGCGCCGTGCGGCACGAGTCGGCCTGCGGGGTGAGCGGCAGGCCGTAGGTCATGGACGGCACGAGCTTGTCGGCGTCGGAGCACATCTCGAGCAGGCCCAGCAGCACGTGGCTGACGTCGAGGTAGGGCTCCCAGACGGCGAACCCGCGGCCCAGCAGGTCGACGGCGGCGCGGCGCAGCGGCGTGTGCGCGGGCAGGCGCGCGCAGCCCGGCGCCAGCAGCAGGTGCGTCAGCGCCAGCGCCGTCAGCCGGCCCAGGTTGTTGGACGCGCTCAGCGTGAAGCCTGGCACGCACCGCAGTTTTTGTTATAGTTCGTATATTACGCATATATAATGTATCATTTGCAATATCCACTGCCTCGTCTATACCTTCAACAATCGAGCTCTTCCTACTGTCAGCATCTTTGCGTCTTTTGTTACCAGCCGCACCTGCAATATAGTTTTGATACTTAATATACGAATAAAATTTGTTAGTCAGTATGAAAGTTTGGGCGCATGACCAGCAGCTTGACGTACTAACCGAGGCAATGGGGGTGTTAACACTGGCAACTCTCAAACATATTTTTTTATTAACTCAAGATTGGAACTATGAGTATCAGGATTTGTCTTGTGTGCGAACCGCAGAACTAACAAAATTCTACCACTAGACAACTATAACCGTACTGTTACCTTCACTAGCAATATCTTGGCCAAACTCAGCTCCGATTACACCCAAGAGCACTACAGCAGTCGTCTGCTTGCGTTTCAACTCAGCTAGAGATGAGGGTTTGCGAACTATCTCCTCCTCTTCTTCCTCGAATTCTTCGTCTTGCTGAAAAAATGAAATGGATATATTTATGGAGTTCACTTTGAAAACTTCAAGAATTTTATTTTACTGAAGGTGATTGTTTTAATTCAAATTTAGACACGTTAAATTTGAAATTACGAAACGTTAGCATAAAAAATTTACATGTTGATTTATGATGGATTTAAAGAATTTTGGAGTTTGGAAGAGAACGCACTATAATAGTCACGCCATCAAAGATTGACGAAACGAAGACGAACGCCTTCACTCGAATTGAATACATTTGTCGGCTGGCGATAATACGAAACACTAATTGTATAATAATATAATCAATCAAGAAAAGGAAGATATGATTGCTGATTCTGATGAAAACAGCGCAGGAGTTGTTAAAGTACACAAGTGTGTGTGCAAACACAGGTGCACTATCTCTTTCCCTCGCTCAAGAGTTCAGATTTTCTTTCTAAGGCGAGGAGTGTATACACTAGCTTCTGTTGTTCTTGTGACCATGGCCCCAATTTATTGAAATCTTTACTGAATTACTGTTTATTTGTCCGACTTGAGGCCTTGTTGACATTCTACAATTGTAAACGCTAATAAAAAACTAAACAAATGTATGAGAATAACCACGCCGAGACATAGAGCCTCTGAGATTTCACTTCAAGGCCTTCAAATCATCAGACTTATGAGCTGGCCGCTGAACAAAGGAACAATCATTCAATCAACCTATACTAATATTATAAATGCAAAAATAACTATCTGTTACGCTTTCAAGATTAGCACACTGGAAAAATTGATAAAATTTAATATCAAGCAAGCCTAAATTTCTTTACGAACATGCGGGTTAACGCTAGTATTCTATAATATTTTGTTTTTATGACTTACGTCTCTGGCAACCTTCTCAGCTGGCTCCTTCTGTGCCGCGTGAGGGTTGATGCTCTCCGTGTGCGTGTAGAGAGGAAGAAATTGCGCCCAATTATCGACCAGCGATTTGCGGCCTTTTGGTCCTAATCTGGAAAGTTTAGTTTTTATTTGGAAACATCTTTGATTTGGTAAATATGAAACTGTATGTAACTATCTGTATGTATGTATATAATATATTTATATATCTTATATGCTTTCATTAGAACACAAAAACTTACTCAAAGATTGTAGGTTCAAACCCGGACAAACACCCCTTTCATGTGCTTAAAATGCATTGTAAGTTAATTTCAAGTGACGTCATCGCATTGGAGCAGCGTGGTGGCGTGAGCTCTAAACCTTTTTCTCAAAGAGTTGAGGAGATAGTAGTCCAGCAGTGGAACATTTAAAGTCTGTCACTGTTTATAATCCAAATGTAACACTAACAGGCCCATAACTCTTCGAGTCGTTTTTGTCCTAGATCAAAGTTAATACTCAGTTGTAGTTTGCATTTAGAAGTCAGTCTGTGACCAACCTGCCGAGTTCCGCGAGTAGAAGCGCCTGCGCCGCATCCCGCACCTCCAGACAATGGTGCTGCCATCTGCGAGCGAGCATCTCCACTTGGGGACGCTTGAAGCTCTTTGCACCTATCGTACCAAATTTTATATAAATATATTAATGAGCCAATTTTTTTCTCCAGACAGCTATTGAGAATTTTGGATAGAGAAAAATCTACTAATCTTACAATCCCAAAATAGGAATTAATTCAGTTATCGCATTTCTTTAGCAGTATATATTTTGATAAACACTATAATAATATATTTTTGAAGTAATAACTGTAATAACATTTCTAAGTTCTTAGATACTTTACCAGCGGCAACCACTTTATCAGGGAGCAACACGCAGTGCAGCGTAGCGAGTAACGACCAGCCCTGCTTGATGTGAGCTTGCTGAGCCGCCAACTGTTCCTCACGCTCTTCATCACCAGCCCATGATGCTGTACGAGTCGTAGGTCTGTGCGTTCGTATTTAAAACAATCACTAGTAGCTTAGATATTTTAAATGAATTTTAGTACAAACTAATTAAAAGTAATTTTTTTTTTTAAATCTAATAATAGTTTATTAAATTATTTTTATAACAGTAAGTTATTACTTACTAACGCAATATTAGAACAGTCAATAATAAAAAATAACCTATAATTGAACCTTGTAGAACACCTTTACATAATAAGAAAAAATATCATTGTTATATATTTTATGACAGTTTCTTTTATCTATATTTGAAATACTAATAAAATTTACTACCCAATAATAATTGCACGCAAAACATATATATGTATGTAAGCAAATTTTAAATGGTAAACTTGGTCAAAAGCCTTATTGAAGTCAAAAATGAAAAGTTATATTTGTGATACCTGTGCAGTCTTCTCGCGACCTCTTGTTCGGGAACGAAACTAGCGTTGCTCATCGACATGAGGGTGTTGGCGAGCGCCACGATGGACAGTAGATGGTTTGTTGTGAGAGTCGTGCTGAGTTCCCAGTGCAACTTGGATGTGAACAATCTGTAGATTTGTTATATATGCTATTGTAGATCATTGTACTGAAACATTTTTAGACACCTAAATTTTTTTTTTATTGCATGGGAAGGCGACGAGCATGTGGGCCACCTGATGGTAAGTGGTCACCAACGCCCATAGACGCCACCAACCTTGGGAACTAAAATGTTATGTCCCATGTGCCTGTAATTTAATTTTTTTTGTAAAGTTACTACATAAACTTACAGTTGATAAATATTTTATTAATAATTTGATATTATTAATAATAAGTGTCTTGAGAGTACGAGTCAAGTACGAAGTAATTAAGTAAGTTTGAAGTATACTATTATAAACACCAAGTGTGAAGGATAAGTACCTGGTCAATTTCTCTTGGCGTAATAGTTCTACGGGAAGATCAGACGTCAAGAGTAACGGATCGTCAGGTGCTGACGCGCAAGCCTCCGCCCATCCTCCTAGCCTGGTCGGAAGTTGCACGGCCATGTGGCCGTGACGGGAAACCACGCCGAAACATACGGGCACCTAAATTTACAGGAAAAAAAATTGATGATTTTTATTTTTGGTGAAGAAATATGGCGTTCACCGGTGCCAAAGATTGTTAACTTAACAAAGCATTTATGTTCATTTGGTACCAATTGTGTTGATAATCAAGCTCTTGCATTATGTACTATCTATATCTATATCATAACACTAAATATATATAACTTAAGCTTAATTACAACAATAGAAGAATATCCTTGTCTTAAACTTGTCTTAGACTAGCGGTGACGGAAAACGTGAGGAAACCTGCATGTGTCTTATTTCTTTTGTAGTTTTTGAGGTATGCAACTATAAATATATACCTATATGTATGTATGTATGTATGTCTAAACATACATGTGTTAAATTAAGTATCATACCATTGGCCGAAGCAATCCGAGTTTGGACTCGCAGACCCTATCCAAGTCCGGGTCCAGACCCCAAGCGTGAAGCAACGATATGAGAATCTGCGCGATCTCCATTGTGTGCGGCGGTTCCGCGAGCGACATGTCGCGGGGACGCTGACGTTTCGTTGGCGTGCCATCTGTAACAATAAGATTTAAATTTGAAAATAGAACAATTAGGAAAAATTAAAATATTTAAATGTTATGCATTTCATTGGAAATGCATCATAAATTAATATGACTACACTAAGAAGTCCTGCTATTGAAAACGTTAACAATATATAGAAGTGTACCTATATTACACACACAAGTATGTCAGTAATGTACACATGAGCGTTATCGATTGAAAGGGGATTTTGCGTGTGTGTGTTAGTGAGTGAATTCTGGCAGAGGTCATCAGGATGATATCTGGTTACGCATGTAAGTCGTCAATATATGTTAGCCTAAAGTCACTGCGTGTGCCGGTAAATAGGTATGCACCAGATAAATAAAACGAATATTGAATGCCATGAAAAATAATTGCAAACGGCTGCCAATCTTTGGTAGCAAAATAATATGACTAACATAAAATAATTAGTAGCACTTTTATTTACAAATTTAAGAACAGGTATTTTTATTTAAGAATAGTTATTTTGAAATAGTTGGGACGAGTGTCCTACAAAGTCTATTCCACCACACTCCTTCAATACAGATTCGTGGGTGATTATCACAGGATTCTTCACGATCCATTTGGAATCCGTAACCATTGGTTAAGATTCCCGTATTCTTACCACTGGGCCATCGTCGCGTAACATACCTATAATTGTTTATCCAGTTATTAATAAAGAAATAACTATAGACAAGGTGGTCCAACTATAATCGCTCAGAACGCCGTTCACCTCGGAAACTGTACGCATTCATCTGACCCCCATAAATAGTAACATTGATTATATTTGTTCGCTATTGATAAATGCTTTAGATAAATATACGAGGGAATTCCGATTAGTACATAATAAATTATTTATGTACAGATTTTCATCAACGATATCTGATTGAAAAACTACTTATGATTTTTTTAGTGTGCTAGCCTACTAGCTAACACCAGCTAACATGGCGTGCATTGCAAATGACTCAAAATTGCTCGGTGGCTGACTATCTTAAACGTAAATCGTGGGTTTTAGCTGGGCTTTTCATACCTCATTCTCAAAATCCGATGGAACGGTAATCCGACTAGTAGAGTACTACTAGTCGGATTACCTCGGATTACGGAGAACTCTCACTAATCCGACTAGTAGAGTACTACTAGTCGGATTAGTGAGAGTTCAGGCACAAGAGCAGCTGTTCTACGTGCAATTCCGACTGAAAAGGAGTGTAAATATCTTATAATAATTGATAATTTCGGACCATTGCATAGGATTGAATAATTATAACTAAAGAAAGGTTTTTACATTCGTCTGAATTATTTTAGGGTCGTTGCGAAAAACCCTGTTTTATTTAGGTCAAATGTAAACTAGAACGCTGATTGGCTAATCTAAGAGTTGATTAATAATATCCTAATTCTGATTGGTCATAATATGGCTTTAAGAATTTTATGGACATAGAAAAGAAAAAAGGCAATAAATAATTAAAAACCGATTTCTTTGATTATCCTACGAAGTAAACACAAATAAATTCCAAAGTATGAGTCGGTACCGAGAATTTTATCGCAAATAACTCCATATATGAACATTTTTAAACAACATTAGTGTAACAACACCATACAAACTGAATATGATTCATGTTGACAATTTTATTTAAATTGAAATATGCATGATTGTAATATTTTATAGCCGCCATTTTAGGTCAATTGTAATCGAAACAAAATGGCGGACGTAGAAAAATTATATACACAGATAAAATAATCCTTATAAGACCAAAGTATTCCAATAATCGACGTTTAAAATAAACCAATTAGCATATCACAAAGTATTCAGTTTTTTGCTCTAAATATATCCGTTCGGCAAGCGAATTAAATTGGTCATGTCACTTCCGGCTGAACGTCAAGGTGTATTGGTCGGTTTAAACATATTTCGTTGTTCAAAAAAAAAAACCGATTTCCTTATTACTTATAGGAATCAAATTACCAATATAATAGGCAGTTATTTTAATTTATTATACTTCGTTGTAGGCAAGAAATTGTATTATATGTATGTTTAAGTTGATAACAAATAAATTCGTTCAAATACATAATAAATAAAACCCGCCACGTTCGAGTCGGACTCGCGCTGTTGTATGGGAGCCCCACTTAAATATTAATTTTATTCTGTTTTTACTATTTGTTGTTATAGCGGCACATAACAGAAATACATAACATGTGAATATTTAAATCGTAGTAGAGTAATATTTACATAATACATATGAATGAGGAACATCTAATCAATGAAGTATATAAGAAATAGTATATAGAAATTTCTGTTACAAACTTTTATGTTTCAAATTTTTTGGCCCCTATCGAGACTTTTGCACAGGCCCTCATGATTAACAGCCTTATTGATTACTTGTCATTAGACCAACGATGCACTTACAATTCAACTATGATGTCCTTCTGGCCATTACACTCACGGGAGGCTAGCCAAGCGCATGACATATTAAAATGCACAAGTATGTGACAAATCATAGATGCACTCTCTTTCTCTCAGTCTTATAAGGAGTTCAGGCGGAGACCAGTGCTTTACGTGCTTTTCGAGGCACACATATTCAACTGCTACTGACATTCTTACTAACCAGAACCAGGGTTGAATGTTTTTTTTATTTTTATTGTATTGGTAGGCGGACGAGCATATGGGCCACCTCATGGTAATTCACCAACGCTCATAAACAATGGCATGTTATCATAATTAAACTAAGCTTAACGTCCACAAATAGATTTCAAGTATCTAAATATCTGTTCTCACAGAATAGTTGAACTGATACCAATAAAGTGATATCAAAACTATAACCACAATATCAAATGACATATTCTAGTAAATGTTGTACAATCGTTACACTTTATAGGACAAATATGCCATTCAATGAGTACAGATAACCTGTACTGACTCGTGGGCGTAATACCTAACTTATATGTCTGTAGATCCAGAAGCAATGGGATTACTCGGTGGTAGGGCTTTGTGCAAGCTCGTCTGGGTAGGTACCACCCTCACATCAGATATTCTACCGCAAAACAACAGTACTTGGTATTATTGTGGTCCGGTTTGATGGGTGAGTGTGCAAGGATAATTACAGGCACAAGGGTCATAACATCTTAGTTCCCAAGTTTGGTGGCGCTTTGGCGATGTTAGCGATGGTTAACATCTCTTACAATGCCAATGTCTATGGGCGTTGGTGACCACTTACCATCAGGTGGCCTATATATATATCTAAGTCATAAAAAAGGCTCTATTCGTTACGCTATCACGGCTAAACCATTGAACCAATTTGGATAGTTTAGTAGCTACACGATTTTAAGCGCCTAGTAAGGACATTGGCTTTAAAATCACATAAACAATTATTTCATTATTTCAAATGTATTTACCAATAATAACACAATAGGATATTAATTAATACGTAAGCAGGTCGGTAAGAGGGCGGCCGGTGCTTTCTATGTAGCCAAGAGAACGCCCGGGCGTGGTTTCGAACCTTGAGATCTGGTTATTGGTAAAAGGTACGTACGTTACAGTGGCCCGTACTTACATCTGTTACCGCTGCACGCCGCGCTTTGTGCTGACGGAAGTTATACGTACCGATTAAAAATAACATTATTATATAATATTATATAAATATTGTAAAAGATGAGCTGAAAAAAAAATCCCGCTGAGTTTCTTTCGCCGGTTCTTCTCAGGTCTGAGGTTTATTTTCGAACCGGTGGTAGATTTATGACAATCAATAAGAAAGTGTAACACTTCAACATTGAATAAAGATATTTGATTTGAATTGATTTGAATATTAAAAACACACACGCGCACACACACACACACACACACGCATAAAACAGTTTTATACATGTACGTATATATTTTTACAATACATCAAAAAATACATGATTAAATTTTGATATTATAGAACCATTATCCATACCATTCTTGATACAAGCTTTGTGCTTAATTAGGGGGCCGAGGGGGTGTTTTCCTTCGTCGGATGAATAGGAATCTAAGTAGATATTCGCTTTTATATTATATAGTTAACGCTTGAAGACATACAGAATACAAAATACATTGAAGAAGAAATACATAAAACACTATCACTGATAATAAAGAGCATAAATGTGTCATGTGTGCAAACACAGAGACACTTGACGCTCCCACACTCTCGGAGAGATATCAACGTATTCATATTATTTTTTTGAATTATCGCAAAACTGTCAAATGTCAAACTCCGATTAGTTATTGAAAATATTTTGACGGATAAAGTCAATAAATTTTATTGCCAGAACGCAGTATTGCCATCCTAAGTTCTCGGTATTTACAGCCATATAAGAAAACCACTTAATTAACGAAATCGTTACCTTTAAATAATGCGTTTGAAGTTGAATCACTATTAAATCAGCAAGAATCAGTATTTTATTTGAAAAAAATTTAATGTTTTTGTTACACATTAACAATGGTGTTAAAATTACTGTCTACCTAAGAACGATTTCAATAGATTATCCTTTTGAATATCAAAAATCCTTTTTTTTCCCCCGATTATGCGGTAGGTAATTAGGGCACAGTTCGATGACGTCATCCGAGACTTAAAATGGCGGGCGCTGGGGCAATATTGTAGGTCCCGTCCGTCATACTCAGACTTCATAATAAGATTTCAAGTTAAGTTCTAAAAACAGTATATAATTAAATTAAATGGTTATTAAGTTAATAATAGATTGTCTTTAGTAATCATTTATCAAGCTGCTGGCGCTATTGCAACAAACCTTTTAATTTAAAACTACTCAATGCCGCCAACCTTAAATCACGAAACCAAAGGAGGTTTTATTAAAAAGGTTAATTTAAGCTTAAACGCTTGAGTTGTAAAATTATTCCTAGATTATATAAAAGCGTGTTTTTTGTTTTTTAAATATTGTTAGGTTTTTTTATGAAAATAATAATATATATAGGGCAAGAGTCGGAAATGGCATAGCAAGTGATCTTTTAGTTGCAATGAATACGAGAAAATAACATCGCTTATCTCCTTAAATAAACAATCATAATATAATAAAAACCATTTCAAAATGCTAAGTTTATAGGTCAAGCAGATATATTGTATGCAATAAATAAAGTCGGTAATACTTTTGTTTTTAGTTTTAAAATTCGAAAAGGACGTACTTAATTCTTTTTTAAATAGGTTAAATATTTAAAAATATATTGGTACTTGATATTTAGGTATTTATTTATTATCTGATTCAAAGTCAAAGTCAAAAATCATTATTAAATTTTCAAGCATTACGCTTGCTTATTGATTGTCATAAATCTACCACCGGTTCGGAAATAAACACCTCAGACCTAAGAAGAACCGGCGAAAGAAACTCTTTCTCTCTTCTTTACAATTATATTGATTCGTAATAGTCTATTTATAGTACCGTCCTCTGGCAGAGGTTGAAAGTTAAAAATGGTATATCTTCGGGTATTATAAATAAAGTGATATAAAGTAGTAAAGTAACAGCCTGTGTAAGCCCCACTGCTGGGCTAAGGCCTCTTCTCCTCTCTGTGAGGTGAAGGTTTGGAGCTCAGTCCACCGCGCTGCTCCAATGCGGGTTGGTGGAATACGCATGTGACAAAATTTCAATGAAATTTGACACATGCAGGTTTACTCGCGATGTTTTCCTTCACCGTCAAGCACGAGATGAATTATAATCACAAATCCCGGGCAAGCACAACTGAATTTATAAATTTCATGTGCTTACATGAAATTCAGTGGTGCTTGCCCGGGTTCGAACCCACGATCATCGGTTAAGATTCACGCGTTCTTGCCACTCGATAAAGTTATACATAACATGAAAAAACTACAATATCAGGAGAGCTCATTTTTTAACATTATTTTTCTTTATTTTTGCATCATCAATCAACCCGAACAGAACAGAACAGCTTTTGTCGAATAAGCTCTAAACTATCTCTTTAGAAGAGTGAAAACTTTTGCCTACCAGTAAGACATATAATAAGAGCTAAATTAATACCAAAATATATTAAAATTGTTATTAGTTTTCATTAAAATACATCTTTAATGTTTTATTACATACTAGCTGCGCCGCGTTTTCACACATTATAATTAATAAAAATCAGCCTTCCTCGACAAAAGGACTATACAACACAAAAATAATTTTTAAATTCGAACCAGTAGTTCCTGAGATTAGCCCAACAAACAAACTCCTCAGCTTTATATATTAGTATAGATATATTATGACATACGTACAGCCGGGGCATTATACAGTCAAGTCTCCGTAACCTTGTAAGAGTGAATTGCTACTGGCAAGTTGTAATAAGTGAACTAGTTATATTAATGACTGTTGTCTTAACGTCTGAGTCAGGTCATACCATACGGAACTGTTTAAGGACATTATTATTTATTATTAGTATTATTAATACGGACAACATATAATATGTTAAGGTTGTAATGTGCGGGCACAAGATATGGTCGAGTGGATAGTTGAACGTAGAACTTAAGCGAAGGTCGCGAATTCTATACAGGGTTTGTCCTGTATTGAACTCGTACTATTAAACTTTCTTATGCTTAACAATCAAAACGTCAGGTATGCAAGACTGCTATATGGATGATAGCACACCTTGGGAATGAGACGGTCGCCGCATGGCTATTTCTTTTTGTTTTTTTTTGTACAAGACATAAAAAAAGACAAAAAAAAATCAACCCGCTGAGTTTCTTTCGCCAGTTTTTCTCAGGGCTGGGTGTTTATTTTCCGAACCGGTAGTAGTTTCCAGTTTGACAATCAATAAGTAAGTGTAATACTTCAATATTGAATACAGTATTTTGAATTTGAATTTGAATTTGTACCAATCCAGAGACCAAGCCGCGTGATGGAAAGAGCTCCAAAACCTTGGGAAGAGGTTAAAAGGAGATAAGGCCATTGTCCTTTGAATATTTGTGGAGTATTATATTGTATATGATGAAACACATAACATTTTTAATCTGTTCCTTTTGTTCTCTTGTCAGTCTTATTGAATGTCAGAATTCTAGCTTATCTCACGTCATATCTTTAATATTATCTGTGTACTAAATTTTTAATCTGTTGAAACATTTGAAAGTGTTCCATTTGATTCGATTGATAAAATCTAATTTCATTTTAAACACATGTTTCAAAATGAAGCGTATAGTATTTCGCGCCATGAATTTATTTCTTGGTGGTAGAGCTTTGTGCAAGCTCGTCTGGGTAGGTACCACCCACTCATCAGATATTCTGATTTCTGCCGCAAAACAACAGTACTTTCTATTGCTGTGTTCCGGTTTGGAGGGTGAGTGAGCCAGTGTAATTACAGGCACAAGGGACATAAAATCTTAGTTCCCAAGGTTGGTGGCGCATTGGCGATGTAAGCGATGGTTGACATTTCTTACGATGCCATTGTCTATGGGTGTTGGTGACCACTTACCATCAGGTGGCCAATAAGCTCGTCCGCCTTCCAATAAAAAAAATAAAATAAATAATCAAAATTTCCGCATTACGGTTTACCAATAAAAATAATAATTTAAAGAAAGAAAAATTTTTTTTTTAAATTGAATTGAAATAAAATATTAATTGAATACTTATTCATAATTAAAATTATAGATTATTCTAGAATGACATATTACTTTTTTTTGTAATTAATTAAAATCACAACTTCGTTACAATTTCACTTATTGAATAGTTAATCTTAAAGCCGTCGTATTTCAAAATAATTAATAATGAAAAACAAGATCTTCACACAAAGCTCTCATTATTATCTTTTGTTGCTGAGCAATCGAGCGAGTTATCAAGATTTATAAAAAAAATAATTTCACAATAACGCTGCAATGGTAGCGTTTTACACACGTAATGGTCTCTTAAGATTATATCTAACAAATTGAGGTTCATATAAAGCTGAGATAGACGCTTTGTAAGATTATAAGCGAAAAATACCAGTCTAAGTTTAAATTCAGTATATAAACATTTTTATTATATCAATTGAAAAGCATTACGAATACTTCTTATTCAGAGTAAAAACAACCATATGTTCGGAACTTTAAATACCAAAATGCAATTACAGGCACAAGGGACGTAACATCTTAGTTGCCAAGTAGTAGCGCATTGGTAATTTATTACAGCTCTAACGTCTATGGGCGATGGTGACTACTAAAAATCATTTGGCCTTTTTGCTTTATATTGGCTCACTCACCCTTCAAATTGGAACATTGCAGTACTTGGTATTATTGTGTTCTGGTTTGAAGGGTGAGTGACCCGGAGTAATAACAGGCATAATGGACATAACATCTTAGTTCCCAAGGTTGGTGGCGCATTGGCGATGCAAGCGATGTTTTTTTTTTTTTTTTTTTTTTTTTTTTTTTTTTTTTATTGCGATGGTTAACATATCTTATGCTGTTATGCTGTACAATATGTGACTTTGTACAAAGTCCTACCAAGTAGGTTAGTGACAGCATATAAATATCCCACTGCTACCTAAATTCAAAAGGTTGATTGCTAAATTACGAAACGAAGGTCACGTTCAAATTTTAAAACTTATTTCGCATTGTCTAAACTTGCACAGATAATTAACATCTTTACTGCACACTCAGACAAAGGACAACGATATATGTATATATAAAAAAAACGGTTTAGATTGGGAATATAAAATGAACGCATGTAAGGGGCCTTCTTATTACTGAAGTTAAGTTCTCTTCAAGATGACCATGCATTAAGATGCTTGCAGGACACATCGGGCAATATATTGACATAAATATAATAATAAAATCCTGGGACATTATTCACACACAGCCATCTGATCCCAAACTAAGCAGAGCTCATACTATGGAAACCAGAAAACTGATGTACTACATATTATATTATTTTTCTTTTGTAATTACATACTTATATAGATAAATTACACTCAGACTCAGGACAAACAGATGTCTGTTTATATACACAAATGTCTGTCCTGGGTGGGAATCGAAACCACGACCTGCGGCGCGAAAGGGGAGTATCTACCAACCACGCCAAGCGACGAGCCGCATCAAACAGATACATACATATATATATATATATATATGTACATACCTCACAATACATGTCTTACGAGATCTCGGTAACACTTTGTACATTGAATAAAATATTAAGTTACGTAAATGTAGAGCACGCACGAACTGCACTTATTCGATAAAGATGTACGTTCACGTAAGTATTACTAAACAGATTACTGGGGATTTGGTAGTGGATACTGGCTTGATATAAGGTAGGTACGAGGTACAGGGTTCAAACCCTTGACCAATGCACCACCACCCCCTTACATAAGATATTCTTCCGGGTTGAAGTGTGAGTGAGCCAGTGTAACAACAGGCACAAGTGACCTAACATCTTAGTTCACAAGATTAGTGGCGCTGGCTAAGAGATGATTAACATTTCTTACAATGCCAATGTCCATGTTCTTTAGTGACTTACTCGAAATCTGCAGCCAATAGAACATGAAGGCATTTATGAAGGCTCATAAATTACAGACGTTATGACCAAGGACATGCTTTACACTCATTACCACGCCCGTTGTTTTAAATACCACTGATGATGACGTGTGACAGCGTCATCGTTGCAACATATTCAGCGGTCACCAATCAGTATGCAGAGTACGATGGAATAAGAACAACCTACATCCGAGCAAACGGGCTAACTTCGATTTCCCAGCGTTTATTTAAACTTTGACGTTTTCGAAAAAAAATAATTTTCACAATTTATTTTTTCAGAATAATAATAAAAAAATTAATTATCATAAAAAATATCAAAAAAATTCAATATTTCATTCTTATGAATTATTAGAATAAGGAAACCCGTAGAGACGCGACCCGTAGAGCGTAATTGTTTTGCAAATATTATATTATTTCGCATAATATATAACATTTTATTTCTCTTTCCTTTTTTATACAGGGATTTATATGCATAGAATGTTAGTGAGAAAATATTGATTAGAAACAATATTTTTATACTTATATAGTAAGTTACTGAATGTATATCACTTTAAAGGTCAATGACCTAATTATTTACGGTACAAAAAAATCCATTTGAAGTTCAAGTTTTTCACAGAAAAACACTGGAGTAACAATCAATCACGTGCAACATTTACGAATTTAATTAAGCCACTTAAAAAAGAACATTAAATATAAATACATAAGCTTCAATTTACTCTAAAACCTTTTATGAAAAGTGGCAGAACTTAACCAACTAATTTTGCAAACTACGCAAATCAGAAATTCTATTTTAGTATCTATTACAATGGCTGTATGATTCAATTTACTTTGAAACTATTTTAACTGTGTACTTTTGAAATTGGCGTGATATTAGTCAACCAAATTACATTGACACTCCAAACATAGACTGGTAAATAAAAAAAAAGGTTCTATATAAATTGCCAATTTTATTCCTTTTAACACACCAATTAGTAGATTTTATTGCGTTGCAATATGGTTTATTTTACAACGTTTTTATGTTTCAAAACTAATATACTTAATATTGTAATAAACAGCTAATAAATTTGGAACTTTTTGTGTTAATTTTTGTACTCTATTTCAATGCAATAAGATATATTTTTGTATGTTTTTATAAATTTATTATTTACTGTGATAATTACGGCTAATTAGTTATGACCTTTTTTGTTTTTATTATTAGAGCTTATTACAATGTAATAAGGTTTATTTTGGACCTTATTAACATTGGTCGAGATCCTGTCCCTGGCCAAGGCTTTATTATATCAACTTATATCATTATATTGTCCGGTGGCCGTGGTTTGAGGAATGTTTGTGAAAGGTGGTCGACGGCATAAGCGGAAGCGGACGTGGAACTATAAAGGTGAAAAACAATGCTCACCCATGAATTAGAATTAATTATGATATTAATCATATTAATTATTTAGATATTATGTGTATACAAATCAAGACTTGTACATTTTTGTGTCTAATATTTGTTTAATAAAATTTAAAACGCTTTTTGATTGGTGGATTTGCTAAATAGTAGCCATAAAAAATTGCCACCGTCAACAGGCAATTTTTCGAAGACACAGTTATTTTAACAGTTATAGATAATAATTAACCCTATTTGAAGACCCCTTTTCCATTTACAATACTTGGTATGAAGGGTGAGTAAGAAAGTGATACTTGGTGGTAGAGTTCTGTGTAAGCTCGTCTCGGTAGGTACCATCCACTCATCAGATATTCTACCGCAAAACAACAGTACTTTGTAATGTTGTGTACCAGTTTGAAGGGTGAGTGGGCCAGTGTAATTACAGGCACAAGGGACATAACATCTTAGTTCCCAAGGTTGGTGGCGCATTGGCGATGTAAGCGATGGTAACATATCTTACAATGCCAATTTCTATGGGCGTTGATGATCACTTAGCATCAGGTGGCTCATATGCTCGCCCACCTTCCTATATACAGCTCGTTTACTTCAAATCATTCGAAAATCAACGAATACTCACAATAAAAATACAACCGGAACCATCTGACAATATAAATAATTTGCATTGCATCATAATCGCTACAGCTCGTAACTTACATTCGCCCGCATAAGTGAATGTCGATACATGTCGCGGACAGTGGTTTCCAAGTTGACTGTATCAACACCAGACAATTAAATTACTTACTTGTGACTAATATGAGCGGAAACTTTGAGTGTTAAATTGATATGTTTTTATTTATTTATTTATTAGGTTTGCTAGCGATTTTTACTCTGATCTTATATACATACAACTATAATAATATATCCACAGATTATGTTAAATCATTTAAAAGCAAACACTACATGCTAATTAAACCATTAATTACTATTGCTTGCTACGAAACGGAAAACGAAAAAACAAAACAAAAGAACCGGCCGAGTGCAAGTCGGACTCGCGCACGAAGGGTCATGAAAACATCATGTCTATTGTATGGGAGCCCCCCCTTAAATATTTATTTTATTCTGTTCTTAGCATTTGTTGTTATAGCGGCTACAGAAATACATCATCTGTGAAAATTTCAACCGTCTAGCTATCACGGTACATGAGATACAGCTTGACGGACGGACGGAAAACGGAGTCCAGTAATAGGGTTCCTGTTTTACCCTTAGGGTACGGAACCCTAAAAACGAAGAACGTGCAAAAGAGAAAAACTAAAGTTTGTACATGCACACATCTTTGCAGTTTAAGTTACGTTTTTGGTAGTAGCTTATCTCATACTTTAGAAAATGTTTTTCAATAAAATCTTCATCTACTGTTTTCTACATATAATATTAACTTGACCTAGATTCTAGGATCAGAATAGAATGCAGACGTGATCCTAAGTTGGGTTACCGCCAGCTTAAACAACCGATCATTCATCTTACACTCAAACATAGACCAATGCCAGTAATATGATGCCCAATTGAAATACAAGAATATATAAATATTTATGAATAATGAAAGATTTTTAATTACTCAATTGTAACTAATTGCAGTAAAATTTTAATTAGTAAAATAAATTATTAAAAATTTCGGTCTGGTTCTTCTTTATACAATCTAATTTCTCAAGTGGCTGATTTACAATTAATATTATGATGATTAAAAACTGCTAGTAAAAGTCTATTTGAAATTAGTATATAATATTTTTATTTTAATGGTAACATTGTTACACGTTTATTGCACATAAAGCAACAGTTAATACTCCACTAAGGCTAAGGCCACCTCTCCTTTCCGGGAGACGGCTTGGAGCTTATTCCACCACGCTGCCCCAATATGGCTTGGATGGGTACGTTACATGGGTATGTTACAGAATTAAATAGAAATAAGATACATGCAGGCCGCGCGACTTCTTTCCTTCACCGCCGAACACGACAAGAATTATATACACAAATTAAGCAAATTAACCGTTTATAGTCACGCATTAAAACTGTGTAATGTAATAGCCTGTGAATGTCCCACTACTGGGCCTCTTCTCCTTTTTTTGAGGTTTTGGAGCTTATTCCTTCGTGCTTCCATGTTGGTTGGTGGAATGCATAAGTGACAGAATTTCAGTGAAAATAAGACACATGCAGGTTTCCTCGCGATGTTTTCCTTCACCACAAAGCACGAGGTGAATTAAAAACACAAATTCAGCACATCGCCCGGCTGTGAACTTATTATCGGTTAAGATTCGCGTTCTAACCACTGAGCCATCTCGGCTTACAATCATATTGGATCTTATTAATTTTCATTGCAAATATCAATATCACATTAAGCTAAGGCGAGACAGCAGTTTATATGTAAAATATACGTCGCGGTTAACTTAGAAAGAGACTTATTATATAATAATATTTTAATCAAACTTTGTTTAAAAATCAAAACGAATAACGAACATTAACAATTATTAACTGAGGTATTTTATTTAAGACTTATACTGTAAAATGATATTATATTTATATAATAATACATAATGTATAATAGTTAAAACATTTAATTAAATAAAAAATAATAATAAAATAAAAAGAGCATATTAAATTTTCATAAGCGATAGCGTTTAGTTAGTCCGCTTGCCGCTTTTCTATTGGACCCTTAGAAGCGAATGGCAAGAGGCGTGACGCGCCGTGAACAAAATCTAGTCCAGACATAGTAAACAATGAAATTACAATGCGCTGACTGTACACATGGCTCGCTGTAGTATATAACGGTAATTAAGTAACTATGTAATAAATACATTACAAAATCTTTTTTAGTTATATATAATGTATATATTTTACTGCCTCGTTGGTTTAATAGCTAGATATAAGGCCGCAGACCGGTGGTCCTGGGTTCAATTGCCAGTTCGCCCAGGCAGCCCGGAGTCTGGAAGTTGGAAGTGTGTACACTCCCGTGCCTCGGAAAGAACGTTAAGCCGTTGGTCCTGCTCCTAAACTCTTTCCGGTCGTGTCGGATTGCCGTCCCATCGGATTATGAGAGCTAAGGAAAAGAAAGTGCACTTGTGTTTGCACACACACTTGTGCATTATAATATCTCCTGCGCAGTTGGCTAATCTCTCTAGAGATTGGCCGTCGTGGCCGAAATCGGTCTGGAGGAACTTATATATTTTATATTATATGTTGGTGGACAAGCACAAGGTAGTTTATTGGTGGTAGAGCTTTGTGCAAGCTCGTCTGGGTAGGTACCACCAGCTTATCAGATATTCTTCTGCAAAACAACAGTACTTGTAAATGTTGGCTCCCGGTTTGAAGGGTGAGTGAGCCAGTATAATTACAGGCGATGGTTAACATCTCTTATAATGCCAATGTCAAAGACATTTGGTACTACAATAACTATGGACAGTGGTGACTGGCTGAACAGGTGGTTCATTAGCTTACTTATTATATATAAAAAAATATATTGATAGATGACATCACAAATCCTGTTACTATAAATTTCTCTTTGTTACGTTTTAAAATCTAGAACGTAAGTAGTAATAACAGCATGCATTATGCATTACTCTAGTTCGCTATTAAGGCAAGTAAAAGTATATAATGTGCATAATAATTGTGCAAAAACTGTGCAAAATAATTATCATTACAATTTAACTATACACATATAATAATTTTTAGGGTTCCGTAGTAAAATCAGGAAATATCTAATTATTTTGAGATAAATACGGACTTTTGATTTACTTAACGAT
Source organism: Nymphalis c-album (assembly GCA_963151315.1). NCBI lineage: Eukaryota > Metazoa > Arthropoda > Insecta > Lepidoptera > Nymphalidae > Nymphalis > Nymphalis c-album. The sequence goes on from OY720614.1 coordinate 4,539,989, forward strand.
CATTGGACGCTTATTACGTCACCGACCGCCATCGACCAATCACAATTAAGTCAAATTAATCTAACTTATATCTATCATTAGCTGTGCCCCGCGTATAAATAATTAATAAAAATTAACCTAGAACCTTTTGTCTATAAAGGGACTAAACAACACAAAAATACATTTTAAGGTCGAACCACCAGTTCCTGAGATTAGCCGGATCAAACAAACACTCGCAACTCAACTCTTCAGCTTTATATATTAGTATAGATAATATATTCGTAAAAATAATATTAAACTTCCTCCAATCTAAAATCGTACGGAACCACTATCGCGGCCTTGTGTCTTGGATTAATTATAACAAATAAATGATTCTAAAGAAATATAACTGTATTACATTGAGGTTAGAAGGCGTTTAATCTGCAAAAGAATAGTTGCAAAATTTTTTTTTAATTGTTTAAATTTGCCTAAATAATAACTTCATATTATTTTGCCACGCTAGATCTGGGTTAATTGTGAATATTATTATGAAGACAGAAGTTAACTACGCAATACATAATGATAGACAAGTTCATTTAAAAAAATTATATATACCACTTTTTTTTATAGTATAGGATATGTTGGCGGACGAGCCAATGGGCCACATGATGCTAAGTGGCCCATAGACACATCACCAATTGGCCACCAACCTTGAGAACAAAGATGTCATGTCCCATATGTGCGTGTAATTACACTGGCTCACTCACCCTTCGAACCGGAACAAACATTTATAACAAAGCTCCTATATGAATTTATCATGTATCACATCAACAATAAACTTTTCGTACGTAATTAAATTCAACGCTTGTCCGTCTGAGGTGATACTACCCACTCATAGTTTTCTTACCGCGAAATAGCAATACTTTGCATTGCTCTGTTCCGTTTCGAATGGTGATTGAGCCAGTGTAACAAGTACAAGGGACAACTGATAAAGGTCAGGTAAAAGTGTTCACAGCCTTGAAATATCCCACTGCTGGGCTATGGCCTTTTTTGAGGAGAAGCTTAGCTTACTTCAACAAGCTCCAATGTTTAGTGGTTAAACACGGCTGATTTCAATGGTTTCCGTTATCGCCGATCACGAGATGAATTATTAAACATACAGGACATGAAAATTCAGCGATGCTTGCCCGGTTTTGAACCCTGAATAATCGGATAATATTTTCGTCTTCTTCTTCCACAATCAAACCGTGGAAAAAAATTGGTTGCCTGTAAAGTCGGTATACGGGCGAAAGTTTTACGTGACAACGACTTAACGGTAAAATAATAATAAGTAATAAGGTCCTCCAGACCGATTTCGGTCACGGCGGCCAATCTCAAGAGAGATTAGCCAACTGCGCAGGAGATATTATAGTGCACAAGTGTGTGCGCAAACACAGGTGCACTCTCTTTTCCTTAGCTCTCATAATCCGATGGGACGGCAATCCGACACGACCGGAAAGAGTTCAGGCGCAGGACCAACGGCTTAACGTGCTTTCCGAGGCACGGGAGTGTACACACTTCCAACTTCCAGACTCCGGGCTGTTACTGAGAATTTTCTGACAGAAAACCCCAATAACTATTTATTGGCCCGACCTGGGAATTGAACCCAGGACCGCCGAGTCTGCGGCCTTATATCAAGCCACTAGACCAACGAGGCAGTCATAAAAACGGTAAAATAATTTTAATGTGAATATTCATTCGTATAGTAGGAAGAAGGATGAAATAATAGTAACAATTTAAAACATTTGTTTATACAAAGAATTATATTTAAAACATTAATTTATACAAAGAATCTTGCACTGAATTTCACTTTTTATGTCTGTCTCTCTCGCTCTTAGGCGGGCTAACCATGCCCGAGTGGAAGGGACGCGTGCCTCTCACTCGCTCTCATTGTGAGCGCATAATGTGAGCGGAGCGTAACGCAGTTTCTTGAAGTGTCACCCGGCAAACCAATTTATAAGACGTTGTCACGTCAAAATCGAACAGTTGCGCGGCGCGTTAACGACTATGTGGATTATGCTACCTCCAACATGCTAGTGGTAGTCACTTTCCATCAGGTGAGCCTCCTGCTCGTTTGCTCCGCTCTTGTATATTTTTGTGTTGTATAGTCCTTTTATCGAGGAAGGTTCTAGGCTGATTTTTATTCATTATATTTTTATTAATTATACGCGGGTAAACCGCAGGGCTCAGCTAGTCATATATAAAAATATTACTAAGACCGCATTTAATATAGTAACAGAACGTTCTATTATATTAATTAATAAAAAAAAATAAGGTGTGTCCACATTCCACACATATAACGTAGCTTTATATGAAACTATTCTGTTCCCACCTTAATGATAACAATTTAAAAAGTAAATAATAAAAATACCACTAGACACAGCTAATCCAACAATTGTTCGCTTCGCATAAAGCACATAAAATAACTATTACAGTGTAATGTAATTGCGTTTTAAAGTTTTTGACGTACGTTGTCATTGCGAGCGTTTTTGTTAAAATATGTTTTAAAAAATTGTCCTTTTAGCCTAGTGGTCGCATTGAAATATTGCATTGCAGATGTATAAAAAAATATTCTGAGATCATAATTTTCGTCAATGGTTTGACGTTTTTTTTATAGCATAGGAAGGCGGACGAGCATATGGGCCACCTGATGGTGAGTGCCCACCAATGCCCATAGACATTGGCATTGTAAGAGATGTTAACCATCGCTCACATCGCCAATGCGCCACTAACCTTGGGAACTAAGATATTATGTCCCTGTGCCTGTAATTACACTGGCTGACTCAACCTTCCAATCCGGAACATAACAGTACCAAGTACTGCTGTTTTGCGGTAGAATATCTGATGAGTGGGTGGTACCTACCCAGACGAGCTTGCACAAAGTTCTACCATCAAGTACGTAGTCGTAATACTACACGTACACAGTTTGCCATGAGCAAAAAAGACAGACAAAGAGATTCATTTGAAACGGGAAAATTAATTACAATTTATTAAAAATTATACAAAAATACTTTATCTATAACTAGATAATATAAAAACTATGTAAATTATCTATGCTTCTTAATAGCAATAACCTACACAGAGACTAGACTCAAAAACGCTTCTGCTTATAAATCCGCGGTTACACCGCCATACACTATATTTCGTTACTCAGGTATAATAATACACTGCAAAGGTCACTTGGCCACGACTCGGAATTCAAACCGCTGACCATTTAACTTGGACCTGTCACTTTTGGAATTCATATCTATCCTGTTGTTATATTAATCAATCTTGTGATTTTGTCTCTTTAAATGAAAAGTGATATATAAATATCAATATTAAAGCCCCAATAACTCTATAGCATTCAATTTTGAAAATCCTGAATGTTCTTGCAGTGACTTCACTACATTTTGAACATAAGTAATTCATGAAAGACCATATATACCAGCGCCCTTCGGTTCACCAAATGGTCCACCTGATGGTCAGTGGTCACCATCACCCAAAGACATGGGCATTGTTCGAAATATTCTTTCCTGTGCCTGTCGTTACAGGATAATGAAAAGTAGAATTACCTTGGATATAAAAATAGTTACTTTAAATTGAAAAATTAAATAACTGCCATACTTATAAACGTCGTTTAGATGGTCTATAGTTCTCTCTGTCTATCATCACTAATTTAAAATTCGAAAGAAAGAGACATTATTTTTAACTAATCACGCCCTAAACAACAAATTATATGAAAAGCCGAATGAAAATATCACGCGATAGAGCAGGCAGATTCAGAATCGATATAAGAATCTATCAATGATCGATGATTAATCGATAATAATACCCAAGTATAGGATATTCATTATGAATCATAAGCACTTGACATATTAGTGTGCGTTTGACAAAGATAGCCGTGTACATAAAAAGCCGTCTACAGCGGAAAAAATATGATTAAGTTAAGTTCGTTGCTTTGTAGGAACTATGTGCCGGTTAAAAGACTTCAACGCGTGTGAGGCGTTAATTACGAAACATTAATATTACAACAAAATTTGAATTGTTCATATATATACAATTATTGCATACATAAATAATTCTTAATATAGTTATAAATAAAGAGTTAGTGGTTATTCCGCTTGCAAGATTTGACCTAAGCAAACATTGTAAGTTGAATAAAATGTCGTATATATTCACAAGACATACATTTTGGTCTTTGTCTTGTCTATTGTCTTTATGGTTTGATACGGAGTATTTATCTATCGAACAACATGATTGTATAATGATAGAAACCAACATATGAGTAAGTCAGTGGCACAGGTGAATCAAGAAGTTATGTTTTCAGGGCTGCAAATATACAGCATGTTCATAATCCGAATATACCAAGACTACTATGACACTATTGACATAGCTGAATCTTGAGCGTAAAACGAATATCTTAAAACACTATTCAAAGTATCTGGAAAAAACAAGATATAACCAGTTATAACCAGTTATAACCAGTTATAACTAGATTAGACCGAATACACAGCATACTGATTAAATTTTTCAATCGTTGCTAAGACAATGTACAACAAGAAGCTCAAGAAAAATTACAAAAGATGCTATAATTGCTTGTCTTTTCACACAAGATTACGAAATATCTATTTTCAGAGATCTTCGTAACTATAAATAGACAATTAACCGTGGTAATGCATCTTCACGGTGATGATACGAGGCTTAAAAATCGAGAGGTCAGAAGCGTGGGTGCTTGTTAAATTTTATATACGAGGTCGCCATTTCGAAAAACCTTACAATTTAAACGAAATGATAGAATTATATTTTGGTATGTAGAAACTAATTTTCTATGCCGAAAGGGATGAAAAGTGTTCAACAATAAACTAACCGTCTATCGGCCGAATACTGAAACGTTATTCAAACATTAAGCGCGACTTAATTTATTTGAGAGGCCGTTAATTTAAAATTTAGTATGCGAAATTAACTTCAGTCAAATATTAATTTGACTGACGTTTCAGTATGGCCGTTTGAGTGTTAAAAAAATCTTCTTAATTATGATTTTTTGTGTTACACCTGTATAAAATTTTCTTTTCTCAGAATTCAATTTTCACACGATTATCACCTTAACTAAACACGTAACGAATTATAAACACTCATAAAATACCATGAGGTCATCGTATATCTAAGTGCTTGGCTACCATTACAACTTTAAAAGTTTTATATTTCTTTAGTATAATAGCACATCTCTTATACTAACTAAATATAAAACTTTATAGGTGAGCAAAAGGTTTAAAGAAATAAATGTAAATATATTATTAAATCTAAACGCATTTAAAGATAAGTATTTGAATGACTTACGAACCCACTTATTTAGAATTTAGTTTAATTCATTTTCACGTAATTTGAAATCAGCATTTATTTATGCTAAATAGAACATTAATGTCACTTCCAACACTATTCCGATCAGAAATCACTTGGTTAGCAATTAGCATTATAAAGACAAGAAGCATCCTGCGTTGAGAATTTGAACCTGCGTTGTATAACACATAGCATCCAAGCAAGCCCAACTGGCTTGCTCGGATTTGAACCTGCAATCTTCGTTTAAGATACACGTTTCAAGCCGATGGGCCAGCTTAAAACCAATTTCAAGAAATTTCTAATATTACTCTATCGAGCCTGATACTTTATTTACTACAAAGATAGCTTTGTTATTGATTGAAAAAAAAAGAGTGTGTGTACTTATGTACACGCGTTAGAAGTTATACTTCTTTGGCGTATGGAAAAAAAAATAACTAAAATGCAGTCGTGATTAACGATAAATATTAAAATTGATAAAAAAGATTTTATTTAAATAAAAAAGGTTTTATTAACGTAATAAAAATACTAGAATATACAACTTGAACATAGTTATCGATTTTCATGCCACCTAGAACTAACTTCACGTTGTAGAATTCAGGTGTTTAATGAGCGGTTAAGCAGACAGCTTCATACTGTTAATTTTGTGTCACAGATGCGCGCGCATCTTAAAATTTCACTCTCATCATTTTTTCATAACGCGCCTAAAGAAGTATAACTTCAAAAATGTACTCTCACGTCGAATAAAATACCTCAATCGAAGAAACGGCGAAACTCATAGGGATTATACAATTTATTTTGATCAATAAAATTAGCTTTATAATAAAATGAATAACATTATATATTTACTTGAAACTGCCTGAAGACGATATAGAAATAAAAATTACGGAATCGAACATACTACAACAAAGCTTAAATCCCATCAAAGCAAATGTCACAATAAAACTCGTGACACACAAACAAACACACATACAATCAACATACGTAGCGGGTCACGTTTATTTGGTCATCAGATTGACCTAAAGTATAACACTAAATTTTATTTCAAACAAAACCCACTCTTAACGCTATCGAAATAAGATTCATTATCTTATGTATTTTGTCTTAGCTCGAAATAGATCAAATAGAATTTAACGAATTTCAAACTTACTGTCAAAAAAATAACGTCCAGTATCGTGGTTCAATCGCTCTAATGTGTCAGTCATTGTTCATCGTTTACGCAATATTAGGCCAAAGTACTATCAAATTAGAGTCGATTATCCTATGTGTTGAAATGATTGCGTTAGCTATAAAGTTACTTATACAGATCAAATACTTTTGGAAATGGCATGACTTTCGTTTAGTTTATGAAGTTAATATAAAAACTGAATATTAACTGTATTAAATCGCCATATCGCATATTCATTATTCATATATAGCTTATATGATAATCTAGTGAATATCTTATAAGATCTTTAGTTTTAATCCTGGGTTTAATTTTAATTAGGGTTTAATCCTGGATCAGCTCTGGGTTGAATTACTGAAAACTAATTGAATTTTACCCTAACATAAATAGATAAACCATGGTCTATAAAAATGTAATGGTTACTTTAAGATTGTAAAACTAAAGAAAAGATATGAAAAACATTTTAAATTAAGATTAATTAATTAAAATGAGCCTTTAAATTAAAACTAAATAAAATAAAACTTACAATCAACACATGTGAATACAAGTTATTACGGAGGTCTTATGATACGGATATGATATTGATAGGACGTTTTAGTAATACACTGTTTGCGATTATCTGCGGACAATGGGTCTGGCAGCATAGCTGTCACGGTCCCTTATTTTAACAGCGACGAATCGAGAATCTATCATTATCATCTATCTTTATCATTTTCTTTTCTTTTCTTTCATAAATATTGTAAATATTTACTATACTTTGATTTATTTTGGATCATCAATATGTATAAAATTTTCAACGACATCTTGTATTTTGAAAAATGTACTCAGATCGATGTCACTTCCACCAAACTATCATACTCTTAGGTATAAACTTATTACGCAGATATTTGATACTTGTAAATAGGTATCCTATAGGCTGGTCCAGTTCTGTGTTTAGTAATTGTTGCAACTAGGTTTCCGGGGAGTTAAAATGTTGATAATATATTTAGTATCAACGCCCTGACGAAAATTATATCTATGTATACAATTAGAATGCAAAATTCATGACCTAGATAACGAAAGGACGCAAAAAAAAAACAAAATAATAGTTTAAAACTAACTAAATGAAGTTTTTAACCTCAAAATAATATTATAGTTGAATATTTGAATGACAATGGTCTTCATTTGTTCAAAACCTCATTTAAGAAATGGTTTCATTCTATTCTTCCATTCCTCGAAGTCGATGAATGTAATATCTGACACAAAATATTATTACAGTGTATGATAAAATTTCAGATATATGTATACATACATATGTATGTATATAATTTGACAATAGATAATTCTTAGTCGGCTCTTAGTTATCACAGGTAATATAATAATTCCTTCCGATTTATATGAAGTATATAATACTTCAATAGAAAATGTATGTAGAATTGGAGTTATATTGAGAAAAAACCTACTTCCTCGTAATTGCTACTAAGTGGTATCCTATTAATAATTAACTTTGTAACCAAAAGTACCATAGACAACAGAAAACAATATATAATTCTTATTTTAAAACTTAGAACATCGATTATATATTAGATATTATATATTAGAAGCGATTATATAAAACATTATATGACCTATTAATTAAAGACAATATATATTCGTTTAGAAAATAATTAAAAAGTAACAAATCGAATTTACAGTTTTAAATATTATAAGCCACTCAGATCACTAACATTCTCTAACAAAGGGTATTAGACAAAGGAATCATAATATTATAAATATATAATATTATACGAGGGATTTAAAAATTCACTTGATAAGAATAAATACACTCAAACATGTGTACTATTTCTATCTGCAACTTATATTAAAGACAGTTTTATAAAATCCAAAAATCTTTGTTTTCTATTACTACGTATTAAAATACGACGCAAACAAAATTTCCGTTTCATCGTTATTAACCTTTGATATACAAATTTGGGTCATAGGACGTGATTATTAGGCGTTTTGTCACTTCCCATCAAACCAGATCGAGACGGCACCGTGCGAACATAATCACATGTAAATATATTCTTAGGAACGAACAATTATACTTTCATGAACCAAACACATCCATATTGATGTTCTATTACGCATTTTTTCATCATAACGGTAATTCGTTTCGGGTTTAAAAATACCCATAGGGATATATTACGTAATTTTCGAATTAGTGGTACCTACACAATTAAACTGATGCGTCATTAAAAAGTCACTCGCACTGGCCGATACGGCCCGAGGCCCGATTCAAAATTCGAACACGTATCTGTCAAAATTACCGCGCTTCCTGCACCCTTCCCGCCCTTGAGAGCGACCACTTACTTTTTTCAAGCGCGTTCCGTTTCACACCACGCGGCCGGCGAGTATAAAAACGGGCGGCAACGAAATGAGAGCAATCAGTAGCCACCGAGCAGTCTAACAGAAGTGCACGATGAGAGTTCTGGTTAGTTGAACCGGTCATTAGAAGCATTGTGTAACGTGACCAGTGCCGTGCTTTACTAGTGCTGTGCCGAATCGGATTGTCGATAATGTGGATTTATTTTACAGATTGTTGCCGCCGCCGTCCTCGCCTGCGCCGCAGCCGCTCCCTCCGGAGCCCTGCTGGCCCATGGCTCGCCCTACGCCCACGGCCTTCTCGGTCATGGTGCCCCTCTGGCTGTAGCCCACGGCGCTGCCTATGGCCTGGCTCACGCCGCTCCTCTCGCAGTCGCCCACGCTCCCGCAGTACCCACCATCCCCCCAGGTGACATCCAAGGTGCCGCCATCGACGCTCACGTAGACGCCACCGACCACGCCCGTGCCGCCGTTGACGCCGCTCGTGAATACCACGACCAGGCCTCCGAGCTCCAGGGTCAAGCCATCAACGCCGCCGAGGACCACGCATGGCAATCGGTCGACGCCGCTCAAACCGCCCAGGCTCAGGTTGACGGTGCCGCCGCCGGTGTCGCTCCCAACGTAGCCCGCCAGCTGGCCGGTCACGGTCACGTCGCCGCTTACGCTGCTGCTCCCGCCCTCGTCGGTCACGCCGGATACGGTCACGCCGCGTACGCCGCTGCTCCCGCCCTCGTCGGTCACGCCGGATACGGACACGCCGCGTACGCCGGTCACGGTATCGCCGCTCCCCTTCTGGCCGGACACGGTGTCGCCGCCGTCGGAGGCAGCCATTCCGTCGCCACCTCATCTCTCTCCCAGACCCACCCAGCGCCGATCGTGCACGCTCCCGTCGCGTACGCCGCGCACGGTGCCTACGGACACGGCCTCGCTCACGGTGCCTACGGACACGGTCTTGCGCACGGATGGTAAACTGTGATAAATATCTAGCCAAAAAATCTTAATACTCATGTTTGGAATGTAATTTAAATGTAAAAAGAAAAAAAATTGTACAGAGCATAATGAAGGCGAGGATGTGTGAATAAACGAATTAACTTATACATAAATTTGTTTTCTTTTAAAATTAAAAAAAGATAAAATAAACAATGTCGAATTACGACACGAAAATAATAACATAAGCAAGAAATTCACACGACATTCTATTTCTCAGATCGTTAAAATGTCACAATGTTTAATACGAGTACTTAATTCGTAATGTCAACTTGACATTTCTGAGCAAACAAATTAAACTACATAATATAATTAATAAATTACGCTCGCAACAAAAGCGGAAGTATAAAAGACCTTGTGGTGTACAATTAAAAAAAAACATATAGATCGTGGTATTTTATCGATCGATCATAAAAAACCTTCCATTACAAAATTATTTTTAATCTGGCACTAAGGAAGTTGCTTTTGCCATTATATGATAGGTTTTTTATTGGTGATATCGAATGTCACAAGTCATGTAGTCAATAAATAACTATACCAAGGACAAATGGAGCTTTTTCTCGGAAACAAACTTTTAAAAGCTCACTTTTTTATTAACAAAACTAACATAATATGTTACAATGTACTTATAGGTCCATAAAATAGTTATAAATTAATATTATACACTAAACCATGTTAAAAATTCGTAGACTATTCGTAGACTATATATCTTTTATTGTTATAGTTAAAATGTATTATAATTTTTAGACCAGATTATTTTTTTATAATAATAGTTCTATTATTTTGAAAAAAAATATAAAATACATTAAGTCTTAATAATGATTGAAACAAAAGACTATCGAGGTTATTTCGGTCTTGGAGTATAAATCGTGTTATTTATACTAAATAAATTTAACCACTTAATAAAATGGACATTATAATATTTTACATTAAATTACTACAAACTTGAGGACCCAAATTCAAAAATGGAATTATACACGTATTTACCATATATTTCCGAAACAAATGTTACACTATGCGATATATTTTTTTTAAATCTGTTCTTACTTTATATGTGAAATAGGTTTGTCTATCGCCACGTCTCATTTGGTTTGACTTACATATTTACATAAGGTTTCAATGTATTTATTTATATAATCTATTATATACGGCTCTAATTTATCATGAGGGCTAATAAAGGTCTGTGTCCAATTTTATTAATAATACTATATACTATTCCATCTGAATAGCTTTCAAACAAAATAAATAAAAAAAAGGGGACATAAAGGTAGCGATCGATTGTCTTTGCTTAGTAATAACAGCCTGTGAATGTCTCACTGCTGGGTTTAGGCCTCTTATCCTCGTTTTGAGGAGAAGGTTTTGGAGCTTATTCCACCACGCTGCTCGAATGGGGTTGATGGAATACATATGTGAGAGAAGTTCACATGCAGGTTTCCTCACGATGTTTTCCTTAACGTCACATGAGACGAATTATTATTACAAATTAAGCACGTGAAATTCAATGGTGCTTGCCAGGGTTCGAACGCACGAGCATCGGTTAAGATTCACGCGTTCTCACCACTAGGCTATCTCGGCTTTTTTTTATATATGTCGTCTATGCTTACACATATATAATTATAGCTTAAACAATTTAAAATGAAAACTAATTAACTCTATAAACTCTAACACATATTTATAAGCGTGAATATAAAACGCGAATAAGCGATGATGAATTGCTTTAAACATTCTTACGTAAGATTAAATTTATAAAGGCACAATTATAATGTACGTTGTATAATTATAATCATAAAGTTTCGAATACGTGATATAGTTTTTTTTTTAATAAAAAAATCATTTGTTTCCGCTGTGAAGAAAGGGAAAACAGTCAACTACCTTAATCTTTTTTAATCTGTCCAATATAAAATTTCATTCGAGATTTTCTGACGAAAATGATGACCTGCGCATTTAGCTAATCTCTCTTGGGCCGCCGTGACCGAAATCCGTCTGAAAGGTTATTATTATTACTTTTTATATACATCCCGAACATTTATGCTAAATTTCATGATGATGATGATGAAGAGTTCTGACATTAATACGTAACAAATAAGCAAACTCGTTTTTGTCAAGTTATGATATTAGTAATTCAATATTATACCGTGTAGACGCTTAGATGACAAAGACAAACAATTCACTTTTATTTACCATATTATGTAATTTTTTTTTTAACATGTTTACGTACTCTGATTCGGGTTTATATATACATATTTCCTATATATAATGACTTCTCATTTCCGGCAATATATAAAAATACCTCATAAATAAGGCAATAAAATAAAATAAATTGTTTTTTATATACACGAGGCCCGTCCGAATTTAGATTCAACGGCGATTGATCTCAAGGTCTAACCAAATGCGCAGGAGTTGTTATAACGCCGCATATATTTATATATAATAGAAGGGCCTGGGTAGGTACCACCCACCCACAATTTTTTATGTAATAACGGGCAATCACCTGCTGGTTAGTGACAACGCACCAGCACAACTAAAGCGCTTGCAGGTGTAAACAGTAATACTTAGTATTGCCGTACTTTGGCTTAAAAAGTGAGTAAGTCAGTGTAACTACAGACACAAGGGACATAATTTCTTAGTTGGGTGACTCTATGACGTTACTTAAATGCACTACCCACTCATCATATTCTACCGCAAAACTGCAGTTCAAAACTGTTGTGTTCCGGTTTGAAGGGTGAATGAACCAGTGTAATTACAGGCACAAGGGACTTAACATCTTAGTTCCCAAGGTTGGTGGCGCATTGGTGATGGGCTTTTTTAAAGAAATATACAATGCCACTGTCTATGAGCGTCGGTGAACACTTAACATCAGGTGGCCCATATGCTCGTCCGCCTACTAACACTATAAAAAAAGAGCTTAGTGGCGTGCCATTGGAGAGGCGTATGTCCAGCAGTGGACGACAAGGGGATGATGATGATAATATGCTGGCTTCCTCACGATATGTTCCACGAGATGAATTATAAACACAAATCGTGACACGTGAAAATTAATTGATATTAATTGCATTCGGAAATAACTGACATCACCCTTATGTATTATATAAAATTATGTGTTAACATTATGTAGAACATCTAGTGAAATGGACCATACACAGTGTAACGTACTCGGTCGGTCTGTGTTTACGGTAATTACGCTTCTAACGGACGATCAATCATGTGGTTGCGTGTTATTATTCGTGTATGTGTACACAAATTGCCCAGTGGTAATAACGCGTGAATCTTAAAATATGATAGTGAGTTCAAACCCGCGCAAGCAACACTAAATTTTTCATTTGTTTTATTTGTATAAGATGAATTGTAAAAATAAATCTCATGCTTGACGATGAAGGAATACATCGTGAGGAAACCTGCATGTGTCAAATTTCTCTGAAATATACTCCAAAACCTTCTCCTCAAAAAGAGCGGACTTAGCCCAGCAGTGGGACATTCACAGGCTGCTACTGAATTTGTATTTACAAACGAAGCCAACCGGCTCGTCAAAGGTATGTTCATATGTTCACAATAACCACTTACACTGACCGCTCACTCACACATACACAACGCATTAATTACCGTCTGATGGTCGAATGGGTAGACCTGGAAATGTCTCCACGGAATGTATAAATATCGGATTCATTATTTCTGTATGTCTATGTTACTTAATATATTAAATGCATTACATAAATGGCTGGTAATCTAAATATTTGTTTGCACAGGCAACGAATAAAAAAAAATACATTTTTATTTGAGTTAAATCTTTAAATGGAATAGATAGGAGTTTATTCCACCACGCTGTCCAAATGTGGCTTGGACATGTGACAGATTTTCATTAAATAAATAAATAAAACGCCTTTTATTTCCTACTCTTACATTCGTTTAAATTACAAGTAAACTATTTTAATACACTTACGGACGAATACTGAAACGTCATTCAAACATAATTGCAATTTAATTATTTGGACGCCGTTTATTTCAAATTTCGCATACTAAACTTTAAATTAACGGCGTTTTAAATAATTAAGTTGCGCTTTTTGCATTCGCAGATTTGCATTACATCAATGATATAAACATCAATCAATTGTTGAAAGGACTACATAATTAACAATTAATTTAAAAATAAAATTTGCAACAAAATTGCAATACGCAGAATAATAATATTGCTATAATTTTAATTCAGGCATATATATATAATTTTACAGGCGATATGCAATTTACAAAATAAATTAATTATGTAGTAAGTTGTGTTTTATATATATAAATATATAGTGTAAAGGAGAAATGTCTAAATATGGTAAATAAATTGTCTTGTTTGTAAATACATTTAAGCAGATAGGACCGAAAGCGGTGGCGGATTTACCAGCAGGCTGAGTAGGCTTCAGCCTGGGGCGGCAATTTGACTTGGTCTACATCCAAATTGGCGTGTCAAAAAAATGTGGGTTCATAATAAATAAGCGCAGGTCCACGAAATTGTATTTGCTTTCGATACTGAAGAAATAAAATCTTGGCCTATCAATGTAGGTAGAAAAAAAAACCGAACTTCGGCTTAGTTCTGAAAATACTTTAATTTTTTTATTCGAAAACATCAACCTATTAAAATTTTTTGATTTATACACTCATAACTCTTTAACGATTTATAATTATAAAATTTACCTCCCCATTCGTGAGGTTCTCCCTTGAGTATTTAGTATAAAGACTGTTCAAGATATTTTTAAGTGATGTTTTTATTATATATATATATATATATATATATATATATATATATATATATATATTTATATATATATATTTATATATATATATATATATATATATATATAAATATATATATATATATATATATATATATATATATATATACTTTAACAAAAAGTAATATCGGAATTTTATTATAGAAACCCAAACCAATTCAAGGAAGGCTGTATCAGACTTTGAGGTGTTTGATTATAATATATGTGGACGGCCAGTTGGGCTATCTGTAAGTATTTTTTTTTTTATATATAAAGAGGGGGCAAACGAGCAGGAGGCTCACCTGATAGAAAGTGACTACCACAGCCCATGGACATCTGCAACATCCGAGGACTTGCAGGTGCGTTGCCGGCCTTTGAGAAAAGAGTACGCTCTCTTCTTGAAGGTTTTTATGTCGTATCGGTTCGGAAAAGTCACCGGCGAAAGTAGTGACCACCGCCCAAATAAATAGACAATGGCACCTTAACAAATATTAACCATTGCTCACGTCATCAATGCACCAGTCTTAGTACCGAACACTACGTCCCTGTAGTCATACTGAATCGCTCTACTAAGTATTACTGTTTGTTCATTAAGTGTGTCTTTTTGTTATCATTTTACAAAGTCCTAGCGTCGTTTAAGAAATCATCCCCTAAATAACATCCGCCGATGAAGACCGGGGAGGAGGCGTCGGCGCTATGCGCACCTTCTCTTCCCGCCTTAACAGCCGCCAGGGCTAAGGGGGTTCCCTGTATCCAGGAACCCCCTTAGAAATGGAAGCCCGCATAGGTGGCGACCGTCGGGGCGTCACGGTAGTGTGCGCAAGCGATCCCGTGGCGCCCCCCGACTAGACGGAGAGGATATTGCTGGTTTTTTAGTGGGTATTCCGGCACCTTCAGCGCCGGCGAGCCCCACATACCCCCCACTTCATGCGGGGGAAAGGCGTAAGGCGTCCAGCAAAAAAAAAAATGTCTTTTTGTTATCATTTTATAAAGTCCTAGCGTCGTTTAAGAAATCATTCACTAAATAACATTTAAAGAAAAAAAAATCGCAGATTTTTCAACGATTTCATTAAAACTGATGGTCGCTACGTCACGACGCATCCGACGCGAGGTGAACGACCGCAACGAGGTCAAGTTCGTACAAAAGTGAATCTGATTCACTTCCGAGATGTGTCATATATGTTTATCTTCTTCTTGATATATATAAAAAAATATATTGGTATGTTTGTATTCGTTAACTATTCATCTGGTTTTGATGAAACTTTAGCGAATTGTACAGCGTACGAAAGCGAGGCGTCCTCGCGCACATAAATAACTTTTTCTTTATGTCTTTGTTTTCAATGAAAAACGTTTTATGTAGATCGTTATTCTATCCGTGCGACGCTGGGATGGGGAGCTAGTTATTTAGTTACTTATGTACTTTAATTATTATATTTACGTATGAAAATTACATTAGATATAATAACAAAATAATTATTAACGTTTAGTTAAAATCTATTAATAAAAACATGTACGCACAGTAAAATAGCGTTACTGAAAATTGTAGATAAAATTATGATGATGTCTATCTGACCATAGCGACCAATATCAAGGTAGAGTAGCTGACAGCTCAGAACATATTACAGTGCACAAGTGTATACGCGAACACAGGTGCACTCTCCACTACCTATATAATCCGAAGGGACGCCAAATCCGCGGGCGTGTCGTATCATATCAAGGAATGATTTTATTTTTTGGTTTAAATTTAAAATACGCCCACAACTCTGTCCTTACATTAAATTATGAAAAGTTATCCATACTCTTATACACGAACGACTAAATAGTTGTAAAACTTGAGTTTTTATCACAATATTTATTAATTCGACTAATGATGAAACAACGAAAACAAAATTCTACCTAAAAAAAAAGTTCTCCAAAATGAAACTAACTATATGAAAATGCTAAAACATGTTATTGAGGATATTTGTCAATACGGACATCGAACCCGCTATCGGTACTACAAACCATCAACAGTCACTACCAAGCATTCGATATTATTAAAACACTAGCTGTGCCCCGCGGTTTCACCCGCGTATAATTAATAAAAATAAGCCTAGAGCCTTCCTCGATAAAAGGACTATACAACACAAAAATAATGTTTAAATTCAAACCATTAGTTCCTGAGATTAGCCGGATCAAACCAACTCTTCAGCTTTATATATATATTAGTATATAAGTATATATACTAATATATTAAAACGATCATATAATAAAAATAATTAAACAAAAGGATTTACCTCAATCTGTATCGAGAACAAAATTCAACTTTGATTTGAAATAATTCAACGGGCGTATAAGTAATGAGACGACACACTAAAACACGTCTTTAGTCCGTGCCCATCTCCAGATACTAAACTTACAATGAGAACTGACATATAGATTTAAACATTGCAGCAAATCCTTTTGCGTGTACCACACTCTCGCATATCGTTTTTTTTTTACAGCGAGACATAAAATTATTCTGCCACACACACATGCTTGGCTGTATAACGACGATTTAAATGCAAATTTAACAAATCAAATTAAAAAATATATATAGTTAAAATTGCGTTTCAAACAATTCTTAGTATGTGCATAGTGTATTTAATATATGAACATGTTATTGAAACAATATTATAAATTAAACTGTTAGATATTTATATAATAATAATATTATATAATATATAATTATAATACCTCTGAAACGCGCTGCGTCTTCTGATATAAATTTTATATATAATTTTATATGTTTAGTAGTTTTCTAGATAAGCATTATAAAAATGCATCTCATCATTTACTATATAGATAGCTAAAAAATAACCTATATATATGTAGATATATAATGATTCCAAACAGTTAAAATAAATAAATAATAAATAGAGTACACCGTACCCATCAAGGAGGTCCATTACCATTTAAACAGAAACCTTGAACTTTAAAAAAGTACTTGTATTTCAAATCATAAAAGTAAAATCATTTAAGGGTCATTTTGCATTAGACAAATAATAATTAAATGAATATTATCGCAAAGTAATTACCTTAATAAAAAAAAAGAAATTAAGAAGCGAGAATGTGACAAATATGCGTGGAATCTGGTTGACATTCTCGAAATCTATACATCACAAAAAAGGCTCATACTTTGACATTTAAAGGCTCGCGTTATATATAAAACAATAGCCTCTGTCCGTACGTTCGTATGTGTACATATTATTACATTATGTCAATATGTTTGTGGGACTTTATTTAGATTCATTATTAAGCCTAAATCGAACTGAAAAAGTTGCAAAATCAAAGTCACACTCAAATCGATTACATACGTATAACTATACAAACATTTGTATATACAATAGAAATGAAATAAATGGCAAATGATGGAAAGAATTTATAATAGTGACCCCATTATAAATTCAACCTGTAAGAAATACTAACCATCTCTTACATTGCTAATGCGCCACCAATCCTACGAACTAAGATGCATGTATCTGGCTCAATCACCCTTCAAATCGAAACAGCACAATTAAGTATTCCTTCTTGTCAGTAGAATATCTGAAGAGTGGGTGGTATCTACCCAGGCGAATTTGCAATAAAACCTACCACCAATTGATGGCAATTGTGATAAGATAACATACACTAAGATTTTTTTGTCAGCCATTTGTCAGCCATTTGTCATGACGTCACAGCATATTCAAGTGGATCATAATCTTTTTTCAACGTAGAAATATTACACTTTCTAATCAACAATAATAAATATTCCCTCGAAAAGAATTTAACATTCCTCAGGGAACCGACTAAGGGTTGCGTATTTTTATGCGTTGCTGTTTTGTTTACAAAGTTTAACAATAAACATTAAATATTTATAATATAAGCCAAATTTCAATATAACGAATAAGCTTTTCAATGAAGAAGTGTTGGACCTTATAAGCTGTTTCACTGCGGTCTGATCAGTGTACGTAAATTGAGATGAAAAATAAACACAAATTGAGTAAATTAAAACACAATAATCATTTTCTGGATTGAAATTATCTTCGTCCTAAGATATATAAGTCATATTCAATTTCAGGTGATGTGTTTTTAATTAAGTTTCATTAATTATATATATTTATAAAAGATAATATTTCACAAATTTCTCTATGACAGTAATGTCATATCAGTAACATAGATTATGTATTAATTATATTGTTTCCATATATAAACAAGCTATGCTAATAAACAATTTATAAGTGTGTCATTAAAACATTTTTTAAATGCTCTTGTCCAGTAAAGAATGTTACTGAACAAAAGTAAATAAAAAAGAAACCAATTGTATAATTTTCGAAACACGATTATTTTTACTTCGAGTATTTATAAAACGTAACTGGATTTAAAAAATCTTATTTTAATTAAAAATTCATTCACATCTTCATTGATTAAACTGACAATGTTTTTTTTTAATAATAAATGTTAAAAAAAGCAAAGAAATTTTTCTCACTATATTACCTGTCAATTTAAATTATTTTGATATGACAATTATTTGAAGAAAAAGTTATTAATATATAAATAAATATGTAATCGCACACAAATCAGTGTATAAGATCATGTATCTGTTTTGGCGCCACATGAACCTCAATCAAATATGGCTGCCATCAGCTGACAAAAAGCGCGCGCTTCCTGCATCCATCCCGCCCTCGGGCGGTGACGTTTTACTTTTTTTTTATTGTAAAATCCAGTATTCAGCCTGTTCTATATTCTATAGTATAGAAAACGGAATATAAAAACGCTTCGTGCTGTGATGAGAGCAATCAGTAGCTTACAAGACATCAAGATGAGAGTTCTGGTTAGTTCTTTTATAATTATAGTTTCTTTGTTTTAAGTGATTTTATGTTATCTGTGGAAATGAGGTTTTGATATCGTGTGATTTTGGAAATCGATTTTGGGTTACTGCTGGGCTTATTGATTTCTTTATATTTTTATTTCTATGTCTTAATATATATTTAATTTTTATATAATACACATTTATTAGTGAACACTTTAAAGTAAATATAAATAAATTAATCAAATATGATATAATAATTTCTAAATTTTATAAGTGTTAATTGTTTTTTTTTGTTTTTATGTGAATTTTCTAAAGAAGAATTTCCAGTCAAAGCTTCTAATTTGTCTGTATTTAAGGATTTTAATAGATTGTATTTGTGAAAGATATTTATATAAAAATAGTTTAAAAATATTTCTTTAACATTTACTCATATTACTATTATTGTTATTGTGTTCACATATTAATTATACTTAATTAACTCACTCCAATATGATGAAAATGCGAAACTAACACCTATTTTCAGACTTGGTACAAATTTCTAATTGATATTCAAAACTTTTGTAAATGAATAGTGACTCTATTTCAACTCAGTATACTAACTTATTATCCCTTACTTACTAACCCGGGAAATGTTGACAACCGACTTAAGGTGATATACTATTATGATGCGCGTGTTCCTAATATGTTATAGTTATTATGTTCAATATCGCATATCATTTACTGACATTATACGATCGTTTTCTTCGATGTGTTTCGAGTCTGTTCTTACAGAGTAGCCATATAGATTGGTAAACCTTTCCCCCCCACCACGGCCCAAAAATAATGATACTTTAACTGTATAATATAATAGAACTGTAGTATAGTTCGTCTTCTCTGAAACTTTCGTGTTTTCAACCGTTCGGTTAACTAAGATAGTAGACAAGAGTCACATTTTCTTTTCCTTTGTAGCCGAGATAGCCTAATGTTAAGAACGCGTGAATCTTAAACTTTGATCGTGGGTTCAAATCCGGGCAGTCACCACTGAATATCATGTGCTTAATTTGTGATTATAATTAATCTCGTGCTTGACGGTGAAGGAAAACATCGCGAGGAAACCTGCGTGTGTCTAATTTCACTGAAATTCTACCCATTTGTATTTCCACATTTGTATTCCTTGCATTTGAGAAGGGTGGTGGAATAAGCTCTAAACCTTCACCACAAAAACAGACCTTACACCAGCAGTGGGACATTCACAGGCTGTTACTGAACTGTAAA
The DNA here is from genome assembly GCA_963151315.1 of Nymphalis c-album. Taxonomy (NCBI): domain Eukaryota; kingdom Metazoa; phylum Arthropoda; class Insecta; order Lepidoptera; family Nymphalidae; genus Nymphalis; species Nymphalis c-album. The sequence goes on from OY720614.1 coordinate 4,560,615, forward strand.
GTTTGCTTGTAAAAAGGAAGGTAACCTTTGTGTATCAAGTCGTTAATGAAAATCCTATTTTCTCCACTATGTCTCAAGGAATGTTAGCAACTATTGGTATGGACAGGCATTGTTTAGTTGGCAAAAATATTGTATACTACCGTTTAGCCCGCGGTATCACGCGAGAGCTAAGGCCTCTTCTCATTTTTTTAGGAGAAGGTTTGGAGCTTATTCCACCACGCTGCCCTAATGCGGACTGGCGGTAAGAACGCGTGAGCTAACTTTAACCAAAGAATAAAACATTATTATGATAACTCGATACGTTTGTACGACCTTCGTTGCCGCATACCGCACATTATAATTGGTAATCATTTAACAAGTTGCCACTTCACTACCTACGCTTCAAAACTTGTAATATGCTTACTTGCTCTTATCAATTACTTGAATAATAAACACATTCCGATATATACATTGTTTGTCTTTATGTTTTTATGTTTGTATTGCTTCATCTACTTCAGTATAGTGGCTCGTTGAACGCTGAACACGAGGTTCGAACCCCGGTTCGGGCGATCAAAAAAGTTCGTTCAGGATTTCTCAGAAGTAGCTCAGGGTCTGTTAGTTGATTAAGTTTACAATTTTGATCCCATCTGATTATGAGAGTGAGAAAATAGAGTCGTGAGAGCTGCCGGGCAGGAGAGGACATTATCATAAAAAAAAAAGTTTTTTAATCTCTTTCTGCTATCAATCCAAGCAAAGTCGCGGCAACGACTGCTTCACTTCTAATAACTCGCGAAGCTGACATAACCGGTTTCTAACTAGAGCACTTATTTTGTACATTTATTTCCTTAACCTTAAGAAAAGGAAAAAATTAACATTGCAAATATTTATGTTAAAACGTCCTTCTATTATATATCGAGTACTTCTTTTAATATTATATAAATAAATATGGAACATTTTCTTTAAATTAAACCGAATACTGAGGGCTCGAAGTTAGGCGTAGGGAACGATTCGTTTTGCTTACGAATGGTGGAATTGTTTACGAGGCGTAATTCAAAATCGTCCCAATTAAAATCCACATGTGACGTATAGGAACGATTTTAACGGACTCATATGTACGAGTACAATAACGAGTCGTAAAATATTGGGACCTGATAGCGATCGAGAACGCAAGTAGTCTTGAGATATGATTAAATCGTAATTGTTCTATCGTTATTTACAGGTTTTGTCCGCCCTTATTGCTTGCGTATCCGCAGCACCATCGTACTTAGCGCCGGTACCACTGGCCGCGTTCGCTGTGCCTACCATCGCGGTAGCTCCTACCGTGCCACCAGGTGACATCCAGGCTGCCGCTATCGATGCTCAGGTAATGTTAACTGATACAGTATATCACCATACAAAGAAAAAGATAAAATAAATATATAATTTGTTAATATGATAAAAACATTAAGAAGAATATCCAATTCCTTAGGTAAAAGCTGAAGACCAGGCTCGCTTCTATGCCGACCAAGCCAGAGAATTAGCGGAACAAGCTGTTGAAAACCAAAACGAAGGAGTCGTCGAAGCCAACGATTTGGGTAAGGAAAAATCTGAAGAAGCTTTCTGGGCCGCTGAAGAAAAGAAATGGCAGGCAGTGAGCGAAGTTCAAATTGCTGAAGCTAAAGTTGACGCATCTGTTGCTGAGAATGCTGCCGCACTCGCCAAGAGCTATGCTGGTGTTGTTCCCGTTGCAGCTGTCGCCCCTGGAGTTACAATTGAATCAGCTTCCAATGACGAGAAAGCTGAAGCAACTGCCAAAAGCGCAGCCTTAACCGAAGTCAAAGCAGAAGAGAAGGAAGCTGTTAAATCAGCGGAAATCGAAAAACCAGCTGAAGCCGAAGCCGAGAAACCCGTCGAAGCTGAAAACAAACCAGAAGCAGCCACTGCTGAATTCAAATCGGACGCTTTGGAAGCGCTTAAAGCTGAAACCGCTGCTTTACAGTCGCAATTGAAATCCTCCCTTTTCCCAGCACCTGTAGCTTTCGCTCCTGGTTTCAACTACCAACCCCTTGTAGCACCAATCTCCTACCAACCAGCATTCAGAAGTTTCCCCATCAACGCCATCCACCCTTATTCCGCACCAATCTACCCCGTTGGAAACCTTTGGTAATTGATGGGTACATAACGTCCTACTAATAAAAAAATATTTAATAATCTCTTGTTTTTTATAAGAACCAAGAAAAAATCGGCCTTTTGTTTTATTTATCTTATTAAAGAACTATTTTCTTTCTATTAATAATGAAGTCTTAATTAATTCTATATGTCGATCATAAATATATTTACAGACATTATTTAGTGTGGATTAAATACTCATAAGGATAAAACCTTATAATAAAATAACTAATAAGTTATCTTCAAATCTTAAATAATAATTAATTAAATTGATAATGGTCTGACATCGACCGAGATTGTCCAGTGATAAGAACGCATGAATCTTAACCGATGATCGTGGGTTCAAGCCCGGGCAAGCACCACTGAATTTAATGTGCTTAATTTGTTATTATAATTAATCTCGTGCTTGACGTTGAGGAAAACATCGTAATGAAACCTGCATGTAAGTAGTTTCACTGAAATTCTTCAGCGTAGAGGAAGAGGCTCCAAAACTTTCACCTCGATAAGAGGAGAAGAGGCCTTAGCCCAGCAGAGGGACATTCACAGGCTGCTAGTGTAACATCGACCACAGTACGAAAACTAGTCAAATAAAATTAATTATTATACAAATATTTAAAAAACAACTAAAACTCCAATTATGTTTACATGATATAATAAATGTAAAAGTGTGTTTGTTTGTTTCTTACGCTTTAGGTCATAACGAATCAAATGTTTATCATGAAATTACTCACACTCAGGTTCACAGAAAAGGACATAGCATACCCACCAAGCCTCTCAAGCGGGCGTAGCAAGCGGTAACTAGCTACCACCTACCCTAGTAATTGCTATAATTCCAACATGTAAGAAATATTAGATAGCAATGTTGATTACTCATATTTTTTTTTATAATAATTCATACTCTTAGATGATACGTTCTCAGCAGAACGGTCGTGATCGTCCGGTCGAGGTCGAAGTGTATGATGTTATTCTTTTTATTTATAAAATAATTCAAAAATAAAAAGAATAATTACCTTAAATATATTAAAGGTTATTAGGTATTTATTTTATATTCTAACAGTAATAAAAAAATATAATATACTAAATATTATATTTTTTAATAAGATTTTTTTTTTTCTTTTACCTATTGATTTTTTTGCTCATTTTTTCAATATAATATAAATATCGATGAGATAGCGATACACCTAATTATTTAAATAAAATGACGATTGAAATCGCTAATAAGTAACGCATTATTCAATAGAAGATTATACACCAACGTTTAGCCCGCGGTTTCACCTGCCTAGTTTCCGTTCCCGTGGGAATACGGGGCCAAAATGTAGCCTATGATACTCGCTGATAATGTAGCTTTGCATCGATCAAAGAATTTTTAAAATCGGTTTAGTGGTTTAAGCGTGAAAGGGTAACAAACATACTGACATTAGCATTTATAATATTAGAGATGTAGACGTTAAAAAGTGCCAGTTGGTAATGATTGCTTATAGGCAAGATGCATAAATTTAGTACTTAATTGTAATTTATTGACTAATTGATCGAAACATGTAACTGAGTTTATTGTGAGTTCTTCTTCGGAAAATCTATATTACGAAACGGTGATAAATATTTAACGGAAATTATAATTCTAATCCATAAATATTTAACGGAAATACCACTCATCCCCTAAAACTATCCGTTCGATTGATTTGAAGTTTGTCACCCCGACTCCTTCCCCGACGTAGAAGCTCACCGACCATAAGAACGGATTCTACGCAAATTTTATCCAAAATACGTTTTTCTTCTTATCTATTAGCTTCGAATTCGAAGACGATTAGCTTTGCCTATATATATATACATAAAAAAAAACATACAGACGAATTGATAACCTCCTCCTTTTTTTGAAGTCGGTTAAAAATAGCCTATGCTTTTGAAAAAAAGGCAATCACAGTTATGTTTTATGTTCTATGTACATTATTTAAGGTATTAAATAATAATTAAAACGTAAAACGGTCATTAACGTGCCGTAATCAAAGGCAGTAAATATTTGAAATACTTTGACAATAATTGACGGGCATGATAAAATGTGAAGTGGAGGCAACATGGCGGCCGCGCACGCGCCGTCACGTTCACAAGATTTTCGCCCGCATAGCGTCAAAATCCGTTCCTTTTCACAGATAATTTATGTAATCTAACTTTAATGATTTATAAGCTATGGTTATTGTAAGTAAGCTGTTAAATAGCGACTTTGTTCGCATTGATATTAAGCATGAAAATTAGAATTTCTGAGACACTGCTGTCACTTATACATTCCGTGATTAAAATAAGTCTACGTATTAGTTAAGAGTATCATATTATTATATTGACGGTTTGAATTAAAAATAAAAAAAAAACTTCGAACTTGATGGGACATTCAACGCCTAAAGACGTCACCGAAATTTAACAATTATGCATCAGAAACGCTGCACTCCTAAATTGGACCAACTCTCATCACGACTTAAAAACTATCAAAAGAAAAAAAAATACTACTGTATTAATAAAATATTTCCACGAAACATTTTACAAATAGACGACCCTATAGTTATATCATATACTAGCTGTGCCCTGCGGTTTCACACACGTACAATTAATAAAAAATATAATGAATAAAGCCTAGAACCTTCCCCGATAAAAGGACTATACAACACAAAAATATTTTTTAAATTCGAACCAGTAGCTCCTGAGATTAGGCGGATCAAACAAACTATTCAGCTTTATATATTAGTATATATTACACATACCCTATATATTAAGTATTATGTAATGAAATGTCTACGATTCAATAGAATATAATATAATAACAGTATAATGTCTCAATTAATCGTTATATCTTAACTATGTACATACGTCTTATATACCTTAGAGATCATTATCTTCGACATTGGTCACCTCGTTTAACAACATTCCAAATCTTAATCGTATTTAGTTTTTCATAACACTATTGAACTTAAAGTCAGGAAACCTTGTTATTCGTATAAGAATATATTTTACTTTATACTTTATCGTACACCGGTGGTAGAGCTTTGTGCGAGCTCGTCTGGGTAGGTACCACCCACACATCAGATATTCTACCGCAAAACATCAGTACTTGTATTGTTGCGTTCCGGTTAGAAGGGTGAGTGAGCCAGTGTAATTACAGGCACAAGGGACATCTTAGTTCCATCCATAACATCACGATTGGAAATCTACATTATCAGCGAGTAACATAGGCTACATTTTGTCCCCGTATTCTCACAAATTCAAATTACTTTATTGAATATTAAAGTATTACACTTATTTATTGATTGTCAAACTGGAATCTACTACAGGAACGGGAGCTACGCTGGTGAAACCGCGGGCAAAACGCTAGTAATATATATATATATATATATATATATATATATATATATATATAAAAACATTATATATACTGTACATACTAAAATTACGAACATATAAAATAAATACAATATACTATTTATTGAAGTTGTTTTTTTCCTGTTCCACGTCTTAAAACGTAATTAAAACTGGCTCAGGTGTAATTTATTTTAAATAGGCAGGTGGACTGGCAAATGAGCCAGCTGTTAGTAATTGGTCACCATCGTCTTTATAGTCACAATACATATGACACGACAGTATATAGCGACAATACCTTTGGACACCTTACTTACTGGTAAAGCTTTGTGCAAGCTCGTCTGGGTAGGTACCACCCACTCATCAGATATTCTGCCGCAAAAAAGCAGGACTTGGTATTGTTGTGTTTCGGTTTCAAGGGTGACTGAGCCAGTGTAATTACAGGCACAAGGGACATAACATCTTAGTTCCCAAGGTTGATGGCGCATTGGCGATGTAAGCTATGGTTAACATTTCTTACAATGCCATTGTCTATGGGCGTTGGTGTCTGGTGACTACTTACCATCTCCTGATGGTAAGAAGGCTCATATTCTCTTCCGCCTTCATATGCAATAAAATAAAAAAAAACCGTCCACCGAACGGTGGCCCTTTTACCCGCCCGCTTACCTTACCTTATAAAAAAAATACAACAACACCCATTCCTAACATAATATGTGTAACAAAAACCTCACAACCCTTATAAATAATATTATAAAAACACAATTAGGAAATTAAACAACAATGGTAACATTGAGTGATTCGACGCATGCGCTGTTACGATAACGCCCCGGTCACCTAGTTCTGAACTTCGTGACGGGAATAACATTAGTGAGTCAGGTGAAAGTTAATTCACTTGATTCCAAAATAGGTAATAAGTATGCAGTTGTTTTTGTAAGTGCATTCAGTTTTTATTTTTTGTTTTATTTGATTTTTTTTTATGTTAGAGGGAGCAAACGAGCAGGAGGCTCACCTGATGGAACGTGACTACCACCGCCCATGGACATCTGCAACATCCGAGGACATGCAGGTGCGTTGCCGGCCTTTTAGTTGCTGTTATAGGATAAAACTAGAATATAGTCACAGCATATAAATGTCCCAGTGCTGGGCTATGGCTTCCTCTCATATTTTTCTAAGACGCAAGTTTTTTTATAATATATGTAGGCGGACGAAAGCAATAGCAAGTATTGCTGTTCTGCGGTAGAATATCTGATGTGTGGGTGGTACCTACCCAGACGAACTTGCACAAATCTCTAACACCAAGTAGTTTTCTCACGATGTTTCATAAATAACGACATTAATTATAAACACGAATAAATCAGATGAAAATTCAGTGGTACTTGCCCAAGCTTGAAATTGGGAGCCAGATTAGGTATCTAGAATCATACAAATAAAATAAAATCGCAATCCTACATGCAAATCATATAAGCTACCCACGAGACCAAAGATAAAGATATATCTTTGCGTACAGTAAGTAATAAATTAATACTACACCATTGCCAGGAAACTTATTAATTCGCAATAAAAAAGAAACAAATAATTTCCACATTAATAAAACATTACCGCTAATAAAACTACACGACATTTAATTATTATTTCTCTATCACTCGTTCTACATCAATAACAATTAAGTTATGATTTACGATTTTATAAAGAGAATGAATAAAACACAAACATAATGTATTTAAAGCCGAGACGGCCCAGTGGCTACAACGCGTGAATCTTAACCGATGATCGTGGGTTCAAACCCGGGCAGGCAGGAATTTTCAAGTGCTTAATTTGTGTTCATAATTCGCGAGGAAACCTGCATGTGTCAAATTTCACTCAAATGCTGCCACATGTGTATTCCACCAACCCGCATTGGAGCAGCGTGGTGGAATAAGCTTCAAAACCTTCTCCCATAAAAAAAAGGAGAAGAGGCCTTAGCTCAGCAGTGGGACATTCACAGGCTGTTACTTTACTTTACTTTTATAATGTGTTTCTTTTTGAAACGGTTCTTTTATAAGTACATAACAGATTTAAGGGAGCTTTTCAAAAATCCTAATCGTTGATTAATCGAATTTTGTAAGAATCTTCGCCCTCGATACAAGTGTAAGATAATATCTTTGTCTGTAATCCTGACGACCTTATGTTAGCGGATGGGCCACCTGATGGTAAGTGTTTACCGCCTCATATACAAATTGGCGCTGGAAGAATTCACACCCAGGGTTAGCTGGTCATATATATATATATTATTGTATAGACAGTAGACAAGCTGGGCCACGAGCTATGGACCATCTGATGGTAAGTGGTCAGTAACGCCCATTGACATTGTAAGAAATGTTAACCATCGCTTACATCGGCAATGCGCCATCAACCTTGGGAACTAAGATGTTATATCCGTTGTGCCTGTAACTAAACTGGCTCACTCACCCTTCAAACCAGAACACAACAATACAAAGTACTGCTGTTTTGCGATATAATATCTGATGTGTGGGTGGTACCTACCCAGACGAGCTTGCACAAAGCTCTACCACCGAGAAACCAAAAGAAAATTACAATAATTTAGTCTTTAAATACAGAAATACACATAATTTTATACAATACTTATAAAGCTCTCCCTTTAGAATAAAAAAAGATAAAATAGTCGCCAGCACAGCTGCTAGTAAGCTATAATATGACGCGACCGAGAATTAAGTCCTCTATATATGTTTTGCACTCTCATAAACTATTTAAATTTATAAAGCTATGACAGTTTTTTTTTAATGAAAGTAGACAGCCTCAAACTGAACCGGTATCCGTTTCCTATCCAAAAGCGAACTAACAGACGAACAAAGACACATAACCTTTTATAACGAAATATTTAATTAACATAAATATCTTACCTTAAATAATTAAATTGAATAAACATGATAAGCCTTTTAAAGTTTAGAAAAAAAATCACTGTCACTTTCTGGTTAGCGATCTATTTATTATATTATTATATACGTATAAAATATATATAAAGTGTATTGAGTGTTATCTGTATGTAAAATAATTGTTTGGCAAATATTGACAAACAGTATTAAAGACAGATTTTTTAACTGATTAAAAAAATAATGTTTCAGGATATACAGTACAGTAACAGCCGTGAATGTCCCACAGCTGGGCTAAGGCCTCTTCTCTTCTCTTTCTCTTTTTGAAATTGTTTGGACGGTATTCCACCACGCTGCTGCAATGTGGGTTGGTAGAACACACATGTGACAGAATTTCAGTGAAGTTTGACACATGCAGATGTCCTCGCGATGATTTTCCTTCACCGTCAAGCACGAGATGAATTATAATCACCAATTAAGCACATAAAAATCAGTGGTGCCTGCCCGTGTTTGAACCCACAATCATCGGTTAAGATTCACGCGTTCTCACCACTGGTCCATCTCGGCATCTAGGATTTTTTTATGATATATCAAAAAAGACATCTTTAAAATAATAATTTACTCGCCTTTAATGATCGACTTTTAATGTACAAAAGGTTTTTTTTAAGTTTTTATTTCACCTCATCTTCCTTTACCAAACATACAACCTGCACTAAGTTTAAACTGGTTTAAACTTGAGGTGTCAAGTCTGATCCGCGTATGTAATAACAGGTTAAATTATATGACTACTTTCATATAAAGGGGCAACAAGAACCAAACAGACAGAATACAAAAAAAAATGTAATACTAATGGAAAACGGATCGAGATAGCTCGACTATACATTAATAATAATAATTAAATGTAGAGCATAGTCCCGTGGGGTAAAGAGCTATAAAAGGTCAGGGTTACATTGACATTGGCGCCACATGGGGGTAGGATCGACTAACTGACTTTGGGTATGGACCTTTTTTTTCACGCAGTGGAAACCTTTAAAAAGGTACCCGGCTCCCTTAGGGGGTGCGACTGGGTTATGCCACGGCGATGGCGATGTGATGGATTAATTTTTGTGGTATAAAGCTCTCTTATGTCGTCATGCTCCTACTACGCAGTTCTTTACTCTCTTATGTGCGTAAGTCTGCGTGTGTTTATACTATATACTTCGCGTCTATATTTTATGAAATGATAAGAAAATAAATATTTTATCAACAATAATCGATGTTTTTATTAATTTTACTTCATATTAATGTTCATGTTGTTTTAATAAGATTTTTAGATTATTATTATTACAAAAAAATCTACATTTCATTATTAATACTTTTTGTTAATAATTAAATGTATTTTTTGTAACATATATTAGATGTATGTTTGTAAGAAATATATGTATAGTCTATATCATGCGAACGAAGACGCGGTAACGTGCTTGTATCGGATAAACATGTAACCTTTTAAATGTAAAAACTCGTTACTCTCCGCTTTACAATATTGGAAATATTAATTATTTATTACATGGAAACAGTTCAAAGCTATTTCATATTATTCACTATGTCTATAATGCGGTCCCACCCACTTTATTCCTTTTTCATAAACTTTTAGCTAGCATGCAGTATATGCGCAGGCACCGGATCATTGTTTATATCCCCACTCTTATTATCCCATAGGACGACATGGATGTTTTGTATTCCATCGTATTCTAAAAACGATCTTACTCACATCTTACTTACATTCTGACAATTTCCAATTTCTGCGCTGCATTTAAGAATATATTGACAGCAAAACACAAAACTTATTATTGGCCCGACCAGCCATTTGAACGGAGACTTTCGGACTTTTTAAAGACCCACGAGAGACTCAAAAGAAGTAACAATTAAAATTAATTCGGAAAGTAATTAACAAATACTTTCTATGTGAAAATTGATTGTTTTAAGCAATTAGGTAAATGAAAGCACTGGAATGCTATTTTGAATGCATTATATTTCTTTTTCATGTATGTCGACCACAATTTTTCACACTCAACCGACGGACACTTACAATTATTTTATATATAAATAAACAAGGTTTAACTACATCACGTACGAGGGCATCGTGTTTAATTAAATAATAAATTAATTACAATCGCCTACGATATGTAAAGAATTTGTTGCCATTTGTGTTGTCAAAAACATTATACATACAATGTATATTTCCGAGACCGGTTTGATACGCCATTTTGAATTATATATGACGTCACATACCTAGTGTATTGTGGATGTTATAGAAAAGGTACAATAGAACGATAAAATTCGGTCAATTTGAATCTTACATATAAAGGCATAAGACACATAATTCTATAAAAATATATATATCCTATACATAAAAAGAATAGCCAAGACATTGGTTTCGCCCTCGAAATTCGAATCTATTTAAGGTAGAAGTATTACTATTTAATTTGATTTGTTAGTAATTAAACAAAGTGAAAGAAAATACTCTGAAGTAAGGCAATCTGGAAAAAAAAGTACAACGAGATTAATTTTGTTATAATTTTTATCTTACTTGATATGATGATTGATTGATGACCATTCGACTTTTATTATCGTACTTGATTTCAATAAAACATATCAGTAGACGACGTCCAGCCAAACAAAGGGTACACATATCCTTCATTAATATAAACATGAGGAACAACGACACAATAACGTATTGATAATGTCAATGGAAAGTCGCCCAGTGCCTGATTAACAGAGAATAAGGTCGTCAACATCGAATTTTGCTGATGAAATAATTCAATCGCATTGCGAGGGATGTGGGCGCGGTTTTAGGAAACAAAGTATGTTTAACGTTGAATTTACAGCTCGAAATATTATTATACTGACAAATTTGATTACAATATAAATTAAATTAAATTATTATACTCTACAAGCACTTTAAAATTGTCGCATATCAGGCAGTCATTTTAAAATTGTATTAAGTTGATTATAAGTAAATCGTAAAATTGTAAGATATGACAATCCGAAAATAGGAGTTTTGCTTGATAGTTATGTGCTATCCGTCTGGGTAGGTAAATTCCACTGCCAAACAGCAATACTTATTATTGTTGAGTTGCAGTTTCAATGATGAGTGTCCCTATATAACTAAGGGCACTAGGTATAATTATAATATATTTGTTCCCAAGGTTGGTGTCGCATTTACGAAAATCTGCTACCAAATTCGATCTCAAACTATAATCTGGACGAGCTCAAAGATTTCTAAACTTCGAAAAACAAATGCATAAGCTGCAATACGATGCGACATACATTTTCAAGATACATATAATCCCGGTATACATCGAAAAGTAATTATAACACTGTTTGTTTTGCACAAATGGCATTGGCGCTGCGATATTTAAAGAATTTAAAGGAAATACGTGTCAAAATAGCGTATCACCGTATGTCACTTATCGACATTTCGCGAGTGAGATGCGAAGCGAAGTTTACTCGTCGGTAGGGCTTAGTGCAAGCTCGTCTGGGTAGGTACCACCCACAGGGACATAACATCTTAGTTCCCAAGGTTGGTGGCGCATTGGCGATGTAAGAGATGGTTGACAGCTCTTACAACGCCAATGTCTATGGGCGTTGGTGACCACTTACCATCAGGTGGCCTATATGGTCGTCCGCCTTCCTATGCAATAAAAAAAATGACCCTTGTGCCTGTAATTACACTGGCTCACTCACCCTTCAAACCGGAACACAGCAATAACAAGTACTGCTGTTTTGCGGTAGAATATCTGATGAGTGAGTGGTACCTACCCAGACGAGCTTGCACAAAGCTCTACCACCAAGTAAACATAATATCTTAGTTCCCAAAGTTGGTGGCGCATTGGCGATGTAAGCGATGGTTAACATCTATGGGCGTTGGTGACCAATTATCATCAGGTGACCCATAGGATCGGACGGCTATACTAGTGTAAATATAACCGTCGTATGTTACGAAATTGCACCAAAATTTGAAGGTTACAAAGTAGGTTATTGTATGTTCAAAACATTAAATATATGTCATAAAAGGCGTTGTCCATTTATGGAACTTCTTACGTAATCGTACACGTTACGACGGAAGAGATATCCGATTAAGATCCGATCGGTGACTTTTCGAGAACTTATTTATTTCAAAAAAAGAACATTACCAAATATGGGAAAAACTCGAAAGTTGCTGACGTCATAGTTTTTTCGTATCGTAATTGGTTTTGATGTCTGTCATTCAGATATTATTATTTAACAATCTGATGCTACTTCTTCAGCGTGGAATTCAGTTCGAGACGAAACCTTTAAAATCTGTCCTACTGAAACTAGTACAGCCGTCCGAACCTATGAGCCATCTGGTGGTAAGTGGTCACCAACGCCCATAGATGTTAACCATCGCTCACATCGCCAATGCGCCACCAACCTTGGGAACTAAGATGTTATGTCCCTTGTGCCTGTAATTACAGAGGCTCACTCACCCTTCAAACCGGAATTATTTCTATGATGGTTTTAATATAAATCATTAGAAACAAATGCACAAGAAGGTCTCTGTTATGAACGTCTAACTTTCCTTGGCACGGAATTCGTATTACTCATTCGACGGTTATCAATTCCACGCGAGTCAGCGTATCTATCCGCGTGCCAAATTTCACAAAGATCAGTTAAGGTGACTAAGGTTTGAAACAACTATATTCATAATATAATTATTAAGTTCAAATGTAAAGGAATAAAATTTACTGTACTAGTAACAGCATGTGAATGTCCCACTGCTGAGCTAAGACCTCTTCTCCTTTTTTGAGGAGAAGTTTTGGAGCATATTCCACCACGCTGCTCCAATGCCGGTTGGTGGAATACACATGTGGCAGAATTTTGAGTGAAATTTGACACATGCAGGTTTCCTCGCGATGTTTTCCTTCACCGTCAAGCACGAGATGAAATATAAACACAAATTAAGCACTTGAAAATTCAGTGGTGCCTGCCCGGGTGTGAACCCACGGTCATCGGTTACGATTCACGCGTTCTAGCCACTGGGCCATCTCGGTTTTAAAATTTACTGGTCTTCTAAAATATTAATTCTACAATTAGTTTTTTAAAATTTTTTTTAAGAGTAAAAGATCAATCGCCACTTGTTTCAATGTGGAATGGCATCTATTCACAATGAGATAATACTTGATGGTAAGCCCATCTGGGTTGGTACCATCCACTCATCAGATATTCTACCAAACAGCAATACTTAGTATTGTTGAGTACCGGTAAGGAGGATGAAATTTACTACAAGGGACGGAACATCTTAGTTTGTAGTTGTAGTTTGGGACAAATTAAATATAATTTGTTAATATCGCTTTCCTTTCTTACAGGCGAATATGAATTATGAAAATTCATATGTAAAAGTGAAATAAATTCCAACTGAATTATAAAATTATTTCAACTCAAGCGATTGACGTAAAATGACACATGCTTTTTGCGTAAAAAATACAGCCTACAATTGTCCAACAGCTGGGCAAAGGCCTTCACACCTCTTGAGAAGTTTTGGAGCTTTTTCCGCCACACCACTGCGATACATGTTTTAGGACACGCGTGCATGTTATCTCACGATATTTTCCTTCAGAGTCGAACACGAAATGAATTATAAACACAAGTTAAGGACATGAATGACTCAATTCTTCACAGCTCTCATATTATACGAGTACACGAAATAATATAAATTATATATGGACTCGAAATATATTTTACCATCTATACTAATATTAGAAATGCGAAAGTAACTCTGTCTATTTGTTACGCAATTACGACAAAACCACTAAAGCTATTTCGATATAATTTGGCGCGTAACAAGCCTAAACCCCAAGGAACGCCATGGGCACATACATATACTTTTTATATACCTAACACAAGGCTAAACACGTGGAATAAACGCAAAAACTAGTAAATACATACAAACTAATTCATATCACTTTCATACACAACTGAAACCTGCAATCTACAATCTTCAAGATCGTTGGCAACCACTTACCCTGGGCACTTTCTTAAGAGACACTGCAAAACATTCATAGTATTAACAGCTTCTCAATACATATAAAGTAGATAGATTTTTTAGTTTATTTTAATATCGAATTAAATACTAACACATAGCACGAAGCAATAATGAGTTTGTTTGCGTAATTTTAAAATCATATCCTTGCTCGAGATCTATTATCAAAAGTATGTAACATAAGATCTATTGAAACAAACATAAAAGCAGCTTTTTATATATAACTAATACAACTGTGCCCCGCGGTTTCGCCCGCGTATAATTAATACAAATATAATGAATAAAAATCAGCCTAGAGCCATCCTCGATAAAAGGAATATACAGTACAAAAATATTTTTTAAATTCGAACCAGCAGTTCCTGAGAATAGCCGGATCAAACAAACAAACTCTTCAGCTTTATATATTAGTATAGATATAAATACCATAATTTTTTTTGTTAACTAAATACATACAAATCACCTTGCAAAGTATCGTAGCGAGCTACTTTTTAATGTATTGAATTACTTACGAAAATCAGAGCGTGAATTATTAAAATGCGGTTATACCTTACATTTGAGAACATTAATATTATACAATTCGTTCGTTGTTCTAGTGGTTTATTTATAGGTCACGGTTTAAATCTTAGGTTGAACCAAGTGGTCAACACCACTAAATAAAGTATTATTCTTTTATTTAACAATTGACATTAATAAATGACTTTTTTCTATATAAAGTGTTCTTTTTAGAAATATAACATAATCGCTGAATAAATGGGTACAATATTAGATGATTAAGGGATACATCATGAATCCCATCACCGGAACTGATTTTTGATAAAAAATATGACCAATCTGGAAGCGTACGCATTTGGAACGTACTTAAAATTGACTGACATGGCCCAGTTCGGTCGAAATTGCCACTTGGTGGTAGAGCTTTGTGCAAGCTCGTCTGGGTAGGTACCACCCACTCATCAGATATTCTACCGCAAAACAGCAGTACTTGTTATTGTTGTGTTCCGGTTTGAAGGGTGAGTGAGCCAGTGTAATTACAGGCACAAGGGACATAACATCTTAGTTCCCAAGGTTGGTGGCGCATTGGCGATGTAAGCGATGGTTAACATCTTTTACAAAGCCAATGTCTATAATGTTGGTGACCACTTACCACCAGGTGGCCCAGATGCTCGTCCGCCTTCCTATGAAAAAAAAAAAAAAAGTCTATTCCAATAAGTCGAATACCAAACAGTGATATGGCCGCAGCTTTACGAGTAATTCGTATAATCGCTTCCGCTTCGCATTTTTTTTACAAGACAGATTTAAAAACAGACTTCCAAATATTTTACACTGTATATTATATTGCAATATATTGGTTGTGACGGAAAACCGGGATAGCTCAGTCGATAGAATGTAAATCAAAAATCGCAGATTCTAATTCTGTCAAATGTCAATGTGATTTTATATCTTGTTTGCTTGTTTGTCTTAAATTTATTAATTAATCTTGAGTTCAGCGTTAAAATAGCTGGAAAAACGCATTTATGTATTTATTTACCCCAAAGGAGGTGGTGGCGGTTGGACTCGCCAGCGCTGAAGAGGCCGGAATACCCACTAAAAAACCAGTGGTACCCACTCTGTATTATATGCATACCTCTGACCTCAGAAGTGTCCTCTTAACCGATTTTAGCCACGGCGGCCAATTTCAAGCTCCCTTGAGAGCCATCTGCGCAGGACATATAGTGATAGAAAAACCCAAAAACTTTTTATCGACCAGAGCCTCGGGATTATGTGGCCTTAGGCCTTATATATAGCCACAAGACTAACGGAGGCAGACTGAAATATATATAATTATAATAATATCCTGGGACATTGTTCACCCGAGGCTATCTGATCCCAAACTAAGCAGAGCCCGTACTAAGGAAACCAGACACCTGACATATACTAATTTTCTTTTGTAAAAATCTATATAGATATTTACGCCAAGACACAGAACAGAGACATGTTCATGCACACAAATGTCTATCCTGGGTGGGAATCGAACCCACGACCTGCGGCGCGGAAGGCAAGTTTCTACCACGCCAACCGGCGCGTCTAAATATGTATATAAATATAATAGTACCAGAACTGATACGAGACATATGGACATATCCCAAATTCAACCTTAATATATATCCTTACTGGACACCAATCATAGTCACACCCACATACAGAATCAAAGTCACTTAGCCTCGCTTATCGCGAACATACAAGCGACAAAACCCTTATTTGTAGCGCAAAAACAGCTGTAAATAATGTTACCATATCAAATGTAATATATAATTCATGTCGCAAGACTAATATTTATTTCTAAGTACAATCTATAATATTTATTTCTAAGTCTATACTTAATAACTCTTAGCGCTAATGGAGATAAAAATGTTATTAATATTAGCATAATACACGCTTATCTGCATTCTTAAATACGTTTTCTTATCTCTTTTATACGTAAGATATAAGTGCAGGACAAAAAATTGTATATTTATCATGTTATAATATTTCTATCGAAAAATATTTGTCGTTTGATTTTTTTGCACTTCTCTACGGTGTCACAGAAGGACGTGGCTCGAATTCCACATGACAACTCCTTTTGCCTTTAAATGTCACGTGGTATGAGACAGTTTTTTTTTTCGTTTCGCTGACCGACCGAAAGCTTCCTGCTCCGCCTAGCTGATCACTTGTTATCATCGACAATAAAGACTTAATAATCTTTAGACATGGCATTTATTAATTCTGACAAATCTACTGAATGTTACGAGTATCTTCCTTTTAAGTAGTTTGTAGTTTTGTTTAGAATATTAGAAACTTAAACCAATATTAGAAACTTAAACCAATATTAGAAACTTCCTGGTTCGTAATATTTTTATATATATATTAGTTAGGCGCACCGACAATTAGGCTACCAGATGGTAATGGTTTCATTAACCATTCCTTGAATCACCAATGTGCCACTAACATTGGGTACGAATATGTTATTTACTTGGTGGTAGAGCTTTGTGTAAGCTCGTCTGGGTAGGTACCACCCACTCATCAGATATTCTGCCGCAAAACAGCAGTACTTTGTATTGCTGTGTTCCGGTTTGAAGGGTGAGTGAGCCAGTGTAATTACAGGCACAAGGGACATAACATCTTAGTTCCCAAGGTTGGTGGCGCATTGGTGATGTAAGCGATGGTTAACATTTCTTACAATGCCATTGTCTATGGGCGTTGGTGACCACTTACCATCAGGAGGCCCATATGCTCGTCCGTCTTCCTATACAATAAAAAAAAATGTCCTTTGCGCACGCAGTGTACATTGTACATCGGTTCACCGTTCAAACCATAGCACATGAATATTTGGTATTTTTGCCTGATGGTTGATAATATTACATAAACACCAAAGCCAATTCTCATCTAATGATCGAATTCTTCGCGGTAGCTAGACAAAATCAGTGTTATCTCGTTATTACTAGAAATAATCAGTTAATTGTTTTAATTATTTTCGTAGAACTGGTAACACAAGCGACAAATTAAAAACCCAAGTATTTCCCATTGCACGGCAAAAAGTTTAATCAATATAATGTGAATTAAATACTCATGTTGTCGTCTAATGCCAACACTTTTGTATATCAAATAGGTAGGCAGATTGTTAAATGGGCCGTCAGAGGGCTAAGTGGTCATCGCCGCCCATAGACACTGTAAGAAATATTAACCAAAAATCTATGGAATTAAGGTGTTGTGGCTGTTGTTACCCTGTCTCACTCACCTTCCATATCCATATTATTCGTAATACTATATTTAGTAGTATGTTAGACGGTAGGGTAGACGATGAGTGAGTAGTACCTCCCCAGGTTACCTAACAACGCCATCCCAGGACATGCAGGCGAAACGACATTCGGAAACTAGTATCCAAATTAATTAAAGAGTTTCGTAACAAAAAGTTTATATATATCATTAGATAAATTAAATAACGTCAATTACAGAAAATAAAAATGATAACATTAATTTAAGCATATGTACTATAGGAATTTAATTATATATTTATGAAGTTATATATTCGAAGCAAAACACTTTCCGTTTAAATGTTTTTGTTGAAATTAATTCGCTCTAATTGAAATCAAATATACTTATGTAATATATATATGTATAAATATATAAAATATATATATTAATTGAACTGAATATTAAAACTACATTTTATCATTCAAGGATATCACATATTACATACATATTACATATATTAAAAAATATTAACCCTTTATTTCAAATATTTTATTATATACTATATATATATGTTTATATTGTTCCAGCGTGGGCAGGCCCCCTACAAGATGGACCGACGACATCGTGAAGGTCGCGGGAAGCCGTTGGATGCAGGCAGCGCAAGACCGGCCAAAATGGAAATCCTTGGGGGAGGCCTTTGTCCAGCAGTGGACGTCTTTTGGCTGACATGATGATGATGATGATATATGTTTCTTTTTAAAACAAAAATTCAGACAATTTCGTTGAAAATTTTGTTTGTTTCTAAAAATTTTGTTTGTGTTTCTAAAAATCTATTTATATATATATATATATATATATATATATATATATATATATATATATTTAATACGAAAACTTATTTACTTTAAAAACTTCAAAGTCAGTATTGTTACTAAATAAATTTACGCAAAAAAAATACTCGTGCGAATTATTCAATGTCAAAATATTTATTATGAAATATATGTTGTCTAATTAGAGTCGACCTTACATTGGTTTAGTTTCTTACGATAAAAAAAACATATAAAAATATAGAAATTATTAACACCATAAAGAAAGTACAGATTATAAAAAAGTAATATATTAACCTAATAAATTTTAAACGGGTAATTAAATGTGCTAATTAGAAATATGTATATTAATTAGTATCATTTTGTCCACGGTTCGCCCGCAAAGTTCGGGGACAAAATGTAGCCTATGTTGATAATGTAGCTTTCTATTGGTGAAAACATTTTTAAAATCGGTTTAGTCGTTTACGTGTGAAAGCTTAACAAACAAACAAACTCATATATGCATTTATTATTTATAATAGTTAAAAGAGTTTTTATTATTATCGAAACTGCAGGATAAAAATGAATCCGAAAAAAATTACGTTCAAAAATATTATCTCTTATTTCTTAGTCCAATTAACGAGACACTTTTTTCGCGCTCATTAAAAAAAAATCACTGACACTGACATTTCACCGACGTAAGTCGAAATGTCGCCTCTGTACATATTTTTAATGCAACAAACAGGTACTTTATAGTATCAATGATTACTCGGGAACTTTCAATAATAATCCACGCGTATAAAAGACCTAGCCAGCATGAGGACAGCATTCAGTAGCTCTCGAGTAGTCTGACAAAGAAGTTCACGATGAGATTTCTGGTAAGACACCATCTTATCAGTATAACATATATATAATAAAATAAACGAAATGGCTCAGCTTGAAAAAAACAATTAAAATAAATAAGTTTTCAAACGATCGTTTATTTTATGATATATCGTGTTAATATTTTACATTATAAAGAACCTAATTTGTAATCTGTTATGGATTTTTGACAACTAGTGCAATTGGGCGGCAAATTTAACATTTTTATTAATTTGACAAATGTTCATTTTGTCTGGATTTCTTAGTTTCCATGTTAAAAGTGCTTTTCGAAACCTTAACAGATTAAAAATTATGACTTTCCTTTATTTTTTGGTTTACTGTTTTCACTTGTTTCTTTTTTATACATTTTATATTACATTTTACGTCGTTAATTATATTTATGTAAGGATTTTTTCTTTACAAGTGTAAATGCTTTTTGACGTTTTCTCTATCTTATTTTAATTTAAAAGTCAATCGCAATTACTTATTCTATTAATTTAATTTAATTTTACGTGATGTAGGCTGAAATATTATATATAACATTGTAATAAATTATTTTTATTGAATTTTTGAACGTCTTAAAAATATAATTTTCATTTTAATTTGCTAATTTATTGAGGGTATTCAATTAGTATTTCATAACGTATTATGCGACAATTTTAAGAATATCTTTCTGCCCTAAATACATATGCGATTTTTAAAGTTTTTTTATAGTAAAATAGTTATTATTACAAAGCGATAAAGTCCAAAATACGTTATAGTAATACCGCGTACAGATTATTACAAGCTGCATTGCAAGTACGCGTTCTGCATACTAGTTGTTCGTGGTCAAGGGCGTTAGCAAAGATTATTCAACAGACATACTGATTTATGCAATAGTATTTTTTTAAATTCTCACATGCAATCGAATGACGAAATGTAATTTATTTTTATTAAATCTATTATAAAATTTTTTATTCCATACAAAATATCGCTGAAATAATGCCGTTACAATTATCCGAATTGCCATTTTCCGCGCCAAAATTTACCGATACAGATAAATAAAATAATTTAAAAACGTCAAAACGAGTACAGACTATAAATCCAGAATGTTTAGTGTATAGAATTCGTTTGTTATATTAAATATATAATTATTTGACATTGTATATGTTTCGAAGATAATTTAATATGTAATAAGTATGCTTTAAACGTGTTGAATGGATATACGAAACCATATTAGTACTATTTCATAAGGCCTGAAGTCGATATGGTTTTGCGAAACGTACGCAAGGTCGTACTATGAATGACTTGATCATACACTGTGAAATATATTCAGAACATGTACGAAAATATTTAAAAATAATTGCTCTTTTTCATATGACATTGACAGTTCAATTGATATTTAAATTAAAGTAGTTAACTATACAACTTAGTAATGTTTGTTATTATTTCATCATATGTTTTGCTAATACTTTATTGCTTAAAAAATAGCCCATGTTCTGTTCCTTCTGTGTATGTATAAATTTCGAAACCAAACAGAAATATACTAATTTTATGTTTTTTTTTTCTTTTAACAGATTGCTTTCGTTGCCATCCTGGGCTATGCTTCGGCTAGCGCCATCAT
The DNA here is from genome assembly GCA_963151315.1 of Nymphalis c-album. NCBI lineage: Eukaryota > Metazoa > Arthropoda > Insecta > Lepidoptera > Nymphalidae > Nymphalis > Nymphalis c-album. Next base: position 4,581,975 of record OY720614.1, read on the forward strand.
CTCCCCTCTGGTATACGGAGCCAACGCTGGTGACGTCCAGGCCGCGGCCATCGACGCTACCGTAGCCGCTCAGGACACCGTCCGCGCTATCGGCGAAGGCCAGGCCCGCGCTGCCGAAGCCGTCATCCAGCACAACACCGAGGCAGTCCGTCAAGTCGCCGAGACCAACCGCAACCTCCACGAGAACGCTTACTGGGGCAATGTAGCCGCTTCCCAAAACTACGTCGCTGCCGCTCAATCCCAGGCCGCCGCCGTTGACGGTGCCGCCGCTGGTCTCCGCGCTGCGTACGCCGGTGCTGCCCTCCCCTACGCCGCTCCTCTGGCGTACGGTGCTGCCCTTCCCTACGCCGCTGCTCCCCTCGGCTACGCCGCGTACGGAGCTTACGGTCTCCACGGTCTCCACGGTCTCCGCGCTTGGTAATTTCCCGATCACAGCATTACTTAGTTAGTGATGTCACCGTTCGGGAGTTGCCTCGACCGAGGTTGAGGAAGCGTCCGAATGTGGCTAGCTGTCGATGGCAATATTTGTGTTTACCATAGACATTGTCATCGCAGTTAGTCTTCCGATCACCTCACAATATCAAAGGTACCCCGATTGCTCAATGAGAACACCACAAAGGTCTCAAAGTAACTCTCTTTGTACATAAGCGAATCTCATGCCATCACTGCCAAAGTGTAAATAAACACATTTTTACAATTCGAGTTTTTTATTATTTTATACGACAACCCAACTTTTCCATTTTAGAATTATATATTTTAAAATGATTTTAAGCAAATAAAGAATAATTGAATTTTGGTTCAGTTTTACTTTACTTGATGAAGTTGATTACTGTTTACGAACTGGAAACATTTTAAAAATAACAATATATGTATTCTTCTATATTTCCCGAAGAATACAAAATCCGAGTTCTTATTATGATATGATGGAATAGTATTCTAGTCACACAAGACTTAGTGATAAAATTTCCGAGGCAAACAAAAATTTTTTTTTGACTACTACTACTTAGTAGATAATAAAAAACTACTCAATTCCTTGTTTTATTTAAAGTACATACATTAATTTATATTATCCTTTAATTTACCATCTACTACAAACAAACCAAACACATTTAAAGATTTCTGCCACAAATTACTGAACAACAAGTTCAGTAACAACATGTTCAACATGTGAAACACAAAAAGCTAACACAATCTATGACAAAAACTAAAAAATAATAATTTTGAAACAAATTCAGTATTCATGTGCACTTCCCAATTGGTTATAAATGTTTATTTGATATAATAAAATGACAGATTTTTCAATAAATATTTCAAAGACACTTAAAACGACATAAACAATTTCGTCAATTTCGTTATATGTTTGGAACAATACATAATGACACAATGGCACAAAGCTCGTTCATAAATTGATTATATACCATGTTAATTATACGAACAAGCAATCAAACGCCTTCACGGTTAATCAACTGACGTTTCACGGATATAATTATAAAATTATCAACAATTAACTTTCGTTTAAATAATCATTCGCGCGAGTCTTTACTCGATCGATCGTATTTTATTTTTAAAGAGGTATTTTGAAACGCCATGACTTTATTAGTACTTGGTAAGTTTAAAAAGTAAAATTTATTACCATTTAAATTATCAATAAATGGTCTGTCCATAAAGTCCTTAATCCATCACTGTTCCATGAATACAGGCAGATTGTCTGTATTATTTTTTGACGTGACAACGTCTAATAAATCGATGAACGCTGGCTGCATGCACGAAAAAGGATGTCTCATTGTTACGTTACGCTCTTTGTCCCGTAACGCTGATTGTACGCTTGCGCCGCATCTATCTCTCTTTCACTCGATTGGCTCATCAATGTTTAGTTATGACGTTGTCACGTTAAACTATCGTCCGTAAACCGACTTTACAGACAACCATTTTTTTTCACGAAATAATTCATAATCACGGTACACTTTTAAAGATAACAAGTCTTATTTTATAAAATGATCTTTAAATCGTCGAGATTCATTTCAGTATTTGATTAATATAATTAATAATAATAATATCCTGGGATATTATTCACTCAAAGCCATCTGATCCCAAACTATACAGAGCTCGTACTATGGAAACCAGACAACTGATGTACTACGTTTACTAGTTTTCTTTGTAGATACATACTTATATATATATATATATATTTTATTGCATAGGAAGGCGGACGAGCATATGGGCCACCTGATGGTAAGTGGTCACCAACGCCCATAGACATTATCGTTGTAAGAGCTGTTAACCATCTCTTACATCGCCAATGCGCCACCAACCTTGGGAACTAAGATGTTATGACCCTTGTGCCTGTAATTACACTGGCTCACTCACCCTTCAAACCGGAACACAGCAATAACAAGTACTGCTGTTTTGCGGTAGAATATCTGATGAGTGGGTGGTACCTACCCAGACGAGCTTGCACAAAGCTCTACCACCAAGTGAATACATTTATATAGATAATTACAGACTCAGGACAAATAGACATGTTCATGCACACTAATGTCTGTCCTGGGATGGAAATCGAACCCACGACCTGTGCGGTGCGAAAGGCAAGCCAAGCCATCAACCACACCAACCGGCTCGTCAAATCGTTCTTAGTATAAAATTATTCCATAATTATCTCTGTTCCAGTTGTCATAGCAACATTGGTGTATACGACGCAAGCCGCATTCATTGACAAACATTCAAATTATCCCATAGAGAAACGCATAGCGAGACAACAATATTTGACTCTAAACTATGCAGTGCCTATCTACTTGAAATTTGACAAAAGAATTAAACCCAGAAATGCTAATAATAAAATAGTATTCAATTTCCAAGTTGAAATTACGAATCAGATATTACCGTTACCGCCGGTAGCAGGAATTTTCGCATCGATCGGTAAACGAGTTGTGGGAGCGATTAAAAAGATTTTCAAAGGATAGCGAAAATAAAATAAACTCAGATTAGAAATTAGTTATTAAAATAATTAAAATACTATATATTTTAATATTCTTTATAATATGTATACATGAGAAAGTGAGTTCGTTTATTTATTTGTTTGTTAAGTTTACATGTCTTAATCTACTCATATCATGAAATTTTGCATTCACGCTGTCAGTTGCTCATACATCATGCCATTAACTTAACACTTTTGAAGTGAAAACTTATTTAGCATAGTTGTGATTTGAAAGTCGATGAAACGAAAAAGCGACAGTAAAAAGAGACAGACACATAAATTCATAAGATTTAAGGTGGGAGAAAATGAGAAAGGAGGCATTATACAGTTGAAACCAAAATTTTTGAAGGTTTTCACTTCTACCACGTGTGAATTGCACACTTTTTTTTTAATTTCAGCATTATATGATCCAGTAGAGTTATGTTTATATTAATGTATTGTACATGTTATAACATATGTTAAATATTTAAAAAGCAATGACAGCACGGAGCATGGATTAAGTTGTGAAGCCTTAATTAAACATACAAACAAACAAACCTCTTTTGAAATTATATAATTATAGTTAGGATAGTAATTATAGCAAATAATTAAATTTTGATTAATTTAAACCTATTATTGTTTCATTGTACATAATATGTAACTTGAGATACATACACTCAATTTCATGCAAGACCCAATGAACGCACTCTGCGTTCAAGGTGAAGAGGTTGCCTAGTTACAGTATCGGCGAGGATGTGTTCGCTGGCACATGCTGCCATGCAAGCGTTCATAAGCGTTTCAGTTCGTAAAAATCGAGGCAATATCAATACCGCCCTGTATGAATACATCTAGATACATACATTTCATACTCTACATTTACTGGTAGTTTTACTCGGTGGTAGAGCTTTGTGCAAGCTCGTCTGGGTAGGTACCACCCTCTCGTCAGATATTCCACCGCAAAACAGCAGTACTTGGTATTGCTGTGTTCCGATTTGAAGAGTGAGCGAGACAGTGTAATTACAGGCACAATACAACACATAACACCTTAGTTACCGAAGTTGGTGGCGCATTGGTGATGTAAGCGATACATACCAATGTCTGGGCGTTGATGACCACTTTCCATCAGGTGGCCCATATGCTCGTCCGCCTACATATTCTATAAAATAGCTGAGGAGTCCTAGCATTCGTCACAGTTACGATTTCAATGCACAAATTTAGATATTTTGAACTTCCATGGTACATAATAACTTAATTCACGTATTTAATAAAGCGATTATTTACCATGTAATCACTTACACAAGCAACCAACGCCTTCACGACAAATTAATGGTCCACGTTTATAACTTTTACTAATAGACTTTTGCTTATTTATATATTTTATGATCATGTTATATACCTTATGTGCTATTTTTTGAAGAATAATCATTATGTTTTTAGCACATAAAAGAATATATATACAAGGTTATTTGTAAAGTTTTAGCAACCTCGCGAGACTAGATAGTTAACAGTATAAGCAACAACTTTTGTTCTACGACTTTTCATATTTTTTTAGATATTTTCATACATCATACAAAAATAAGTATTAAATGAATAATCCCGCTTGAGCGTTTATAAATCTACGCGCATCGCAAGCGCGCGCGAGCGTCACGTCGTCCTTTCGTTTATGAAAGAAACATAGACCTTCAAATGTCACGACAGTGCAACAAAAACTTGTAAAATATTTTTTTTTTCATGTATTGAATTATATCCAAACTCATAGGACATAAGTTGTTGCTTATAGTGTTAGCTATCTAGTCCTGCGCGATTGCTGGTACTTTACAAATAACCCTGTATACTGAAAGAACCAGACAACACTCCGACATAAAAACCAACCAGCTAAACTAGTCAATCAAAATATACACGTGGTAAGTCGAAAACACTTGTTGCATGTGACCAATTAATTACATTTATTTTAATTAGAATTCAAAACTAACTACATGAATATCTTGAAAGCAAGCGAAACGAATTCAAATCGATGTTCATAATTAGTATCAGATTAATTAAGAAAAGTTAACTTATGATATGTCATAGCTAAGTATCAAACACTATATGTAAGACATCTATTATTTGATAAATCCAACATTTTAAATACATATATACTTATATACGTATATTTACATATTCAAGTTTCAAACGAGAAAATGATATGTTTCATACATTTAATAACTATCGGTAAGAATTTCTATTTATGTTTTTATTATAATTTTTGTTTCCTACTATTTATTATTACCAAAATATGTTTACCTAAACCCAAAAAAAATATTTCCGTAATAACTGTTTCTGATATAGATAAAGAAGATTAAGAAAAATCTTTATTTGAATATATAAAATTATTGACAGTATTTTAAGAATACCTGATACAATATAACAATAAAAAAAACGAGGAAAACAAAAAACGATATTCAGCATTAACCACATGTGTTTCATTTTTGAAATTCAAACTAGTTGTTCTTTTTTAAATTAAAAAAAAAATATAGTAAGATAAAAACGAGTTTTACATTGGTAGTGCCATGCTGCATACCTTCAGGTTGTAGCCGAATGGGCCGGCACGCCCGGGGAAGTACCGCTCTCTCACTTAAAATCGGCGTGAAGTGGTAGCCAAGCTACCGCGTTTCGTCCGGTATGTGAGAGTTCCGGAGGCCCAATTCCCCCCCCCCAATCCATCTGCGCCTGCGGTGGACAATCCCTCTCTGGACATCCATGCTCAGGACAAACACCACCTGAGCAGGGATGCCCAGGCTGCCCTTCGAATTCTGGTTGGGGCAATTTTGCGCTCCTAAATGGTCGGGGCAAACGGAGCAGGCATCTTAAGGCAACCCCTTCTCCCTGTGGACTTCTGCAACATTAGGGGACTGAATTCCAACTTAAACGCCGTCCACTTCCATCTCGAGACGGCGAAGCCGGCCTTGCTCTTTTTAACCGAGACCCAGATATTGTCTCCGGCGGACACCTCATTCCTCTCCTACCCGGGCTACAAGTTGGAACATTCCTTTGTACCACGGGCGGGGGTGTGTGCGTACGTCAGAGAGGATATCTGCTCTCGTCGCCTCGCCCATCTTGAAGGCAGGGACCTATCCATTCTCTGGCTGCGCGTAGACTGCGATGATCATCCGCGAATCTACGCGTGCCTATATAGGTCCCATAACGGTAATGCCGAAACTGACCGGCTCGTTAAGCACATCCAATGGGCTACAGATTCCGTGCTGCAGCAGATCCCATCCGCAGAGATCGTGATTCTTGGCGATTTTAACGCCCACCATGCTGAATGGCTTGGATCACGTACCACCGATCATGCGGGGAGATCTGTGGTCGATTTTGCCTTGGCATATGATCTGACACAACTGGTTACCTCGCCAACGCGAATCCCAGATGTGGAGGATCATACACCTTCCCTGTTAGACCTTCTGCTGCTCTCTCATCCGGACGGGTACTTGGCTCGTCGGGCCACTGCCTTGTCCGGAGTACAGTGCCGATCACACGCACCTCACGGCCTCGGTTCGTGGGTTGTCGCCGTGTGTGGCACTACAGGTTAGCGGACTGGGATGGGATGCGGTCCTTCTTTGCATCCTACCCATGGGGGCAGATTTGTTTCTCGCCGGATGATCCCGATGTCGTTGCTGACTCGGTCGCTGATGTGGTGTTTCAGGGTATGGAACTCTTCATTCCGTACTCTGCAATACCCATCGGCGGCAGATCCCGGCCTTGGTTTGGGCAAGGAATACAACTCTGCCTCCAGGTCATTCAAAAGAGTTATTGCTAAGGCGAAATCGGAGCACATAGGCAGGATTGGCGAGGGATTGGTGCGTCTTCCTTCGGGAACACGCGCATTCTGGTCTCTCGCTAAGGCTGTCTTAGGGAATTTCTGTCAGTCCTCCCTTCCATCTCTGCACAGGAGCGATGACTCGTTGGCCCATTCTGCGAAGGAGAAAGCCGTCACCTTTTGGGATCTCTCTTCGCGTACAACTCGACTCTTGATGATCAAGGAAAGACACCACCGACAATCTTGCGGTGTGATACCACGATGCCGGAAATTAAATTCCGGCAAAGTGCAGTTCATAAAGCACTTTTTTCTTTGGACATCCATAAGTCGAGTGGGCCCGATGGCATTCTTCCGATTGTGCTGGGTACTTGTGCTCCTGAGCTGGCACCGGTCTTAACGCGTCTTTTCCGCCACTCCTACGCATTAGGCGTAGTCCCGAATTCTTGGAAGACGGCTTTAGTGCACCCGATCCCTAAAAAAGGTAATCGCTCTGATCCAACAAATTATAGGCCTAATGCTATCACCTCCTTGTTCTCCAAGATAATGGAGTCCATTATTAACTGCCAGCTCCTGCGGTACCTAGAAGAGCATCAGCTGATTAGCGACCGCCAGTACGGCTTCCGTCGGGGTCGCTCAGCTGGTGATTTTCTAGTTTACCTTACTCACAGATGGGCTACGGCGGTTGAGTCCAAGGTGCATTAGCAGTCAGTCTGGACATAGCGAAAGCCTTCGATCGGGTATGGCATAAAGCGCTACTCTCCAAGCTTCCATCCTACGGGCTTCCCGAGAAATTGTGCAAGTGGATCACCAGTTTTTTGGCAGATCGGAGCATCAAGGTCGTTGTCGACGGTGCATGCTCTGACTTAAAATTCGTCAATTCTGGTGTTCCATAAGGCTGCGTTCTTTCACCTACTCTGTTTCTTCTGCATATCAATGATATGTTACAAATCAGTAACATTCACTGCTATGCGGATGACAGCACTGTAGACGTTCTTTATACCGGCCGTGCTAATATTTCTCGGGAACACGTCGACGAGTGTCGGAACAAACTTGTGTCTGAAGTCGAGACCTTGTTAACCAAGGTCTCGGACTGGGGCCGACTGAACTTGGTCCAATTCAACCCCAATAAGACTCAAGTTTGCGCGTTAACCGCTAAAAAATCTCCTTTTGTCATATCCCCTCATTTCGAGAATACTCCCCTCGCTGCCACAGCCAGTATCGGGATACTTGGCGTCGAAATTTCGAACCCTGTTCAGTTCCGCGGTCAATTGGAAGTGCAAAAAGCTTGGAGTGCTCAACAAGGCGAGACGGTACTTCACGTCGGACCATCGCCTAAAACTTTACAAGGCGCAAATTCGGCCCCACATGGAGTACTGTTCTCACCTCTGGGCGGGAGCTCCCCAGTACCAGCTTCTTCCTTTTGACCGCATTCAATGTAGAGCGGTTCGAATTGTCGACGATCAGGCTATTACCGACCGGCTTGATCCTTTGGCCTTGCGTAGAGATGTTGGGTCACTCTGCATCCTCTATCGCATATATCACGGGGAGTGTTCTGAGGAGTTGTTTGGATTAGTCCCGGCAGCTGAATTTCACCACCGGACATCGCGCCAGAACTCCAAATTCCATCCCCATCACCTCGACGTCGGGAAATCCACAACAGTGCGTTTCTTAAGGCATTTCCTGCCTCGCACAATCACTCTGTGGAACCAGCTTTCGCCGGCGACTTTTCCGAACCGATATGACATAAAAACCTTCAAGAAGAGAGCGTACTCTTTCCTCCAAAGCCGGCAACGCACCTGCAAGTCCTCGGATGCTGCAGGTGTCCATGGGCGGTGGTAGTCACTTTCGATCAGGTGAGCCTCCTGCTCGTTTGCCCCCTCTTACATTAAATAAAAAAAAACAAAACACGTTTATTTTCTGATTTTCCAGTTATTCTAAGCCTCGTACAGCAATCAACACGAGTGCCGGTCTTGAAAAGTAATAATGGAAAGCTACTGAAGACGTTCACACCGAGGCATTCTTACCCACGATCTTACCCACATCGAACCCACGACCTGCGGCGCGAAAGTCAGGGTATCTACCAATCACGCCAACCGGCTCGTCCCAATTAGTTATAAATGTTCATTTGATATAATATAAATAAAAATTTTAACAAAACAAAAACCGACTTCACAGGAAAAACAAATTAATATGCACTAAAAAGTAAAAAAAATAATTGCGTATTCTTCTATAATTTGATAATTAACTTACTATTTTCTACTCAACAATATGAAGGTACGAATGTGTTGTGTGGTTGATAATTTATTTACAATTATTGTTACTTTTGGAGTCGATGTCAGCCAAGATGGGTTTATAACTACATACATAGTTAGTTATAGGTGAGATGTGTTTGTGTCGCACGCGCAACTTAACGAGGCGAATAAAAGTCAATTTGTAATGTGTATGTTTTTGTTTATTTTTAAAAGATTCCAGTATTATTATTGCTAGGTATATTATAGTGTTTCCTTAGCTGACATCGACTCCAAAAATAACAATAATTGTAAATAAATTATCAACCACACAACACATTCGTACCTACATATTGTTGAGTAGAAAATAGTAAGTTAATTATCAAATTATAGAAGAATACGCAATTATTTTTTTACTTTTTAGTGCATATTAATTTGTTTTTCCTGTGAAGTCGGTTTTTGTTTTGTTAAAATTTTTATTTATTTTTCGTATTTTAGTGAATCTGAAGTACACTCACTAATTTGTAGAATATGGGTAGACCTACTAAACGTGCAGCTCATATGAGACAGCGCCATTTATATTATTATTTAAATATATTCATCTAAAACAGTGAAACGTAAAGAAAAATGCATTTTGGTACTGAATTAATAAATATTAGTTAATATGGTTAAATGTATGAATATAAATTAACATGTTTTGATTAAATAGATTTAGTTGGTGGGGTAATTTAGTTGGGCAGCCATAACATAATCAAATAGTTATTTCTAGTAATAATTAAATAAACTGTATGTTTATAGATGTTGTGTTATACCATTCTTCACCATAAAATATGACGGAATGTCTGTATATTAAAAAAAGGGGAAGTATCTATATTATCCTAACTAATGTTATAAATGCGAAAGTAAGGGTGTTTGTGACGCTTTCACGCCTAAACCACTAAGCCGATTTAAAAAAATCTTTCACCAATGGAAAGCAACATTATCAGGGAGTAACATAGGCTACATTTAGTCCCCATATTCCCACGGGACCGGGAACTACGTGGGTGAAACCGCGGGAAAAAGACTAGTATTCAATATATAAATATACATAAATATAACCTGTATGTAAGAGTACATATACGATTCTATATATATATATATATATATATAATTTTCAAAATTGGTCTCAACTTTTAGAAGATGTTCAAATATGTTTCAATTACAAACATATACATATATACTAATGCTTACATGCATAACTCATATTATAAAGAGGAAAGATTTGATTTTTGTTTGATTTTTTATTACGATTTAACTCAAAAACTACTCGACCGATTTTAAAAATTCTTTCAACCTTAGAAAGCTACGTCTTTATCAAGTAACATAGGCTATATTATATTGTCAAAAACTTATAGATCCCTCCTTAAAATGGAGCAATGTAACCCAACGTATTTAACTGTTGCCTATAAAAGTTATTATTTCGCGTGCGCTGCGAAAACTATTGACGGTATATAGAGAAGTGTTTTATACAATAGTACTACAATTACTTGACCATAACGATGTTATGGTAGGTGAATGATAAATAGCCTATAAAAGATTCGGCCGTGTATCGTTAATTTGCTACTAAGAATTGAAGATTTCCGTTACTTTGTCATGGATCCTATAATCAGAATCTAACCAAACTATCATCAAACAACCCTTGAAGTATACTCTTTCCAATAAAAAAAAAATCATCGAAATCCGTTGAATAGATATCGAGTTATTCGTCCATTTGTCGCGCACATACCCATGCAAATTTACGACTTATATGGTTTTCTCATGGATTCCACTGTCAAAACTGGACCAAAAAAAAATGGGACCAATGGGAAAGCACCACCTTTCAAATAAAAAAAAAAACATCGAAATCGATTCATCCAGTCGAAAGTTATGAGGTAACAAAAAAAAAAAAAAAAAAAACATACAGACGAATTGATAACCTCCTCCTTTTTTTGAAGTCGGTTAAAAATGACAGATTTTTAAATAAATATTTCAAAGACACTTAAAACGACATAAAAAATATCGTCAATTTCGTTATATGTTTGGAACAATACATAATGACACAATGGCACAAAGCTCGTTCATAAATTGATTATATACCATGTTAATTATACGAACAAGCAATCAAACGCCTTCACGGTTAATCAACTGACGTTTCACGGATATAATTATAAAATTATCAACAATTAACTTTCGTTTAAATAATCATTCGCGCGAGTCTTTACTCGATCGATCGTATTTTCTTTTTAAAGAGGTATTTTGAGACGCCATGACTTTATTAGTACTTGGTAAGTTTAAAAAGTAAAATTTATTACCATTTAAATTATCAATAAATGGTCTGTCCATAAAGTCCTTAATCCATCACTGTTCCATGAATACAGGCAGATTGTCTGTATTATTTTTTGACGTGACAACGTTTAATAAATCGATGAACGCTGGCTGCATGCACGAAAAAGGATGACTCATTGTTACGTTACGCTCTTTGTCCCGTTACGCTGATTGTACGCTTGCGCCGCATCTATCTCTCTTTCACTCATCAATGGCTCATCAATGTTTAGTTATGACGTTGTCACGTTAAACTATCGTCCGTAAACCGACTTTACAGACAACCATTTATTTTTCACGAAATAATTCATAAACACGGTACACTTTTAAAGATAACAAGTCTTATTTTATAAAATGATCTTTAAATCGTCGAGAATCATTTCAGTATTTGATTAATATAATTAATAATAATAATATCCTGGGATATTATTCACTCAAAGCCATCTGATCTCAAACTATACAGAGCTCGTACTATGGAAACCAGACAACTGATGTACTACGAGTTTTCTTTGTAAATACATACTTATATAGATAATTACACCCAGACTCAGGACAAACAGACATGTTCATGCACACTAATGTCTGTCCTGGGATGGGAATCGAACCCACGACCTGTGCGGTGCGAAAGGCAAGGCAAGGCATCATCCACACCAACCGGCTCGTCAAATCGTTCTTAGTATAAAATTATTCCATAATTATCTCTGTTCCAGTTGTCATAGCAACATTGGTGTGTACGACGCAAGCCGCATTCATTGACAAACATTCAAATTATCCCATAGAGAAACGCATAGCGAGACAACAATATTTGACTCTAAACTATGCAGTGCCTATCTACTTGAAATTTGACAAAAGAATTAAACCCAGAAATGCTAATAATAAAATAGTATTCAATTTCCAAGTTGAAATTACGAATCAGATATTACCGTTACCGCCGGTAGCAGGAATTTTCGCATCGATCGGTAAACGAGTTGTGGGAGCGATTAAAGGGCTTATGAAATTCAAAGGATAGCGAAAATATATATTTTTTTTAATTTCCTTATTATATGATCCAGTGAGTTATGTTTATATTAATGTATTGTACATGTTATAATATATGTTAAATATTGAAATTATATAATTATAGTAAGGATAGTAATTATAGCAAATAATTAAATTTTGATTAATTTAAACCTATTATTGTTTCATTGTACATAATATGTAACTTGAGATACATACACTCAATTTCATGCAAGACCCAATGAACGCACTCTGCGTTCAAGGTGAAGAGGTTGCCTAGTTACAGTATCGGCGAGGATGTGTTCGCTGGCACATGCTGCCATGCAAGCGTTCATAAGCGTTTCAGTTCGTAAAAATAGAGGCAATATCAATACCGCCCTGTATGAATACATCTAGATACATACATTTCATACTCTACATTTACTGGTAGTTTTACTCGGTGGTAGAGCTTTGTGCAAGCTCGTCTGGGTAGGTACCACCCTCTCGTCAGATATTCCACCGCAAAACAGCAGTACTTGGTATTGCTGTGTTCCGATTTGAAGAGTGAGCGAGACAGTGTAATTACAGGCACAATACAACACATAACACCTTAGTTCCCGAAGTTGGTGGCGCATTGGTGATGTAAGCGATACATACCAATGTCTGGGCGTTGATGACCACTTTCCATCAGGTGGCCCATATGCTCGTCCGCCTACATATTCTATAATAAAGCTGAGGAGTCCTAGCATTCGTCACAGTTACGATTTCAATGCACAATTTTAGATATTTTATGGGCGAAACGGAGGTCCATTTACCAGCTTTTTAAAAAAGTTCCCATTAAAGTCGATTTTGTGAACTCTCACACTACATAATCACTTCGTTAACGTATTTAATGAAGCGATTATTTACCATGTAATCACTTACACAAGCATTCCAACGCCTTCACGACAAATTAATGATCCACGATTATAAAAATCAAAAAATCAAAATCAAATATCTTTATTCAATGTAGAAGTGTTACACTTACTTATTGATTGTCATAAGTCTACCACCGGTTCGGAAATAAACACCTCAGACCTGAGAAGAACCGGCGAAAGAAACTCAGCGGGTTTTTTTTTCATCTCATTTTTTACAATATTTATATATATATATATATATAACTCCTACTATTCGACTTTTGCTTATTTATATATTTTATGATCATGTTATATACCTTATGTACTATTTTTTGAAGAATAATCATTATGTTTTTAGCACATAAAAGAATATATATACAAGGTTATTTGTAAAGTTTCAGCAACCACGCGAGACTAGACAGTTAACAGTATAAGCAACAACTTTTGTTCTACGATTTTTCATAATTTTTTAGATATTTTCATACATCATACAAAAATAAGTATTAAATGAATAATCCCGCTTGAGCGTTTATAAATCAACGCGCATCGCAAGCGCGCCCGAGCGTCACGTCGTCCTTTCGTTTATCAAAGAAATATAGACCTTTAAATGTCACGACAGTACAACAAAAACTTGTAAAATATTTATTTTTTTCATGCAATGAGTTATGTCCAAACGCATAGGACAAAAGTTGTTGCTTATAGTGTTAGCTATCTAGTCCTGCGCGATTGCTGGTACTTTACAAATAACCCTGTATACTGAAAGAACCAGACAACACTCAGACATAAAAACCAACCAGCTAAACTAGTCAATCAAAATATACACGTGGTAAGTCGAAAACACTTGTTGCATGTGACCAATTAATTACATTTATTTTTAATTAGAATTTAAAACTAACTACATCAATATCTTGAAAGCAAGCGAAACGAATTCAAATCAATGTTCATAATTAGTATCAGATTAATTAAGAAAAGTTAACTTATGATATGTCATAGCTAAGTATCAAACACTATATGTAAGACTCTATTATTTGATAAATCCAACATTTTAAATACATATATACTTATATACGTATATTTACATATTCAAGTTGCAACGAGAAAATGATATGTTTCATACATTTAATAACTATCGGTAAGAATTTCTATTTATGTTTTTATTATAATTTTTGTTTCCTACTATTTATTATTACCAAAATATGTTTACCTAAACCCAAAAAAAATATTTCCGTAATAATCTGTTTCTGATATAGATAAAGAAGATTGAGAAAAATCTATATTTGAATATATAAAATTATTGACAGTATTTTAAGAATACCTGATACAATATAACAATAAAAAAAACGAGGAAAACAAAAAACGATATTCAGCATTTACCTGATGTGTTTCATTTTTGAAATTCAAACTAGTTGTTCTTTTTTAAATTATAAAAAAAATATAGTAAGATAAAAACGAGTTTTACATTGGTAGTGCCATGCTGCATACCTTCAGGTTGTAGCCGAATGGGCCGGCACGCCCGGGGAAGTACCACTCTCTCACTTAAAATCGGCGTGAAGCGGTAACCAAGCTACCGCGTTTCGTCCGGTATGTGAGAGTTCCGGAGGCCCAATTCCCCCCCCCCCCCAATCCATCTGCGCCTGCGGTGGACAATCCCTCTCTGGACATCCATGCTCAGGACATACACCACCTGAGCAGGGATGCCCAGGCTGCCCTTCGAATTCTGGTTGGGGCAATTTTGCGCTCTTAAATGGTCGGGGCAAACGGAGCAGGCATCTTAAGGCAACCCTTTCTCCCTGTGGACTTCTGCAACATTAGGGGACTGAATTCCAACTTAAACGCCGCCCACTTCCATCTCGAGACGGCGAAGCCGGCCTTGCTCTTTTTAACCGAGACCCAGATATTGTCTCCGGCGGACACCTCATTCCTCTCCTACCCGGGGTACAAGTTGGAACATTCCTTTGTGCCACGGGCTGGAGGGTGTGTTTACGTCAGAGAGGATATCTGCTCTCGTCGCCTCGCCCATCTTGAAGGCAGGGACCTATCCATTCTCTGGCTGCGCGTAGACTGCGATGATCATCCGCGAATCTACGCGTGCCTATATAGGTCCCATAACGGTAATGCCGAAACTGATCGGCTCGTTGAGCACATCCAATGGGCTACAGATTCGGTGCTGCAGCAGATGCCATCCGCAGAGATCGTGATTATTGGCGATTTTAACGCCCACCATGCTGAATGGCTTGGATCACGTACCACCGATCATGCGGGGAGATCTGTGGTCGATTTTGCCTTGGCATATGATCTGACACAACTGCTTACCTCGCCAACGCGAATCCCAGATGTGGAGGATCATACACCTTCCCTGTTAGACCTTCTGCTGCTCTCTCATCCGGACGGGTACTTGGCTCGTCGGGCCACTGCCTTGTCCGGAGTACAGTGCCGATCACACGCACCTCACGGCCTTGGTTCGTGGGTTGTCGCCGTGTGTGGCACTACAGGTTAGCGGACTGGGATGGGATGCGGTCCTTCTTTGCATCCTACCCATGGGGGCAGATTTGTTTCTCGCCGGATGATCCCGATGTCGTTGCTGACTCGGTCGCTGATGTGTTGTTTCAGGGTATGGAACTCTTCATTCCGTACTCTGCAATACCCATCGGCGGCAGATCCCGGCCTTGGTTTGGTCGCTTCTGCAAAACAGCGTCACGTCCAAAGGTAGCCTGGCCTGTATCTATCAAGCCTGGGCTAAAGCATCGGCATCGCGTGATGAAAATACCAGCGCATTTAAAAAGGAATACAACTCTGCCTCCAGGTCATTCAAAAGAGTTATTGCCAAGGCGAAATCGGAGCACATAGGCAGGATTGGCGAGGGATTGGTGCGTCTTCCTTCGGGAACACGCGCATTCTGGTCTCTCGCTAAGGCTGTCTTAGGGAATTTCTGTCAGTCCTCCCTTCCATCTCTGCACAGGAGCGATGACTCGTTGGCCCATTCTGCGAAGGAGAAAGCCGTCACCTTTTGGGATCTCTCTTCGCGTACAACTCGACTCTTGATGATCAAGGAAAGACACCACCGACAATCTTGCGGTGTGATACCACGATGCCGGAAATTAAATTCCGGTAAAGTGCAGTTCATAAAGCACTTTTTTCTTTGGACATCCATAAGTCGAGTGGGCCCGATGGCATTCCTCCGATTGTGCTCCTGAGCTGGCACCGGTCTTAACGCGTCTTTTCCGCCACTCCTACGCATTAGGCGTAGTCCCGAATTCTTGGAAGACGGCTTTAGTGCACCCGATCCCTAAAAAAGGCAATCGCTCTGATCCAACAAATTATAGGCCTAATGCTATCACCTCCTCGTTCTCCAAGATAATGGAGTCCATTATTAACTGCCAGCTCCTGCGGTACCTAGAGGAGCATCAGCTGATTAGCGACCGCCAGTACGGCTTCCGTCGGGGTCGCTCAGCTGGTGATTTTCTAGTTTACCTTACTCACAGATGGGCTACGGCGGTTGAGTCCAAGGTGCATTAGCAGTCAGTCTGGACATAGCGAAAGCCTTCGATCGGGTATGGCATAAAGCGCTACTCTCCAAGCTTCCATCCTACGGGCTACCCGAGAAATTGTGCAAGTGGATCACCAGTTTTTTGGCAGATCGGAGCATCAAGGTCGTTGTCGACGGTGCATGCTCTGACATAAAATTCGTCAATTCTGGTGTTCCACAAGGCTGCGTTCTTTCACCTACTCTGTTTCTTCTGCATATCAATGATATGTTACAAATCAGTAACATTCACTGCTATGCGGATGACAGCACTGTAGACGTTCTTTACACCGGCCGTGCTAATATTTCTCGGGAACACGTCGACGAGTGTCGAAACAAACTTGTGTCTGAAGTCGAGACCTTGTTAACCAAGGTCTCGGACTGGGGCCGACTGAACTTGGTCCAATTCAACCCCAATAAGACTCAAGTTTGCGCGTTAACCGCTAAAAAATCTCCTTTTGTCATATCCCCTCATTTCGAGAATACTCCCCTCGCTGCCACAGCCAGTATCGGGATACTTGGCGTCGAAATTTCGAACACTGTTCAGTTCCGCGGTCAATTGGAAGTGCAAAAAGCTTGGAGTGCTCGCGCCAGAACTCCAAATTCCATCTCCATCACCTCGACGTCTGGAAATCCACAACAGTGCGTTTCTTAAGGCATTTCCTGCCTCGCACAATCACTCTGTGGAACCAGCTTTCGCCGGCGACTTTTCCGAACCGATATGACATAAAAACCTTCAAGAAGAGAGCGTACTCTTTCCTCCAAGGCCGGCAACGCACCTGCAAGTCCTCGGATGCTGCAGGTGTCCATGGGCGGTGGTAGTCACTTTCCATCAGGTGAGCCTCCTGCTCGTTTGCCCCCTCTTATATTAAATAAAAAAAAACCAAAACACGTTTATTTTCTGATTTTCCAGTTATTCTAAGCCTCGTACAGCAATCAACACGAGTGCCGATCTTGAAAAGTAATAATGGAAAGCTACTGAAGACGTTCACACCGAGGCATTCTTACCCACGATCTTACCCACATCGAACCCACGACCTGCGGCGCGAAAGGCAGGGTATCTACCAATCACGCCAACTGGCTCGTCCCAATTAGTTATAAATGTTCATTTGATATAATATAAATAAAAATTTTAACAAAACAAAAACCGACTTCATAGGAAAAACAAATTAAAATGCACTAAAAAGTAAAAAAATAATTGCGTATTCTTCTATAAGTTGATAATTAACTTACTATTTTCTACTCATCAATATGTAGGTACGAATGTGTTGTGTGGTTGATAATGTATTTACAATTATTGTTATTTTTGGAGTCGATGTCAGCCAAGGTGGGTTTATAACTACATACATAATTAGTTATAGGTGAGATGTGCTTGTGTCGCACGCGCAACTTAACGAGGCGTATAAAAGTCAATTTGTAATGTGTATGTTTTTGTTTGTTTTTAAAAGTTTCCCGTATTATTATTGCTAGGTATATTATAGTGTTTCCTTAGCTGACATCGACTCCAAAAATAACAATAATTGTAAATACATTATCAACCACACAACACATTCGTACCTACATATTGATGAGTAGAAAATAGTACGTTAATTATCAACTTATAGAAGAATACGCAATTATTTTTTTACTTTTTAGTGCATTATAATTTGTTTTTCCTATGAAGTCGGTTTTTGTTTTGTTAAAATTTTTATTTATTTTTCGATTTTTAGTGAATCTGAAGTACACTCACTAATTTGGTAGAATATGGGTAGACCTTCTAAACGTGCAGCTCATATGAGACAGCGCCGTTTATATTATTATTTAAATATATTAATCTAAAACAGTGAAACGTAAAGAAAAATGTATTTTGGTACTTAATTAATAAATATTAGTTAATATGGTTAACTAATGTATGAATATAAATTAACATGTTTTGATTACATAGATTTAGTTGTGGGGTGGGGTGTTGGGCAGCCATAACATAATCAAATAATTATTTCTAGTAATAATTAAATAAACTGTTCGTTTATAGATGTTGTGTTATACCATTCTTCACGATAAAATATGACGGAATGTCTGTATATTAAAAAAAAGGAGAAGTATCTATATTATCCTAACTAATATTATAAATGCGAAAGTAAGTTTGCTTGTGACGCTTTCACGCCTAAACCACTAAGCCGATTTAAAAAATTCTTTCGCCAATGGAAAGCTACATTATCAGGGAGTAACATAGGCTACATTTTGTCCCCATATTCCCACGGGAACGGGAACTACTTGGGTTAAACCGCGGGAAAAACACTAGTAATTAATATATAAACATACATAAACATAACATGTATATAAGAGTACTTATACAATTCTATATATATATATATATATATATATATATGTATAATTTTCAAACTTGGTCTCAACTTTTAGGAGATGTTCAAATATGTTTCAATTACAAACATATACATATATACTAATGCTTACATGCATAACTCATATTATAAAGAGGAAAGATTTGATTTTTGTTTGATTTTTTATTACGATTTAACTCAAAAACTACTCGACCGATTTTAAAAATTCTTTCAACCTTAGAAAGCTACGTCTTTATCAAGTAACA
The DNA here is from genome assembly GCA_963151315.1 of Nymphalis c-album. NCBI lineage: Eukaryota > Metazoa > Arthropoda > Insecta > Lepidoptera > Nymphalidae > Nymphalis > Nymphalis c-album. Next base: position 4,601,276 of record OY720614.1, read on the forward strand.
TAGGCTATATTATATTGTCAAAAACTTATAGATCCCTCCTTAAAATGGAGCAATGTAACCCAACGTATTTAACTGTTGCCTATAAAAGTTATTATTTCGCGTGCGCTGCGAAAACTATTGACGGTATATAGAGAAGTGTTTTATACAATAGTACTACAATTACTTGACCATAACGATGTTATGGTAGGTGAATGATAAATAGCCTATAAAAGATTCGGCCGTGTATCGTTAATTTGCTACTAAGAATTGAAGATTTCCGTTACTTTGTCATGGATCCTATAATCAGAATCTAACCAAACTATCATCAAACAACCCTTGAAGTATACTCTTTCCAATAAAAAAAAAATCATCGAAATCCGTTGAATAGATATCGAGTTATTCGTCCATTTGTCGCGCACATACCCATGCAAATTTACGACTTATATGGTTTTCTCATGGATTCCACTGTCAAAACTGGACCAAAAAAAAATGGGACCAATGGGAAAGCACCACCTTTCAAATAAAAAAAAAAACATCGAAATCGATTCATCCAGTCGAAAGTTATGAGGTAACAAAAAAAAAAAAAAAAAAAACATACAGACGAATTGATAACCTCCTCCTTTTTTTGAAGTCGGTTAAAAATGACAGATTTTTAAATAAATATTTCAAAGACACTTAAAACGACATATCAAATTTCGTCAATTTCGTTATATATTTGGAACAATACATAATGACACAATGGCACATAGCTCGTTCATAAATTGATTATATACCATGTTAATTATACGAACAAGCAATCAAACGCCTTCACGGTTAATCAACTGACGTTTCACGGATATAATTATAAAATTATCAACAATTAACTTTCGTTTAAATAATCATTCGCGCGAGTCTTTACTCGATCGATCGTATTTTCTTTTTAAAGAGGTATTTTGAGACGCCATGACTTTATTAGTACTTGGTAAGTTTAAAAAGCAAAATTTATTACCATTTAAATGATCAATAAATGGTCTGCCCATAAAGTCCTTAATCCATCACTGTTCCATGAATACAGGCAGATTTTCTGTAATATTTTTTGACGTGACAACGTCTAATAAATCGATGAACGCTGGCTGCATGCACGAAAAAGGATGACTCATTGTTACGTTACGCTCTTTGTCCCGTAACGCTGATTGTACGCTTGCGCCGCATCTATCTCTCTTTCACTCGATTGGCTCATCAATGTTTAGTTATGACGTTGTCACGTTAAACTATCGTCCGTAAACCGACTTTACAGACAACCATTTTTTTTCACGAAATAATTCATAAACACGGTACACTTTTAAAGATAACAAGTCTTATTTTATAAAATGATCTTTAAATCGTCGAGATTAATTTCAGTATTTGATTAATATAATTAATAATAATAATATCCTGGGATATTATTCACTCAAAGCCATCTGATCCCAAACTATACAGAGCTCGTATTATGGAAACCAGACAACTGATGTACTACGTATACTAGTTTTCTTTGTAAATACATACTTATATAGATAATTACACCCAGACTCAGGACAAACAGACATGTTCATGCACACTAATGTCTGTCCTGGGATGGGAATCGAACCCACGACCTGTGCGGTGCGAAAGGCAAGGCAAGGCATCATCCACACCAACCGGCTCGTCAAATCGTTCTTAGTATAAAATTATTCCATAATTATCTCTGTTCCAGTTGTCATAGCAACATTGGTGTATACGACGCAAGCCGCATTCATTGACAAGCATTCAAATTATCCCATAGAGAAACGCATAGCGAGACAACAATATTTGACTCTAAACTATGCAGTGCCTATCTACTTGAAATTTGACAAAAGAATTAAACCCAGAAATGCTAATAATAAAATAGTATTCAATTTCCAAGTTGAAATTACGAATCAGATATTACCGTTACCGCCGGTAGCAGGAATTTTCGCATCGATCGGTAAACGAGTTGTGGGAGCGATTAAAGGGCTTATGAAATTCAAAGGATAGCGAAAATATATATTTTTTTTAATTTCCTTATTATATGATCCAGTGAGTTATGTTTATATTAATGTATTGTACATGTTATAATATATGTTAAATATTGAAATTATATAATTATAGTAAGGATAGTAATTATAGCAAATAATTAAATTTTGATTAATTTAAACCTATTATTGTTTCATTGTACATAATATGTAACTTGAGATACATACACTCAATTTCATGCAAGACCCAATGAACGCACTCTGCGTTCAAGGTGAAGAGGTTGCCTAGTTACAGTATCGGCGAGGATGTGTTCGCTGGCACATGCTGCCATGCAAGCGTTCATAAGCGTTTCAGTTCGTAAAAATAGAGGCAATATCAATACCGCCCTGTATGAATACATCTAGATACATACATTTCATACTCTACATTTACTGGTAGTTTTACTCGGTGGTAGAGCTTTGTGCAAGCTCGTCTGGGTAGGTACCACCCTCTCGTCAGATATTCCACCGCAAAACAGCAGTACTTGGTATTGCTGTGTTCCGATTTGAAGAGTGAGCGAGACAGTGTAATTACAGGCACAATACAACACATAACACCTTAGTTCCCGAAGTTGGTGGCGCATTGGTGATGTAAGCGATACATACCAATGTCTGGGCGTTGATGACCACTTTCCATCAGGTGGCCCATATGCTCGTCCGCCTACATATTCTATAATAAAGCTGAGGAGTCCTAGCATTCGTCACAGTTACGATTTCAATGCACAATTTTAGATATTTTATGGGCGAAACGGAGGTCCATTTACCAGCTTTTTAATAAAGTTCCCATTAAAGTCGATTTTGTGAACTCTCACACTACATAATCACTTCGTTAACGTATTTAATGAAGCGATTATTTACCATGTAATCACTTACACAAGCATTCCAACGCCTTCACGACAAATTAATGGTCCACGTTTATAACTTTTGCTAATAGACTTTTGCTTATTTATATATTTTATGATCATGTTATATACCTTATGTGCTATTTTTTGAAGAATAATGATTATGTTTTTAGCACATAAAAGAATACAGAGTTATTTGTAAAGTTTTAGCAACCACGCGAGACTAGATAGTTAACAGTATAAGCAACAACTTTTGTTCTACGACTTTTCATACTTTTTTAGATATTTTCATACATCATACAAAAATAAGTATTAAATGAATAATCCCGCTTGAGCGTTTATAAATCAACGCGCATCGCAAGCGCGCCCGAGCGTCACGTCGTCCTTTCGTTTATCAAAGAAATATAGACCTTCAAATGTCACGACAGTACAACAAAAACTTGTAAAATATTTATTTTTTTCATGCAATGAGTTATGTCCAAACGCATAGGACAAAAGTTGTTGCTTATAGTGTTAGCTATCTAGTCCTGCGCGATTGCTGGTACTTTACAAATAACCCTGTATACTGAAAGAACCAGACAACACTCAGACATAAAAACCAACCAGCTAAACTAGTCAATCAAAATATACACGTGGTAAGTCGAAAACACTTGTTGCATGTGACCAATTAATTACATTTATTTTTAATTAGAATTCAAAACTAACTACATGAATATCTTGAAAGCAAGCGAAACGAATTCAAATCAATGTTCATAATTAGTATCAGATTAATTAAGAGAAGTTAACTTATGATATGTCATAGCTAAGTATCAAACACTATATGTAAGACATCTATTATTTGATAAATCCAACATTTTAAATACATATATACTTATATACGTATATTTACATATTCAAGTTTCAAACGAGAAAATGATATGTTTCATACATTTAATAACTATCGGTAAGAATTTCTATTTATGTTTTTATTATAATTTTTGTTTCCTACTATTTATTATTACCAAAATATGTTTACCTAAGCCCAAAAAAAATATTTCCGTAATAACTGTTTCTGATATAGATAAAGAAGATTGAGAAAAATCTATATTTGAATATATAAAATTATTGACAGTATTTTAAGAATACCTGATACAATATAACAATAAAAAAAACGAGGAAAACAAAAAACGATATTCAGCATTTACCTGATGTGTTTCATTTTTGAAATTCAAACTAGTTCTCCTTTTTTAAATTAAAAAAAATATATATAAGATAAAAACGAGTATAACCAAAAAACGTTTATTTTTCTGATTTTCCAGTTATTCTAAGCCTCGTACAGTCATCAACACAAGTGCCGATCTTGAAAAGTAATAATGGAAAGCTACTGAAGATGTTCACACCGAGGCATTCTTACCCAGTGGTCTCAGAGACAGACAACATACCAGAGCTTTATCTACAATTCTATCCTTTGGACAAACAAAAACTCCATAAGGCCTTAAATCAAGAAAGTACGTAAGAGCATTAAATAAAAATAAAATACATGTGTGCAATTCACACGTGATAGAAGTGAAACCTTCAAAATTTTTGGCACTTTGCCTTGGTAAACACGAGTGGAGGGGGTACGAAGCAGAGCACATAGTGAACTACGATCAAAAGAAACACTGTATAATGCTTCCTATCGCATTTTCTCCCACGTTAAATCTTATAAATTTATGTGTCTGTCTCTTTTTACTGTCGCTTTTTCGTTTCAACGACTTTCAAATCACAACGATGTCAAAGAAGATTTCACTTCAAAAATCAAATCAAGGAAACAAATGAGCGTTATTTTCTTAACGGTGGAGACAAATATTTTTTTTTATTGCATAGGAAGGCGGACGAGCGTATGGGCCACCTGATGGTAAGTGATCACCAACGCCCATAGACATTGGCATTGTAAGAGATGTTAATCATCACTCATAACCAATGCGCCACCAACCTTGGGAACTAAGATGTTATGTCTCTTGTGCCTGGAATTACACTGGCTCACTCACCCTTCAAACCGGAACACAACAATAGCAAGTACTGCTGTTTTGCGGTAGAATATCTGGTGAGTGGGTGGTACCTACCGAGACGAGCTTGCACAAAGCTCTACCACCAAGTAAGAACATCAAAGAAAATTAGTTCGTTTCACTAACCCAAACAATTTTTACTGAAAAAACGCAATACGCGTTTCCTCCACGGAAACAGTGGGGGGGGCGTAAGTGGGGCTCGCCGGTCATCAGACTATCCACTAACAAAGCAACGTAAAGGAACAAACTATACCTTAACCTTAACAGGAAAAGAGGCGTTTGTCAAAGATTCCAACATTTAAGACCTATTACTATTTACTACTACCGTATTCAAAACTATTGAAAAAAACATATGGCAGACACCACTGAACAGACATTACTAAAGTTCGCTTCTCTTATATTATGGCTTATATAATGACTCATTATAAGGAACATAATATCGTATAATTTACGATAATTAACCAACTTAAGCCGAGACGGCCCAGTGGTAAGAACGCGTGAACCTTAAACGATCATATGGGTTCAAACATGGGTAAGCACCACTGAATTTCATGTGCTTAATTTGAGATTAGAATTCAGCTCGTGCTTGACAGTGAAGGAAAACATCGTGAGAAAACCGGCACGTGTCAAATTTCACTGAAATTCTGTCACATGTGTATTTCACCAAACTGCATTGAAGCTGCCTGGTGGAATAAGCGCTAAGCCTTTTCCTCAAAAGAGGAGAAGAGGCCTCAGCCCAGCAGTGGGACATTCACAGGCTGTTACTGTAATTAACCAACAATTGAACTGAACACTATTATATTTAAAGTAAAACATAATATCATCCATCAATACGCTCTATGTATATAATAATATTTTTTATATAAAATTGATAGACTCACGGACGAGTGGGTCACTTGATGGTAAATCGTCACCATCGCACATAGAAATTGGCGATATAAGAATATTAACTACTCCTTACTTTGTGAACTAAGATGTTATGGCTTGTGCCTCTAGTTTCACTGGCTTAACCTTTAAACCGAAAAAAAAAATACTTCATAATATTGGTTCCCATCTACCCTAAGAGGCTATCAGGCTGGTTTTATATTTACTTTTTAATATGAACTATATTTTTTAATATGTCCACGTTTTGTTTATGATTAGGTAACAAGAACGAGGAACAACCAGGCGCAAATACTAATAAAATACTATCGGATCGGACTGATGACGATATTTACGTAGATTTCGATAATTTCGGAAAGGATAAGGAGATGAAATATGACGAGCGAGACAGAAGACCTGAATATGACGCTTACGGCAAACGATACCATCGCGTCGCGACGAAAGACGTAAACGGCGATGGAGTTCAACATGACATGTACGAAGACGATTTCGGTACACGATATTACAAACTATACGTCATCGACGACCGATCCGGCTACGTCGTCATCAACGGTGTCCGCTACCAGCGCGCCTCGCAACAACATCCCGTCAAACCGTCTAACAACAAGAAAGTCCCTTTGAATCAACAAATTTATAATAACACTATACAAAATTTTAATCAAAGTAACACTTTTAATAATAGAGGCCACAAATACAGAGCTACTCAATCGCGAAACATGTTCCATCTCGCACATTGAAATAATTTTAAGATGGAAGCATAACATTTGAAATAAAATCTGTACAAACTATCTTTTTTTAAAAATAAATATAGACGAAATATAAGATGTCCTATTTTTTGGGCTAAATAAATACTTTACATGCCCGACGGGAGGTTTAAAATTTCGTCGAACGAAAATTTCTAAAATGAACACCTAAAGGAAATGATCGAATTTCAAAATTAAAAAAATTTATATATGCAACCGAAGTGGTTATATTGTCTTAATCTTTTCATTATGTAGTTTATTAGATGATCATCAACACACAAAGAGTTTGTTTTTTTTTTACTTACACAGCAATGTTACTACGATTTACTTTATATCAATAAATAATAATATTTAAACAATTATAAAACACGTCACATTTTATTTAATAATAATTATAAACACACATCCCTTTCTTCAAAGGTCCTTAAAGTAAAGTAAAGTAACAGCATGTGAATGTCCCACAGCTGGGCTAAGGCATTCACCCACTTTTTTGATAGTTTCCGTAGATAATTATGTGATGGAAATTAACTAAAAATAAGCACTAAATTTCATTTCTGAACTTGTATTAAGTCACACATAGTTTTTATATTATTTCCTAGCGTTCTGCCCGCCGATTAACCCGCGTAACTCCTTTTCTCGAGGAAAAACGAGGATGAAATGTAGCTCATTACTCGCTGATAATGTAACTTTCCATTTGGTAAAGGAATTTTTAAAATCGTCTAAGTGGTTTACCCGTTATAGTGCCACAAACAAACAAACAAAATCATTTTCGCGTTTACAATATTAGTAAGGATTTTGATACAAAGTTTTTTTATAAATATTAATTGTCAATTTCTAATTTTATATTTCCATAAATTTTATTAAAAGGATGCATAAAACATAATCTCATCTCAACTATTTTTAAAATAAAAATTTTACAATTATGACAATTAAAAGTGAATTTTGTAAATTTCTTGAAAGCGACTGAAACTAATTAGACTTGATGTTTTAATTAAGTTCAGATTAATTGATAATGTTAACTTTGATCCGCTAAAGCTCAGCAAGACATTCTATGTTAAAGACGAATACTGTTCATACAAATTCAACATTTTAAACTAAAAATAAATATAACATCACTCAAGATTAAAATCGAGAAAATGATATTTTCGATTCAATTAATAACAATCGGTAAGATATCTATTTATAATGTTATTATACTTTTTACTTATAATCACGAGAGATGTAGGTACATATTATATATGCACCTATCTAGTTTATCATCTTCTGTGTTATTTTTATATGTAATGGTTCCTTTTCAAACATTTTCCTGATTCAAACATTTTCTTTATATTTTTTATAATGTTATTCTACATGATAATTCAGAATTCAAGTGGCACACATTCTGGCTCGATGGAGACAAATGCAAACTGATACTTATATTGCAAATGAACACAATATCTCGGTCATTTCTTTAATCCTAAAGTTAAATTGTGATGCGCCTGATAATAGCACATGCAGGCACATTGAAATAGCACTAAAATTAATTAAAGATAACTTAAAAGCACGACAACATGTTGTCACGATAAATATAAGAAACAAAAAGAAAACACCTTAAGCACAGTCCTTGCTTCTCAAGCGAAGACAAAGATTTCAAGCAATTTTCGACTTCTATTTATTTTTGTTCAATGTCTGTTACTATTTATTGTGTAGAAACAGATATTTACATTTTTTTTACTTTAGATACTTAAATTAAGGCTTTATAGCTTTGACCAAAAAGTACTACAAAGTATGTACATTTGTATGTATATTAAATACAACAATATAATACTCTAGTAGAAATCACTAGATTCGAATTTTCAGTGGAATCCTCATTTATAGTCCTTGTACGATACCTCACAGAAAAGATAGACAACTAATTCGTTTTGATAAATAAATATTACCTTACATATGAAATTAGCGTTTTCTGGTACTGACCACTTTGATCTGAAATATCTCCTCTTTGGTTAAGAATTCCAAATTCAAATTTATAAATTCATATAGCTGGTACATTTGAGTTTTGAAAACAGTCATTCATTTGAGTTTTTGTTATTACCGCACAATGGAAAACATGAAATATCGGTATATTTAAGAGTACGAGTTCTACCGTGGCACCAGTGCTGCAGAAACAGCTCGAAGGATTAATGATGTGTACGGCGCTGATGTCGCAAAAGAAAACACGGTACGTTTTTGGTTTCAACGTTTTCGTTCTGGTATTTTCCACCTTCAGAACCAACTCCGTGGACGGCCGCAGATCAAAGTGGTAAATGAAGAATTAAAGGCTATTGTGGAAGCGGATCCATTGCAAAGCACTTCAGAGATAGCTGAAGACTTAGAGGTAAGTGATAAAACTGTATAGTAAGTAAAAATACTTGAACAATGAACGAACGGTACTTCATGAATTGAGTGAATCGAACTTGCAAACACGTTTCGACTGCTGTTTTACTTTGCTCAACCGACACAATAATGAAGGGATTTTAAATCGAATCATTACTTGTGATGAAAAGTGGATACTGTACGATAATCGGAAGCGCTTGTCGCAATGGCTGAACCTTGGAGACCCCGCCAAATCGTGCCCTAAAAGAAAATTGACTCAGAAAAAGTTACTTGGGAGTGTTTGGTAGACTAGCGCCGGTGTCGTTCACTACAGATTTCTAATATCTGTTTATCTAATATCGATTAGGGCAGATATCTATTGTCAGCAACTGCAAACCATGAAAGTAGAACTAGCTGCTAAACAACCGAGATTATTCAATCGCTCTAGGCCACTGCTGCTTCACGACAACTCAAGACCACACACTGCACAACAAATAAACAACCACTAAGTTAGATGAGCTACAATTGGAATGTCTGCGACATCCACCGTACTCCCCGAACCTTGCTCCAACATATTACCATTTTTCCGGAATTTGGACAACTTCTTACAAGGAAAAAAATTCAACTCCGATGCGGCAGTCCAAACCGCCTTCAAAGAGTTTATTGATTCTCACCCCCATGGTTTTTTTAGTAAAGGGATCAATGAATTACCTACGAGATGGCAAAAGTGCATAGATAACAACGGTGCATACTTTGAATAAATAAAAATATTTTGTAGAAAAAAAAATTGACTTTATATTCCTCCTGTTCAAAACGCCAATTTCATATGTAAGGACCTAATGTAATATAAATAAGTTTTAGTCATTTTAGAAATTGAAACTGATTCAAACTCAAATTATTTAGTAGATTCTAATATATCTATCTATCTCTTTTTCAGTCATTGCTATTTCCATACAGCAGACAACGCAAGTGCCGATAATGAAAAGGAATTTAAAGCTATACGCGGCGAACACGGAACCAGATGGATCTGAGCTTCCACGTGTTACTATGCACAAACAAAAACTCACAAAAGGTATGAATATGGACATTATTTTAGAGCATATATACATAGAGAATGATAACGGTGCTGTACTATACGTATAATTATTTAATCTTGATGATGTAATCACTCATCATCAATTTAAATGATCTCCAGGTGATAGTACAGTTACAGTTTGTGAATGTCCCAGTGCTGGGCTAAGGCCTCTTCTCATTTGAGGAGAAGGTTTGGAGCTTATTCCATCACGCTGCTCCAATGCGGATTGGTGGAATACGTAAGTGACAAAATTTCAGGGAAATTCGAAACATACAGGTTTCCTCACGGCTTTTCTTCACCTTTGCATGAAGTTCTGTGGTGCTGCCCTGCTTGGTTCCAACCAAAGATCATCGGTTAAGATTGACGCCTTCTTATCACTGGGTCATCTCAGCTTTAGATGATAGTAACAAAAAATGAAAATTCAACACCTATGCCAAAGAAAAACCGTTAAAAACTTTTAAGCGAACATACTATTCGTATATAATAACCTTAATTTCATAACATGATATGATTTAGTATAACAATGTTTTGTTTTACGCTTAGGTAACAAGAAACCGGCAAAACTAACAAACAAAAACAAGAATAAACCATCGCAACAAATTGATGACGATATTTACGTAGATTTCGATAATTTCGGGAAGGATACCGTGATGAAATATGACGAGCGAGACAGAAGACCCGAATATGACGCTTACGGCAAACGATACCATCGCGTCGCGACTAAAGACGTAAACGGCGATGGAGTTCAACATGACATGTACGAAGACGATTTCGGTACACGATATTACAAACTATACGTCATCGACGACCGATCCGGCTACGTCGTCATCAACGGAGTCCGTTACCAGCGCGCCTCGCAACAACATCCCGTCAAACCGTCTAACAACAAAAAAGACCCTTTGAATCAACAAATTTATAATAACACTATACAACACTTTGAGCAGAGTAACGTTTTTAATAAATTATTAACTAACAAGAGACCTCCTCCATCATATGAGGGGGCGGCTGCGGTTGTAATTGCGTGATTCTAGCAAAAATTTTGAAATATATTGTCTACAATTTAACGTTTCTTTTAAATATTGAACATTTTTAACTACCTTCAACATTACATATATTTATATAATTTTTTTAATTATAATTGACGTCGCAAAATAACGCTACTTATACACGTGTTGAGGGTGGGTGTACACGATTCGTAAACAACTAAATAGTGTTAAGGTTCAGTTTTATGCTGTCAAATCTAGAACTTTGTCAAATTTTAATTAAATACTGAATGTATCCTCCGGACCTATCCCGTCTATGATAGTCAGTCTCAAGCGCGAATACCCAACGTAATAAATGTGGACAAAAACAATATCACTGTCTATTCCGAATATCTTACAATATATCCGACACGTGGAGTTTAGTTGAACGCAGAGCAAACAAACAGTATTTAAGTGTTTGATAATAATTATTTAATTTAATGTTCATACACGAAAATCTACCTGCAGTTCCTAAGATATCAGAATACATTTTTATAAATTGTAAAGGGATCTCCCGAACTCCGTACAGTGTGGATTCCTCAAGTATCTATTCTTGGACCATTTCTTTTCCTCGCTTATATAAAAGCGCATCTGGCTTTATTTTTATTTATTTAATACATTGATTTAATTCGAATTAATTTAATTAGATTTAATTAAATTTACAATCCACAAAGTGTTTCCGTTGTAAAAACTAAAAGCATGAATTAGAAAGAAATATACTTAATACATCGGCCGAAAACTAAAACGTCACTTAAATATTAAATGCAACTTAATTATTTGAGACGCCGTTAATTTCAAGTTTTGCATACTAATTTAAGAGCTTCTCAATGTTAAGTGGCGTTTAACTTTGGGGGACGTTTCAGTATTCGGCCGATAAGCAATTAGTTTTCACGAAACAAATAAAGTTATCAAAGTATACACGTGGTATGGCGTCATTCGACGTAGTTCACCTGTGTCCAATTAATCACATATATTTTCAATTAGGATAATTCAAAATCGATTTTTATCAATTATTCGAAACTAAGTGAAACTAAATGAACTCGATGTTTTAAAGGCGAAGATTAATTACGAACAGTAAGCTTTGTTGTGTGTGTGTTGTGTCATAGCTATAGATGTAACAAACTGTTATTGTATGAATTAATGCGGAGTATTTAAAAAAAAAAAATTGTAATTCACTCAACATTAAAAAGTCAAAATGAAATTTTCTCTTCACTTAATAATTCTCGGTAAGAAATTAATACTTATGTATAAATAATATACTATTATTTAGTTATAAATATGTTTAATTTATTACATATAAATTTAAGAATCCAATGTAACCTAGCTTTGTCATTATCGTCAAAGATATAACATGAAAACTAAGTTATTGGGATATGGCGTGTAATGCTTACTTTCTTTATATTCGTGATTATAATAGACTCGTGCTCGGCTGTGAAGGTATCGTGAGGAAACCTGCATGCGTTGGATGAAAATCTGAGGCAAGTTCATGAAATAATTGTTGAAGCAGCATGATGGAATTTGGTCTTAACTTCTCTTCAAAATGAGAAGAGGCCTTAGCCCAGCAGTGGGACATTGATAGGCGGTTACTTCACTTTAAATTAAAGAAAACAAACGGCTGAATATTGCTACATTTCAATATTAAAGTGCACTTTAATTATTTAAGACGCCGTTAAATTAAAATTTCGCATACTAATTTAGGAGCTTCTCAATGTTAAGTAGCGTCTAACTGTTCGATTTGAGGGATGTTTCAGTATTCGACCGAAAGTAAATTTATTCTTAAAGCGCTAGAAGAATAGAAGTATAGTAACATTTTAATCGCTACAATATTTATTTCATTTCTCAGTCATTCCTTTTATCATAGAGCAGACGACACAAGTTGCGACATTGATTATAAAGCAGCAGCCATTTCCGCCGAAGCGTACAGTGAATACAGAATCAAACGGAGCAGAGTATCAACATATCCCTTTGAAATCACAAGCTGGAAACGGTGAATCAGCTGATAAACAACAAATACTTCGGAAATCTTCGAATACGGAAAGTATGTTTTTTTTTTTTTTTTTTATTGGACCACCAACAAAGTATACACAGAAAAATCTAGGACTAACTTATAAATAAATTTGCTAAGTGCTACTTTAATAATAGGCAATCATTATATGCTAATAGAAAACAGCAACAGTACATGTATATAATTATAGGTAGAAAAAATAAAAAAAATAATTTACTTAATTGGTAATACAGAAATGTGACCAGAATTACTTACATGTTTTTGGTAAAACGTACTATATATAAAGTCTTTACAATTTTATGTATTTGTGAAAGTCGTTGCGATATTTTGTTTCAGCCGTGAGATAACTCGCTTATCGAGACAATTAAAACAAACAGTGAATTTAACTACCCAATTTCAAATCAGGGGAAGCATCACATCATTTTATATCTTTAGTTATGTCTATTGAAAGCAAACAATTTATGTCCACTGATTTAAATTGGCGGGAAGTGGTCACTATGCACTCAATCTCCTCCTTAATAGGAGAGGAGGCTATTGCCCAGCAGTGGAATAACCACCATCTATCAAGACTTCTAACTAACAGTACATTTAAAGTCACTAGTGAACGAATCCATATATTATATATAGATATATATTATATATAGAGATACTCCAACTTTGACCATATGATAGCGCACAAGTGTGTGAGCAAACGCATGTGCGCTCTCTATTAACTCACTCTCATAATCCGATGTGATCAAATCCGACATGAACGGAAAGAGTTCAGGCACAGAACCAACGGCTTTACGTGTTTACCCACACACGAGTGAAATGGAAGTGTGTGCTTCCCACTTCCAAACTCTACTCGAGAATGTTTATCAGAAAAACTCAAAAAAAAAACTCAGCTTGACTTGAGGTAGAACCCAAGACCGTGGAATCTGCGACCTCATTTCTAGCCACTAAACGACAGACATACTACATGAATATACATAATAGTATCCAAGTTTTATTAATTATATCTATAGAATTAAATAAAAGTCGCCATTGGAGGCTATGTGGTCTTTATATGTAAAGATATAAAGACCACCCACTCATCAGATGTTCTGCCGCAAAACTACTTTAGTACTTTGTATTGCTGTGTTCCGGTTTAAAGGGTGAGTGAGCCAGTGTAATTACAGGCACAAGGGACATAACATATTAGTTCCCAAGGTTGGTGGCGCATTAGCGATGTAAGCGATGGTTAACATTTCTTAAAATGCCTTTGTCTATGGGCGTTGACCACTTACCATCAGGTGGCCCATACGCTCGGCCGCCTTCCTATACAATAAAAAAAAAAATTGTACACCATCTATTTCCTATTTTTTTTATAAAACAAAAATCATATAACGACCACATAGTCTCCATGGCGATAACACTCTTCTGTTATTTGTTTAGATGATAAGAAACTGGCACAAGTAAGGCGAATCGGATTCAGCAAGATATACAAATATATCAAGAACAAACCATCGAAACAGACAGTCAACCCGCATCGATATATAAACGAAAATAATAACATATACGGATCTGTGCATATACACAATAAATATAATAATGACTGTAAAATTAACGTTGGCGGTTTTATATATTATTTAGAAGAAGACGAATACGGTAATCGGTACTGCGAACAGGAACTGCGACAGGTTGATGATCATCCTGAATATGTCGTCGTGAACGGTATTCGTTACTATCGACCGCACAAAACGAAACCGACTCGTCCACCCGTGAAACGTCCGATAAAACATCGCCCAACCCACAAGGACTGTTCTAGCGATCACCCTACGAGCAAAGATTCAGCCAATTGTGAACCTTTCAAGATAATCAAGGATAAGAAGCCACAAATATTCAATAATATCATTAACACATTTAAACAGCAAAACATTTTTGGATAGATTATAGAATTTCACTACTAGTATATAAGTAGTACATAAGTACTTGGTGGTAGAGCTTTGTGCAAGCTCGTCTGGGTAGGTACCACCCACTCATCAGATATTCTGCCGCTAAACAGCAGTACTTTGTATTGCTGTGTTCCGGTTTGAAGGGTGAGTGAGCCAGTGTAATTACAGGCACAAGGGACATAACATCTTAGTTCCCAAGGTTGGTAGCGCATTGTCGATGTAAGCGATCGTTAAAATTTCTTACAATGCCATTGTCTATGGGCGTTGGTGACCACTTACCATCAGGTGGCCCATAAGCTCGTCCGCCTTCCTATACAATAAAAAAAAAGTATATAAGTAAATATAATATATGTGTTGTAATGTGAAGAGCAAACATAGTTAAACTTAAAATTCCTTCTCACTCTTCTTCCTTCTATACTAATTCCTTCTCCGTCCAAGCAGTTCGCCTACGGAATACCTTACCACTTTACTTAAGACGGTCCCAGTCTATAAACACTTTCAAAATCAGACTCAAGGCATATTATTTGTCTCAATAATTGCCAGTTCGGATGTTGTTTTATCAACTGTCGCATTTTATTGCTATTTATTATTATAATTATCTTAATTACGTATTTTTATACATTATATATATATTTATTTATGTTTGTATAAATGTTTATTTTATACATATAAATTTATATATATTATACTATGCATGAATATTTATTGCACATATTTATTTAAAAAGTAAAATAGTTTCTAGGCACCTCTTTACTGCTTTATTTGTCTCGTGTCCTCTATAGCTACCGCTAAGACCGCCTACATTACGACCTACATTAATACTTTTCTAAAATAGCATTTATAATTGTATGTTTCTGTGATCTTGTATATGTTGTACAATAAAGAATATTCTATTCTATTCTATTCTATAGTTACCAGTAAATATGTGGAAGGTGGAGATAGGTTTAATGTATATACAGGCCGCCCATGTCCCATTATTCACCGTCAAGCGGTCACCGGTCAAGGTTGGTGGCGCATTGACGATGTAAGCGATGGTTAACATTTCATACAATGCCATTGTCTACGGACGTTGGTGACCACTTCCCATTAGGTGGCCCACATGCTCGTCAGCCTACCTAAACAATAAAAAAATAGTGAAAGGTCTAATTATACCAGTTCTAAAAAATATATAAAAAAAACTGTCGCCTAGTAATAAAAATAGTAGTAATAGACATATATTTGAAAATGTTGAAAATCGACAACTATGCCACATCTTTAGGTATTAATTGCAGTTATAAAAAAAACACAACGAACTTCCTTGTTTTTTTTTTTTTTTAATTTGATTGTCATGGTATACATAACACAAATACAATTGAACAAAATCTATAAATTATAATATGCAATATATAATTAATTTATGCAATATAAATATTTTTTATTTATTTAAATTACTCCTATGCGGCGACGGTATGGCGACCATTTGGAACCGTCAGAAAAGGCATGGCATGGTGGTTTTCTGGAATAGCTAGTCGACGATGATTAGCTGTGCAAAAATGAGCCTGGTACGAATGGTTTGTTATTTTTTTAATTAGTATGACATTTCACTCGACTATCGGAAATTATAACAATTTGTGAAACAAATCATTTCTCGTATTTTATCCGAAACGTTCTGTTAGCGCCCACACAATGGGGACGACGGTACCAGCATTATGACCATCATTTTCCTTTTCAAAATTACGGTTTTATACCCCTGAAGAGTCATAGAGCCATACTGATACAAATGGAATTTTGTGGTACCATCCTCCCGGTCTATATGGTGATAAAAAGTCAAAATGAAATTTATCTCCACTTATAAACATAAGCGAGATGGCCCAGTGGCGTTAATCTTATCCGATGATCGTGGGTTCAAACCCGGGAAGGCACCACTGAATTTTCAAGTGCTTAATTTGTGTTTATAATTCATCTCGTGCTTGACGGTGAAGGAAAACATTGTGAGGAAACCTGCATGTGTCAAATTTAACTCAAATTCTGCCACATGTGTATTCCACAAGCCCGCATTGGAGCAGCGTGGTGGAATAAGCTCCATACCATCTTCTCAAAAGGAGAAGAGGCCTTAGCTCAGCAGTGGGACATTCGCAGGCTGTTACTTTATAAACAATTGGTAAGTAATATATATTTGTGATATACTATTTTAATGCATGTATCCTTGATAATTGATATGTTACATTAAATAATTATGACGAATGGCGCATATCACTTTCTGGCGTTTTACGGCCGTGTTCTATGATGAGGCTCGAATTCGGTCTTACACCGTACTTAGAACAGATCGTACGTACGTAATAATATCCTGGGACATTATTTACGTAAGGCCATCTCATTCAAAACTAAGCAGAGCTACTATGGATACCAGGCAACTGATATACTTACATATACTTCTCTTCTTTTGTAAATTCATATTTATATCAATAATTACACTCAGTGTCAGGACAAAAAGACATGTTCATGAACAAAAATGTCTGTCCTGGGTGGGAATCAAACCCACGAAGGCAAGCACCTTACCAACCAAGCCAACCGACTCGTTCGCGATATTCTAATAACAAGACAATTTCCGTTATACAAACTAAAAGGAAGAATTTTGATAAAAATATTATTAATAAACCTTTTTATCACAGAACTACGAGGCATCGAAAAGATCTGCACCCGTACGTAGTTGACACACCTAAGACACGTACGAAACGATTTGCGTCCTCGTTTCTGATACGCACCGCCAAAGTCTGGAATACCCTTCCGACCTCCGTATTTCCCACCACCTACGATATGGGTACCTTCAAGTCTAGAGTGAATAGGCACCTACTAGGCAAGCGCGTTCCACCTTAGGCTGTATCATCACTTTCCATCAGGTGTGATAACAGTCAAGCACTTGCTTATATATACATTAAAAAAAAACAAACAAACAAAAACAATTTGTTAACAACAAAACAAAACAAATAAAGCTATCAAAGTATACACGTGGTATGGCGTCATTCGACGTAGTTCACCTGTGTCCAATTAATCACATATATTTTCAATTAGGAAAATTCAAAATCGATTTTAACAATTACTCGAAAGTACATGAAACAAAATTAACTCGATGTTTTTAATTAGATGAAGATTAATTAAGAACACTAAGCTTTGGATCTGTCATAGCTATAGATGTAACAAACTGTTATTGTATGAATTATTGCGGAGTATTCAAAAAAAAAACTGTAACTCACTCAACATTAAAAAGTCAAAATGAAATCTTCTCTTCACTTAATAATTCTCGGTAAGAAATTAATACTTATATATAAATATTTATAATAATGGGTAAGAAGTTTATACTTGTTTTCATTTATTACATTTCATTTTAAGACTCCCAAAATAACCGTCGAGCTTTCCCATTATTGTCAAAATTGTAACATGATATTGATAGGATTAAGGTACAGCGTATACTATCTTTAAATTTGAGGTTATAATTTATCTCGTGCTCACCGGGGAAGGTATCGTGAGTAAACCTGCATGGGTTGGATGGAAATCCCCACGAGGTTATCAAAAAATCCACGTTGGAGCAACATGGTGGAATAAGCTCTTCACTCTTTCTCCAAAGAGAACATGGAACATTCACTTACTGTTACTTTACTTTTAACTAAAGATGACAAAACAAATTTCTCCCTCAAAACAAAACAACAAGAAGAATAGGGTTATTGATAAATTTCAATCGAATACTGAATACTACACCCACTCATCAGATATTCTACCGCAAAACAGCAGTACTTGGTACTGTTGTGTTCCGGTTTGAAGGGTGAGTGAGCCAGTGTAATTACAGGCACAAGGGACATAACATCATAGTTCCCAAGGTTGGTGGCGCATTGGCGATGTAAGCGATGGTTAACATCCCTTACAATGCCATTGTCTATGGGCGTTGGTAACCACTTACCATCAGGTGGCCCATATGCTCGTCCGCCTTACTATTAAATAAAAAAAAATACATGTACAAATATATTTCTCTTATTTTTCAGTCATTCCCATTATCATAGAGCAGACAACACAAGTTGCAATATTTAATATAAAGCAGGAGCCATATGTGCCGAAGCATATTCCTTTGAAATCACAGGATGAGTACAGTGTATCAGCTGATAGACAACTACTTCGGAAACCTTTAAATACGGAAAGTATGTTAAAACGTATAGGTAACCTAGTATCACTATTCTTTGTCTATACAGTTTTATTTAAAAGAGGATGTTGTTGCGATATTTTATTTCTGAGAGAACTTTTATTTTTCGAGAAAAAAATACAGTTTATTCATCTATTCAAGACAACAGGTTCAAATCGGAGCAAACTCGGTGGTAGGGCTTTGTGCAAGATCGTCGGTGTATGTACAACCCACGCATCAGATATTCTACCGCTAAGCAACAGTACTTTGTTTTGTTGTGTTCCGATTTAAAGGGTGAGTGAACCAGTATAATTACAGGCACAAGGGACATAACAACTTAGTTCACAAGGTTGGTGGCCCATTGGCGATGTAAACGAATTCAGATACAAAACTAACGTACTTTCCATATATTCCGAAGCCCGGGAGAATCTTCAAGAGAAAAACTCAATAACTTTTTAAAGAACCGACCTGGGGTCCACAACCCAGGACCTGCTACCTTACAGCCACTAGACCAACAAGGCAGTCTTATAACTTAGAATTCAGGACCATGGTTTCTGCAGCCTTAGATAATAATCATCTTATTTATTTATATGTATGCTACATATATATAAATAAGATGATACATAAAATACATAAATAAATATTTTTTATAGATTTAGGTAATACGAAACTGACGCAAATAATGAGAATCAGATACGACAAAATACATCCCAAGAATAAGCCATCGAAACAGACAGACAACCCGTATCGGTACATAGATAAAAATAATAACATATACGGAACTGTGCAGATACACAATTATAATAATAACTGTAAAATTTATTCCGATGGTTTCGTATATTATTTACCAAATGACAAATACGAAAATCGGAACTGTGATGACGCACAGCGACAGGTCGATGAGCATCCTGAATATGTCATTGTCAACGGTATTCGATACTATAAAGTGCC
The DNA here is from genome assembly GCA_963151315.1 of Nymphalis c-album. Lineage (NCBI taxonomy): Eukaryota > Metazoa > Arthropoda > Insecta > Lepidoptera > Nymphalidae > Nymphalis > Nymphalis c-album. The sequence goes on from OY720614.1 coordinate 4,621,223, forward strand.
CAAACCAAAACCGAACCATCCACCCCAGATACATCCAACACCCGAACGCCCTACGAACTGCTCGAGCGTCGACCCTTCGAACAAAGATTCAGCCGGTTGTAGCATTTTCAAGGCAATACTGGATAAAAAGAAACAAATATTCAATAGCATCATTGACATTTTTAAACAGCATACCATTTTTGGATAAAAATGTGGATAAATGAAAGAACTTCACTTCTAGCAATTGACAAGTAATTTAGTGATATAAGTAACTATAAAATATATATTAAATCTATAGAGCAAACTTAGTTACGTGTATATATGTAGAATGTGTAATAGTTTAAATTTATATATAATATATGTTACAAATACGTTATATTAAATAACATTACTTGTTTATTATTGTGTGTCAATATTAAAAACGATAAAGGGTTGTTTTTAACAAATTTAAAAGGTGTCTTCTTTTGTACCGATTTAAAAAAAAAAGGATGAGTTTTGCTTTTTGAAATAATGACAAGATTCTTCCATCTAAGCCTTACTTATCATACATTCGTATTTCTCAAATAACAAGAACATTATTACGCTATACTAGAATTTTGTTTTTTTTTGTGAAAGGCTGTCGGCTTGGTCCAAATAAAAATAAAAAAATGCGGTGTGTTATAATTTATTTGAATTTTGTCACACCAAAAAGCGCCATAACCTTATTTATGCAACACTCTAATCAAAGATTAAGAAACGATTTAAAAGTGCCAATTTTTTTTTTTATAACAATATCAATCATGGTATTTACTAATATTAGGAATTTTAGTAATTAACCCCTCCAATTAAACATAGTTTATGATTGAGGAATTGTGACAAATGCAATTGCACAAGGTTCGATTCTGGGACTTGCGTGTGCCTCGTAAACCGTAACGTTATTGGTCTTTGTATGGTTTTGCATTACCTTTATATCTTTTATAGTTTTAAGAACGTCAGTATTTTAAATAAAATTAATTCTTAAGATTGATTTTGCTTATACTTAGTTATTTAGGTTTATTAAAAAAAAAGATCTACAATAGTAATGCGCATTAAACAGTTCACGGACTATCGTTTGGCGCGGTTTGCCGAACAAAAATTCGTCATAGGTCCTGAATTTGAAGTGAAGTACTGAATTTGAACGCCAGACGCATCTTATTTTGTAGGATCGCTATTTCGTTATGCGACACATCCTACCATTACACTACTCTAAGGGCCGGTTTTTTGTAGTTCCGTAGTTAACTCAACAAATGATTAAATATAGTTACAAATGGTTAAATTTTGCCAAAATGTGTTTTTTCATCAATAGTTAGTATAACAAATGTTCAAATAATGAACTATTATTTATAAAATTTAACCACCCAACGTTGGAGGGTTAGCATTCTGACTAATGGTTAACTCTCAACCATAACAGCTGTCGACAGTTTTCTTGTTGTCAACGTCGTATTTTTCAAATATTATTAGTTCGATATTATAATATGTCGGAAAGTGTATCAGGCGATGATATTTTTGCGGATTACGTGTTTATGAGAAGGCCGAAATTTTCCGTATATATGGCCATATCGGTGGTCCAAGTGCTCTTTACTTAACTCTGAAGGAGCAATGTTATGTGTTGACCATTTGAACCACGCAAACCAAAAACCTACCACAGTGGCACCGTGGAAACCGCCATCTCAGCAAGCTTTGTTACATTGTATGATCGAACCATACCGATACATTATTATTAATTCTGTGATATTATAAATCAATTATGTAACAAACATTGTACAATTTTTACGTAGTCTTAACTTTAATTAATTAAAATATTTCAAGCAAATTTAAAGCGATCTCATTGCACCCTTGACGTACTTATTTGCTCAGTAAATATTATTATATTAAAAATAATGCTACGCCTTATTATCCTATAGATCAGCACGTAATAAAATAAAATATAGTTAGTTTTATTTTATGAACTAGTTGCATAAAATCTAGTTTTGCCTTTCATATTGCAGTTTCATATTTACATTTTTCTAATAATCATACATTTTTTTAGAAAAGCTTGTTTGTTGAATCTCGTGTTATTTTATTTGACTTTTAATGACGTTTTATTCACTCATTATGCATGTGTTGTCATATAGAAAAATATTACCAACAAAAAACCATAGATATTTTTAGGAAATCTTTTCCGATTTCACTGGCAATATAATAGACAATAGTTAAGATTGACTTTAGTTAAAACAGACATTGAAAAACGAAATAGCCGAAATCTAACAAATTGTCATACGGCATTTGACTACGGATCAAAAAACCGGCCCTAAGCCGCTTAAAAGAATTTCGCTCTAATACGACAAATCGCATATTAAGCTATGTAAAAATTAAATATAAACTCATTAGAATCCAACACAATGTATCTTATACTTCTATCTCTGATGGGTGCTAGAGTGTAGACGATTATAACGAACATGACAGACATTTTGTTTTTGGTGTAACATACAATAAAACAGATTTAATTTTACGAAAACTAAATATCTTCAAAGCACTATTCATTATGTACCATGTTATTGATTACAGAAGCACTCCGACACCTTCGAGATTAATTAACGATCCACGTTTTAATTAAACAAATCTCAATCTAATCAATTATTGCTTTAAAAATATTATTTTCATACTTAACATTCCATTAATATTTACGAGTTCGTCGCGAGCGTTTGTAAATAAATGTGGTATATTCTCTTTATTTTATTACAATTGTTACAACTTGAGGCATATGTCATTAATATGATTCTCTTAATACTCGGTAAGTTGAAATCTATATGTAAATGCAAAATATTTTCATGTAGGTAACTACAGACTCAAGGGACATAACATCTTGGTCCCCAAGGTTGGTGGCGCATTGCCGAAGGAATAATTAATTTAGCAATTATTTTCTTTGTCACACCGCCAAAAGTTCTCCTCCTCCTATAGCTTGGTACTTGGTTTCCTGGTTCAAACGATGGCTGAAGAGGCATCTTGCGGGCCTATACTCGAAGCTTTAGTGGTTTGGAAGTTTCAATATATTGAAGATTACATTAAAATACATTTCAGCTTCATCTCTGTTCCAGTTTCCATAGCGGCATTGGTAGAATTTACGGCACAAACTGCTTACAATGATAAATATTCCATGGAATCTTATGGGAGACGAAATATCCTCGGACGACTTTCAGATATTGTTAAACGTATAGCGTTTTACGATGGTTTGAACGGACTCGTAAACGTTTCGAACATCGTGACACAAATAGACAATTTCAAAAATAATAACAAGAAGAAATACAACGGCTCAAAGTTAACGCAACATAAAAACAAGTCAAAGGAGAAGACGAGAATCACCATATTCTTCTTAAACATACATTAAAGAAAGAATAAAAACATTAGGCGAATCTTTAAGTTAAATTTTAAGTTTTAATGTCATTAATTCTCTATGAAATTCTAAATTTTATTCTTTTTTATAGAATAGGTAAACAAATGGGCCACCCGATGGTAAGTGATCACCAACGCCCTTAGACATAGAAATGTTAACCATCGTTTACATCGCCAATGGGCCACCAACCTTAAAAACTAAGATGCTATGTTCCTTGTGTCTGTAATGACACTGGCTCACTCACCCTTTAAACAGGAACACAACAAAAAGCAGAAACAGGCGTAGGAACAGCTATAGCTGCAGGCAATCATTAACTAAAAGGAATTTGAGCTCTCTTAGTTTTTGTAGCTAAAATGATTATGTATCAATCTTTGTATAGAATAATCATTTTTTTATAAAATTTAAATAAAAAAATTATCATCCCCCATATAATTACATCACTCATTCGATTTTATAAATCAGTTAATATTTCAGCAATATAAGATTTCATATTCTGCTAATAAATAATTTAACAATAAGACACCAAACCTAAGCCTCAACCTAAAGAAATCGAATTATAGTAGGTCTAAATCTTTCTATCATATCGATAAAAATCTTTTTCTATAAAAAGAACCTAAGACGATAGTAAAGAAACAAATATTATTCAATGTAATAAAATAGAAACTACAATATATAATGAAATTAAATAATTTGTAAAAAAAAAACTATATTACTTATCATAAAATAAATTATTATAAAAATTAAAGAAAAACTTACAGAACATTGAATATTGATCAATAACCTAAAACGATTTTATTCATATATTTGACTCCACAGATCAATATTTTATTTAAAATTAATTGAGTAAAATCAAATTATTCTATAGTCAACTTTTAAAATAATAATACTTCAAGGTAATCAATGTAATAATAATATTAAATATTCTAGAGACAATCCTCTATAAAATCTATACATTCTTGTATTTCAAAAGGATGTATTATCTAAAAAAAGTAATTCCTTTCTAAAGTCCCTAGTGGTAGTGCCATGCTGCATACCTTCAGGTTGTAGCCGAATGAGCCGGCACGCCCGGGAAAGTACCACTCTCTCACTTAAAATCGACGTAAAGTGGTAGCCATGCTACCGCGTTTCGTTCGGTATGTGAGAGTCCCGGAGGAAACCAGTTGTACCACGGGCGGGGGTGTGTGCGTACGTCAGAGAGGATATCTGCTCTCGTCGCCTCGCCCATCTTGAAGGGAGGGACCTATCCATTCTCTGGCTGCGCGTAGACTGCGATGATCATCTGCGAATCTACGCGTGCCTATATAGGTCCCATAGCGGTAATGCCGAAACAGACCGGCTCGTTGATCACATACAACGGGCTACAGATTCCGTGCTGCAGCAGATCCCATCCGCAGAGATCGTGATTATTGGCGATTTTAACGCCCACCACGCCGAATGGCTTGGATCACGTACCACCGATCATGCGGGGAGATCTGTGGTCGATTTTGCCTTGGCATATGATCTGACACAACTGGTTACCTCGCCAACGCGAATCCCAGATGTGGAGGATCATACACCTTCCCTGTTAAACCTTCTGCTGACCTCTCATCCGGACGGGTATCATATTTCCGTAGAGCCTCCTCTTGGCTCGTCGGACCACTGCCTTGTCCGGAGTACAGTGCCGATTACACGCACCTCACGGCCTCGGTTCGTGGGTTCTCGCCGTGTGTGGCACTACAGGTTAGCGGACTGGGATGGGATGCGGTCCTTCTTTGCATCCTACCCATGGGGGCGGATTTGTTTCTCGCCGGATGATCCAGATGTCGTTGCTGACTCGGTCGCTGATGTGGTGTTCCAGGGTATGGAACTCTTCATTCCGTACTCTGCGATACCCATCGGCGGCAGAACCCGGCCCTGGTTTGGTTGCTTCTGCAAAACGGCATCACGCCAAAAGGCAGAATGCTATCAAGCCTGGGCTGACGCATCGACATCTCGTGATGTAAACACCAGCGCACGTAAAAAGGAAAACAACTCTGCCTCAAGGTCTCTCAAAAGTGTTATTGCCAAGGCGAAGTCGGAGCACATTGGCAGGATTGGTGAGAGACTGGTGCGACTTCCTTCTGGAACACGCGCATTTTGGTCTCTCGCTAAGGCTGTCTTAGGGAATTTCTGTCAGCCCTCCCTTCCATCTCTGCACAGGAGCGATGACTCGTTGGCCCATACAGCGAAGGAGAAGGCCGACCTCTTGGGATCTCTCTTCGCGTCCAACTCGACTCTTGATGATCAAGGAAAGACACCACCGACAATCTTGCGGTGTGATACCACGATGCCGGAAATTAAATTCCGACAGAGTGCAGTCCGTAAAGCACTTTTTTCCTTGGACATCCATAAGTCGAGTGGGCCCGATGGCATTCCTCCGATTGTGCTGCGTACTTGTGCTCCCGAGCTGGCACCGGTCTTAACGCGTCTTTTCCGACACTCCTACTCATTAGGCGTAGTCCCGTATTCTTGGAAGACTGCTTTAGTGCACCCGATCCCTAAAAAAGGCAATCGCTCTGATCCATCAAATTATAGGCCTATTGCTATCACCTCCTTGTTCTCCAAGATAATGGAGTCCATTATAAACTGCCAGCTCCTGCGGTGCCTAGAGGAGCATCAGCTGATTAGCGACCGCCAGTACGGCTTCCGTCGGGGTCGCTCAGCTGGTGATCTTCTAGTTTACCTTACTCACAGATGGGCTACGGCGGTTGAGTCCAAGGGGGAGGCATTAGCAGTCAGTCTGGACATAGCGAAAGCCTTCGATCTATAGCGGGTATGGCATGAAGCGCTACTCTCCAAGCTTTCATCCTACGGGCTTCCCGAGAAATTGTGCAAGTGGATCTCCAGTTTCTTGGCAGATCGGAGCATCAAGGTCGTTGTCGACGGTGCATGCTCCGACTTAAAATACGTCAATTCTGGTGATCCACAAGGCTGCGTTCTTTCACCTACTCTGTTTCTTCTGCATATCAATAATATGTTACAAATCAGTAACATTCATTGCTATGCGGATGACAGCACTGTAGACGTACTTTACACCGGCCGTGCTAATATTTCTCGGGAACACGTTTACTTGGTGGTAGAGCTTTGTGCAAGCTCGTCTGGGTAGGTACCACCCACTCATCAGATATTCTACCGCAAAACAGCAGTACTTGTTATTGCTGTGTTCCGGTTTGAAGGGTGAGTGAGCCAGTGTAATTACAGGCACAAGGGACATAACATCTTAGTTCCCAAGGTTGGTGGCGCATTGGCGATGTAAGAGATGGTTAACAGCTCTTACAACGCCAATGTCTATGGGCGTTGGTGACCACTTACCATCAGGTGGCCCATATGCTCGTCCGCCTTTCTATGCAATAAAAAAAAAAAAAAAAAGACGAGTGTCGGAACAAACTTGTTAACCAAGGTCTCGGACTGGGGCCGACTGAACTTGGTCCAATTCAACCCCAAAAAGACTCAAGTTTGCGCAAACCGCTAAAAAATCTCCTTTTGTCGTATCCCCTCACTTCGAGAATACTCCCCTCACTGCCACAGCCAGTATCGGGATGCTTGGCGTCGAGATTTCGAACGTTGTTCAGTTCCGCGGTCAACTGGAAGTTAAAGCCAAATTGGCTTCCAAAAAGCTTGGAGTGCTCAACAAGGCGAGACGGTACTTCACGTCGGCCCATCGCCTAAAACTTTACAAGGCGCAAATTCGGCCCCACATGGAGTACTGCTCTCACCTCTGGGCGGGAGCTCCACAGTACCAGCTTCTTCCTTTTGACCGCATTCAACGTAGAGCAGTTCGAATTGTCGACGATCAAGTTATTACCGACCGGCTTGAATCTTTGGATTTGCGTAGAGATGTTGGGTCACTCTGCATTCTCTATCGCATATATCACGGGGAGTGTTCTGAGGAGTTGTTTGGTTTAGTCCCGGCCGCTGAGTTTCACCACCGGACATCGCGCCAGAACTCAAAATTCCATCCTCACCACCTCGATGTCTGGAAGTCCACAACAGCCCGTTTTCTAAGGCATTTCCTGCCTCGTACAATCACTCTGTGGAACCAGCTTTCGCCGGCGACTTTTCCGAACCGATACGACATGAAAACCTTCAAGAAGAGAGCGTACTCTTTCCTCAAAGGCCGGCAACGCACCTGCAAGTCCTCGGATGTTGCAGGTGTCCATGGGCGGTGGTAGTCACTTTCCATCAGGTGAGCCTCCTGCTCGTTTGCCCCCTCTTACATTAAATAAAAAAAACCAAAACACGTTTATTTTCTGATTTTCCAGTTATTCTAAGCCTCGTACAGCAATCAACACGAGTGCCGGTCTTGAAAAGTAATAATGGAAAGCTACTGAAGATGTTCACACCGAGGCATTCTTACCCACGATCTTACCCACATCGAACCCACGACCTGCGGCGCGAAAGGCAGGGTATCTACCAATCACGCCAACCGGCTCGTCCCAATTAGTTATAAATGTTCATTTGATATAATAAAATGACAGATTTTTAAATAAATATTTCAAAGACACTTAAAACGACATATCAAATTTCGTCAATTTCGTTATATATTTGGAACAATACATAATGACACAATGGCACAAAGCTCGTTCATAAATTTCCCCCTCTTTATATAAAAAAAAAAAAAAAAAATACCTACCCTCGTACTTAAAAAATTCTATTAGTTATAAAAACATACTTTATGAAGGAGATTAATGAAATACAATATTAAAATGTACCCGCGTAGTTACGTTTTCACGTAATTAGCTTAATCTTATTATTGTTATAGCCTGTCAATAAATTTATATTAATTTATAGTAGAATCAAACATCGACGCTGGCATTAAGAGCATGCAAGACAAACCTCAGTGGTTTTTTTTGTATGAGTTATAAATTATAATTGTTCTTATGTGGTTGAGAAAATCAATAATAATAAAAAAAAAAAAAAGAAACACTTGAACGCGTTGACATGATGAATTCTTAAGATTGATTTTGCTTATACTGAGTTATTTAGGTTTATTAAAAAAAAAAGAGTGTGTATACTTCTTTGGCGTATGGAAAAAAAAATAACTAAAATGCAGTAGTGATTAACGATAAATATTAAAATTGATAAAAAAGATTTTATTTAAATAAAGAAGGTTTTATTAACGTAATAATAAAATAAAAACACCAAAATAATATTTATTTATTCACACTGTTTAAGTGTACTGTTACGAAACACGTGCTCTAATTATAAAAATACTAGAATATACAACTTCAACATAGTTATCGATTTCATGCAACCTAGAACTAACTTCACGATGTAGAATTCAAGTGTCGGTGTGCGCGCGCATCGTTAAAATTCACTCTCATCAGTTTTCTCCATCGCGCCAAAAGAAGTATAACTTCAAAAAGATTTTCAATAGTAATGCGCATTAAACAGTTCACGGACTATCGTTTGGCGCGGTTTGCCGCTCAAAAATTCATCATAGGTCCTGAATTTGAAATGAAGTACTGAATTTGAACGCCAGGCGCATCGTATTTTGTAGCATCACTATTTCGTTATGCGACACATCCTACACAATTATAACGAACATGACAGACATTTTGTTTTTGGTGTAACACATTTAATTTTACGAAAACTAAATTACTTCAAAGCACTATTCATTATGTACCGTGTTATTGATTACAGAAGCACTCCAACACCTTCGAGATTAATTAAGGATGCATGTTTTAATTAAACAAATCTTAATCTAATCAATTATTGCTATAAAAATATTATTTTCATACTTAACATTTCATTAATCTTTACGAGTTCGTCGCGAGTGTTTGTAAATAAATTATTATATATTATCTTTATTTTATTACAATTGTTACAATTAGAGGCAGTAATATGATTCTCTTAACACTCGGTAAGTTGAAAGCTATTATAATACGAAAATGTAAATGCAAAATATTTTCATGTAGCTAACTACAGACTCAAGGGACATAACATCTTGGTCACCAAGGTTGGTGGCGCATTGCCGAAGGAATAGTTAATTTAGCAATGATTTTCTTTGTTGCACCTCCAAAAAAGGTCCCCTATAGCTTGGTACTCCTGGCTCGGTTTCCTGGTTCAAACGAGGGCCGAAGAGGGGTCTTGCGGGCCGGCATGCTGAAGGCGGCTAGTGAAGTTCATAATTCCTATATGCACTGGCCATCTTCGCGTTTGGTACCACTACTTACTATCAGGTGGATTGGAGTCATTTGCCTACCCGGAATATATATTAAACAATGTTTTCACCTCCAAAGTCTAATGGTGAACGTGATCATTTTCCATCCTTGGTGCTCCAGTGCCGGGTGGTAAATGCATTTGACAGAATATAATCCAACACGTGCAGGTTTCCTCAATATGTTTGCGTCATAAACACAAGTAGACAACTTCAAGGCGATAACAAAATGTTAAGTATTTACTCATTGAGTCACAAAAACGTTTAAATCTAAAACAAGATAGCAATCATCTTAATTCTACAATCTACTGATCCAAACCACTAAAGCTTCAAGTCGCTTTAGTGGTTTGGAAGTTTCAATATATTGAAGATTACATTAAAATACATTTCAGCTTCATCTCTGTTCCAGTTTCCATAGCGGCATTGGTAGAATTTACGGCACAAACTGCTTACAATGATAAATATTCCATGGAATCTTATGGGAGACGAAATATCCACGGACAACTTTCAGATTATGAAGAACGTATAGCGTTTAATGAAGTTTTGAACGGAGTCGTATACGTTCCTATCATCGTGACACAAATAGACAATTTCACAAATAATAACAAGAAGAAATACAACGGCTCAAAGTTAACGCAACAAAAAAACAAGATAAAAAAAAAAAAATCGAAAAGCATAATATTCTTCTTAATCAACAATTAAAAAAAGAATAAAAACATTAGGCGAATCTTTATCTTATTTGACTCCACAAATCAATATTTTATTTAAAATTAATTAAGTAAAATCAAATTATTCTATAGTCAACTTTTAAAATAATAATACTTCAAGGTAATCAATGTAATAATAATAATAATAAATATTCTAGAGACAATCCTCTATAAAATCTATACATTCTTGTATTTCAAAAGGATGTATTATCTAAAAAAAGTAATTCCTTTCTAAAGTCCTTGAGCGTCTTTTGTATCAACAACTTAACCTTTACCTGTCTTCCTACGACCTGCTAAATCCCTTTCAATCTGGTTTTAGATTATGGCATTAGTTAAGATCGACGACGAAGACGACATCAGGCTAGCTATGGATAACCAGGAACTTATAGTTTTAAAATTGCTTGATTTTAGTAATGCGTTCAATACAGTAGATTTTGACATACTCCTACTACTTTAATATGTCTCCATCGGTAATCAGTTGGTTCTATAGCTAACTAAATGGCCGCCGTCAGCGTATACGAGCCCAGGTTTCCTACTCAGACTGGCTGACGGCAAGTGCCGGTGTCCTTCAAGGCGGTGTCTTATCTCCTATTCTTTTCTCAATTTTCATAAGCTCCGTTACTCGCAATATCTCTTCTCCCTACCACTTGTATGATTTATAGCCCATTCCAAAATTAGTGACCTACCTCAGCCTATTGAATCGATTAATTCTGACTTACACAAAATTTCAAAGTGGAGTTTATCTTTTGGTCTTAAAATCAATTCTGTTAAAAGCCAGGCTATTATAATTGGTAGTTATAAATTATTGCCGAGAGTAGACTTCCTTTTTGCCACCTTTAATATCTTTAATAATACTGTAATTCCATTAAGCAACAAAGTTCAAAACATCTCGTGGATGTCACAAATAAGCGAAGTGAGTATGTTTCACTCGATTGGATCCAACCGCAGACTACATAATTTTCTACCAATTCATACCAAAACTGCATTAGCTCAAACTATTCTCCTGCCCATCCTTGATTATGCTGACACCTGTTATCTTGATCTTAGAGCAGCAATTAAATAAACTCGAGCGTATTCAAAATCTATGCATTCGGTTTATCGGCAGTTCGATAAAATAAACTCAAATATAATGAGCCTATCTGGCGCCTCAAGCTAGAAAACTCTTTTATCTCACTAGAACATTCGCTAAGTCACAACAGTATTGGTATTGCTGGACTTCGAACGGACGTATTTTATTAAGAAAAGACAGCGGTCGTCCTTACATAGTGAAAAATAAAACGCAATTAGAACAATTAAGGAAATTGTGACTATGCTTTGTTTATTTTTTATACTTTTACCTTTTCGTTAATTATTTGCATATTATTACTAAATTACGTTTATTATTTTTAATTTGTATTAGCGCAAAACACTTTTCATTGTTATATATTAAACACAATCTTTTACAATTTTGGTTTAAAAGTTGGAAGTTCAATGCCAATGTCTATGGGCGTTGGTGACCGCTTACGATCAGGTGGCCCATATGCTCGTCCGCCTACTTATGCAATAAAAAAAAAACTAGTAAAAATGTAAATAATAAGGTTCTCCTGACCGATTTTGGCCACGGCGGCCAATCTCAAGAGAAATTAGGCGACAACGCAGGAGATTATAATGCACAAGAGTTTGCCCAAACACGGGACCAACGGCTTGCTTGCCAAAATATTTTTTCCGAGGCACGGTAATGTACAACAGAAAAACCCAATAACTTTAACTGTGGGATTGCGTTTGGCGATATGAGGAATCCTCAACATTTCCTACACCTACAGGCGGTGGTCACCACTTACCAGGTGGGCCATTTAACCGGTACCTCTACATATTTATAATAAGTAGAGAATTATAACGAACATGACAGACATTTTGTTTTTGGTGTAACATACAATAAAACAGATTTAATTTTACGAAAACTAAATATCTTCAAAGCACTATTCATTATGTACCATGTTATTGATTACAGAAGCACTCCGACACCTTCGAGATTAATTAACGATCCACGTTTTAATTAAACAAATCTCAATCTAATCAATTATTGTGGTATATTTTCACTACTTACTATCAGGTGGATTGGAGTCATTTGCCTACCCGGAATATATATTTAACAATGTTTTCACCTCCAAAGTCTAATGGTGAACGTGATCATTTTCCATCTTTGGTGCTCCAGTGCCGGGTGGTAAATGCATTTGACAGAATATAATCCAACACGTGCAGGTTTCCTCAATATGTTTGCGTCATAAACACAAGTAGACAACTTCAAGGCGATAACAAAATGTTAAGTATTTACTCATTGAGTCACAAAAACGTTTAAATCTAAAACAAGATAGCAATCATCTTAATTCTACAATCTACTGATCCAAACCACTCAAGCTTCAAGTCGCTTTAGTGGTTTGGAAGTTTCAATATATTGAAGATTACATTAAAACACATTTCAGCTTCATCTCTGTTCCAGTTTCCATAGCTGCATTGGTAGAATTTACGGCACAAACTGCTTACAATGATAAATATTCCATGGAATCTTATGGGAGACGAAATATCCTCGGACAACTTTCAGATATTGTAAAACGTATAGCGTTTTACGATGGTTTGAACGGACTCGTAAACGTTTCGAACATAGTGACACAAATAGACAATTTCAAAAATAATAGAAAAGACAAAATACCAAATAACAATAATAATAACAATAAGAAATACAACAGCCCAAAGTTAACGCAACATAAAAACAAGTTAAAGGATGGTCAACATAATATTCTTTAACTTCGGTTAATAAAAGAATAAAAACATTAGGCGAATCTTTAAGATAGTCAAATTGAACAAACTTGTTGTGTACAGCTAAAATAATTGCATCAACATTCAACGTATTGCACGATTCACATTGTGAGTACGAGGGAACTTTCTTCAAATAGCATCATAAATATGGTACTTGCCGATTCTGATTAATTAGAAACAAAAAAATATTACGGATTAAAAAAATATAACAATAGATGCAATAAAAAAAAATATAAAAAAATAAAAAAAAAATTATTAACATAAAAGATTACATAGTCACAAACCATCCAGTGGCCCCGCACTAGGCAAGCCTGTCTTGCGGGTACCAACTACCAGTTATACTTTCTCACGTTTATACAGTGGCTCGGGCGTTATAAAATCCCATAGAGAGTTAAATAAAAATAAAGTTTCTTTATACAAAAAATAATGTAACTAAAGAACAAAAAATAAATTAATAAAGAAAATATAAACGGTGTGATTGATAAGAGAGGCTTATATAAAAAATGTATGTAGAGTGGTGATTGAATTTTAATGTACATTAGGAGCTAGGTCAATGGTGCCAAAAGATGTTCAACCGCTTCGTATGTCATGGATATTAACCAGTCGAATAGTTTTTGTTTCGCTTCACGAATATTGCAATTTTTGATATCGCATAAACTGGTAACTTTATTATATAACTAGTGCTCTTTGAATTTACCGAAACGTCTAGCAAAGGGAGTGTTTATGCGTGGTACTTCAATTTTGTACACTCGTCGGTTAATAAGATTTTGATAATTAATCGGCCGAATTTAAAGTAGTTTGATGAACCTTAACTGCGGTTTTAAATATAAATAATTTACAAAATTTCAAATACACATTTATGTTTTTTTTTAACACTATATATTTAACTAGCTTTTTAATTTAATTCTTATTTTTTATTTTTAAGCCGATTGCTATAAAATAAGCAACAATTTTTAAGTTAAGTTTGCCAAAATACATTAGTTTCTAAGATTGGCTGGATTTGGTCACAAACGCACAGACAATAATTGTAACATTTCGTCATTTCAGTGTTTTGGATTGCATTGCGTTGATAACGATACCCTAAAAGACTCCCGATAATAGTTTTACTCATATATCCTGACTGACTTACATACTTGAAATTTTGTATGGGTACTGGTTAATTAAACATATCTAAGAGTAAGTATTAAAAAAAGTACGGTGTAGAAATTATAAGTATAGGTGTTTTGACATTTTCTGCGGTAAAGGAGCGCACTTTTAGGAATGTATATATATATATATATATATGCATATAACACTTGAACGCGTTGACTTAGATACTTGAAATTTTGTATACTAGGTAATTAAACATATCTAAAAGAGAAAATATTCACAAAAGTACGGCGCAGAAATTATAAGTTGTATAGGTTTTTTGACATTTTCTGCGGTAAGGGGAACGCGCGCTATTGGGTATGTCTAATATGCATATACCATAACGACTTCTCTCGCGCATTCGACACTCTTAATCACAACCATCTGATAAAGAAACTAGATGCGTGTGGTATACGAGAGCCCCTGTTGACATGGTGCATTAACTACCTTACTAATCGGACTTATGTGGTCAAAATAGATGATACCTGTAGTGATACTGTAGAGGCTAGAGAAGGAATAGCCCAGGGATCTGTCCTAGGGCCTCTATTTTTCTTAACGTATGTCAACGACATGAGTAATTGTATAATAAATTGCTCATGCTACCAATTTGCCAATGATACGTGTCTTTTGATGGCAGGAAAATATATTCAAAATATACATAATTTACTCTGGCAAGATTTCAATGCCCTTTCTAAATGGTGTCACGATGCCGGATTGGTACTTAATCCCGATAAAACAAAATTAATTCATATTAAGTCAACTCACATACCCCAGCAGCCTTTTCCAAATATAACTGCTCACGAACACAGCTGTCTACACGGCACTCTTACGAGAGGATGTAAATGCCCTTCTATAGAGACTGTCAAAACGCACATGTATCTTGGTCTAATCGTAGACAATAAGTTGAACTGGAGTCAGCACATTGAATATGTTTGCAATAAACTGCGACAATTTTTAGCAATTATAAATATTACAAAATCTCGAATTCCGTACAAAGACTTATGTTGTACAACTCTTTTGTGGAATCATATATACAATATGGCCTGAGTAGCTACGGTCGAACATTTCATACTTATTTGAATAAATTATATAAACTTCAAATAAAAATCCTAAAAACTATTGTGTCAAAAAATATGTACAAAAAAAATGATATAAACCTTTTCCAACATTGTAAAAAATTGCCAATTCACCAATTATTTAAATTAAGCTTATTAAAAGAAGAATACTTTAATCCGGAATTTACTATCAAAGTAGAACACCTATACGTACGCGTGCGATAACAAAAAAACAGTTACGCACGGTAAAAGCTAAAAACAGCTACGGAAAGAGAACCAACCGGTATTTAGTGCCGCGGTGAATAAATAACCTACCCTCGCTCTTAAAAAATTCTATTAGTTATAAAAACATACTTTATGGAGATTAATGAAATACAATATTAAAATGTACCCACGTAGTTACGTTTTCACATAATAATTAGCCTAATCTAATTATTGTTATAGCCTGTCAATAAATTTATATTAATTTATAGTAGAATCAAAACTTCGACGCTGGCATTAAGAGCATGCAAGACAAACCTCAGTGGTTTTTTTTTGTATGAGTTATAAATTATAATTTTTCTTATGTGGTTGTGAAAGATAATAATAAAAAGAAAAAAAAACAAAAAAAAAAAAGAAACACTTGAACGCGTTGACATGATGAATTCTTAAGATTGATTTTGCTTATACTGAGTTATTTAGGTTTATTAAAAAAAAAAAGAGTGTGTGTACTTATGTACACGCGTTAGAAGTTATACATCTTTGGCGTATGGAAAAAAAAAATAACTAAAATGCAGTAGTGATTAACGATAAATATTAAAATTGATAAAAAAGATTTTATTTAAATAAAAAAGGTTTTATTAACGTAAAACACATAAAATAAAAACACCAAAATAATATTTATTTATTCAGTGTTTAAGTGTACTGTTACGAAACACGTGCTCTTAATATAAAAATACTAGAATATACAACTACAACATAGTTATCGATTTCATGCAACCTAGAACTAACTTCACGATGTAGAATTCAAGTGTCGGTGTGCGCGCGCATCGTTAAAATTCACTCTCATCAGTTTTCTCCATCGTGCCAAAAGAAGTTTAACTTCAAAAAGATTTTCAATAGTAATGCGCATTAAACAGTTCACGGACTATCGTTTGGCGCGGTTTGCCGCTCAAAAATTCATCATAGGTCCTGAATTTGAAATGAAGTACTGAATTTGAACGCCAGTCGCATCGTATTTTGTAGCATCACTATTTCGTTATGCGACACATCCTACACAATTATAACGAACATGACAGACATTTTGTTTTTGGTGTAACACATTTAATTTTACGAAAACTAAATTACTTCAAAGCACTATTCATTATGTACCGTGTTATTGATTACAGAAGCACTCCAACACCTTCGAGATTAATTAAGGATGCATGTTTTAATTAAACAAATCTTAATCTAATCAATTATTGCTATAAAAATATTATTTTCATACTTAACGTTTCATTAATCTTTACGAGTTCGTCGCGAGTGTTTGTAAATAAATTATTATATATTATCTTTATTTTATTACAATTGTTACAATTAGAGGCAGTAATATGATTCTCTTAACACTCGGTAAGTTGAAAGCTATTATAATACGAAAATGTAAATGCAAAATATTTTCATGTAGCTAACTACAGACTCAAGGGACATAACATCTTGGTCACCAAGGTTGGTGGCGCATTGCCAAAGGAATAGTTAATTTAGCAATGATTTTCTTTGTTGCACCTCCAAAAAAGGTCCCCTATAGCTTGGTACTCCTGGCTCGGTTTCCTGGTTCAAACGAGGGCCGAAGAGGGGTCTTGCGGGCCGGCATGCTGAAGGCGGCTAGTGAAGTTCATAATTCCTATATGCACTGGCCATCTTCGCGTTTGGTACCACTACTTACTATCAGGTGGATTGGAGTCATTTGCCTACCCGGAATATATATTAAACAATGTTTTCACCTCCAAAGTCTAATGGTGAACGTGATCATTTTCCATCCTTGGTGCTCCAGTGCCGGGTGGTAAATGCATTTGACAGAATATAATCCAACACGTGCAGGTTTCCTCAATATGTTTGCGTCATAAACACAAGTAGACAACTTCAAGGCGATAACAAAATGTTAAGTATTTACTCATTGAGTCACAAAAACGTTTAAATCTAAAACAAGATAGCAATCATCTTAATTCTACAATCTACTGATCCAAACCACTAAAGCTTCAAGTCGCTTTAGTGGTTTGGAAGTTTCAATATATTGAAGATTACATTAAAATACATTTCAGCTTCATCTCTGTTCCAGTTTCCATAGCGGCATTGGTAGAATTTACGGCACAAACTGCTTACAATGATAAATATTCCATGGAATCTTATGGGAGACGAAATATCCACGGACAACTTTCAGATTATGAAGAACGTATAGCGTTTAATGAAGTTTTGAACGGAGTCGTATACGTTCCTATCATCGTGACACAAATAGACAATTTCACAAATAATAACAAGAAGAAATACAACGGCTCAAAGTTAACGCAACAAAAAAACAAGTTAAAAAAAAAAAAAAAATCGAAAAGCAAAATATTCTTCTTTATCTTCAATTAAAAAAAGAATAAAAACATTAGGCGAATCTTTATCTTATTTGACTCCACAAATCAATATTTTATTTAAAATTAATTAAGTAAAATCAAATTATTCTATAGTCAACTTTTAAAATAATAATACTTCAAGGTAATCAATGTAATAATAATAATAATAAATATTCTAGAGACAATCCTCTATAAAATCTATACATTCTTGTATTTCAAAAGGATGTATTATCTAAAAAAAGTAATTCCTTTCTAAAGTCCTTGAGCGTCTTTTGTATCAACAACTTAACCTTTACCTGTCTTCCTACGACCTGCTAAATCCCTTTCAATCTGGTTTTAGATTATGGCATTAGTTAAGATCGACGACGAAGACATCAGGCTAGCTATGGATAACCAGGAACTTATAGTTTTAAAATTGCTTGATTTTAGTAATGCGTTCAATACAGTAGATTTTGACATACTCCTACTACTTTAATATGTCTCCATCGGTAATCAGTTGGTTCTATAGCTAACTAAATGGCCGCCGTCAGCGTATACGAGCCCAGGTTTCCTACTCAGACTGGCTGACGGCAAGTGCCGGTGTCCTTCAAGGCGGTGTCTTATCTCCTATTCTTTTCTCAATTTTCATAAGCTCCGTTACTCGCAATATCTCTTCTCCCTACCACTTGTATGATTTATAGCCCATTCCAAAATTAGTGACCTACCTCAGCCTATTGAATCGATTAATTCTGACTTACACAAAATTTCAAAGTGGAGTTTATCTTTTGGTCTTAAAATCAATTCTGTTAAAAGCCAGGCTATTATAATTGGTAGTTATAAATTATTGCCGAGAGTAGACTTCCTTTTTGCCACCTTTAATATCTTTAATAATACTGTAATTCCATTAAGCAACAAAGTTCAAAACATCTCGTGGATGTCACAAATAAGCGAAGTGAGTATGAAAATGTTTCACTCGATTGGATCCAACCGCAGACTACATAATTTTCTACCAATTCATACCAAAACTGCATTAGCTCAAACTATTCTCCTGCCCATCCTTGATTATGCTGACACCTGTTATCTTGATCTTAGAGCAGCAATTAAATAAACTCGAGCGTATTCAAAATCTATGCATTCGGTTTATCGGCAGTTCGATAAAATAAACTCAAATATAATGAGCCTATCTGGCGCCTCAAGCTAGAAAACTCTTTTATCTCACTAGAACATTCGCTAAGTCACAACAGTATTGGTATTGCTGGACTTCGAACGGACGTATTTTATTAAGAAAAGACAGCGGTCGTCCTTACATAGTGAAAAATAAAACGCAATTAGAACAATTAAGGAAATTGTGACTATGCTTTGTTTATTTTTTATACTTTTACCTTTTCGTTAATTATTTGCATATTATTACTAAATTACGTTTATTATTTTTAATTTGTATTAGCGCAAAACACTTTTCATTGTTATATATTAAACACAATCTTTTACAATTTTGGTTTAAAAGTTGGAAGTTCAATGCCAATGTCTATGGGCGTTGGTGACCGCTTACGATCAGGTGGCCCATATGCTCGTCCGCCTACTTATGCAATAAAAAAAAAACTAGTAAAAATGTAAATAATAAGGTTCTCCTGACCGATTTTGGCCACGGCGGCCAATCTCAAGAGAAATTAGGCGACAACGCAGGAGATTATAATGCACAAGAGTTTGCCCAAACACAGGACCAACGGCTTGCTTGCCAAAATATTTTTTCCGAGGCACGGTAATGTACAACAGAAAAACCCAATAACTTTAACTGTGGGATTGCGTTTGGCGATATGAGGAATCCTCAACATTTCCTACACCTACAGGCGGTGGTCACCACTTACCAGGTGGGCCATTTAACCGGTACCTCTACATATTTATAATAAGTAGAGAATTATAACGAACATGACAGACATTTTGTTTTTGGTGTAACATACAATAAAACAGATTTAATTTTACGAAAACTAAATATATTCAAAGCACTATTCATTATGTACCATGTTATTGATTACAGAAGCACTCCGACACCTTCGAGATTAATTAACGATCCACGTTTTAATTAAACAAATCTCAATCTAATCAATTATTGTGGTATATTTTCACTACTTACTATCAGGTGGATTGGAGTCATTTGCCTACCCGGAATATATATTTAACAATGTTTTCACCTCCAAAGTCTAATGGTGAACGTGATCATTTTCCATCTTTGGTGCTCCAGTGCCGGGTGGTAAATGCATTTGACAGAATATAATCCAACACGTGCAGGTTTCCTCAATATGTTTGCGTCATAAACACAAGTAGACAACTTCAAGGCGATAACAAAATGTTAAGTATTTACTCATTGAGTCACAAAAACGTTTAAATCTAAAACAAGATAGCAATCATCTTAATTCTACAATCTACTGATCCAAACCACTAAAGCTTCAAGTCGCTTTAGTGGTTTGGAAGTTTCAATATATTGAAGATTACATTAAAACACATTTCAGCTTCATCTCTGTTCCAGTTTCCATAGCTGCATTGGTAGAATTTACGGCACAAACTGCTTACAATGATAAATATTCCATGGAATCTTATGGGAGACGAAATATCCTCGGACAACTTTCAGATATTGTAAAACGTATAGCGTTTTACGATGGTTTGAACGGACTCGTAAACGTTTCGAACATAGTGACACAAATAGACAATTTCAAAAATAATAGAAAAGACAAAATACCAAATAACAATAATAATAACAATAAGAAATACAACAGCCCAAAGTTAACGCAACATAAAAACAAGTTAAAGGATGGTCAACATAATATTCTTTAACTTCGGTTAATAAAAGAATAAAAACATTAGGCGAATCTTTAAGATAGTCAAATTGAACAAACTTGTTGTGTACAGCTAAAATAATTGCATCAACATTCAACGTATTGCACGATTCACATTGTGAGTACGAGGGAACTTTCTTCAAATAGCATCATAAATATGGTACTTGCCGATTCTGATTAATTAGAAACAAAAAAATATTACGGATTAAAAAAATATAACAATAGATGCAATAAAAAAAAAATATAAAAAAATAAAAAAAAAATTATTAACATAAAAGATTACATAGTCACAAACCATCCAGTGGCCCCGCACTAGGCAAGCCTGTCTTGCGGGTACCAACTACCAGTTATACTTTCTCACGTTTATACAGTGGCTCGGGCGTTATAAAATCCCATAGAGAGTTAAATAAAAATAAAGTTTCTTTATACAAAAAATAATGTAACTAAAGAACAAAAAATAAATTAATAAAGAAAATATAAACGGTGTGATTGATAAGAGAGGCTTATATAAAAAATGTATGTAGAGTGGTGATTGAATTTTAATGTACATTAGGAGCTAGGTCAATGGTGCCAAAAGATGTTCAACCGCTTCGTATGTCATGGATATTAACCAGTCGAATAGTTTTTGTTTCGCTTCACGAATATTGCAATTTTTGATATCGCATAAACTGGTAACTTTATTATATAACTAGTGCTCTTTGAATTTACCGAAACGTCTAGCAAAGGGAGTGTTTATGCGTGGTACTTCAATTTTGTACACTCGTCGGTTAATAAGATTTTGATAATTAATCGGCCGAATTTAAAGTAGTTTGATGAACCTTAACTGCGGTTTTAAATATAAATAATTTACAAAATTTCAAATACACATTTATGTTTTTTTTTAACACTATATATTTAACTAGCTTTTTAATTTAATTCTTATTTTTTATTTTTAAGCCGATTGCTATAAAATAAGCAACAATTTTTAAGTTAAGTTTGCCAAAATACATTAGTTTCTAAGATTGGCTGGATTTGGTCACAAACGCACAGACAAACAGACAATAATTGTAACATTTCGTCATTTCAGTGTTTTGGATTGCATTGCGTTGATAACGATACCCTAAAAGACTCCCGATAATAGTTTTACTCATATATCCTGACTGACTTACATACTTGAAATTTTGTATGGGTACTGGTTAATTAAACATATCTAAGAGTAAGTATTAAAAAAAGTACGGTGTAGAAATTATAAGTATAGGTGTTTTGACATTTTCTGCGGTAAAGGAGCGCACTTTTAGGAATGTATATATATATATATATATATATATGCATATAACACTTGAACGCGTTGACTTAGATACTTGAAATTTTGTATACTAGGTAATTAAACATATCTAAAAGAGAAAATATTCACAAAAGTACGGCGCAGAAATTATAAGTTGTATAGGTTTTTTGACATTTTCTGCGGTAAGGGGAACGCGCGCTATTGGGTATGTCTAATATGCATATACCATAACGACTTCTCTCGCGCATTCGACACTCTTAATCACAACCATCTGATAAAGAAACTAGATGCGTGTGGTATACGAGAGCCCCTGTTGACATGGTGCATTAACTACCTTACTAATCGGACTTATGTGGTCAAAATAGATGATACCTGTAGTGATACTGTAGAGGCTAGAGAAGGAACAGCCCAGGGATCTGTCCTAGGGCCTCTATTTTTCTTAACGTATGTCAACGACATGAGTAATTGTATAATAAATTGCTCATGCTACCAATTTGCCAATGATACGTGTCTTTTGATGGCAGGAAAATATATTCAAAATATACATAATTTACTCTGGCAAGATTTCAATGCCCTTTCTAAATGGTGTCACGATGCCGGATTGGTACTTAATCCCGATAAAACAAAATTAATTCATATTAAGTCAACTCACATACCCCAGCAGCCTTTTCCAAATATAACTGCTCACGAACACAGCTGTCTACACGATACTCTTACGAGAGGATGTAAATGCCCTTCTATAGAGACTGTCAAAACGCACATGTATCTTGGTCTAATCGTAGACAATAAGTTGAACTGGAGTCAGCACATTGAATATGTTTGCAATAAAATGCGACAATTTTTAGCAATTATAAATATTACAAAATATCGAATTCCGTACAAAGACTTATGTTGTACAACTCTTTTGTGGAATCATATATACAATATGGCCTGAGTAGCTACGGTCGAACATTTCATACTTATTTGAATAAATTATATAAACTTCAAATAAAAATCCTAAAAACGATTGTCAAATAATATTAAAAATATGTACAAAAAAATGATATAAACCTTTTCCAACATTGTAAAAAATTGCCAATTCACCAATTATTTAAATTAAGCTTATTAAAAGAAGAATACTTTAATCCGGAATTTACTATCAAAGTAGAACACCTATACGTACGCGTGCGATAACAAAAAAACAGTTACGCACGGTAAAAGCTAAAAACAGCTACGGAAAGAGAACCAACCGGTATTTAGTGCCGCGGTGAATAAATAACCTACCCTCGCTCTTAAAAAATTCTATTAGTTATAAAAACATACTTTATGGAGATTAATGAAATACAATATTAAAATGTACCCACGTAGTTACGTTTTCACATAATAATTAGCCTAATCTAATTATTGTTATAGCCTGTCAATAAATTTATATTAATTTATAGTAGAATCAAAACTTCGACGCTGGCATTAAGAGCATGCAAGACAAACCTCAGTGGTTTTTTTTTGTATGAGTTATAAATTATAATTTTTCTTATGTGGTTGTGAAAGATAATAATAAAAAGAAAAAAAAACAAAAAAAAAAAGAAACACTTGAACGCGTTGACATGATGAATTCTTAAGATTGATTTTGCTTATACTGAGTTATTTAGGTTTATTAAAAAAAAAAAGAGTGTGTGTACTTATGTACACGCGTTAGAAGTTACACATCTTTGGCGTATGGAAAAAAAAAATAACTAAAATGCAGTAGTGATTAACGATAAATATTAAAATTGATAAAAAAGATTTTATTTAAATAAAAAAGGTTTTATTAACGTAAAACACATAAAATAAAAACACCAAAATAATATTTATTTATTCAGTGTTTAAGTGTACTGTTACGAAACACGTGCTCTTAATATAAAAATACTAGAATATACAACTACAACATAGTTATCGATTTCATGCAACCTAGAACTAACTTCACGATGTAGAATTCAAGTGTCGGTGTGCGCGCGCAACGTTAAAATTCACTCTCATCAGTTTTCTCCATCGCGCCAAAAGAAGTATAACTTCAAAAAGATTTTCAATAGTAATGCGCATTAAACAGTTCACGGACTATCTTTTGGCGCGGTTTGCCGCTCAAAAAATCATCATAGGTCCTGAATTTGAAATGAAGTACTGAACTTGAACGCCAGGCGCATCGTATTTTGTAGCATCACTATTTCGTTATGCGACACATCCTACACAATTATAACGAACATGACAGACATTTTGTTTTTGGTGTAACACATTTAATTTTACGAAAACTAAATTACTTCAAAGCACTATTCATTATGTACCGTGTTATTGATTACAGAAGCACTCCAACACCTTCGAGATTAATTAAGGATGCATGTTTTAATTAAACAAATCTTAATCTAATCAATTATTGCTATAAAAATATTATTTTCATACTTAACATTTCATTAATCTTTACGAGTTCGTCGCGAGTGTTTGTAAATAAATTATTATATATTATCTTTATTTTATTACAATTGTTACAATTAGAGGCAGTAATATGATTCTCTTAACACTCGGTAAGTTGAAAGCTATTATAATACGAAAATGTAAATGCAAAATATTTTCATGTAGCTAACTACAGACTCAAGGGACATAACATCTTGGTCACCAAGGTTGGTGGCGCATTGCCGAAGGAATAGTTAATTTAGCAATGATTTTCTTTGTTGCACCTCCAAAAAAGGTCCCCTATAGCTTGGTACTCCTGGCTCGGTTTCCTGGTTCAAACGAGGGCCGAAGAGGGGTCTTGCGGGCCGGCATGCTGAAGGCGGCTAGTGAAGTTCATAATTCCTATATGCACTGGCCATCTTCGCGTTTGGTACCACTACTTACTATCAGGTGGATTGGAGTCATTTGCCTACCCGGAATATATATTAAACAATGTTTTCACCTCCAAAGTCTAATGGTGAACGTGATCATTTTCCATCCTTGGTGCTCCAGTGCCGGGTGGTAAATGCATTTGACAGAATATAATCCAACACGTGCAGGTTTCCTCAATATGTTTGCGTCATAAACACAAGTAGACAACTTCAAGGCGATAACAAAATGTTAAGTATTTACTCATTGAGTCACAAAATAGTTTCAATCTAAAACAAGATAGCAATCATCTTAATTCTACAATCTACTGATCCAAACCACTAAAGCTTCAAGTTGCTTTAGTGGTTTGGAAGTTTCAATATATTGAAGATTACATTAAAATACATTTCAGCTTCATCTCTGTTCCAGTTTCCATAGCGGCATTGGTAGAATTTACGGCACAAACTGCTTACAATGATAAATATTCCATGGAATCTTATGGGAGACGAAATATCCACGGACAACTTTCAGATTATGAAGAACGTATAGCGTTTAATGAAGTTTTGAACGGAGTCGTATACGTTCCTATCATCGTGACACAAATAGACAATTTCACAAATAATAACAAGAAGAAATACAACGGCTCAAAGTTAACGCAACAAAAAAACAAGATAAAAAAAAAATCGAAAAGCATAATATTCTTCTTAATCAACAATTAAAAAAAGAATAAAAACATTAGGCGAATCTTTATCTTATTTGACTCCACAAATCAATATTTTATTTAAAATTAATTAAGTAAAATCAAATTATTCTATAGTCAACTTTTAAAATAATAATACTTCAAGGTAATCAATGTAATAATAATAATAATAAATATTCTAGAGACAATCCTCTATAAAATCTATACATTCTTGTATTTCAAAAGGATGTATTATCTAAAAAAAGTAATTCCTTTCTAAAGTCCTTGAGCGTCTTTTGTATCAACAACTTAACCTTTACCTGTCTTCCTACGACCTGCTAAATCCCTTTCAATCTGGTTTTAGATTATGGCATTAGTTAAGATCGACGACGAAGACATCAGGCTAGCTATGGATAACCAGGAACTTATAGTTTTAAAATTGCTTGATTTTAGTAATGCGTTCAATACAGTAGATTTTGACATACTCCTACTACTTTAATATGTCTCCATCGGTAATCAGTTGGTTCTATAGCTAACTTAATGACCGCCGTCAGCGTATACGAGTCCAGGTTTCCTACTCAGACTGGCTGACGGCAAGTGCCGGTGTCCTTCAAGGCGGTGTCTTATCTCCTATTCTTTTCTCAATTTTCATAAGCTCCGTTACTCGCAATATCTCTTCTCCCTACCACTTGTATGATTTATAGCCCATTCCAAAATTAGTGACCTACCTCAGCCTATTGAATCGATTAATTCTGACTTACACAAAATTTCAAAGTGGAGTTTATCTTTTGGTCTTAAAATCAATTCTGTTAAAAGCCAGGCTATTATAATTGGTAGTTATAAATTATTGCCGAGAGTAGACTTCCTTTTTGCCACCTTTAATATCTTTAATAATACTGTAATTCCATTAAGCAACAAAGTTCAAAACATCTCGTGGATGTCACAAATAAGCGAAGTGAGTATGTTTCACTCGATTGGATCCAACCGCAGACTACATAATTTTCTACCAATTCATACCAAAACTGCATTAGCTCAAACTATTCTCCTGCCCATCCTTGATTATGCTGACACCTGTTATCTTGATCTTAGAGCAGCAATTAAATAAACTCGAGCGTATTCAAAATCTATGCATTCGGTTTATCGGCAGTTCGATAAAATAAACTCAAATATAATGAGCCTATCTGGCGCCTCAAGCTAGAAAACTCTTTTATCTCACTAGAACATTCGCTAAGTCACAACAGTATTGGTATTGCTGGACTTCGAACGGACGTATTTTATTAAGAAAAGACAGCGGTCGTCCTTACATAGTGAAAAATAAAACGCAATTAGAACAATTAAGGAAATTGTGACTATGCTTTGTTTATTTTTTATACTTTTACCTTTTCGTTAATTATTTGCATATTATTACTAAATTACGTTTATTATTTTTAATTTGTATTAGCGCAAAACACTTTTCATTGTTATATATTAAACACAATCTTTTACAATTTTGGTTTAAAAGTTGGAAGTTCAATGCCAATGTCTATGGGCGTTGGTGACCGCTTACGATCAGGTGGCCCATATGCTCGTCCGCCTACTTATGCAATAAAAAAAAAGCTAGTAAAAATGTAAATAATAAGGTTCTCCTGACCGATTTTGGCCACGGCGGCCAATCTCAAGAGAAATTAGGCGACAACGCAGGAGATTATAATGCACAAGAGTTTGCCCAAACACAGGACCAACGGCTTGCTTGCCAAAATATTTTTTCCGAGGCACGGTAATGTACAACAGAAAAACCCAATAACTTTAACTGTGGGATTGCGTTTGGCGATATGAGGAATCCTCAACATTTCCTACACCTACAGGCGGTGGTCACCACTTACCAGGTGGGCCATTTAACCGGTACCTCTACATATTTATAATAAGTAGAGAATTATAACGAACATGACAGACATTTTGTTTTTGGTGTAACATACAATAAAACAGATTTAATTTTACGAAAACTAAATATATTCAAAGCACTATTCATTATGTACCATGTTATTGATTACAGAAGCACTCCGACACCTTCGAGATTAATTAACGATCCACGTTTTAATTAAACAAATCTCAATCTAATCAATTATTGTGGTATATTTTCACTACTTACTATCAGGTGGATTGGAGTCATTTGCCTACCCGGAATATATATTTAACAATGTTTTCACCTCCAAAGTCTAATGGTGAACGTGATCATTTTCCATCTTTGGTGCTCCAGTGCCGGGTGGTAAATGCATTTGACAGAATATAATCCAACACGTGCAGGTTTCCTCAATATGTTTGCGTCATAAACACAAGTAGACAACTTCAAGGCGATAACAAAATGTTAAGTATTTACTCATTGAGTCACAAAAACGTTTCAATCTAAAACAAGATAGCAATCATCTTAATTCTACAATCTACTGATCCAAACCACTAAAGCTTCAAGTCGCTTTAGTGGTTTGGAAGTTTCAATATATTGAAGATTACATTAAAACACATTTCAGCTTCATCTCTGTTCCAGTTTCCATAGCTGCATTGGTAGAATTTACGGCACAAACTGCTTACAATGATAAATATTCCATGGAATCTTATGGGAGACGAAATATCCTTGGACAACTTTCAGATATTGTAAAACGTATAGCGTTTTACGATGGTTTGAACGGACTCGTAAACGTTTCGAACATAGTGACACAAATAGACAATTTCAAAAATAATAGAAAAGACAAAATACCAAATAACAATAATAATAACAATAAGAAATACAACAGCCCAAAGTTAACGCAACATAAAAACAAGTTAAAGGATGGTCAACATAATATTCTTTAACTTCGGTTAATAAAAGAATAAAAACATTAGGCGAATCTTTAAGATAGTCAAATTGAACAAACTTGTTGTGTACAGCTAAAATAATTGCATCAACATTCAACGTATTGCACGATTCACATTGTGAGTACGAGGGAACTTTCTTCAAATAGCATCATAAATATGGTACTTGCCGATTCTGATTAATTAGAAACAAAAAAATATTACGGATTAAAAAAATATAACAATAGATGCAATAAAAAAAAATATAAAAAAATAAAAAAAAAATTATTAACATAAAAGATTACATAGTCACAAACCATCCAGTGGCCCCGCACTAGGCAAGCCTGTCTTGCGGGTACCAACTACCAGTTATACTTTCTCACGTTTATACAGTGGCTCGGGCGTTATAAAATCCCATAGAGAGTTAAATAAAAATAAAGTTTCTTTATACAAAAAATAATGTAACTAAAGAACAAAAAATAAATTAATAAAGAAAATATAAACGGTGTGATTGATAAGAGAGGCTTATATAAAAAATGTATGTAGAGTGGTGATTGAATTTTAATGTACATTAGGAGCTAGGTCAATGGTGCCAAAAGATGTTCAACCGCTTCGTATGTCATGGATATTAACCAGTCGAATAGTTTTTGTTTCGCTTCACGAATATTGCAATTTTTGATATCGCATAAACTGGTAACTTTATTATATAACTAGTGCTCTTTGAATTTACCGAAACGTCTAGCAAAGGGAGTGTTTATGCGTGGTACTTCAATTTTGTACACTCGTCGGTTAATAAGATTTTGATAATTAATCGGCCGAATTTAAAGTAGTTTGATGAACCTTAACTGCGGTTTTAAATATAAATAATTTACAAAATTTCAAATACACATTTATGTTTTTTTTTAACACTATATATTTAACTAGCTTTTTAATTTAATTCTTATTTTTTATTTTTAAGCCGATTGCTATAAAATAAGCAACAATTTTTAAGTTAAGTTTGCCAAAATACATTAGTTTCTAAGATTGGCTGGATTTGGTCACAAACGCACAGACAAACAGACAATAATTGTAACATTTCGTCATTTCAGTGTTTTGGATTGCATTGCGTTGATAACGATACCCTAAAAGACTCCCGATAATAGTTTTACTCATATATCCTGACTGACTTACATACTTGAAATTTTGTATGGGTACTGGTTAATTAAACATATCTAAGAGTAAGTATTAAAAAAAGTACGGTGTAGAAATTATAAGTATAGGTGTTTTGACATTTTCTGCGGTAAAGGAGCGCACTTTTAGGAATGTATATATATATATATATATATATGCATATAACACTTGAACGCGTTGACTTAGATACTTGAAATTTTGTATACTAGGTAATTAAACATATCTAAAAGAGAAAATATTCACAAAAGTACGGCGCAGAAATTATAAGTTGTATAGGTTTTTTGACATTTTCTGCGGTAAGGGGAACGCGCGCTATTGGGTATGTCTAATATGCATATACCATAACGACTTCTCTCGCGCATTCGACACTCTTAATCACAACCATCTGATAAAGAAACTAGATGCGTGTGGTATACGAGAGCCCCTGTTGACATGGTGCATTAACTACCTTACTAATCGGACTTATGTGGTCAAAATAGATGATACCTGTAGTGATACTGTAGAGGCTAGAGAAGGAACAGCCCAGGGATCTGTCCTAGGGCCTCTATTTTTCTTAACGTATGTCAACGACATGAGTAATTGTATAATAAATTGCTCATGCTACCAATTTGCCAATGATACGTGTCTTTTGATGGCAGGAAAATATATTCAAAATATACATAATTTACTTCAGCAAGATTTCAATGCCCTTTCTAAATGGTGTCACGATGCCGGATTGGTACTTAATCCCGATAAAACAAAATTAAATCATATTAAGTCAACTCACATACCCCAGCAGCCTATTCCAAATATAACTGCTCACGAACACAGCTGTCTACACGGCACTCTTACGAGAGGATGTAAATGCCCTTCTATAGAGACTGTCAAAACGCACATGTATCTTGGTCTAATCGTAGACAATAAGTTGAACTGGAGTCAGCAAATTGAATATGTTTGCAATAAACTGCGACAATTTTTAGCAATTATAAATATTATAAAATGTCGAATTCCGTACAAAGACTTATGTTGTACAACTCTTTTGTGGAATCATATATACAATATGGCCTGAGTAGCTACGGTCGAACATTTCATACTTATTTGAATAAATTATATAAACTTCAAATAAAAATCCTAAAAACTATTGTGTCAAAAAATATGTACAAAAAAAATGATATAAACCTTTTCCAACATTGTAAAAAATTGCCAATTCACCAATTATTTAAATTAAGCTTATTAAAAGAAGAATACTTTAATCCGGAATTTACTATCAAAGTAGAACACCTATACGTACGCGTGCGATAACAAAAAAACAGTTACGCACGGTAAAAGCTAAAAACAGCTACGGAAAGAGAACCAACCGGTATTTAGTGCCGCGGTGAATAAATAACATACCCTCGCTCTTAAAAAATTCTATTAGTTATAAAAACATACTTTATGGAGATTAATGAAATACAATATTAAAATGTACCCACGTAGTTACGTTTTCACATAATAAATAGCCTAATCTTATTATTGTTATAGCCTGTCAATAAATTTATATTAATTTATAGTAGAATCAAACATCGACGCTGGCATTAAGAGCATGCAAGACAAACCTCAGTGGTTTTTTTTTGTATGAGTTATAAATTATACTTTTTTTTATGTGGTTGTGAAAGATAATAATAATAAAAAAATAAAAAAAAAGAAACACTTGAACGCGTTGACATGATGAATTCTTAAGATTGATTTTGCTTATACTGAGTTATTTAGGTTTATTAAAAAAAAAAGAGTGTGTGTACTTATGTACACGCGTTAGAAGTTATACTTCTTTGGCGTATGGAAAAAAAATAACTAAAATGCAGTAGTGATTAACGATAAATACTAAAATTGATAAAAAAGATTTTATTTAAATAAAAAAGGTTTTATTAACGTAATAATAAAATAAAAACACCAAAATAATATTTATTTATTCACACTGTTTAAGTGTACTGTTACGGAACACGTGCTCTAAATATAAAAATACTAGAATATACAACTACAACATAGTTATCGGTTTCATGCAACCTAGAACTAACTTCACGATGTAGAATTCAAGTGTCGGTGTGCGCGCGCATCGTAAAAATTCACTCTCATCAGTTTTCTCCATCGCGCCAAAAGAAGTATAACTTCAAAAAGATTTCCAATAGTAATGCGCATTAAACAGTTCACGGACTATCGTTTGGCGCGGTTTGCCGCTCAAAAATTCATCATAGGTCCTGAATTTGAAATGAAGTACTGAATTTGAACGCCAGGCGCATCGTATTTTGTAGCATCACTATTTCGTTATGCGACACATCCTACACAATTATAACGAACATGACAGACATTTTGTTTTTGGTGTAACACATTTAATTTTACGAAAACTAAATTTCTTCAAAGCACTATTCATTATGTACCGTGTTATTGATTACAGAAGCACTCCAACACCTTCGAGATTAATTAAGGATGCATGTTTTAATTAAACAAATCTTAATCTAATCAATTATTGCTATAAAAATATTATTTTCATACTTAACATTTCATTAATCTTTACGAGTTCCTCGCGAGTGTTTGTAAATAAATTATTATATATTATCTTTAATTTATTACAATTGTTAAAATTAGAAGCAGTAATATGATTCTCTTAACACTCGGTAAGTTGAAAGCTATTATAATACGAAAATGTAAATGCAAAATATTTTCATGTAGCTAACTACAGACTCAAGGGACATAACATCTTGGTTCCCAAGGTTGGTGGCGCATTGCCGAAGGAATAATTATTTAGCAATGATTTTCTTTGTCGCACCGCCAAAAAGTTCCCCTCCTCCTATAGCTTGGTACTCCTGGCTCAGTTTCCTGGTTCAAACGAGGGCTGAAGAGGGATCTTGCGGGCCGGCATGCTGAAGGCGGCTAGTGAAGTTCATAATTCCTATATGCACTGGCCATCTTCGCGTTAGGTACCACTACATCAGGTATCAGGTGGATTGGAGTCATTTGCCTACTCAGAATATATATTAAACAATGTTTTCACCTCCAAAGTCTAATGGTGAACGTGATCATTTTCCATCTTTGGTGCTCCAGTGCCGGGTGGTAAATGCATTTGACAGAGTATAATCCAACACGTGCAGGTTTCCTCAATATGTTTGCGTCATAAACACAAGTAGACAACTTCAAGGCGATAACAAAATGTTAAGTATTTACTCATTGAGTCACAAAATAGTTTAAATCAAAAACAAGATAGCAATCATCTTAATTCTACAATCTACTGATATACTCGAAGCTTTAGTGGTTTGGAAGTTTCAATATATTGAAGATTACATTAAAATACATTTCAGCTTCATCTCTGTTCCAGTTTCCATAGCTGCATTGGTAGAATTTACGGCACAAACTGCTTACAATGATAAATATTCCATGGAATCTTATGGGAGACGAAATATCCACGGACAACTTTCAGATTATGTAGAACGTATAGCGTTTAATGAAGTTTTGAACGGAGTCGTATACGTTCCTATCATCGTGACACAAATAGACAATTTCAAAAATAATAACAAGAAGAAATACAACGGCTCAAAGTTAACGCAACAAAAAAACAAGTTAAAAAAAAAACAAAGATTTAAAGGCAAAATATTCTTCTTAAACATCAATTAAAAAAATAATAAAAACATTAGGCGAATCTTTATCTTATTTGACTCCACAAATCAATATTTTATTTAAAATTAATTAAGTAAAATCAAATTATTCTATAGTCAACTTTTAAAATAATAATACTTCAAGGTAATCAATGTAATAATAATATTAAATATTCTAGAGACAATCCTCTATAAAATCTATACATTATTGTATTTCAAAAGGATGTATTATCTAAAAAAAGTAATTCCTTTCTAAAGTCCTTGAGCGTCTTTTGTATCAACAACTTAACCTTTACCTGTCTTCCTACGACCTGCTAAATCCCTTTCAATCTGGTTTTAGATTATGGCATTAGTTAAGATCGACGACGACATCAGGCTAGCTATGGATAACCAGGAACTTATAGTTTTAAAATTGCTTGATTTTGGTAATGCGTTCAATACAGTAGATTTTGACATACTCCTACAACTTTAATATGTCTCCATCGGTAATCAGTTGGTTCTATAGCTAACTAAATGGCCGCCGTCAGCGTATACGAGCCCAGGTTTCCTACTCAGACTGGCTGACGGCAAGTGCCGGTGTCCTTCAAGGCGGTGTCTTATCTCCTATTCTTTTCTCAATTTTCATAAGCTCCGTTACTCGCAATATCTCTTCTCCCTACCACTTGTATGATTTATAGCCCATTCCAAAATTAGTGACCTACCTCAGCCTATTGAATCGATTAATTCTGACTTAGACAAAATTTCAAAGTGGAGTTTATCTTTTGGTCTTAAAATCAATTCTGTTAAAAGCCAGGCTATTATAATTGGTAGTTATAAATTATTGCCGAGAGTAGACTTCCTTTTTGCCACCTTTAATATTATCTTTAATAATACTGTAATTCCATTAAGCAACAAAGTTAAAAACATCTCGTGGATGTCACAAATAAGCGAAGTGAGTATGAAAATGTTTCACTCGATTGGATCCAACCGCAGACTACATAATTTTCTACCAATTCATACCAAAACTGCATTAGCTCAAACTATTCTCCTGCCCATCCTTGATTATGCTGACACCTGTTATCTTGATCTTAGAGCAGCAATTAAATAAACTCGAGCGTATTCAAAATCTATGCATTCGGTTTATCGGCAGTTCGATAAAATAAACTCAAATATAATGAGCCTATCTGGCGCCTCAAGCTAGAAAACTCTTTTATCTCACTAGAACATTCGCTAAGTCACAACAGTATTGGTATTGCTGGACTTCGAACGGACGTATTTTATTAAGAAAAGACAGCGGTCGTCCTTACATAGTGAAAAATAAAACGCAATTAGAACAATTAAGGAAATTGTGACTATGCTTTGTTTATTTTTTATACTTTTACCTTTTCGTTAATTATTTGCATATTATTACTAAATTACGTTTATTATTTTTAATTTGTATTAGCGCAAAACACTTTTCATTGTTATATATTAAACACAATCTTTTACAATTTTGGTTTAAAAGTTGGAAGTTCAATGCCAATGTCTATGGGCGTTGGTGACCGCTTACGATCAGGTGGCCCATATGCTCGTCCGCCTACTTATGCAATAAAAAAAAAGCTAGTAAAAATGTAAATAATAAGGTTCTCCTGACCGATTTTGGCCACGGCGGCCAATCTCAAGAGAAATTAGGCGACAACGCAGGAGATTATAATGCACAAGAGTTTGCCCAAACACAGGACCAACGGCTTGCTTGCCAAAATATTTTTTCCGAGGCACGGTAATGTACAACAGAAAAACCCAATAACTTTAACTGTGGGATTGCGTTTGGCGATATGAGGAATCCTTAACATTTCCTACACCTACAGGCGGTGGTCACCACTTACCAGGTGGGCCATTTAACCGGTACCTCTACATATTTATAATAAGTAGAGAATTATAACGAACATGACAGACATTTTGTTTTTGGTGTAACATACAATAAAACAGATTTAATTTTACGAAAACTAAATATCTTCAAAGCACTATTCATTATGTACCATGTTATTGATTACAGAAGCACTCCGACACCTTCGAGATTAATTAACGATCCACGTTTTAATTAAACAAATCTCAATCTAATCAATTATTGTGGTATATTTTCACTACTTACTATCAGGTGGATTGGAGTCATTTGCCTACCCGGAATATATATTTAACAATGTTTTCACCTCCAAAGTCTAATGGTGAACGTGATCATTTTCCATCTTTGGTGCTCCAGTGCCGGGTGGTAAATGCATTTGACAGAGTATAATCCAACACGTGCAGGTTTCCTCAATATGTTTGCGTCATAAACACAAGTAGACAACTTCAAGGCGATAACAAAATGTTAAGTATTTACTCATTGAGTCACAAAATAGTTTAAATCTAAAACAAGATAGCAATCATCTTAATTCTACAATCTACTGATATACTCGAAGCTTTAGTGGTTTGGAAGTTTCAATATATTGAAGATTAAAAATAAATAAAATAAAATAAAAATAAATTTATTAACATAAAAGATTACATAGTCACAAACCATCCAGTGGCCCCGCACTAGGCAAGCCTGTCTTGCGGGTACCAACTACCAGTTATACTTTCTCACGTTTATATAGTAGCTCGGGCGTTATAAAATCCCATATAGAGTTAAATAATAATAAAGTTTCTTTATACAAAAAATACAGTGGTAATATAATAATGTAAAATAACTAGAGAACAAAAAAACAAATTAATAAAGAAAATATAAACGGTGTGATTGATAAGAGAGTCTTATATAAAAAATGTTTGTAGAGTGGTGATTGAATTTTAATGTACATTAGGAGCTAGGTCAATGGTGCCAAAAGATGTTCAACCGCTTCGTATGTCATGGGTATTAACCAATCAAATAGTTTTTGTTTCGCTTCACGAATATTGCATTTTTTGATATCGCATAAACTGGTAACTTTATTATATATGTAGTGCTCTTTAAATTTACCGAAACGTCTAGCAAAGGGAGTGTTTATGCGTGGTACTTCAATTTTGTACACTCGTCGGTTAATAAGATTTAGATAATCGGCCGAATTTAAAGTAGTTTGATGAACCTTAACTGCGGTTTTAAATATAAATAATTTACGCACGCTAAGGAGATCAATTTCTTCAAACAACTTTTGTGTCGGATACCTAAAAGGCTTCTTAAGCATCGTTTTAAGCACGGATCTCTGGGCTCTTTCCAGTTAGAGCAAAGAACACTTTGATGCACTTCCCCAGCTAGTAATACAGTAGGTGAGTAATGACTGAGTTAAAGCAAAGTATACAGATTTTAGTATATCTCTCGTTGCCGAGGCACGAAGATGGCGCATTATATTTGCTGTTTTACTTATCCTAGATGAGAGGGATTTTATGTGTGCTTTAAAGCTTAAGTTTGAGTCAATAATTACGCCTAGGTACCTGACAGTATCAGAGGATTTTATAGATTCACAGCTACAGGTATCCAGAGCATTGCACTTGTGTAAATTTATAATGGGTGTGGTACGCGGTGACGAAGCAGATGTTTTATGAAAACATAGAAAATTAGTTTTTCTGTAATTTAATGTCAGGAGATTTGACTGAAGCCAACCCAATATCTGCTTCATTCCTTGCTCCGCATTCAATAACGCTTCATCCCACGATCCTCCTTCGTATAGAATAGCTGTGTCGTCTGCGTAGCAAATTACTTCTGCATCTGTACAATAGTGTATGTCGTTCATATACATTATGAATAAAGTCGGGCCAAGTATGCTTCCCTGCGGTATACCAAAGGTGACGAAGATTACATTAAAATACATTTCAGCTTCATCTCTGTTCCAGTTTCCATAGCGGCATTGGTAGAATTTACGGCACAAACTGCTTACAATGATAAATATTCCATGGAATCTTATGGGAGACGAAATATCCTCGGACAACTTTCAGATATTGTAAAACGTATAGCGTTTTACGATGGTTTGAACGGACTCGTAAACGTTTCGAACATAGTGACACAAATAGACAATTTCAAAAATAATAGAAAAGACAAAATACCAAATAACAATAATAATAACAATAAGAACGTGGTACTTCAATTTTGTACACTCGTCGGTTAATAAGATTTTGATAATCGGCCGAATTTAAAGTAGTTTGATGAACCTTAACTGCGGTTTTAAATATAAATAATTTACAAAATTTCAAATACACATTTATGTTTTTTTTAACACTATATATTTAACTAGCTTTTTAATTTAATTCTTATTTTTCATTTTTAAGCCGATTGCTATAAAATAAACAACAATTTTTAAGTTAAAGTTTGCCAAAATACATTAGTTTCTAAGATTGGCTGGATTTGGTCACAAACGCACAGACAAACAGACAATAATTGTAACATTTCGTCATTTCAGTGTTTTGGATTTCATTGCGTTGATAACGATACCCTAAAAGACTCCCGATAATAGTTTTACTCATATATCCTGACTGACTTACATACTTGAAATTTTGTATGGGTACTGGTTAATTAAACATATCTAAGAGTAAGTATTAAAAAAAGTACGGTGTAGAAATTATAAGTATAGGTGTTTTGACATTTTCTGCGGTAAGGGAGCGCACTTTTAGGAATGTCTATATATATATATATATATATATGCATATAACACTTGAACGCGTTGACTTAGATACTTGAAATTTTGTATACTAGGTAATTAAACATATCTAAAAGAGAAAATATTCACAAAAGTACGGCGCAGAAATTATAAGTCATGCCATCGATGTCAGCCAAGGTGGGCTTATAACTACATACATAGTTGTAGGTGAGATGTGCTTGTGTCGCACGCGCAACTTAACGAAGCGAATAAAAGTGAATTTGTAATGTGTATGTTTTTAAAAGATTCCCGTATTATTATTGCTAGGTATATTATAGTGTTTCCTTAGCTGACATCGACTCCAAAAATAACAATAATTGTAAATAAATTATCAACCACACAACACATTCGTACCTACATATTGATGAGTAGAAAATAGTAAGTTAATTATCAAATTATAGAAGAATACGCAATTATTTTTTTACTTTTTAGTGCATATTAATTTGTTTTTTTATGAAGTCGGTTTTTGTTTTGTTAAAATTTTTATTTATTTTTCGATTTTTAGTGAATCTGAAGTACACTCACTAATTTGTAGAATATGGGTAGACCTACTAAACGTGCAGCTCATATGAGACAGCGCCATTTATATTATTATTTAAATATATTAATCTAAAACAGTGAAACATAAAGAAAAATGCATTTTGGTACTTAATTAATAAATATTAGTTAATATGGTTAAATGTATGAATATAAATTAACGTGTTTTGATTAAATAGATTTAGTTGGTGGGGTGTTGGGCAGCCATAACATAATCAAATAGTTATTTCTAGTAATAATTAAATAAACTGTATGTTTATAGATGTTGTGTTATACCATTCTTCACCATAAAATATGACGGAATGTCTGTATATTAAAAAAAGCAGAAGTATCTATATTATCCTAACTAATATTATAAATGCGAAAGTAAGCTTGTTTGTGACGCTTTCACGCCTAAACCACTAAGCCGATTTAAAAAATTCTTTCACCAATGGAAAGCTACATTATCAGGGAGTAATATAGGCTACATTTTGTCCCCATATTCCCACGGGAACAGGAACTACGTGGATGAAACCGCGGGAAAAACACTAGTAATCAATATATAAATATACATAAATATAACATCTATATAAGAGTACTTATACGATTCTATATATATATATGTATAATTTTCAAAATTGGTCTCAACTTTTAGGAGATGTTCAAATATGTTTCAATTACAAACATATACATATATACTAATGCTTACATGCATAACTCATATTATAAAGAGGAAAGATTTCATTTTTGGTTGATTTTTTATTACGATTTAAATCAAAAACTACTCGACCGATTTTGAAAATTCTTTCACCCTTAGAAAGCTACGTCTTTACCGAGTAATATAGGCTTTATTATACTTTCAAAAACTTATAGATCCCTACTTAAAATGGTGCAATGTAACCCAACGTATTAAACTGTTGCCTATAAAAGTTATTATTTCGCGTGCGCTGCGAAAACTATTGACGGTATATAAAGAAGTGTTTTTTACTATAGTACTATAATTACTTGATCATAACGATGTTATGGTAGGTGAATGATAAATCTAGATAGCCTATAAAAGATTCGGCCGTGTATCGTTAATTTGCTACTAAGAATTGAAGATTTCCGTTACTTTGTCATGGATCCTATAATCAGAATCTAACCAAACTATCATCAAACAATCCTTGAAGTATACTCTTTCTAATAAAAAAAAAATCATCGAAATCGGTTGGCGTGATATTGAGTTATTCGTCCATTTGTCGCGCACATACCTCATGCAAATTTACGACTTATATGGTTTTCTCATGGATTCCATTGTCAAACCTGGACTAAAAAAAATGTGAGCCCATGGGAAGCAACCCCTTTCAAATAAAAAAAAAATCATCAAAATCGATTCACCCAGTCGAAAGTTATGAGGTAACAAACACAAAAAAAAACATACAGACGAATTGATAACCTCCTCCTTTTTTTGAAGTCGGTTAAAAATGCGACAATTTTTAGCAATTATAAATATTACAAAATCTCGAATTCCGTACAAAGACTTATGTTGTACAACTCTTTTGTGGAATCATATATACAATATGGCCTGAGTAGCTACGGTCGAACATTTGATACTTATTTGAATAAATTATATAAACTTCAAATAAAAATCCTAAAAACTATTGTGTCAAAAAATATTAAAAATATGTACAAAAAAAAAGATATAAACCTTTTCCAACATTGTAAAAAATTGCCAATTCACCAATTATTTAAATTAAGCTTATTAAAAGAAGAATACTTTAATCCGGAATTTACTATCAAAGTAGAACACCTATACGTACGCGTGCGATAACAAAAAAACAGTTACGCACGGTAAAAGCTAAAAACAGCTACGGAAAGAGAACCAACCGGTATTTAGTGCCGCGGTGAATAAATAACCTACCCTCGCTCTTAAAAAATTCTATTAGTTATAAAAACATACTTTATGGAGATTAATGAAATACAATATTAAAATGTACCCACGTAGTTACGTTTTCACATAATAATTAGCCTAATCTTATTATTGTTATAGCCTGTCAATAAATTTATATTAATTTATAGTAGAATCAAAACTTCGACGCTGGCATTAAGAGCATGCAAGACAAACCTCAGTGGTTTTTTTTTGTATGAGTTATAAATTATAATTTTTCTTATGTGGTTGTGAAAGATAATAATAAAAAGAAAAAAAAAAAGAAAAAAAAAAAGAAACACTTGAACGCGTTGACATGATGAATTCTTAAGATTGATTTTGCTTATACTGAGTTATTTAGGTTTATTAAAAAAAAAAAGAGTGTGTGTACTTATGTACACGCGTTAGAAGTTATACATCTTTGGCGTATGGAAAAAAAAATAACTAAAATGCAGTAGTGATTAACGATAAATATTAAAATTGATAAAAAAGATTTTATTTAAATAAAAAAGGTTTTATTAACGTAAAACACATAAAATAAAAACACCAAAATAATATTTATTTATTCACTGTTTAAGTGTACTGTTACGAAACACGTGCTCTAAATATAAAAATACTAGAATATACAACTACAACATAGTTATTGATTTCATGCAACCTAGAACTAACTTCACGATGTAGAATTCAAGTGTCGGTGTGCGCGCGCATCGTTAAAATTCACTCTCATCAGTTTTCTCCATCGCGCCAAAAGAAGTATAACTTCAAAAAGATTTTCAATAGTAATGTGCATTTAAACAGTTCACGGACTATCGTTTGGCGCGGTTTGCCGCTCAAAAATTCATCATAGGTCCTGAATTTGAAATGAAGTACTGAATTTGAACGCCAGGCGCATCGTATTTTGTAGCATCACTATTTCGTTATGCGACACATCCTACACAATTATAACGAACATGACAGACATTTTGTTTTTGGTGTAACACATTTAATTTTACGAAAACTAAATTTCTTCAAAGCACTATTCATTATGTAACATGTTATTGATTACAGAAGCACTCCGACGCCGTCGAGATTAATTAACGATCCACGTTTTAATTAAACAAATCTCAATCTAATCAATTATTGTGGTATATTTTCACTACTTACTATCAGGTGGATTGGAGTCATTTGCCTACCCGGAATATATATTAAAAAATGTTTTCACCTCCAAAGGCTAATGTTGAACGTGATCATTTTCCATCCTTGGTGCTCCAGTGCCGGGTGGTAAATGCATTTGACAGAATATAATCCAACACGTGCAGGTTTCCTCAATATGTTTGCGTCATAAACACAAGTAGACAACTTCAAGGCGATAACAAAATGTTAAGTATTTACTCATTGAGTCACAAAAACGTTTAAATCTAAAACAAGATAGCAATCATCTTAATTCTACAATCTACTGATCCAAACCACTAAAGCTTCAAGTCGCTTTAGTGGTTTGGAAGTTTCAATATATTGAAGATTACATTAAAATACATTTCAGCTTCATCTCTGTTCCAGTTTCCGTAGCTGCATTGGTAGAATTTACGGCACAAACTGCTTACAATGATAAATATTCCATGGAATCTTATGGGAGACGAAATATCCACGGACAACTTTCAGATTATGTATGTATGATTATGTAAACGTATAGCGTTTAATGAAGTTTTGAACGGAGTCGTATACGTTCCTATCATCGTGACACAAATAGACAATTTCACAAATAATAACAAGAAGAAATACAACGGCTCAAAGTTAACGCAACAAAAAAAAAAGTTAAAAGGAAACAAAATATATTATGACAAAATATTCTTCTTAAACATCTATTAAAAAAAGAATAAAAACATTAGGCGAATCTTTATCTTATTTGACTCCACAAATCAATATTTCATTTAAAATGAATTAAGTAAAATCAAATTATTCTATAGTCAACTTTTAAAATAATAATACTTCAAGGTAATCAATGTAATAATAATATTAAATATTCTAGAGACAATCCTCTATAAAATCTATACATTCTTGTATTTCAAAAGGATGTATTATCTAAAAAAAGTAATTCCTTTCTAAAGTCCCTAGTGGTAGTGCCATGCTGCATACCTTCAGGTTGTAGCCGAATGGTCCGGCACGCCCGGGAAAGTACCACTCTCTCACTTAAAATCGACGTAAAGTGGTAGCCATGCTACCGCGTTTCGTTCGGTATGTGAGAGTCCCGGAGGCCCGATTACCCCCCCAATAAAATGAGTGCGCAGAATTCAAGAAAACTACCCCAGGAGGGTACCATCTGCGCCCGCGGTGGACAATCCCTCTCTGGACATCCATGCTCAGGACATACACCACCTGAACAGGGATGCCCAGGCTGCCCTTCGAATTCTCGGGGGGGGGGGGGGGGGGAATTTTGCGCTCGTAAATGGACGGGGCAAACGGAGCAGGCATCTCAAGGCAACCCCTTCCACCCTCGCTGTGGACTTCTGCAACATAAGGGGAGTGAATTCCAACCTCAACGCCGTCCACTTCCATCTTGAGACGGCGAAGCCGGCCTTGCTCTTTCTAACCGAGACCCAGATATCATCTCCGGCGGATGCCTCATTCCTCTCCTACCCGGGCTACAAGTTGGAACATTCCTTTGTACCACGGGCGGGGGTGTGTGCGTACGTCAGAGAGGATATCTGCTCTCGTCGCCTCGCCTATCTTGAAGGGAGGGACCTATCCATTCTCTGGCTGCGCGTAGACTGCGATGATCATCTGCGAATCTACGCGTGCCTATATAGGTCCCATAGCGGTAATGCCGAAACAGACCGGCTCGTTGATCACATACAACGGGCTACAGATTCCGTGCTGCAGCAGATCCCATCCGCAGAGATCGTGATTATTGGCGATTTTAACGCCCACCACGCCGAATGGCTTGGATCACGTACCACCGATCATGCGGGGAGATCTGTGGTCGATTTTGCCTTGGCATATGATCTGACACAACTGGTTACCTCGCCAACGCGAATCCCAGATGTGGAGGATCATACACCTTCCCTGTTAAACCTTCTGCTGACCTCTCATCCGGACGGGTATCATATTTCCGTAGAGCCTCCTCTTGGCTCGTCGGACCACTGCCTTGTCCGGAGTACAGTGCCGATTACACGCACCTCACGGACTCGGTTCGTGGGTTGTCGCCGTGTGTGGCACTACAGGTTAGCGGACTGGGATGGGATGCGGTCCTTCTTTGCATCCTACCCATGGGGGCGGATTTGTTTCTCGCCGGATGATCCAGATGTCGTTGCTGACTCGGTCGCTGATGTGATGTTCCAGGGTATGGAACTCTTCATTCCGTACTCTGCGATACCCATCGGCGGCAGAACCCGGCCCTGGTTTGGTTGCTTCTGCAAAACGGCATCACGC